>OX336381.1:13248135-13896635 GCA_946902895.1 Fragum fragum
ATCTGATCAAAATTCTGAGAAAGGGTCACTCAAGAATTATTTCTTTAAAATTTTAATGAAATCTGTGAAGTATATTCTTAGAATCAAGGATTTTTATACCCATGTCATGTTCAACTCAGAATATTCCTGTTTTTGCAGGATGTATAGACAAAGATCAGCCTGCGCACATGTGCAGTCTGATCTTGGTCTACACCTCCTGTTTGCTACATTTAAGTCTTGGAGTCCTTAATTTTCCGAATGTTTTCCAAATGCTTTTTTTGAGTGGCGTAAAGATTTGGGATTCTCTGGTGATGGGTTATTAGTTCCCAAACAGAGCTTGGTTAAAAAAGAAAACAATGGTAGGTATATATGCACAAAATTCATTGCAGAATGTTCTGAAAATATAAGATTTCGTGATTTATAAGGGTGGCTTTTTTAACCAAACAGACAACAAAATTTCAAAATAGTCAAAAATCAAAGTATTCCCAAACAATAATTTCAACTGAATGAAATTTTAAAAACATTTTTTTATTAGATAGAAAATATTGTGGATAATCAAGAAAATTGCTTGTTACAAGCAATTTTTTTCATTTTCCACTATATTTTTAAAGCCTTTTTCTTGTGGGGCGTCTAAAACTGGGATGCCGGGTAAGGTTAAACACTAAAATATCCATTAAATGGTGCAGAAAACATCATAACCCTAACATCAGTGCTCTCTTGCGACTATGACATGGCAAACCGACTCCATATTTAAAGACATAGAACAGAAGTAAATTAGTAGAATTACGGTTTACATATCCTCCGGGACATATACTTATTAGATTGATAACATCTCGCCAGCTCCTAAATTAATATTCGTTTCTCAGATATATGGATAATTTGTAATGTACTGATGTACTTAAAGTATAGTCCATAATGTTCCTGTCATAAACTACCATTACAGTCCATGTCCTGCCAAGTGGTTGGATTAGTTTACAGTACTTTAAACCCTTATCATGCTGAATCCCGGAATATTCCTGTTTTGGCAGGAGGTATAGACTAAGACCATCCTGTAAGTGCAGTGATGATGTTCATAGTCTACAACAGCTGTTTATCTCCTTCAACCCCTAGCTGTATATTTAAAATGATTTTCGAAATTGATTTTCCCATTAACTAGTGATTCCCGTGCTTTCAGGCCTTTGATTTTAATGCAAATTCAGATAAGGACTTTATTCAGCATGACAAGGGTTAAATATTTGTCCCATTCCCACACAGTGACACTTTTTGATGCACCTCAAGAAAAACAATTGGAAAAACATTTGAGGCTATACATAACACTTCTCATGCTGAATAAAAAACCAGAATATTCTAGGTTCAGCATGACAAGGGTTAAAATGATAAATTAAAAAGTAAGCTTACAATAAGGAATTTAAGCATGTTGTTGAAAATGGTGACTTCCTATACGAAAATGCCTTTTGATAACCTCAAGAAAAATAACTTTGGAAAACTTTGTGAAAAATGAAGAAATTGCTGGTTACACACAATTTCTTCATTATTTACAATGTTTTAATAAATATTTTTTAATTCCATCAACAAACAAGGTGCCAAATTGTCAAAAGATACGCCCGTCACACTGCTTAATATTAACTGGGGGTTTGAATAGAACTGAGGTTATTTTGAATGAATTTTTTTTGTCAAACAAAGTATGAAAAACAACAAAGGGCAATAACTCAAAACATACGCTAGGTAGAGTTATGGTTCTTGTACACTGCACTCCTACTGAGTGAGCTCTATCCATCCATGAAGTTTCATGATTCTAGCTATAATACTTTTAGAGATATACTCCGGACAAGATTCAAGTATGAAAAATAACAAAGGGCAATAACTCAAAAAATAGGCTAGGTAGAGTTATAGTTCTTGTACACTGCACTCCCACTCGGTGAGCTATATCCATCCATTCATGATTCTAGCTATTATACTTTTAGAGATACACTCTGGATATGATTCAAGTATGAAAAACAACAAAGGGCAATAACTCAAAAAATAGGCCAGGTAGAGTTATGGTTCTTGTGCACTGCACTCCCCCTTGGTAAGATCTATACACCCATGAAGTTTCATGATCCAAGCTATAATACTTTTAGAGAAATACTCCGGACAAGATTCAAGTATGAAAAACAACAAAGGGCAATAACTCAAAAAACTGGCTAGGTAGAGTTATGGTTCTTGTACACTGCACTCCAACTTGGGCAGCTCTATCCATCCATAAAATTTCATGGTTCTAGCTACTCTGGACATGATTCAAGTATGAAAAACAACAAAGGGCAATAACTCAAAAAATAGGCTAGGTAGAGTTGTGGTACTTGTACACTGCACTCCCACTTGGTGAGCTCTATCCATCCATGAAATTTCATGATTCTAGCTATTATACTTTAAGAGATATACTCCGGACAAGATTCATGTATGAAAAACAACAAAGGGCAATAACTCAAAAAATAGGCCAGGTAGAGTTATTTTTCTTGTGCACTGCACTCCCCCTTGGTGAGATCTATACACCCATGAAGTTTCATGATCCTAGCTATAATACTTTTAGAGATATACTCCGGACAAGATTCAAGTATGAAAAACAACAAAGGGCAATAACTAAAAAAATAGGCCAGGTAGAGTTATGGTTCTTGTGCACTGCACTCCGTATTGATGAGAAGAATATAAATGCCAAGTTTAAAGTCAATCGGACTTACGGTGACAGAGTTATGCTCCGGACAAAGAAGTGGACACGGCCCGGACGCCTGGACGCCTGGACACCTGGACGCCCGGACGCCCTGATGCCCGGACACCACGGGTGATCCCATAATACGTCCTGTCTTCGACGGGCGTATAAAAACTGTTGACGCAACTACACTGGTTTAAGACCAGTCTGATTTTTTTTGTCTGTTAATTGGTTAAAACATTTCCAGTAATATCCTTAACCCATTACCATACAACAAGGCTTTTTAAAGCCCCTTCAAGGAAAAAGATTGGTAAACATTGTTCAAAATGAAGAAATTGCTTGTAACAAGCAATTTCTTTGTCTTACACAATGTTTTTAACCAAAGAGTTTGAAAAATCTAAAATTCTAAAATCTTTATATTGTTGTCTCTAACTGCTTTTAACTTGGACCAGTCTTAAACCTTGTCATGCTGAACCAGGAATATTCGGGTTTTGGCAGGAGGTGTAGACTAAGATCAGACTGCACTTTTGTGCAGGCTGATCTTAGTCTACACCTCCTGCTTGTACTTTTCCTGCTAGAGTTGTTTATGAAGTTGATTTCTAATATAAATATTGATTTTTGAACAAGTTCTATCAGTGCTTTCAGCCCTTTGATTTGACAGCATTTCAGTAAGGTAATTTATACAGCATGACAAGGGTTAAATTTTGCCATCTGGTAAACATAAATGAGGAATAGATATAAGAGTTTATAATAGAGTAAAACAGTATATACTGGGTACTTAATGGTATTTCTAGAGAAAATGACGATCTCGTCAACATCATTGACATTATGACATCATTTATCCACTGATAGAGCAGATTTGTGACACTTCGTAAACAAACAGGCCAATCATCTTTGTCAGATAATCAGTCAGTGGACAGCCCTGTTATCGATTTCTTAACATAATGGCAATCTTTTGTGTTAGAAGGCTAAGACGAAAAAAATGGAAATGGTTAGCTATTAATTAATTTATTGAATGGGGTTTAACAACACTTTTAACAGTATTTCAGTCATATCACGGTGACTTGAGCACCTAACAATGTTTTCCTGGTATTTCTCACACCAGTACTACCACTACATCCTATGGTAAGAGACAATTGTCAGAAAAAGGATAATGTGCTGCTGTCGGAAAATAGTTAGATAACAAAAGCAAAATGTCTAATAAGCCCACCTCATGTGGATGTTAGATGCTTTGTAACCAAATATGTTTGAATATATTATCTCAGGTCTTTAACCCGATGCCACATAATGACACTTTTATACGCCCCTTAATGTAAAAGCTTTAGAAAACACTGTGAAGAATGAAGAAATTGCTTACTACAAGCAATTTCTTCATTATCCACAATGTTTCTAACCAAAAAAAAGAGAAAAGATTTTTAAAATTTCATCAACTTTAAATTGTTGTCTGCAACTTTTTGAATTTGAACTGGCCTAAAAGTCTATCATTTGGGAATGGGTTAAAGACCTAGTGTAGAGAGCTAGTCATAATAGTTTTTAATATCTCTTAGTACAATGGTAGTAGAGAAATAGGAAAATGTCAATGTTATAAAACGATTTCCACAAAATCCCACTTATAATGCCCATGGAATGTACTGTTAAAAATAAAGAAGTTGCGTGTTACAAAGGATTTCTTCATTTCCCACAATGTTTTCTACCCCAAAATGTCAAACATTTTTTAATTTTTCATTTGACTATAGAAATTGTTGTTTTACAGGTTTTTTAGATATATGGACCAATCTGTCTTTTTTGGAGGGTGGGGGGGGGTTTGAGGGGAGGTGAGTTACAATAATAGATAAAGCATTGAGCATTGAGAGTACCAGCCTAGAGGTTACAAATCATAAACAATAATATTCTAATTTGCATGTAAATTAAGACAAACAGGTGGTTATAAATAGACATACATAATTGAGTATTTCTGTCTCTGTCAGTGGCAAACTGTCATATAACTATGTCAAAAATGCATGATAGTCAATTACTTCCCACAATTTAATTTCATTCTAAAATGAGGCTATCCGAAAATTGTCCAAAGCTCTGACTGTGAGCAGTTATTGACCAATCGCGGCTGTCGATCAAAAATGAAATAATAAATTTAGCCAAAAATAAGTTTTCAACTCCGACATTGACCTCCATTTTTTTTAACAGTTTTTGTTGGTTTGGTGACTTAAACATCGTAACTACAGCTTATTCAAGCTGTAGTTAAGACGTTTAAACCGCCAACCAATTACTTGCTTTCTTGTTTCATGCTACTAGCCATAAATTTTGCAAAATACCGCCATTGAAAATCGAAGCAGGATTTTCCGTCGGAGTCAGTGGACAGGGCCAGTGATTGGTCCATTCTGAAACAAAAATTTCTAGTTTTCTTCTTGCATTTCATATGCTCATGATTAATTTGGAATTTTGTCAGATTTTCACAAATTTACAAATATTTGAATACATCATGGAAAAAATGTACAAGCACTTTCTAACATAATTTCTTACTCCATATGACAATTATTTTTAATTTAATTGAATTTTCAGACATTTTATGTAGTTCCTCTCAATTTAGACCAGTATAAATTATTTTTTACGTGTTTAAAGAAAAAGCTAATGGAAAACATTGTGGAAAATGAAGAAATTGCTTGTATTAAGAAATTTCTTCATTATCCACAATGTTTTCCATCAAAAAGACACAAATCCAATAACTTGAGTTTGACGCCTGCAGCTTCTTTCAAATTTGACCAGTCCAAAATTTTGTTGTGTGGGAATGGGTTAACTAATTTAGGTTCGGGAAAATTTCGCTGGCAAATTCATGTACCAGTGCATAGGACATAATAGCTTAATTCCCTAATAAGGACAAGCCTGTTAGTTATCTATTATTCTCTATAATAAAATCGACCAAACCTTTTTCTCCTTGGTTGAGTCAGAAGATTGCTTGGTCTATTTTCCCTGTTACGTGGGATAACGGAAATAATTGTAATTAACCTTTTTTTTCAGTTTTTAATTCATTGCAGGTGCTCAAGAGAGTTGATCAGATCTCTGAACATATATAAAGGGATAAAAGGAACCAAAGGAATTTTCAGAGACTTATAAGATATTTAAGCTCATCATCGGGTATCATTAAAGATTTAGTTGAGTCAGTTAGTGGGTGGAATTCCCTTGCACGACTTGTCCTACATTTCATGGGCTCTTCTAAGTTTTGCGAACATGTTCATTTTAATTCTGGAAAAAGTAGAAAATTGTGTCTTACTTATCAGAGGACAAGCGGAGAAAAAATGTGTTTCCAAATCAATGAGTATAGAGAAAAATTTTATCAGATGTGCACTTGCTGATCCAAGTCTTTACCATGAACACATGTTAATAATTGGAAATATAATAGACAGATTCAATTTCAAGAATTTTAATGAAGGAAATTCATAATTGCAAAATAATGCTTTGGCCTTGTATAGAAAATATGATACATTTGGCGGTATTAATATAATCATTTTAAGAGGTCCCTAGGTGTACCAAATTACAAGCAAAAATTGCAGAATTCCATCGAATAGATCAGAATGAAACCTTTTATTATCAGGAACTTTTAGCCCTCGGAAATAAATATCTCTTACCGTATTCTATATTCTCATTTATAGGGTCCTTTGAGAGACGATGAACATACAGGATTGCAGACCAAATTGCAGAATTACTACGAATTTACGAGGATAATAGACACAATTACTGTGACTGCTGTAGTCTGGAAGGCCTTCAAGAATTTCCTTGAAAGTTGTGAACTGTTGGATTACTTTATGAATACTTTTACCCATTCCCACACAATCCCTCTTTTTAATGCCCCTCAAGAGAAAAGCTTTTGAAAATATTGAAGAAAATTAAGAAATTGCTTGTAACAAGTAATTTCTTCATTATCCACAATGTTTTCCACCCAAAAAGACAAAAATTTTCAAATTCTTGTTGGCTGCAACTTCCTTAAATTTGGACAAATCTGAAATTTTGTTGTGTGGTGATGGATTAAACCGTTTTCACAAAATACCTTCAAGAAGAAAACTACATAAACATTGTGGAAAATGGAGAAATTGCTTGTAACAGAGCTTTTTCCTTGAGGAATGTGAAAAAGCCGAATTGGCTGAATAGTCACATTTCTTATAACCAATTTCATACTGAACCCAGAATATTCCTGTTTTGGCAGGTGGTACAGACAAAGATCAGACTGCACATTAGTGCAGTCTGATCTTGGTCTAGACTCCCTGCTTTGCCCCTTTCATCCAGTGCTGTTTGAATAATAATTTTTCAAAAGAAATATTAACTCCAATTAAGACCTTCCAGTGCTGTTGGTCCTTTGATTTAAAAAGCAATTCTGTATGGGATTTTAAATCAGCATGACAAGGGTTAACCAATTACCACACGCCAAAATTTTAGACTGGCCCAAATCAAAGAAGTTGCAGAAGACAATTTAAAGTTTATGAAATTTTGGATTTATTCACTTTTTGGGGTAGAAAACAGTGTGGAAAATGAAGAAATTGCTTGCAACAAGCAATTTCTTCATTTTCCACAATGTTTTCCATAGATTTTTTTCTTTGGGGCAATTAAAAGCGTCACTGAGTGGGAATGGATTCAGAAAACACATGATACTTGAAATATTGCAATAGAGGGATCAAAGTAATTATGGAAGACCAAACATTAATTTAAAGTAACCATATTCATTACTTAGATTCCAATTTATTATCTAAAAAAATTGAAAGTTATTTCTTTGACACCAGGTGATTAGGAGGGAATAATAATTAGAGGTGCTTGAGCGCCTGTATAGCTATGCAGACCTGATAGTACAGATTAGCAGGCCTGATAGTACAGATTAAGCAAGTGCTGATTTAAGGCTATGTTTCCGACCAATCAAAATTAATTGAAGGAATCTGAAAAAGACTCACTAGAGGAACATTCCAGTGAAATTTGCTTGAAATCCATCAACTGGTTTCTGAGAAAAAGATTTTCAAAGCTTTCCCAATATATAGATATTACCCCTCCCATTTAAGCGATATATTTTATCTGATGGAAACTGTTTGAAGGAATCTAATAAAGGGTCATCTGAGGATCATTCCTTTGAAATTTGGTTGAAATCCATCAACTGGTTTCTATGTAGATTTACAAAACTTTCACCATATATGGAAATTAGCCCAGCCCATTAAAGCCATGTTTATCATCCAATCTAAATTATTCAAAGGAATCTATATAATCAAGGGTCACCCAAGGAACATTCCTATAAAATTTGGTTGAAATTCATCCTCGGATTATATATGGAAATAAGCCCCGCTTATTTAAAAGCCATGTTTTTCATCCGATCAATTTTTTTTTAAGGAATCTTATAAAGGGTCACCCACTGATAATTTCTTTAATTTAGGATTAAATCCATCCACTGGTTTCAGAGATGATTTTTAAAGGTTTCACCTTATATGGAAATTAGCACTGCCAATTAAAGCAATGTTTTTCCATCCGATCAAAATTCTTTGAAGGAATCTGATAAAGGGTCGCCTAAGGATTATTCCTGTGAAATTTGTTTGAATTTGTTTAGTACTTTCTGTGGATTACAATTTTAAAGTAAAAGCTTATGGGCTGACGAAGGCACACACATATGGATGCAGGCACAACGGACATAACATCATGACAATAGCTAAGCTGGCTTTCAGCCAGTGGAACAAATAAAACTACAAAATATGCTTTCTGAATAACTTCACTCATCCCCTTCTTTTGCATATTGATAAAAAGAAGGCTCTTTCCACATAAACAATAATTGTGTAAACTAGTTTTTGCTCCATGGAGGGAAGATCTGGCTTTAATAACACTCGATTAACCCTTTCCTGTACAAACCCAGAATTTACGTAGCTGTGATTCTATATTTGAGAAAACATTGTCAAAAAAGAAGAAATTGCTTGTAACAAGCAAATTCTTCTCTTCCCACAATATTTACTACCACCTCAAATGATTTCATCTCAAATTGCATCCAATTTTCATTGTCGTCTGCATCCTTTTTCAATTTGGACCAGTCTAAAATTTCAAACAAGAGCACCGCCTACGGGTGCCTACGCTCGCTATTGGGAGCTGGATAGTGGATAAAAGCATCTAGAGCTATTCCCCTTGATAGTATGGGTTGCTCTTTTGATAGTGAACAAGTGTACCAAGTTTCAAGTGAATGCCTTTAGTAGAACCAGAGATAACACAAAATGTCAAAGTGTACGTATGACAACGACTACGACACCAAGGCTATAGCAATACCCCAGATTTTGTCTGAAAACAGCCGAGCTAAAAACGGAAATTGGTTACGATCAGCTTGTGTTAAAGAAAATCTCTTGACAGATCGTATATTATGTCAATGTTACAGATAAATTGATCAACCAGGGATCAAATGAAATAAGTCATTATATGGTCAATTTGACTACCAAATTAGCTTGGTGTTATCTGTAACTGGTAGTTGATGTGTCTTTTATTCATAGAGTCAAAACATCTGATAGTCTAACAGAAATGTTAATTTGGACCACTCTTAACCCATTACCAGACAGCAAAATTTTAGACTGGTCCTAATTGAAAAGAGATGCAGACACCATTATTTAACCCATTCCCACACAGTGAAGGGTTAATGGACGCCCCTCAAGAAAAACAATTAAGAAAACATTGCGTATAAATGAAGAAATTGCTTGTCACAAGCAATTTCTTCATTTTACACAATGTTTTCTACCAAAAAAAGTTGAAGATATTTAAAAATTCATAAACTTTTTATTATTTTCTGCAACTCCTTTCAATTTGGACTGGTCTAAAATTTTACCTTCTGGTAATTGGTTAAGGTTATGAAATTTTAGATTTTTCAACCTTTTTGGTAGAAAACATTGTGGAAAATGAAAAAAATGCTTGTTACAAGAATTTTTTTTTTTCATTTTACACAATGTTTTACCCTAATTGCTTTTCTTTAGGAATGTCCAAAAGCACCATTGTGTGGGAATGGGTTAACTCTTACCATGCTGAATAAAATCTTTGGCAGAATTTATTTTAAACTCAAAGACCTGGAAGCACTGGATGTCCTGGATTAAAAATTATTTTGAACATTTATCTTATGAATATCACTAGCTTTAAAGAGACAAATAGGTGCTGTAGACTAAGATCAGACTGCACATATGTGTAGGCTGATCATTGTCCATACCTCCTGCCAAAGCAGAAATATTCTAGATAAGGGCTAACTCCTCCCTATACAATCCTGCTTTTGGATGCAATTTCTAAATGTTTTCTATCCTAATAGGCAAACATTTCTTTTCAAATTTCATCAACTTAAAATATTTTTCAAGTTTTTCTCCTTTCATCTGCTGTAAATCCAAGATCCAAAAATATAGGGCTAAATTTCTGGGTAAGGTAATTGTTTGAAGTTAAAAGGCATTTAGACAGATGCTGGACATTAGCTATCCTTTAGCTTTGTAGAACATTTATGGAAAAATGAAGAAATTGCTTATCATAAGCAATTTCTTTGTTGTCCACTATGTTTTCAACTCCCAAAGATAAAGATCTTTAAAATTCCATAAACTCACAATGATCTTTGCACCTGATTGTCTCCAAAAAATCATAAGAATCTCCAGTTTTTTTTAAGGCTAAGGGGACATTGTCCCTTTGGTTCCAAAGCCCTGGTTGCCCAGTTGTAACTTTGATCAATCAAAGTCCTCCATTTTTTTCAGACCATCAGGACATTATTCCCTAAATGTTCCCGAAACCTCAGCATATCACTGACTTATAGAATGATGTTGTCTACAGCTTCTTTGAAATTGGACTGGTCTGAATTTTGAAATCCCTAATTAATGGGTTAATCCATTCCCATACAATCCCTTCTTTTTACGCCCCTAAAGTAATAAGCTTTGGAAAACATGGAAAATGTAGAAATTGCTTGTATCAAACAATTTCTTCATCATCCACATAGTTTTCTATCCAAAACGACAAAATTTCATCAACTTAAATTCATGTCTGCAGCTTTCAGTCTAAAATTATGTTGTGTGGGAATGGGTTAAATAAGACAAGGGATGTACTATCTGGCCTGTACCCTTGGTAAATAAATGTCTGAACATCCTAAATAACTGTAATCTAGCAAGAAGAACAGTTAATAATGGATTCTGATACAGTTAATAATATAGAGTATGACCTTCACGTGGATGTACAACATTTTCTGGTAGAAAAATACCATATTTCTCCTAGAATGATCTACTGGAAACAAGCATAATATTAACCCTTGTCATGCTGAACCCGGAATATTCCTGAATTGGCAGGAGGTCTAGACAAAGATCAGCCTGCACATAAGTGCAGTCTGATCTTGGTCTACACCTCCTGCTTGTCCCCTTTTTGGCAGAGATGTAAAAATAATTAATTATCAAAAGAAATATTGACCCTCAATAAGACCTTCCAGTGTTGTCACTCCTTTGATTTTAAAGCAATTCTGTATAGGATTTTCAAAGTCCAAATTGAAAGAGGCTGCAGATAACAAATTTTAGTTTATGAAATTTCAAATATTTTTTTCTTTTAGGTAAAAATGTTTCGGACGATGAAGAAATTGATTGTTAAAAGCAATTTCCTCATTTTCCACACTGTTTTCTCATGTAACTCAGTTCAACTCTGAGGCAAAAAGCAGGATTTTGAGGGAATAGATTAATGTGTGTACAGCAACAAGTTTAAAAGGTCAGATTGTACTTTCAAAGCCAACAATTGTGGAGGCCAGTGCAAAGCAGTTGTAAGCAAGTATATGAGTATCTCCACTTACAATAATTTTAACCCTTCCTGTTTTGCAAAAATTTTAGACCAGTCCAAATTCAAAGGTTTTGTAGATGAAAATTTAAAATGGACTTAATTTAAAAAAAAAACCCATTCATTATGGTAGAAAATATTGTGGAAAAAGATGAAATTGCTTGTTACAAGCAATTTCTTCTTTTCCCACAATAGTTTCTCAAGTATAAAATCACAAGGGCATAAAAACCAGTGATTGTACAAGAAAGGGTCAAAGTTTGCGACTGACATGTAATTACACAGTTTATTAAAGATTCTAATATAGATAACATTTGCTACATGTATATTAACCTTATTTAGTAAAATATTTCCTGATTGGAAAGTGGCTATTGGTGTAAAAAAGAAGTAAAAAGTTTACATAACAAAAGCTTTTACAATATGGTTGCGCTTAAATTCCATAAAATAGTTTGACAATATTAGTATGATAGTAAAGTATTAAATTTTTGATCATGAGGATATTGGGACCTGACATTACCAGATGAAGTCTTATAGACTATGGTCCAAATTGAAATTTTAGATCTTTTCAAATTTCTAGGTAGGAAACATTGATGAATATGAAGAAATTACTTGTAGCAAGCAATTTTCTCATTGGTTCTCAATTGTTTTTCTTGAGGGGCATCGAAACGCCTCATTGTGTGGGAATGGGTAACCAGTGTTCATGTAGAACCTGGAATATCAATGTTGTGGCAGGAGGCAATTACAAAGATTACAAAGATTAGCCTGCATATAATTATGTGCAATATGACCTTAGTCTACACCACTTATTCATCCATTCCGAGCTAAAACTGATATGAAGATAAGTATTAGAAATAAAAATTAACCACCACTAAAAGCTTCCTGTGCTCTTTGATTTTAAGGCAATTCTGTAAATAACAAATCTGAACCCTTGTCGTGCTGAACTAGGAATATTCCTGTTTTGGTAGGAGGCATAGACAAAAATTAGCTTGCTCCTATTTTTCTCTGATTAGCAAGAGTTGATCTTGAAGTATATTTTTGATACTTGTCTAGCACTCCACTGCTTTCATTCCTTTGATTTCAATACAGTTTTAACCCTTTCCTGGTTAATCCCTGGATTTTACGTCCCTGAGTTTTATACTTACAAGAAAATATTGTGGGATAAGAAGAAATTGCTTGTAACAAGCAATTTCGTCTTATGCCACAATATTTTCTACCCTATAGGTTGGTTACTTTTAAAATTGTGCTCACTTTTAATTGTCGTCTGCAACTTCTTTGAAATTGGACAGGTCTAAAATTTTGAAAAACAGGAAAGGGTTAATGATTGTCATCCTGAATAAATAGCTTTAACAGAATCACATTAAAATCAAAGGACTGAAAGCACTGGATGGCTTCATTTTGGGTCAATAATTCCTTTGAAAAATAACTTTAATGAACAACTGTGGCTTGAAGGGGACAAACAGGTGGTGAAGACTAAGATCAGACTTCAGTCTGATCTTTGCCTATAGACCCTATCAAAACAGGAGTATTCCAGGTTTAGCATGACAAGGGTCAAAATTGGAATTTTATTCAGCATGACTTGCTTGTCCCTCTAAAGCCAAAGTTATTTATGAGATACATTTTCAAAATGAATATTAACCAACATTAAGTGATTCCATTGCTTTCAGCCCTTTGATTTCAATGCAATTCTGTTGAGAATTTCATTCAGCACCACAAGGGTTCAAAGTGTCTCCTTCCTAGTGATGATCTATCAGGCTTGTACTAAGCATTTCAAGATTTGTGAGGGTGCACTAACTTGGAAACATCTCAAGCTATTCAGTGATCTAGGTGAATAACACCAAAACTGAAAAGAAATGTTTTCAGAAGAAAACGGTATTCACAGATTGATTGATTGAATGGGGCTTTACAAGACTTTTAACAGTATTTCAGTCATATCTTACACCTAACAATGGATTCCTGGTATTTTTCACACCAGTACTACCACTACATTGTTTCAGAGCCTCCAGCTGCTATCCCACTAAGGTTTACGATTATCCACCCATTGGTGAGAGAAAAATGTCGGAAAGGATAATTGAGCCATCGCCAGGGATCGAACCTATGACATAGTATTCACAGACAAAAGGGTACTAGATTGTATGTAATATCATTCAAATTATTCCATTTACCCATTGAAGACAGGACATTAAAGTATGAAGTTGAATTTCATTGATTGTAAAGACTGAACTTACCCCACCCACACTGTTTAACATATAGTTACTTGCCTCACTTTCTTCAACAGCGTACATATGATTGGAACTATCCCATTTTTAATACGGTCTGTCCTTATGACCTAAAATTAGCATGCCAATTAAGTTTCATCATGATTCAGCTGAAATTGTGACATCTAAAGTGTAAACAAAGACAATCATTCAGGCCCCTTTTTCCATGTTCTCCAATAGAACCTTTCAATCTTCAACTATAAGATTAACCCTTACCACTTAACCCATTCCCACTCAAGCCCTCCTTTTTAAGCCCCTGAAGAAAAAAGCTTTGGATAATATTGTGGAAAATGAAGAAATTGCTTGTTTCAAGCAATTTCTTCATTAACCACAGTGTTTTCTATTCAAAAAGATGAAAAAATAAAAGTTCAATCACATTGATATTGTTGTCTGCAGCTTCTTTCAATTTGGAACAGTTTAATATTTTGGGATTGGGTTAAATATCATACTGATCAAGTTTCAACAATATTTTCGCTTGTAATCAAATATTTAGTGTATCAAGGATAAATTTTAACATCAACTTTCTTCTGTAAGTTTTTACAAGACGTTCATCTAATGGAGGTGGTCGACGAACATTATTTTTTTGTTTGTCGCATGTAAAATTGGATGGACTATATACACATGTCTCATGTATTGTTGTAATGAAATTATTGTTTAAAACTACAAAATTCATCAATTCAAGGAGTCTTGCGTCATTCACAGTTTGTATTTGAAAGGTTTCTGTTTGTTGTTGACAGTTTACAATTTACAAATGTAGGTAATGCACTTGATGGGTTTAGGTCAAAGTTGTGGGAGTCAGATTATTCAGCTTGGGATTATTTTATACAATATTTTCTATCCTGAAAGTTGAAAAAATCTAAAATTTCATCAACTTTGAATTGTTGTCAACAATACCTTTCAATTTGGACCAGTCTAAAGTTTTACCTTGTGGGAATGGGTTAAGAAATTGATTTTCAAAATGATTATAGAGCCCCAACTGTCACATTCAGTGCTTCCAGGTCTTTGATTTTTTTAACTCTTGTCATGCCGAACCCGGAATATTCCGGTGTCGGCAGGAGGTGTAGACGAAGATCAGCCTGCACATAAGTGCAGTCTGATCATGGTCTTCACCTCCTGCATGTACTTTTACTGCCAGAGTAACTATGAAAATTGATTTTCAAAGGAAAAATTGGTTATTGAACAAGTTCTATCACTGCTCTCAGTCCTTTGATTTTAATGCAATTCTGAAGGGATTTTATACAGCATGACAAGGGTTAATGTTATTTTGAAAAATATTTCATTCAGCATGACAAGGGTTAACACATTCCCACACAATCCTTTGACTCTGAGGTAAAAGGCTTAAGAAAATATTGCTTGTTACAAGCAATTTCCCCATGATCCAAAATCTTTTCTACCCAAAAGGATAAAGATTTTTATGATTTCACCAATTCAAAATTGTTGTCTGCAACTTCTTTGAATTTGAACCAGTCTAAAAATGTGTTGTACGGGAATATTTGTAATAAATTTCCAACAACAAGTAGGATATTAAGTTTAATTTATTTTTTTCTGAGGTCAGATAATATGCCATACAGTTTGAATAAAGCTGTAGTTACAACATTTTACTGATCTCCTATCAATAATATCTCTGATAGCAGATTGTAAAAGTTAATTGGTTGCTGGCAAAAATTAAAGAGCACCTGTTTAACAGATTCTGGAACACTCCTAGTTACAGGAGAAATTCCGATCAGATAGCGGTTTTAATTAAACTAGAGAATTTAAATTACATCAAAAAAATATTTCCAGTAACTTTGGATAGGAAACATTTTGACCATGTTCTTGGAATAGCATTATCATTAATTTAGGGTTAAATTATGCAATACTCTCCAAGGGTCTATACAGTTTATAGAAAATATCACAATTAATTAAATAATGATTTGGAAATTTGTATTTTCAATGTCCTAAAGACAAAAAGTTGGACAGACAGACAAGGGTAAAACAGTCATATGCTCCAATCCTTTGATGCAGAAAAAGTCCGATCCACCCTAAAATATAAATATGCAAAGAGTGCATTTTGTGACAAGAGGATGAATATAAATGTGCACATATATATTTCACAAGTGCATATTGGGACAAGAGGATATGTTTGATAAACAATAATTATTCTTGTAAAAGGCTAATATTGGATTGAACTTTTGACCTTCAGATAATGAAGTCACAAGATGTTACCAGTAGATATTGTATTCAAAAACATTGCAAACAACTCTAGATAAGAGATTGTAATGATTTTCTAGAACCACTATTTCTAATGAAAGCCCTACAATATTCATACTCATAGCAATCTTATAATCAAGATCAAGGTCCTAACCCTCATCATGCTGAACTCAAACTTTTTCCTGTTTTGCCAGGATGCATAGGCAAAGATCAGCTTGCACACATTCAGCACCTTGATTTCAGTGTAATGCATTATTGTTACCATTCAACATTAAATGTCAGGCTAAACCCAGAATATTTCTACTTTGGCAGGAGGTATACACAAAGATCAACAAGCATGCACATTATGTGCAGTCTGATCCTAGTCATCTGTTTGTCCCTTTAAACCATTCCCACGTACATGGCACTTTTAAACGCCCCTCAATGAATTGGTAGCTTTGAAAAACATTGTGGAGAATAAAGAAATTGCTTGCTATAAGCAATTTTTTCATTATCCATAATGGTTTCTACCCAAAAAAGACAAAGATTTTGAAGATTTCAACACTTTGACATGGTCATCTGCAACTTCTTTGGATTTGGACTGGTCTAAAATTCTATCATTTGGGAATGGGTTAAGGCTATTTATAGAAATTATTTCAATCGAAATGTTGACCAGCAACTAGTGCTTTCTCTGATTAACTCGTTCCCAAACAATCCCGCTTTTTAACACACCCAAAAAACAGGCTTGAGATAAACAAGGTTGGAAATGAAAAATTGCTTGTTACAAGCAACACTACAACACCTGCTTGTCCCTAAGAGTTGTTCATGAAATTACTTGTGAAAAATAATATTAGTTCTCTGTAAGAGCTTCCAGTAATTACAGTCCTTTGATTTAAATGAATCTTTTTGAAACAGATTTTAATCAGCATGACATGGATTAATTTACCTCTAAATTGCTTTTGGACATTTTACCCCTATGCTCAATTATTAGGCCTCAACTGAATAACCAAAGACAGAAGCATTTTTGGTTCAAGTTGGTTTTAAGAATCGATGCATACTATGTAATTTAATCCATGTTGGTCTGGATATTCCTGTTTTGGTAGGAGGTATAGACAAAGATCAGCCTGCACATTTGTGATTTCGGACTTACGTCACAAATATTTGCAGGCTGATCTTTGTCTACTTGTCCCTTTAAAGCAGGCTGTTTTTGTAAGATAAATTTTCAATAAAGAAACTAATCCAGGTAATTAGTACTTACACTGCTGTCAAATTTTCAAATTCATTACAATTCTTTGGATGTTTTTATTCAGCATGACAGAGAATTAGGACATACAGATACACTTTACAGGCAAAAAAATGTCTTGCAATAACTAGGTTTTCTTATTATGGTCTAGATCTTATCAGCAGTCTTGATAAGAGGGAGCAACAGCATTCTAAAATCCATATTTCTCAATAAACCCCTATGTTGTGGGTACTCATTTGAATCGTCTCGATGAGACAATTCAAATGAGTCCCCACAACATAGGGGTTTATTGGTAGTGTTGGTGAAATACTTAAAGCTAAAATTTGAGTAACACCATCTATCTGTTAAGCTCTGTTTTATACCAGCTTTCTACAATTTAACTTAGTTACTGTTCAAAGTGGCATATACAACTGATTCCATCCTCAATCATTACTCATCAAATCAACAAAATCATAGTTCTTGGCAAAAAGCTAATTTCCCAATGATTAGCCTAAACACAAAGTTTACATGCAATCTCATTAATTACTTTTTCTACACCATTCTTGTACTCAGTCACTTTAGCTAATGGAAAACTGACTGATTACTTTAACCCAACACTCCCTCTTCCAACAGAGGTGTTTCTTTATTGAAATAGTGGCACAATTCTTTCAACCAATAGCCGAAAGAAAGAAAATACAAGATGTGTTTGTGAAAAACCATGCCCCAAAACAATATCTTATCAAAAATGTGACCTTGACCTTGGTATCTGTTGAGGCTATCAATGAAATATACCATCATGCTAAATATGTGCATTGCATCTTGAATGTGTTTGAAATAATTTTAAATCTTAAGATTTTTGGTCAAGATTATTAGCAGACAGACAGACAAAATGACAGCAAGACGGACAACATTAAAACTATATGCCCTTTTGGTACTTGGGGATAAAAACACAATCCAGCAGCTGTAATGGTATTTCTGACGTTTGATTCTGATGTTTAATAAAAGAAAAAGTGCTCTTGCATACGAAATTATATATACAGTCTAAAACTGTTTTCATCTCTGTTGAGATTGCAATATTCCTTGTAAGATTTGATTTAATGCGCATTTCAGACACATGGTTGAACTTTAAATTTCTGTTTCCTGGAGGTCAATAAAGTGTCAATGTCATTACAGAAACGATACGGCATCTGTTCTTGATTTCTTTTAGTTTCAAGGTTCTACAGTCATAGATGACTATTCTTTTATGTCCATTTTATAAAAATTAGCAGCAGGAAGTGAATGGACTTCTGTTACATAAGGCCTATAGTAGATAAAATAACTTGATTCTTGTCATGTTACCAGAATATTACTGTTTTGTAGGTGTAGGAGGCATAGCCAATGATCAGCATGCACAGATGTGCAGTCAGATCTCAGCCTACACTGTTTGTTCCTTTAAAAGTTTTTAATCAAACAGATTTTCCAGCGAAATAAAGACTAACCATTTAGCCCTCCAGGGAAATCAGCCCTTAGATTTTTGCAGTTCTTTTAAGTGTTCTATACAGCATGACAAGAGTAAAATCTTTTAAAATTTGACAAAAGCTTTGTATAGGGAATTGTTTTCAAAAGATGATTCTGAAACTAGACCCATTCCCACACAATCCCTCCTCTTCAAGAGAAAAGCTTTCGAAAATTTTGTGATAAATGACAAAACTGCTTGTTTCAAGCAACTTCTTCATTATCCAAAATATTTTCTTTATCCAAAAAGACAATAAATCTAAAATTCTATCAACTTGAAATTGTCGTCTGCAGCTTCTTTCAATTTAAACCAGTCTAAAATTTTGTTACATGGGAACGGATTAAGATAATCCATGGAAATTACATTCCCTCATCTTCCCGAATAAATCACCCCTACTCAAGATGACCCTTGAAGAAAATCTAATGACAACTCCAGTTAATGGAAATGTCGCAGATTGATTTCTATCATGCAACACTCAAACACAAATCTATTTATAGATCATGTAATCAACTTCTGGTTTTTCTCAGATTGTAACAAGATTTTCGGACTTGTTAATCTCGTCCGACAAATTGTGTGAAAATTCTAATTTCCGTTTATAGACCTTTCTGAAAAAAAAAGAAAAAAAAGATTTTCTGGTTGGAGACTTGATCTTTAAAACATTTAAAAAGAGCTGAAACTACAAAACACTTGTAACTAGTTTAACATAAACTGTGTTTTAAACTTTTTTAATTGAAAAATTGAACAATGTTTTTTTAATTACTCTTAATTACATGACAGGGTTTTAAGTCTGACATCAACACCTGGCCTACTTAGGGACTCAACAGTTGGTATCATAAAGGTCCTTGCTAAAGGTTTGTGAGTCCCTCATTTGTCCCTTGTCATGCTGCACCTAGAATATTCCTGTTTAGGCAGGATTGGTGCAATCTGTTCTTTGTCTACACCACCTGTTTGTTCCTTTTAAACCACAGTTGTTCATAAAACTGACTAAATGTATTACTGACCTACAATCAGAACTTTCAGTCCTTTGATTTTAATGCAATATTCAGAAAATCATCTTATTCAGAAAGACAATTAAGGGTTAAAGACTCCGGTAAAGATTTTTAAAAAAAATATGAAGCCATAGGACATTTACAAATAACCAATGTCTTGGACGTCTATGACCCTCTGGGCTTAACTTATTCAGAACGGAATTGAAGACTGTAAATACAATTGTCAATTCTTTACTTAGGTTGATCCTCGACAGAGGATCTATTGGACTAACAACAGACAATTTTGAGATTCCTTGGTACTTACTCTCTGTTAATTTGAACCCTGCCATGAAAACTTAATCTTTGTCATGCTGAACCTGGAATATTTCTGCTTTGAAAGGAGCTATAGACAAAGATCAGCCTGCACATATGTGCAGTCTGATCTTAGTCTATACCATCTGCTTGTACTTTTAAGCTAGAATTGGGTTTAAGATAGATTTCCTATATAAATATTGACCGTAATTTGATGCTTTCAGTGTTTTCAGCTCTATGATTTTAATGCAATTCTGTTGTGGATTTAAAATTTAGTATGATAAGGGGTGAACATGAAGTGGATCACTAGGTTCTTGACCTTCACATGATATCTGCATTTTAAAAAATTGACTTATTTAAGTTGTGTAACTAAATATATGTATAGTAGGAAATATGGTAGGAATTGCCTAGCTAAAGCCCCTTTCACAATCCAACAAACATATTGGCAGATGACAATATTTTTAAGATGGTCAAATTTGAAAAGAAGTTACTGACAACTCATCTAAATTGGTGAAATTTATAAGAGACTTTGCCTTTCACTGTAAAAATATTATGGATAATAAAGAAAGTGCTTGTTACAAGCATTTTCTTGATTTTCCATAATGTTTTTCAAAGACTTTTTCTTGAGGAGTTTAAAAAAACAGAATTGTAACAGGATTCCCATTCC
Source organism: Fragum fragum (assembly GCA_946902895.1). Taxonomy (NCBI): domain Eukaryota; kingdom Metazoa; phylum Mollusca; class Bivalvia; order Cardiida; family Cardiidae; genus Fragum; species Fragum fragum. The sequence goes on from OX336381.1 coordinate 13,268,655, forward strand.
CACTCAGTGATGCTTTTAGACACCCCTAAGAAAAAAAGCTTTGGGGTTACCATGGTGGAAATGAAGATCTACAATGTTTTCTACACAGAAAGTTGAAAAAAATCCAAAATTTCAAAAACTTTAAATTGTCGTCTGCAACTTCTTTCAATTTGGGCCAGTCTAAAATTTTACCGTCTGGTAATCGGTTAAAAGAGTAATTTCCTCAGTATCAACAATGTTTACTAAACTAAGTGACAAGTTTTTGAAATTTTATAAAATTGAAATTGTCTTCTGTGACGTACTTCTTCCATTTTTTATGAGCCATAAGTTTTTTTATCTGGTAACGGGATAAGACAACTCATCTATTGCTGTCAAAACAAACTCAAGCCTGAAATAATCTCATTCTCTGAAAGTATTACAAAGTTTCCAAAGAAAGATTACCTATCAGTAAGAAATCTTGATTGGTGAGGCAATTTTTAACACAGTTAGGTCACCAAGTCTTCTCGATTTTCTCAATTAACCCTTTTCCCTGCATAACATCTTTACACTGTCCATATTATGAAAATAGCGAAATAATCCAAATAAAAAAAAGGGGGTTTGAAGGAAAAAGGAAGCATAATGGGCATAGATGAAATAATTAAATATCAGTAATTTCATCTTCCATTAAGATGTATTCAAACTTTGCGACAAGAAAAAGTAAGAAAACAGACAGGCAAAAAGGATATTTTTAGAAACGTCCCGTACACCCTGGAGAATTGTGGCGCTCTAACCTTCTTTCATGTTTAATGCCAATCTTTCCGACCCGCTATTCCTCAAGGGACCAAAGCTAGGACCTTTTCTCACATATCTGACAAATTGTCTTCGATTTTTCCTCCACATTTTGCCCATCTTGTACTTTATTCTCCTTACGACTCGAAGCTTTGATTCTTATCTTATAACAAATTACTACAAAACCTCATTAAGAGAAAAATACTTTGTTACAAAACTGATGAAGCATTCATTCTAACAACAAATCTACAATTGACCGCGTTTTGTTTTTAACGCTTGTCATGCTGAGCCCGGAATATTCCAGTTTTGGTAGGAAGTGTAGACCAAGATCAGCCTGCTCATAAGTGCAGTCTGATCTTGGTCTACGCCTCCTGCTTGTACTTTTCCTGCCAGAGTGGTTTATGAAATTGATTTCTAAAAGAAATATTGATTTTTGAACAACATGTTCTATCAGTGCTTTCAGCCCTTTGATTTTATAGTAATTCAGTAAGGCAATTAATGCATCATGACAAGGGTTAATATTCTTCTGTAACAGCCTGCATGACTATTCTGATTGCTAGATTACTACTGTGGCAGCAATTTAATGTTAACCCTGAACATTGCTGAACCCAGAATATTTCTGTTTTGGTAGGTGGTATAGACAAAGATCAGCCTGCACATAAGTGCAGTTTGATCTTAGTCTTCACCTCCTGCTTGTCCCCTTACACCCAGAGTTGTTTGATTAATCAATTTTCAAAAAAAATATTGACCTTTATGAAGACCTTCCAGTGCTGTAAGTCCTTTGATTTTAAAGCAGTTCTGTATTGGATTTTGATTAAGCATGACAAGGGTTAATTGCGCATAATTCCACTAAAAAAATGTCAGAATGATGAGTATTTATTAATCATGAATGAGGACATTTAGAAGATTTTTTTAATTGAACTAGATAGTTGTCTCAGGACAACTGCTGTCGAGCCCACAAAGTTTTGACGATCGACTTGACCTTGACCATCAATTTTAGTGTTTGACCTTGAGCTTTGACCTTGAACTTGAAGCTATCCAAAAAATTATTCCAAATGGCACATCTACTCATGAAGGAGAATAATTATGTCAATATATTTTGAAATCCATGGAGAAATGCTCTTGACAATCACAAATTTAGTGTTTAATCTTAAGCTGTGACCTTGACATTAGAACTATCCCAAAAATTCTTTCAAATGGCACATTTATTAGAAACAGAGAAATGAGACTTGCACATAAACTGGAGTCTGAAATTAAAACCCCTCTATTCTTCAAATGTTCTAGAGTATATCAGTTGTATAGATTGACTTCAAAATTAAAAGCACATTAGATTATTAATACAGCACACTGAACAATATATTAAGCATATTCAACAATTTATTAGTTATGAATAATAACTGCTGCTATTCCAAATGGCTTCCTTATAAACTTTCTTGACAGACTAATAATTAACCACATGACAACAATTTAGACTTAACTCCAAAAAGTTCTTGGGACAACATTTCAAAGTGTGTTATGTGACAATTAAATAAGGTAGAAAACTTTTTCTTCTTTCCAAAGGAAGTTTGCAATAACAATACTTCTTCAGGGTGTCAATAATCATGATTGTGTGGCAACTATGGGTAAAATATGCCCTTGACTACATTTTCCTTTACACAGTAGTTTGTTGGGGTTTTTTTGGCTCTTTTTCAAATTGTCAAACATTTTTTCAGACGAAGTATTTCAGTTATGCAGCCCTTTGGACAAGGAATTGAAAAACTTTCCTTTCCTACCATATGTAAAAGAATGCCAACAAAAAACCTGGATCCATTATGACCTCTGTAGAAAATCTCAAAACCTATAATTATTGTGTCTGCAAGTTACCAAACTGTACAGAAAACCTTGGGAACGTGGCTTACAGCATGGAACATCAACAACTACACAGAAATCTGAAGACAAAATATTCTCCAATGAAACAACACCAAGGTGAAAGAAAACACTTTGAACAAACCTTAAGCAAAATAAGCATAAACCATTCCTCAGTTTCTAGACCCATCCCGGCTCAATCACGCTTTTCGACACCCCCAAAGAAAACATTGTGTAAAATAAAGAGATTGCTTGCAACAAGCAATTTCTTCATTTCACATAATTTGTTCTACCAAGAACTTGAACTTGAAAAAATCTAAAATTTCATAAAGTTTAAATTGTTGTCTGCAACTTCTTTCAATTTGGACCAGCCTGAAGTTTTGTCGTTTAGGAATGTGTAGAGGTAAAACAAGAGCACTGCATAGTGGTGCCAGTGCTCGATTGAAGAAGCTGGATTGCTAAATAACTTTAGTTGACAAGGGGGTATACAAGAACACACGCTGTTCAGAAACTTTAGAATTATTCCTACAGAATACAGAAAACTTAATAAGGGAACATCCCTACAGAATGAAACACTAACAGCTGTACAGAGGCCTCCAAAACATTATTACAGAATGAAACACTAACAGCTGTTGCAGAGACCTCCAAAACATTCTTACAGAATGAAACACTAACAGCTGTACAGAGACCTCCAAAACATTCTTACAGAATGAAACACTAACAGCTGTTGCAGAGACCTCCAAAAATTTCCTCAAGAATGAAACACTAACAGCTGCACAGAAACCTCAAAACCATTCTTACAGAATGAAACACTAACAGCTGTTGCAGAGACCTCCAAAAATTTCCTCAAGAATGAAACACTAACAGCTGCACAGAAACCTCAAAAACATTCTTACAGATTGAAACACCAACAGCTTTTCATAAACCTCAAAAACATTTCTTACAGAAACCTTGCAAACATTCTAACAGATTGAAACACTAACAGCTGTACAGAGATCTCCAAAACTTTCCTACAGAATGAATCACCAACAGCTTTTAAGAAACCCCAAAACATTCCCTACAGAGACCTTAAAACATTCCTACAGAATGAAACACTAGCAGTGTAAAGGGACCTCAAAAAGGATCCAACAGGATGAAACACTAACAGCTTTTCAGAAACCCCCAAAACATTCCTTACAGAAACCTTGAAAACATTCTCATATCTTAACACTAACAGCTGTACAGAGACCCCCTAAAACATTCCTACAGAATGAAACACCAAAAGCTTTTGAGAAACCCCAAAAGATTACCTACAGAAACCATGAAAACATTCTTACAGATTGAAACACTAACAGCTGTACAGAGCCCTCCAAGACACTCTTTCACAGTTTGAACATTTTTTTAATTTACGTTTGTAATTGTTTCTTTTCCATTTTGCACTAAATTAACCCATTACAAGACAACAACACTTTAGACTTGCCCAAATTCAATGAATTAGAAAATGACAAATTATAATTGATGGAATTTTAACCCTTGTCATGCTGAACCCAGAATATTCCTGTTTTTGCAGGAGGTATAGACAAAGATCAGCCTGCACATAAGTTCAGTCTGATATATGTCTACATCACCTGTTTGTATCATTCAAGTCAGTAATATTTATTATATTGATTTTCAAAAGAAATAATGACCAATAATTAATGCTTACAGTACTGTCAGCCCTTTGATATTAATGCAATTCCTGAAAGGATTTTATTCAGTATGACAGGGTTGAAAGCCTTTGTCTGTATGGGTAGAAAACATTTCTTTTTTACCACAATTTTTGTCAAAACTTTTTTCTTGAGGGGTGAAAAGAGTAGGATTGTGAGGGAATAGAATTCAAACTACTCTCTTTAACATGGAACAAAAATAAAATTAACCTATTACCCAACAACAAATTTAAGACTGGTTCACATTGAAAGAATTAATGCAGATGATAATTTCAACTAATGGAATTTTGAAATTCTTTGTCTTTCATGTTTGAGAACACTGTGGAAAATATGAAGATTGCTTTTTACAAGCTATTTCTACTTGTTCATATCATGTTTTCAAAGCTTTTTTCATGAGAATAAAAAAAGACAGATTGTGTAGAAATGGGTTAAAAGTTGATTTGAAGAATCAAGTAGGCATTAAGATTTTTTATAATAAATCAATTTTCATTTTCAATTTGATCACAAATAATGTCCTGTCATTTTTATCATAATGAAAATCATATACCTATCTATCATGTAAACCCCAGTTAAATCTTTATGAATAGATCCTATCAAAATGGATTTCATTATTCTTTTACCATCTTTAACCCTTGTCATGCTGAACCTGGAGTATTCCTGCTTTGTCAGGCTGTATAGACTAAGATCAGCCTTCACATATGTGCAATCTAATCTTAGTCTAAACCACCTGTTTGGCATTTTAATTTCAGAATTGTATGTAGAATTAACAAAGAATGATAACTCACAATATCTAGGCATTCCAGTGCTTTTAGCCCTTTGATTTTAACTACTTCTGAATAAAGATTTTATTCAGCATGACAAGGGTTAAGAAAGTACATACAAACCCTTGGTAAAGCTAACTGAATGACAAGTAAATTCTGTCATGAATGTGTAACTGTCTTTAACCCTTGTCATGCTGAATAAAATCCTATCCAAAATAATGTTAAAATCAAAGGAATGAAAGCACAGAAAAAACTCATTTTCTGTGGTTGGTAATTATTTAGAAAATTAATGGTATAAACAATGCTAGTTTTAAAGGGACAAACAGGAGGTCTAGACAAAGATCAGACTGCATATATGTGCAGCCTGGTCTTTGTCTAGACCTCCTGTCAAAACAGGAATATTCCGGGTTCAGCATGACAAGGGTTAAATTTATAGACACTTACATCTCAGGTTTGCAGACAACCCTCATAACTTGTTATAGTACATTCAGCTATTGCATTTACTGGTTACCATACATCTAGAGGCATTTTGAGGAACCTGTAAACTGGTAACCAGCATTTTTTCTTATCTGACAATATATGTCCTAGAACTTGAGAAAATAATGTGGAAAAAGAAGGAAATGTTCTTATCAAGCAAATTTCTTTTTTTAAAACATCTAGCCCAGACAGGGCTCTTTTTTGACAGTTTGCATACAATTAGAAATTTCTACTAATTTGGAGAAATCTAAATTTTAGTTTGTTCAAGTAATGAAATGAGACATTTATTTATTGTTGATGCAACTTCGATCAATAATTTGGCCCAGTCTCAAGTTTGTAACTATAGATGATAATCTAACATGGTTGCAGCCTGATAGGGGTTTTCACTATACATTACCTGCCAAGAAAGACAGTCAAACCAATAGAGACATTTATATTTACCAACAAATAAACAAACATGCTAAATCAAAGAGGCAAAGCTAATATATTTTGAGCAATACTAAACTCCAAAAGCTTAGATAGATGATTTCTTGTTAGATGTATTAATTTCATCAAAGGATTAAATTTGCCTAGAGGCAGACTGTAAATCTGGTTATAAACTATTTCTTGGCAATAATCTTTGAATTAACCCTTGCCACGTTGAATAAAATCATGTTTTACATTGAAATCAAAGAACTGAAAGCATTTTTAGTACTCAAATTTTGAATCAACCCATTCCAATACAATCTAGTTTTTTTATGCCTATCAATAAAAAATCTTTTGAAAATATTGAAGAGTTCGGAGAAATTGCTTGTGAAAAGCAATTTCTTCATTATCCACAATGTTTTCTACCCGAAAAGATAAATATTTTTCTCTTTCAATCCAGTAAAATTTGACATTTGTAGCTTCTTTCAATTGGACCAGCCTAAAGGTTTTTGTCTCGTAATGGGTTGATGTCACGTTCTCTTAATTTCTTATAGGTTGATATTATGAAGATATATTATTGTACCAACTTATTTTGAAATCCATCCAAAAATCTAGGAGATATATGCTCTTGACAAGATCAATTTGAATGTTTGACCTAGAGCTGTGACCTTGACCTTAGAGCTATCAACGAATTTCTTTCTGACTGCAATTCTACTCATGATGAACTAACACTTTGACCAGTATTTCCACACAATGACGCTTTTTGACGCCTCTCAAAAAAGCAATTGGGAAAACATAGAGGACAGCAATGTTTTGCCAAGTTTCTTTTCCTAAAGGGCGTAAAAAAGCATCATTGTGTGGAAATGGGTTAAGTGATCTGATAATTTGTAATTTTGATGTGAGATCTCAATAAAATTGGCACTGATTTATTTCAAACCTAGCTTCCTGGGTGTTTGATATTTACCAGATATATATATCAACCTATACATCAACACCAATTTATTGGTGCTTCGAAGTTCAAATTTCATGAGGATAAAAACACTCATTAATTAACTTCGAATTATGGTTCTTATAAAATACTTTCTAATTAATTTGCTCCCACAAATGTGCTCGATAGTTGCTCAGATCTTTAAGTTGAAATAGACATAATTCATTCAAAAATACATTTAGAGTTATTAACTCTTGTCATGCTGTATAAATTACCTCACTGAAATGCCGTAAAATCAATGGGCAAAAGCACTGACAGAACTTGTAGTTCAAAAATCAATATTTCTTTTAGAAATCAATTTCATACACAATTCTGGCAGGAAAATATACAAGCAGGAGGTGTAGACCAAGATCAGACTGCACTTATGTGCAGGCTAATCTTGGTCTACATCTCCTGCCAAAACCGGATTATTCCAGGTTCAGCATGACAAGGGTGAAGAGTTCTTTTACTACTCAATTTACTCTTGTTCAAGAGTGCTTGACAGTAGATAATATTTCTAAGTTGAAAAAAAAAACAGTAATAATTCATTTAGAGATATCTCCCTTGTTGATATTTAATTGCTCTTTTAACCCTTGTCATGCTGAACCCGGAATATTCTGGTTAAGGCAGGAGATGTAGACCAAGATCAGCCTGCACATAAGTCCAGTCTGATCTTGGTCTTCACCTCCTGCTTGTACTTTCCTGCCAGAGTTGTTTATGAAATCGATTTCTAAAACAAATATTGATTTTTGAACAGTTCTATCAGTGCTCTCAGCCCTTTGATTTTACAGCATTTCAGTAAGGTAATTCTGATGGACAGACAGAAAGATATAAGGAAATCAATATATCCCACTTTCTTCTTCATAGGCGGGGGATAGTATTTAGTTCATGCAAAGACTATAACTAGATGGTTGTCCCAGGACAACTGCTGTTGAGCCTGCAAAGTTTTGACCATCAACTTGACCTTGACCATCAATTTTAGTGTCTGATCTTCAGCTTTGATCTTGAACTTGAAGCAACCCAAAATATTCTTTCAAATGGCAGATCTACTCATGATGGAGAATAATTGTGCCAAGTTATTTTGAAATCCATCCATAATTGTAGGAGAAATGCTCTTGACAATCACAATTTCATTGTTTGACCTTGAGCTTCGATCTTGGCATTAGAACTATCCTAAAAATTCTTTCAAATGGCACATCTACTCATGATGAAGAATAATTGTGCCAAGTTATTTTGAAATCCATCCATAAATGTAGGAGTAATTTAACTACAACCATAAGTATAGCTTGAATAAGCTGACATTACAACCTTAACACTTTCCTATTTTGCAAATTTTAGACCTGTCCAAACTCAAAGGTTTGCCAATGATAATTTAAAGGGGATTTCATTTTAAAAATTACCTTTCAGTAGGGTAGAAAGATTGGTGCAAGCAATTTCTTTTTTTTTTTTTCACAATGTTTTCTCAAGCATAAAAGCACAGGGACGTAAAAATCAGGGAATAAAGCAGGAAAGGGTTAAGGTAGCAAACAAACAACTAATATTTATCGGTGTTATTTTGCAATATCTATGGCCAGAAGCATGTAACAAAAAAGTAGGATGGTAATGGTTGGTGACTTAAATGTTGTAACTACAGCTTGAATAAGCTGTAGTTATGTTGTTTATGTTACCAAACCAACAAATATATGCTTCATATAAATCATCGGGTAACCAATGTCAGAGTTCAAAATTAACTAACAGTCTAAATTAACAATTTCATTGGTCAACTGATTATGTGATTGACAACAGTGTTTGTTCAATTGAAAGATCTGTAACACCAAAGTACTTAAAGTACTGTAAGCTAGCAAAGCATTGTTTAGTTCAGTAATCTTCTTTGTCAAATATTATCATGATACAGTCAACAAGGTTAAAGTGACCAAAGAGTTAACCCATTCCCTCACAATCCCCCCTTTTATGCCCCCCAAGAAAATAGTTGTTTAAAACAATGCTTGAAACAAGCAATTTTTGCATTTTCCAATTTTTTTCTACCTAAAAAGAAACATATTTTAGAAATTTCTACAATTTGAAATGTTCATCTGCAACTTCTTTGAAGACTCTATCAGAATCATTTTGAACAAAATGTGCTCAAGTGAGCTAAAATACCCAGGAGATGAACTTGCAGAGTTTGCAACATAAGAACTACTTTTTATGGCGTACGCATTTAATGGATTTAGTGGTTAAGCCTCTAGTGGCAGTTTGCACTTGTTGAACTTTGAGACGACCTCAAAACTTTGGCTGTTAACATAAGCTATCAAAGCTGACACTTTGCTAGCTAAAAGTCATCTTTATACTTTTTCCGTAAATTTGATAAGGGTAGGGTTTTTTATAGATACTGGTAACTATATAGTACAAAGTACAAAAGTCTGAAGACAAACAGACAAAACCAATCCAATTTGAAATCACCTGTTATAATAAGGACTTCTTCTTCCAAAATTACAAGGTGTAAAATTCTATTTACATTTGTCGAACAAAATCTGAAATTCCCATAGAAAACTAATTAAAAATCTGTTCAACGTGAAAGGTTTAACCACTTTATATCACAATTAGAGGACTTAAATTTTATGGCTTAAGTTCAAACAAACCTTAGGGGAGCTTTACTTAGTTGTCTTTCAAACACATAGTTAAAACTCATTTCCATACAGTCCTTTGTTTTTACTCCTCACCAAAGAAAGAAACTTTTAGAAAACATTGTAGAAAATTAGGAAATTGCCAAACCCTTTCCAGTTTTTTTAAATTCTAGACTAGTCAACATTGAAAGAGGTTGCAGATTCATTTTACCCAAAAAGTGAAAAAAAATCCAATATTCATAAATCTTGAATTGTTGTCTGCTACTCCTTTTAATTCAGACCAGTCTAAAATTTTGCCGTCTGGTAATGGGTTAAAATGTTGACATAATTCGATTGATATAGTTTTCTCACACAACAAGAAGAAGCAGGTAGTATAGGCTGAGATCAGACTGCACATCAGTGTCAGTACACCTGGTCTGCAACTACTGTCAATATTGACAAGTCTACAATTTTTAGCTAGCAAAGCGTCAGCTTTGATAGCTTAAGTTAACAGACGAAATTTTGAGGTCGACTCAAAGTTCAACGAGTGCAAACAGCCACTGGAGGCTTTACAACTAAATCCGTTAAATGCCTACGCCATTAAAAGTAGTTCTTATGTATTTCAGGAATATTGCAAACTCTGTTCAAATTGTAGAGAACTCTGTCAAAACCATGCTATTTAACCCATCTCCAATCAATTCCGCTTTTTAAGCCTTCGGAAAACATTGTGGACAATGAAGAAATTGCTTGTAACAAGCAATTTCTTCAATGTGCACAATGTTTTCTACCCAACAAGGGAAATATTGTCTAAATTCAACCATGCTTTGCTAGCTTACAGTACTTCTCAGTACTTTGATGTTGTCTGGCTATGGATAAACCCATTCCCACACAATTCTGCTCTTTGATGCCCCTCAAAAAAAGTCTTGGAAAACATAATGGACAAAGACAAACATTTTTGCAACTAGAACTTCCTTCAATATCAACAATTTTTTTCTAACCTAAATGACAAATATTTTTTTAAATACTGCCCACTTAAAATTGTCGCCTGTCACTTCTTACAATTTGGACCTGTCTAGAATCTGTCGCCTGGAAACGGATAAGCCCAGAACTAATGCAAGCCCATAACTAATGCAAGTACCCACACATTCAAAGGTACTTACATTATGACATTTAACTCCTTAACCCATTCCCAAACAACATTTTACACAGGTTCAATTTGAAAGAGGCTGCAGACAACAAGACAGTTGGTTTGAATTGAAAAGAAGCCATCTGAGGTAGACAACATTGTGAAAAAAGGAGAAATTGCTCATTACAAGCAATTCTTCCAAGCAATGTTTTCCAAATGCATTAAAAGCGGTAATGTGTGGGAAAGGGTTGAAATAAATGCTAGATACAAACCATATTGATCCCAACACACTCCTTAAAGAGGTCTGCAAAAAAATTTCAGTCCAAAGACACTATCGAATCTGTTTATCTCTTTCCTATTTGAGGAAAACTACATGACTATTATCCATCCCCACTTTTAAAATCAAGGGACTAACAACACTGGAAGATCTAAATAAGGGTCAAATTGATTATTTACACAACTCTGGCTGTATGGGGACAAACAGGAGGTGTGGACCAAGATCAGACTGCACTTATATGCAGGCTGATCTTTGTCTATACCTACTGTCAAGACAGGAATATTCTGGGTTCAGCATGACAAGGGTTAAATTTAGACAACTATAAAATCATAACAATGGACAAATGGAGAAAGCTTGTATTTCCAGACTGCTGGCAGGGATAACTTTTTTGAAAGGAGCATCATACACAGGTCCTATGTCAAATGATTCTTGAATTAGAGCACAGAAAGGGTTTTCAAAAAAGGTCCGTTGTGACCTTGAACTTTGCCCTCATTACCCCAAAACCTCTTTTATTCAATGTCAACATGTGTATAGTTAATTGGTCCTTAGATCAATTGGCTCTGTAGTTAACCCTTGTCATGCTGATCCCATATTACTTCTGCTTTGGTAGGAGGCATAGAAAAAGATCAGCCTGAAAATATGTGTAGTCTGATCTTGGTCTACACCACTTGCTTGTCCTTTATAAACAAGATTTTTTCCATAACATTAATTTTACAAAAATAAATTGGCCCTGACAAGCAGATCTACAGTGCCATTTTTTTCTGATCTTTTTCATTTTTTTTTTCTGATCAAGGATTTTATTCAGCATGAACAAAGGTTAAAATGCAGCAACCCAAAAGATGGACATTTCTTAACCAATTCACAAACAACAAAATTTTAGACTGGTCCAAATTGAAGGAAGTTTAGACAACAATTAATCGTTGACAGGATTTTAAAATCTTTGTTATTAGAGTAGAAAACATGGGTAATGAAGGAATTGCTTGTAGCAAACACTCTCTCCCTATTTAGACTTTTCTAAATCTTTCCTCTATAGGGGTGTCAATTATGCAGTACTATGTTGAATGGGATTAAAGGGATGACCAGATTGATGGATGGTAAAAACCAATATACCTTCATCTGATTGATTGAATCCAGGAGTTTAACCCACTTTTAACAGTATTTCAGTCATATCCTTTGGTATACCTTCATCTACTTCAGACCCTATCCTGCAAAATCCCTTGTTTTTACGTCCATTTACGTGATTTTATACTCCAGAAAAGATTGTGTTAAAGGAAGATATTGCTTGTAACAAGCAATTTCTCCTTTTCCCTCAATCTTTTCTAGCCTGCAGGTTGGTTACTTTTCAAATTCTACTTACATTAAATTGTTGTTTGTAACTTCTTCCAAATTAACCCTTATCATGCTGAACCCGGAATATTCCGGTTTTGGCAGGATGTATAGACTAAGATCAGACTGCACTTATGTGCAGACTGATCTTAGTCTATACCTCCTGCTTGTACCTTTTCCTGCTATAGTTGTTTAAGAAGTTGATTTCTAAAATAAATATTGATTTTTGAACAACAAGGTCTATCAGTGCTTTCAGCCCTTTGATTTGACAGCAATTCAGTAAGGTAATTTATACAGCATGACAAGGGTTAAGAAAAAAGCCTATCAACAATGTTTTCTATCCAAAAAGTAAAAGTTAAAGTAGTCAAAAATTTTGAAAACGGGAAAGGGTTCAAGTAAGAATTTGGGATTCACCCATTATCAGATGGCAAAATTTTAGACTCCAGGCCCCAATTGAAAGAAGTTGCAGACGACAATCTAAAGTGAATTAAAGTTTGGATTTTTTCAACTTTCTGGGTAGAAAAGATTGTGGAAAATGAAGAAATTGCTTGTAACAAGCAATTTCTTCATTTTCCTCAATGATTTCTAAAGTTTTTTCTTCTTGGGAGCGTCTAAAAGCATCACTGAGTGGGAATGGGTGAAGCTTCTTCAATAAGCAAAATAAGGCCATTCTAATGCTTTGGCTACCAATTACATTGAAAACAAAGAAGGAAAAAAGGTGTTGGAAAAAGAGTAGGCACGAGCAGTTTTTACTTTTCTTACAGTTTTCCTCAGATATGAGATACCATTTTCAGTAACTCAAATTTGGATTTTAAAATGCAACATCTTTCAAGCAGACCTAGAAGTCTAGTTGTTTTTTATCCATTAACCCATTACCCCGCAACAAAATTTTAGACTGGTCCAAATTGAAAGGAGTTGCAGACAAGAATTTAAAGTTGATGAAATTCTAGATTTTTTCAATTTTCTGGTTAGAAAACATTGTTGATATTGAAGAAATGGCTTTTTATAAGCAATTTCTTCGTTTTACACAATGTTTTCCCAATTGATTTTCTTGAGGGGCGTCAAAAGGTGTCACTGTTTGGGAATGGGTTAAGTAATTATTCTTTTACCATTCCTACTACATGAACTTTGTTAACACTTGTTATTCTGACCCCAGAATATTCCTGTTCTGGCAAGATGTGTAGACATGGATCAGACTGCACATAAATTATCAGTCTGATCTTGGTCTACACCTCCTGGTTGTCCACTTCAAGTCAGATTTATTTAAATAATGAATTTTCAAAAAGAATATTGATCCACATTAAGATCTTTTGTAGCTGCAAGTCCTCCAATTTGAATTGCAACAATGTATAACATTTTAATTCAGCATGACAAGAGTTAACATTAAGAACTATAGTACAAGAACTATGTTAACCCTTGTCATGCTGTATAAATTGTCTTTCTGAAATGCTCCCAAATCAAAGGGCTGAAAGCACTGATAGAACTTGTTGTTCAAAAATCAATATTTCTTTAAGAAATCAACTTCATAAACAACTCAGGCAGGAAAATTACAAGCAGGAGGTGTAGACTAAGATCAGCCTGCACATAAGTGCAGTCTGATCTTAGTCTACACCTCCTGCCAAAACCGGAATATTCCGGGTTCAGCATGACAAGGGTTAACATTCCTAGTACAAGAACTATAATGAGAGTTTTAATGCAAAAGCTGTGACCAGATGATTATCTGGCAGAAACATTTCATGACTGTAACAGGTATCTTGCATACACACTTTATTGTTGAACAGGTATCTTACAGGCACACTTTATCACTGCAACATTGACGTAACATAGTTCTTTGTAATCTATACTATCATTACATAGTTTTGATGCAATGATCAAATACGAAAGATACAAAAAAAGATTTAGGAGAAAATGACATATTGCTTGTGTGAAGTTGCAGACAACATTTTACAGTTGATGGAATTGAAACAAAAATTGTCTTCTGGGGTAGAAAACATTGTGGATACTGAAGAAATTGCTTGTAATAATTAATTTCTTCATTTTCCACTATGTTTTCCAAAGCCTTTTTCTTCAGGGCATACAAGAGGGATTGTGTGGGATTGGGTTAAACCTCTTTCAATTTGGCCAAGTCCAAATGTTAGTTAACCAGTAAAGAAATATAAATAATCTGATACTACCTTTCGATTTTCAATTAAGTTAAATTCATCATAATCACACAGTTAATTAATACTCCCACTTGACAAAAATTAAAAAGAGCCATCATCATAGAACATAATTACATCACGAAACCCACTAAGTTCACAAAAAATATATTCAATTAATCTCCAGCTGTCATAGCTTAACAGCACAGCGGAAAAAAAAAAAGAGATTCGTTGATAAGCCTGAATAATTTTATCCATGGATGTTCAATATATTCCCCCCCACTTCCACGAGACCACATTAAAACAGATATTCTGATATGTTTTTGCTCTGTGACAATTTCACAGTGTACAATTTCACACTGAACCACCTACAAAATGAAGCTTTACACCATTATTGCCTTGAAGAAGCTCATACACATATTGTAAACTATGGACTTGGGTTAAAGAGCACTTCAAATACTATTAGTGTGGAATCCTCTTAACTGCAACACTGATAATAGCAATTCACTGCTTAATTGCAACTGACTTTATGCACATATATTAGATTGAGACAACAAATAGCTCCTTTTAACCCTTTCCCACACAACCAATTTTTAGACGGGTCCAAATTGTAAGGAGTTGCAGACGAATCTGTAAAATGATAAAATTATAGATTTGTTCAACTTTCTGTGTTGAAATGATTGTGAAAAATGAAGAAATTGCAAGCAATTTCTTCAATTTTTACAATCTTTTCCCAATTGTTTATCTTGAGGGGTGTTAAAAATCGTCAACATGTGGGAATTGGTTAATATCAACTTCTGGTTAATTGCAACAAAAGTGTTGACAAATTGGTGTTGCTATCAGGTTTTCAATATACTTAAATGCAATTATGGTGACCATTAACCCTTGTTATGCCAAACATTTTCCCTCTTTTCACCATTTTTTAAAAAAAATTGACATAATTAGAACAATGTTGCATTAAAAGATTTTTTTTCTGAACACAACAAAAAACAAGCAGGTAGTGTAGGATAAGATATTATAATCACCATAATCTTATCCACAATGAATTCCAACTTAGCTTTATGGTTTTTTGCACTCTCACACTAAACTCAGTTACATATTGTAAACTATGGACTTTTTAAGAATTCAAAATGCAGCCAATATAATTCCTTCACATATATTTGACCCCTCTTCCCCCAGCTGATTTCATATCAGTTAGCCATCAACAACAGGTTCACTTAGGGTGGGTTTGGGCATCTTCCTATAATTCAATGGCAATAACGAGTCACATCGCAGAGACCAAAAGTCTTACTTGTGTTTTTGCTCAGATAATGCAGGTAGAAATTAAAAGTTTTAAAGAAACTTCATATAAATTACTTTGATGAATAAATTTAAGGCAGTTTTCCTGAAATTCAACAGGAGATTAGTGGACCCCTAGTCTCCCCTCTTTATACAGGAATTATTAACTCCTTCATATAACATTTATTTCAGTGTCAGATAACAAGACAAAACAATCTATTACTTGGTATCTTTTACAGGTCAGTCAAACTAGAGGTGCTTGAGAGCCTGAATGCTCCCTAGATAGTTTCTTTGACAAACTGGAGACAACTCATTTTAGAAAGAATTCACTTCAAGGGAAACAACATTCTTTTATGCAACTATTATTATCAGTCAAGCAATATCAATTATTTCCCTTTTATCACTCTGGGTTCTTATTAGGCCAATATAGTGTTCATGCACTTATTAAAAATTCTTCCAAAAAATCAGATATTAAGGGTCACCAAAAGAAAATTCCAGTAAAATTCGGTCCTAATCCATCCTCCAGTTTCCAAAATAAAAAAAAACTTTCAAATGATTTTCAAAGTTTTCACCAAACACCATATATGGAAATTAGCCCACAAAGCCATGATTTTATCAGAATTGGTTTCTTTTTTCCAAATCTGAAAAATAATCACCGAAGGATCACTCCTGTAAAATCCATCGAAGTAGATTTAATCATCATGGAAATTAGCTCCACACACAAAAGCGATGTTTTTGAGCTGATCAAAATTCTTTTAAGGAATATGATTGGTGAAATTTGGTTGAAATGTATCATGTGCAGTACTTTCACGCCCGGTAATCTCGGGCTCCATCTCTTTTTGGAGAACAGTGCAAAATAGAGACAATGATACTTCCGATATGGAGCCAAGGACCGGAATTGAACAGAAAAGGTAAATAAAACAGTGCACCTCGCGTACAATTTGATCTCCTATTAAAACAATTATACATTTTCCCAAAAGCGTACAGAGTTTCATACCACATAGAAATGATTATATTATCTGTTGGCAGTGATAGATTTCAAAAATAATTCCGTTTGTGAATAGAAACTTGAATCAAAGTTTGGACATCGGACCCGATCAAACACGAAAATGCGTGTTGAAATCGTTCAAATCCATGTAATCAACAGTTCTGAAAGATTTAAGCGGCAATGACTGTGAAATGAATGATAAGGTGTTGATATACAATAATGTTGCCACAAAGAACTGCCCCTTTTCCTACCCCTTTTGCGGATTTTCTTAGATGAGAAGGAGACCAGGATGCGGTGCGGGAGACAAGATTCAGAGGGAGAGGCGAAGAATATAAAGAATACAGTGAATGATTTTCTAGGACTGTAACTTTATGCATATTACAGGACACTTTTTCTTCCCTTTTAGACAGCAAATGTGTCTCTCAGACTCTCTAGAACAGCCATATTTATAACTGGTCTATATTTTTCTCCTTTCTCAAAACTGACTTACCGGGCCACAATGGTGAATTTAAAGTGAACGCGTAATAATTTTTTGTAAATCTAATCTAACGAAACATTTCCAAAGAAAAACAAAAAGCTAATTTGAGAATTAAGGTCATCACAAAATTTGAAAAAATACGCTAGGTTCTTAGGAATATGTATCGCGGAAGGAGTTCAGAACTGCAATAAACGGACATTCTGTGCCTTATACATTGTAAAAGCTCTATAACAACACCGGTGGTTTATTAGAATTTTAACACTTCTTTAAAAAGGGTTGGTCGTTAATTATAGGGTGCAGATGTTAAGAAGTAAAAAGGGGGGAGGAGACGATTCGAAGATTTACTTCGACTGCAAAGAGCAGGTGGTTCATGACTCAGAATGAATTTACAGTATACATAGTATACAGTTAGTAACATCGTGAAATTGACATTTACATCGATCAAAACCATTCAAAATCACTCACACAGGGCTCCAATCATTCATTCCAAACACTCACTCAAACCATAAAAAACCGCTCAAAATAGTTCAAAAACATTTAAAACCGTTCAAAATGAGCAGCATTTCATTCAAATCAATAACAATTTTCCACAATTTTTACTGGCAGCTGTGGGTTTTAAAGCGTCTGATTGGTCCGTGAAGACACACAAACACAAAATCACGTATATTTTTATAGAAGGAGGTAAAATTATTGCAAATTGGACGAAATTAGCGATCTTGGATAACATACTTTTGATTTCATTCAAAGCTCCTTCCACTCATTCAATTTCATTCCGAAATCATTCCCAAATCATCCAAAAATTGTCAATTTCACGGTGTTATTAACTTAAGCAGTGAAGTTTTTTACCTTTTGACATAATCTAGGATACAGCGCCTTCTAAATATAAAGAAAAAAAAAACTTTCAGCAAACCAATTATCTAAGCATTGAACCATCACAAAAGGGGACATTCGGGTGAGAACAGTTACATTCATCCTCTATTGAATCCATTGTGGCATTGATTTGTTAGGGATTGGGGTTTATTACAGTTTTCCGAAAATCATACAAAAAGGGTCGGCTTTGACGTCCGAAGAGTGGCTCGGGTTACATAAAAGTATGGGGTTCTATTAGAAAGTTTACAGTACATTTATATATGCATCGCCTCTCCCTCTGAATCTTGTCTCCCGCACCGCATCCTGGTCTCCTTCTCTCCTTCTCATCTAAGAAAATCCGCAAAAGGGGTAGGAAAACGCAGTTCTTTGTGGTAACATTATTTTATATCAACACCTTATCATTCATTTCACAGTCATTGCCGCTTAAATCTTTCAGAACTGTTGATTACATGGATTTGAACGATTTCAACACGCATTTTCGTGTTTGATCGGGTCCGATGTCCAAACTTTGATTCAAGTTTCTATTCACAAACGGAATCGTTTTTTAAATCTATCACCGTCAATGGATAATATAATCATTTCTATGTGGTATGAAACTCTGTACGTTTTTGGAAAATGTATAATAGGTTAATAGGAGATCAAATTGTACGCGAGGTGCACTGTTTATTTACCTTTTCTGTTCAGTTCCGATCCTTGGCTCCATATCGGAAGTTTCATTGTCTCTATTTTGCACTGTTCTCCAAAAAGAGATGGAGCCCGAGATTACCGGGCGTGACTTTCTGTGAAAATGATTGAGGTAAAAAATAGGGATGGACCATGCATGCACACCCTGATAAATGACAGACACATTTATTCTTTATTATGCCATGGCTTATAACAAGCACCTTCTCCTTTTTTCACAATGTTTCCAAAGCATTTTCATTTTGGGGGTCTAAAACAGTGGGATTGTCTGGGAATGGGTTAACCTTTGTAGTGCTGATCCTGGATTATTCCTGCTTTGACAATGGCTTTGGCAGATGCATAGACTAAGATCAGCCTGCACAGACATGCAGTCTGATCTTAGCCTACACTACCTTCTCATTGTTGTTGTTTTGAGAGCAATCTTTGAACGCATAATTTCAAATATAGTGAAAAGAGGAAAACTATTCAGCAGGACAAGGGTTAACCCATTCCAACACAGCAAAATTTTAGACTGGTCCAAATTGAAAGAAGCTGCAGACGGCAATTTCAAGTTGATGGAATTTTGAATATTTTCTTCTTTTTGGATAGAAAACATAGTTGATAATGAAGAAATTGCTTGATACAAGCAATTTCTTCATTATCCACAATGTTTTCCAAAGCTTTTTTCCTGAGGGGCGTAAAAAAGAGGGATTGAGTTGGAATGGGTTAAGAAACACAAAAATGCAGCTTATTATCAAAACACTGTCAGGAAAAATCTCATCACCAATAAATCTATAGAAAATGTCTGCAGTTTTCCAAATAAGGAAATCATTCCGTATTCATAACCAAAGGCCATCTGTGTGGAATCCTCCTGTCAAAGCCAAAATGACGGATTGAAAACTGATTGGCAAAATTGAATCCCCGGATGATGTTTACAAGATTACATCATTTAGACGACAATGTTCTTACACGCTTGTCTAATTAATTCCGCATATTTCATGTTGCTTTCTGTTGTTTGTCATTGTCCTGAGGGTATTCACAGCAAAAAGAAAATTGGGCAGACAGCCTGTAGTTTCTCTTTCCTCCTGGGTAATCCATCCACTTATCCCCAGGGTCTAATTCCGAGTCCTTTAGCGGGTTGCTCCCAGAGGGGGCCATTTGATTTACCCTCAGGAAGTGGGTATTGTCCATTCCCTGAGAAGCTACAAAATTTGTTACAATTGAATTAATCTGAAGATAGAATGCTGCCCTATTAGTTTAAAGATTAGGCAAACACTCTCAACACCACTCAGTATACAACACCACTCAGTATACACACACACACACACACAAACACACACACATGTATATATATATCTAGTCATGTTAACTTGATTACCTCAGTTGGTAGGATGCTCTATTTCAAACCTTGAGATCATGGGTTCGAGACCAGGATTGATCACCCAGCTAATACACAAATTATTGGTATTTTCTTATTTTTTGACAATATTTTATATGCTTAACCCATTACAAGATGGCAAAAATTTAGACAAGCCCAAATTGAAAGAAGTTGCAGACAACAATTGAAAGTTTATGAAAATTTGGATTTTTTCAACTTTCTGAGTAGAAAACATGGTGAAAAAAGAAGAAATTGCTTGTAATGAGCAATTTATTCATTTTTCACAATATTTTCGAAAGCTTTTTTTTCCTTGGAGGCATCTAAAGGCGATACTGAGTGGGAAAGGGTCCTTTAGTGCATAAAAATGCCCGGGAGCTAAGTCTCGTAATGCAAACCTGCATTAGGGAAAAGCAAATCATCTTTCTTTGTGAGACTAATCTATCTTCATGGCTTATTCATTAATAGAAGTCAAACAAAATGTTGTTACTAAAGCTTGGATGAGCTTTGGTTATGACATTTTGGTCGACCACAGACATTTTATTCTCAGTGTAATATCTGTTCCAAAGGCAGTTACTTTTTTAGTCTGAATGATTCCCAGCAGATAGACTAAACAAATATTCATAACAGAATTGAAAATAAATTGAAAGTTCTTGTTAGAATTAAAAAGTAAATAAAATTTCTTCAGTAGTTTGAGAGCAAAGCAATTTGTCGATGTTCTACGAAAAACTCATAACTACAGCTTTGAATAAGCTGTAGTTACGAGGTTTTCGTAGAACATCGACAAATACTAAGAAAATCCTTAATTTTGCAGCCCCCTTTATTCAGTTTTAAAGATTAAGTTATAGGAAACACTGCAAGAAAAGGAAAAGATATTTCTTTCTCACAATGTAATTTACCCTATAATGTCATCTCATTAGGTGACAAAATATGTTTTCTTTGACATAGAGTTGTTGCAGTCTGAGCTTAGTCTACATCTCCTGCTTGTACTTTCCTGCCAGAGTTGTTTATGAAGTTGATTTCTAAAAGAAATATTTATTTATGAACAACTAGTTCTATCAGTGCTTTCAGCCCTTTGATTTTACAGCAATTCAGTAAGGTAATTAATACAGCATGACAAGGGTTAAAAATCTCAGCTTTTGTAATTAACCCATTACTTCAGAATGCTGCTTTTTTACGCCCTGAGTTAATACATGAATCCGATCATAGAAAACTTTTTAGGAAGAGGAGAAATTACTTTTAAGAAGTGATTCTCCATTTCCTAACATAGTTTTCTACCATATTTTGCTCCTATTGTCAAATTTAATGCAATGTGAAATATCACCTGCAACTAATCTGTATGTTTTTGACCGCCTAAATTTTCAACGTTGACCTTAGGTTTATTGTAAAAAAATTTCAAGCTCAAAGTACTAAAACTCAATGTAGAAGATATGCTGTGGACAAGGTCAATTATGTGACAGCAAATTTGACTGGGACCTTGGAAATATCCTTAAAAACTTTTGAATGACATTAAGTACTCATAAATGGGAAGTGTTTTGAAATTGACCTTTATAAAACTGAACTCAGAGCATTCCTCTTTTTGCACATTTTTGCAGTTTAGTATTTCTTCCATTTTCCATTTTCTGGGTCATCCAGAAGCGTTATAGTGTGGGAATGGCCTAACCCTTGTCATGATGAATCAAATACTCTGGCTTTAAAGGGACAAACATATGTGTAGACTTAGACGCTTCTGGACGCCCCTAAGAAATACAATTGGGAAAAATTGTGGAAAATGAAGAAATTGCTCATATCAATGTCTAGATGTTTTCTATCAAACATTTAGAAGAAAAAGCTTAAAATTCCATGAACTTGAAATCGTCATCTGCAGCTTCTTTCAAGTTGGACCGGTCTAAAATGTTTCTGTGTGGAAATGGGTTAATCAATAAATGTAAAAGAAATGCTCAAGACAATGCCGATTTGGGTCACTTTATCTTTGATTGTGACCTTGACCTGTCAAAGCACATATCCTACAAAACCTTTTTCATTTGACACTCATTGTTGTGACCTAGGGGAGAGATTTCTGTGTAAAATTATTTTTAATTAATTAAGTACATGTAGAAGTTATGCTCTAGAAAATATCAATTTGTCACTTGATCTTTAACTATTTAACTATGACCTTGAACTATGACCTTCTACATTGATTTATCTGATCAATTTTTTGAATGACACTAACACTCATCAAGAGTAACAACAATGTCAAGTTTTTTTGAATTCAACCAATAATGGTTTAAAATTTTAGCATGTCACCAGTCCTTGTCAAGGGGAACAAATGTGTCAAGTCATTCTGTAATCCATCCATAAATGTAAGACAATAAGAAATAATAATGGACACAAATAAGACCCACACACAGAGGAATGATCTCCTGGCTAAAATGACAACTTCCTGATGACCAGTTTACATGGAAACGAAGAAAAGTTCCAACAATTCATACTGTCAAAGAAGGACCAGGGCTTAACCGTTATATGTCATGCTAAATATAATTGTTAGTAGACTTATTACATTAACCCATTCCAACTAAAGAAAATTTTAGACTGGTCCAAATTGAAAGAAGCTGCAGACGACAATTTCAAGTTGATGGAATTTTAATTTTTTTCGTCTTTTAGGATAGAAAACATTGTGGATAATGAAGAAATTGCTTGTGACAAGCAATTTCTTCATTGTCCACAATGTTTTCCAAAGCTTTGTTCTTGTGGGGCGTAAAAAGGAGGGCTTGAGTTGGAATGGGTTAAAGTCAAAGGGCTGAAAGCACCAGAGACACATGTTATGGGTCAATATATTTTTCATGAAACTAATAACCTGTAAACAACTTATGCTAGACAGGTACAAGTATGTGGTGTGGATCAAGATCAGACCGACATATGTGCAGGCTGATCTTTGTCTATATAGCCTTCCAAAATGAGTCAAGCATGACATGGGTTCACCTAACAATCATAATCAAGGATTTGTCTCTTGATTTTCATTAAACAAGGGCTTTGAATGAATGAGACATATTTGTTTTGTCCAGAGTCCTCTTTATTGTATTCATATTTGGATTTCTGACTTTTGATTGGTTTGTGGGAGCCTGATACTGAAGTAGCCCAGGAGCAATGCTCCAACCAGTGCAGGCTGAAATAACAAAATCTTCATTATAGCCATTGATATTTATGTAATCTTTACATCCTGATCTATATTACAGACCAGATAATGTACCTTTATTCCTAACCCTTGTCATGCTGAACCCGGAATATTCCTGTTTTGATAGGAGGTGTAGACAAAGATCAGCCTGCACATAATCTTTGTCTACACCTCCTGTTTGTCCCCTCTAGGCCAGAGTTATTTAAATAATCATTTTCAAAAGAAATATTGACCCTCATAAGACCTTCCAGTGCTGTCATTCCTTTGGTTTTAAAGCAATTTTCATTGGAATTTTCATTATGGCCCCCTTTCTTTAGATGGAATGTCACCATATTCAAAATGTCCATACAAAACATTGCCAGGAAGTTTGAAAAAGATAGAGCTAAAATTGTGACCTTGAAGGCTGATCTTTTTCTTATGACATGAAACATTATCTTTAACCCTTGGCTTGCTGAAATAAATTCTGTTTAGAATTGAACTAAAATCAAAGCACTAAAATCTCCGGAAGCACTACTTGCAGGTCAATGTTTCTTTTAAAAACTGATTTTATAAACAATTATGGCTTGAAAGGGGCAAGCTGGTGCAGGCTGATCATTGTCCATACCTCCTGCCCAAACAGTTCAGCATGATATGGGTAAAGACCATACAAACATTTTCCACTAGGTTGAGCATGACTTACTTAAATTGTGGCCAGATACTTAGAGCGGTATCAAGAAAAATGCTTCTACGCTAAAATGTTGACAATGGAAGACGCACACTGGTAAGATGGATGACAGTTGATCAAGTACAACATTTATATATGATGGTCATATGAACTAATAAAGAAATTATACTTTCATTGCAAAAAAAGTTATGCAAAACACTTTAAAGACAATTCTTATTCAAGGCCATTCTAAAAGAATAAATTGATTGGTCCCTGAAGACAAATGACAGGCTTGGAAATGTCTTGTAGACTAACCAATTCATCATTTTTAGTTTTTCAATTCATTTACATATTCTGTTTTTGAAATCCATGAAATTAAAATCTACACTGCTCAAGAAAAATGCTTTGGAAAACACTATGGTTAATGAAGATATTACTAGCCTCAAGCAATTCTTCATTTTACACAATATTTTTCCAAGGCTTTTTTTGTGTGTCAGAAGGGGGGAATAGGTTAAACCACTAAACCACACAAGACCTAAGATGCAAATACTTTAACCTTTTCCCACACAATGACCTTTTTTGATGCACTAAAGAATAAAATCTTTGGAAAACATTGTGGAAAATGAAGAAATTGCTTGTCACAAGCAATTTCTTCAATATCCACTAAGTTTTCTACCCCCAAAAAGCAGAGGTTTTTAAAGTTTATCAACAACATTTTGTTGTCTGCAGCTTCTTTCCATTTGGACCAGTGTAAAAAAAATTTGTCTGGTGATGGGTTAAATATTGCAAGATTAATGGACAGACAGACAATCTAATTTTCTCCACAGAGGAAAACAAAAGTTATTTGATCTGGTCATGCAATGGTTATCATCAGCGACCTGTTTCTGTTTGGTCACAAGCAAGTAGGAGACAAAATTTAAAGGTCAATTTCACAGCAAGATTAACTAGAATATTCATGAAGTGTGGTGACACTGGCTTCTAGCATGAAATAATCAATTTGATAAACCCTAAGCTTCTGTACAATTGACATTACTTTATTCATGCTTTCTAGAAGACTAGAAAGTTTTCCTGATACAAGTCAAGCCTGCTGAATATTTGACTTTGAGCTGTGACCTTGACCTTAGAGGTACCTTAAAATTTGTTTCAAATGACTCATCTACTCATGATAGAGAACAAGTGTCTCAAATTATTTTGAAATCAATGCACAAATACCGGAGATAAGCTCTAGATGAGCTCAATTCAAATGTTTGGCCATGAGCTATGACTTTGACCTTTTGAGATATCTAAAAGTTTGTTTCCAATGGCACTTCAACTTGTGAAGGAGAACAATTATATAATACAAGTTATGGCCATGACTAACTCGGACACGCTGACATACTTACACACCAACTTGTCATGTTAACAACAATGTTTTGTTCAATAGGTTCATATTCTTATTGTTGGGTCAAATACTTTAAATTATGACGATTCGCATAAATACCAGTTCACGTAACTCATTTGTTGATTGCTTTAATTGAATTTCAGTTATTTTTATTACATCATAATACAGTTTGCTCATATAGAATAAAGAGTGCCATAGTCACAATGCCACCATATAATTGTCTTTTTAACCCTTGTCATGCTGAACCCGGAATATTCTTGTTTTGGCAGAAGGTATAGACAAAGATAAGCCTGAAAATAAGAGATTAACACTTTCAACTCATATTGCAGGGGCACCTTCTGATGGGTTCAAGGTATTTCTAACGCAATTTGACTACCACAACATTCTATCAAAACCTCTAGCTGGTCATCCTACTAAGGCAATAATCCTCAATTTGGGAAGGATGGAGTCAAATATTATTTTTGTTTTTTGAATGGGTCTTAACAACACTTTTAACAGTATTCCAGTCATATCCCGATCTGCGGCTGGATTACCTTAACATGGATTCCTGGTATTTCTCACGCCAGTACTACCACTATATCCTTTCTAAGTCTCCAGCTGCTCATCCCTGACTTAGGTGTATGATTATGCTCCCATTGGTAAGAGGAACATGTCAAAAAGGATATATGCTGTGACCAGAGGTTGAACTCTGGGCATGTTAAATATTAGAATTAAGGCAACCAGTAGTCAAACCAAGGACCTAAAGATCTGCAGTCCAACAAAGACCTGAGACTCATATATTCCTTGGCCAACCACTTGACTTAACCCTTTCCCACACGATAAAATTTTAGACAAGTCCAAATTCAAAGAAGTTGCAGACGACAATTTACAGTTGATGAAATGTTTCAAATCTTTGTCTACTTTGGTAGAAAACATTGTGGATAATGAAGAAATTGCTTTCCACAATGTTTTCCAAAACCTTTATAATGAGAGAAAATTGAGTGGCGTATAAAAGCGTCACTGTGTGGAAATCGGTTAATTAATTACTGCTTCCCTGAATACTTAGCCAAGCTTGACCCCTAATGTAACTCAAAATGATTTCTAAGGGCCATAACTCTTGGGTATATTTTCCATAACCCTTTCTCAGTCAATTCCACCTATCTATACTACTAAACCTAGTCATGCTGAACCCGGAATATTTCTGCTTTGACAGAAGGTATAGACAAAGATAAGCCTGCACATATGTGCAGTCTGATCTTATTCTACACCATATGCTTGTCTCTTTTAAATCAGAATTGTTTATGAGATTTTTAAAAGAAATATAAACCTACAATTGGTGTTTGTTGTGATCTCAGCTCTTTGATTTGAATGAAAATCTGTAAAGGATTTATATTTTAGAACCCTGAATATTCTTGTTTTGCCAGGAGGTATAGTGTACATATGTGCTGTCTTATCTTTGTCTTCACCACCTGTTAGTTCCTTTGAAGCTAGATATGTTTATAAAATCAATTATTAAAAGAAATATTGACCAACAATCAGATCTTTACTGTGCTTTTAGTCCTTTTGTTTGCTACATTTCTCAACAAGGTTTTTATTCGGTGTGACTAAAGTTAAAAAATATAACTTTAAACACATTTTGGAAAATGAGGAAACTGCTTGTACAAAGCAATTTTTTAATTGTCCTCTATTTTTTCTACTCTACAAACAAAGCTGTTTTTTGTTCACAATTTCCACAACACAAAAATGCCTTCTTTCAAATTCAACCAGTGTAATTTTTCTTAAAAGTTTGAAAAATACTTTGAATAAATACTTCACTGTAACTCATACATGAACTTATTCCTTTTGCAGATACCCGATATAATTTGTCCCTTATCATGCTGTATTAAATCCCAAACAAAATTATGTTAAAATCAAAGGCACGGAAGACACTCATTTTCTTAGAAAATAATTGGCTGGAGCATCTAACAATGGATTCCTGTTTTAGCAGGAGGCTTAGACAAAGATCAGACTGCACATATATGCAGCCTGATCTTTGTCTAAACCACCTGTCAAAACAAAGGAATATTCCAGGTTCAGCATAAGGGTTAACATAAACAAGTATAAGGAATACAAGAAAATATGACTGCATAATTTCATGTTTTTGTCAATCAGGTTATAGGGCTAAATCCCAATAAACAAGTTAAATACCATGTTTACCACAGTCACAACATGTTTTTTTCATTTAGCATACAAGATGTCGCACCTTCTATGTCAAATATAGCCCATTCAATCTCACATTTTTATGTCAAACTGAAGGGGACAAAAACAGACCAAGAGGAAAAGGAAAATAATCTTGCCTTATACATAAGCCTGACAGATCACTGCTGTTAGTAAAAACAAGATGTGTTTGTGAAACACTATGCCCCCCGAAACGTGAATTCTTTAGAAACGGGTAAATGGTTAAATTTTGACCTTTACCTTGATGAAATGACCTTCCCCAGTTGCGCCTTGTTGAGACCTATCTACATACCAAATATTAGCATTGTAACTTAATCAGGGTTGAAGTTATAGGAAAATGTTTAGTTGGAGGTTAAGTTTTGCAGACAGACAGACAGACAGACACCGGTTAAACAATATGCCCCCGATCTTATCGATGCGGGGGCATAAAAATAGATAGCCCAATCCAATCAATGATATAGACAGGAAGTAATTGTGAACTCTGATGTATAGGTCAAGCATTTTTGTTTGCTTTAGCCACTAAAACATTGTAGCTACAGCTTTTTCAAGCTGCGGTAAGGACATTTTAGCCACCAACCAATGATTTATCCTTAATTCTACATTGACCATATACTTTGCGAACTAATCTGGGTTGTTATCTAAGTCAATCCGCCTTGTCAATTGGAGGTCGGAGGAAGGAGTTTGCAATTAATAAATTGCTAAGAATTATTAAAGATCTTAATCAAATTAAAAAAATACATGACATGACACTACACGACCGTGGTGATGGAGAATGAGAGCAAACCAACCTATAGATTGTCTATGGCCATCAGGAAGACCAGGAACCTCAGTGAAATTTGCACATGCACTCTAAGCTAAATTTGGTTGTAGATGGAGGTCTAAAATAACAGGTACTCTAAGTGAAATCATTTAATCTTGGAAAAATCTTTTAAGCATTACATGGCATCAGAAAGCTCTAGAGGTAAAATCTACAAATAGAGACCATGATCCTATTACCTTTATTTTATTTGATCTATGGCAATCCAAGTTAGCTTTTCAACTTGGACAGAAATCAACATCTTTAATTCTTGTCTTATTAAATAATCTGACAATAAACTGTCAATGGCAACCAAATGTTGTAACTTCAGCTTGAATAAAACTGTAGTTATGACATTTCTGGTATGATATATAATCACATAAATGATTACTTAGGCTTAAACATACCTATTTAGATAATTACACAATTTCAAACAGTCAAAACTGAATGAGATTGAAGAAGTCATTTCAAATTGAAGATCATATCATTTTTCAAAAACACCAATATCAAATCTTATCGGAATCTTGTGATCAAATTACAAATGTGAATAATCTTATTAGCATTGTGTAATTATTTGTAATAATAACTGTTGACAAAACTATTTCAGAGAGCATAAGTAATTGTCAATATGACAAACAACATTAAGAAGAATGTCAAGATACAAAGGAATCAAACTTCATAGATGCAAGTACATAGACAAAAATATAATATTCTTGTTCTAAAGTTCTTTGTTGAATTAAAAGAAATCACTTAAGTTATATATAAAGTTTTAATGCATTACTAAATTAGTAGGATAATTTCAATAATACTGGATTGAAGAGATTCTCTTGACATATTAGCAAATCACCAAGATATTACATTACTGATCACTAGAAGCTACATTATCTGTTCAAGAAACTTTTTATTTGTAATATGAAAGTCTCCATAACAAACAACATAAATATTGTCTGTGTAATTTTAAAACCTCATAACTACAGCTTGATTCAAGTTGAAGTTTACGAGGTTTTAGAATTGCACCGAGAATATGCAATGTCACATCATGAATCACCTTTTAATATTTCATTTTTAAAAAGAATTTCATCTATCCAATAAGAACTTTTAAAGAAAAACATCATTTATGAATTAACCCTAATTCATATAGGCTTTAATGTTACAATTTGACAATTTTGCTTTCATCACAGTATTTCGTTCTGTTTGTCATAAATTGTTAATGCTGGAATAATAAACTTAAAATATATTTTTAACCCATTCAAAGTTTAAATTATGTTCAATATAAATATTTTCAAAGCCAATTAAGATAAAAATGTGTTTATCATATTGACCATTGATATAAAACCTATCAGACAGTAGCTAAATATCATTATCACATGCTCTAGACTTAATCCTTGTCATGCTGAATAAAATCCTCTTCAAAATTGCATAAAAATGAAAGGGCTGAAAGCACTGAAAGTATTAGTTTGGGGTGAAAATTGTTTTGAAAATAAACTTTAAAAAACAATCCTGATGAAAAAGGACAAACAGGTAGTGAAGATTAAGATCAGACTGCCATTATCTGAAGGCTGATCTTTGTCTATACCTCCTGTTAAAATAGGAATATTCCAAACTCAGCATGACAAAGGTTAAAATTGATTCTTTGGTTAAAATTTTAAAGTCCTATTACAATTAGTTCAAGAAAACATGCCGACAAAATTTTGGACTGAGTACCTTATGACTATAAATTATCATCTTAAAAATATCAAAGCCTGTTTTCATAATGTAAAGCAAAATACAAGTTGTATGGTTAGCACAACGAATGTAATAGGCACACTGCATAGACCGAATGCAATACTTCAGAAACTGTAAACAGGTATTCGTAAACAAATAACAGATTTTGTTTGTATGGTATATCAATATAACTATAACATTTGATCTTAGTCACCAGCTGCTTATCCCTCCAAGGTACACTACTTCTTATTTGCCAATTGGTGACAGACAAATGCGGCATGTCACAATGACTTTTGTCAAATGTCGTAAAGAATACTAGCAAAGCTGGGGTTCAAACATAAAATATCTATATATAAACTTAATATGTATATATAAACTTTACCTTGGATTCATGAGCAAGGCATAATATGGAGAATATGATGAAACTGGACTTACCTGAAAATAGAAAAATAAACTATGTATAAAGACTGTTTGATAAAGATATATTCCTTACTATTTCACATTACCAGATGTATTATCTTGCTGAAAGATAACAAACAATGATTCAAACAACACAAATATTTTTGAGCAAAAAAAAGCTTTGGTAGAAAAAATGAAATTGATTAACTGAGGGTGCAAAATTTTGTGCTTATTGGTGAAGAGTCAGAACACTAAAGGTGGTAGTATTAACCTATTTTCCATATGACAAAACTTTAGAAAGTTATAGTTCACAGGCTAACTTTTTTGAGTGAACTTTTGAGGATAAGAGATAACAAATTTACCTATTGCTTATTCAGGTTGCCAACCAATCATTTTACTTTCTTGCTACATTTTACTGGCCTCAAACTTTGCAAAATAAGTTCATTTAATATTTAAGCTCAGAAAAATATAAGCAATAGGGCTAAGTGGTCCTAGTTCTCTCATCTGAATTTTCCAAGCCCAACCCAATCAACTAAAATTTGACAGCAATAAGATATTATAAAAAAGTCAAATGGATATAAAGGCAAAAGGTTGTAAAAGGGTGAGCAAATTATAGGTGCTTGAGTGCTTGTATTGCTCAACAGGCATGACAGCATTTATTAAACAAATGGTGTTTTCTAGAATTCAATATAAACTAAATCATCTTTGCCATATATTACAGATAAATCCCCTCACTGAAATCTTTGAAATAGTTCAAGAGAAGCATTTCAATTTTTTATTTTTTTATAAAAGACAAGCAATTAGAAATTCATTTACCAATTCAGATTAAAAATATACAAAATTTTGAAAATGTTCACTGTAAACCAGTATATGGTCATAAGCCAAAACAATGAAAGCCATGTCTTTCAAACAATCGAAATTATATGAAGGAATCTGACAAAGAGTTAACTGAGGATCATTCCTGTGAATTTTTTCACTATATACCATGTATGGAAATAAGCCCTGCCTTTAAAAGCCATGTTTTTCATCAGATCAAAACTCTTTGAAAGAATCTGATAAAACGTCACCAAAGGATCATTCTTGTGAAATTTGATTGAAATCAATCCACTGGTTTTTAAGAAAAATGTTTTCAAAGCTTTCACCATGAATGGAAATTAGGCCCAGTCTTTAAAGTCAAGATTTTTCATCCAGTCAAACTTTTTATGGAATCTGATACTAATCACCCAAGGATTGTTCTTTTAAAATTTGGTTGAAATCCATCAAATGGTTTCAGAGAAGAAGATTTTTTAAAGCTTTCGCCATATATGTAAATTAGCCCTGCCCATTAAAGCCATGTTTTCCATCTGATCAATTTTTTTGAAGGAATCCGATGAAGGGACATCTAAAGGTCGTTTCTGTGAAATTTGGTTGAATTCTGTTCCATGTTTTCTGAGGAGAAGGTTTTTAGACTAAAAGTTTTCGGATAGACACATTCACGAAGAATACCACTACTTGACAATAGCCCACCGCCTTTCAACCTGCTAAATCAAAGGCCTGAACGGCCTCAAATGCAGTCAGGAGTGTATATTAACAATTTGTATGATAGTTGAAGTCATTCTCTGATTTGTCTGTTAAGTTTTCCTTATTATGAAATCACATTTGAAGACTTCTATCTTCCCCCCGACAGGATCCCAACCATGTTTTCTGACTTTATCAACTGTGTAATTGTCAAATTCAGACAAAATATACCAAGGATAGTTTTAAGGAGCATCACCCTCTAATATTTCGAAAGATAACAACTGAAGTTACGAGATTTTAGCAGAAAGTGACAAAATTCAGTGTGTGGAGAATCATTAAATTCTACCCTTACCTTCCCGGTCTATCGGAATTGAATAATCCGTAAATTTCTACAGGTCTACAAATTGTGTTTCTCTTTTGGTCTGCGCGAATATTTAAAAGCTAAGACATGTTTGATTATTGTTGATAGTTGTCAGAATTAATCTAATTGAATTTAGCTTTACACCGACGTAAATATTTCCTTCCTTAGACAAAAGCGATAAAATCTAAGTATCACACATAGCCACGTCTCCTTTGAGACCAACGAGTTGTTGAACACCTGGGGTAGCTGACGCATTGAGACGCATTGAGAAAATGTCCTGTGGATTGACTTTCGAACCTCTTTTGCGGTAATGGACTTGGTCTTATTTCTTTGCCATTGTTAAAAATACGGTTACAATAAATCAACCAAGAACTCTATTTTATGAATCGGGAATTTACACCGAACAGATGCACGTGTACAAAACTGGATAAACTTTGTAACTGGTAACTTTTAAAATTGTAAGAATGAAGGTTATAATAATCGAAAAAATCCAAGACTGCGGAATGTCTAGTTTCACATTCAAATATGTCTAAGATTGACGAATCAATCCATTTTTTGTTAAATGAAATCCCTAATGATGGTAAGTTCTGGCAGTCAATAAAACAATGTCAGAGACATAAATATACATTATTCTATGTCACTGATGATGTTAACTTTTGACATAAAGACAAACCCTGAGGATTCCCTCTATCGATTGGCCTGGATGCAACACTATTTAAGATGATATAAATAGAAGTACCTGTAGAGGTTGTGACCTTAATCACTGCGCACAGTCAGTGATTCGGCTTTTCACGGTCATTCTTTATGAATGGGCTTACAATTTCAGCTGGTATACTACAAGAAATTATTAATCAATTCACTAGCAAGGAAACATTTTTCATGTCGTTGTCAGGTTCCTAGAAGCAAAGAGCGAATTCCGGCAATTCCTAGATTACAGTCAGTATCCTGTTTGTTTGTTTGTTTGAATGGGGTTTTACGCCGCTTTCAACAATCTTTCAGTTATATCGCGGCGGCTGGAGCACCTAACAATGGATTCCTGGTATTTCTCACACCAGTACCGCCATCACATCCTTTCCTAGCCTCCAGCTGCTATCCCACATAGGTCTACAATTATCGACCCATTGGTGGTAGACAAATAGTCGGAAAGGATGAGTGCCGCCGTCGGGAATCGAACCCGGGACCTCTAGATTGACAGTCCGACGCGCTACCAACTGCGCTATGACGGCAGCTGTCAGTATCCTGACTGCAATAAAAAGTGATATTGCCACTATGGCTACCTTTTACTTAATATAGGATGGAATGTCACCTTATTCCATGTTGATCTTTTTTCAGGACAAGCTTTTTCAGCAAGTTTGAGAAAGATTAGGCATATTTATGACCTTGTAACAATGACTTGTTGATGAGAGACATTCATGTTTTACAAAAGCTCACCAAGAGGATAATTATGCTTTTCTCATGTGAGATTAAAAAAAAAATGTTCCATCCATACCATTTTTTTCATCAAATTTGGATGAGAATCTAAAGGTAAATTCCCTCAGATATGCTCCAAATAAAACTTTTTTATCTTTAAATTTAAATTATTGTTTATTCTTTCAATTTCAACCAGCCTAAAATTCCATTATCTGGTTAAGGCTTAAATTTAAATAAATTCAATAAGAGACTTGACCTGGAATATTCTGTAACAGTTCTTCTGCATAAAACAGAACAATTCAATTTTCAATTGACATTTTCAGGGAAATGTAAAATGTAATTCACTGGCCCCATCCACTTACTCAGCTCCAATGAGAACTTTCATGACAAGCACAATTTTAGTGTTTGACCTTGAACTGTGACCTTGACACTAGAACTATCCGAAAAATTCTTTCAAGTGGTACATCTACTCATGATGGAGAATAATTGTGCCAAGTTATTTTGAGATCCATCCATAAATGTAGGAGTAATTGTCCAGACAAACACAATTTTAGTGTTTGACTTTGAGCTGTCACCTTGACATTAGAACTATCCAAAATAATCTTTCAATGGCACATCTACTCATGATGGAGAATAATTGTGCCAAGTTATTTTGAAATCCATCCATAAATGTAGGAGTTATTGTTCGTACAAATTCGGACGGATGGACTAACTAATGTACTAACGCACTGAAGCACATACACCAATTTGTCATAATGTTAACTATGTCTTGCTCACTGCAAGCAGGCTCGACAAAAAGAAGTTGAAATGGGTTAACTCAGACCTGGGTTACTTAAAGTTTGTTTATTTATCATGATAACTTTTAGCAAAGAAGAATACTAAACAAAACTATGCTTTGCTAGCTTACAGTACTTTCAGTACTTTGATTTATTCAATTTGCTTTCAGGGAGACAACTTTCTTTTATACATCAACTAATCTCTGACAAGCAGGGACCATTATTTACCATGCACCAGTATGTGATCTTTAGCTGAAATATGGCCAATGCTCCAAAGAAATATCATCAAACCTTCTAAAATTCTTTAAGAAATTTGATATAGGGTCACCAAAAGATCATTCTTTGAAGGAAGCAAATAAAGGGTCACCAAAGAAACATTTTTGTGAAATTAAGATGAAATCCATTGGCTGGTTTCTAAGAAGACTTCAAAGTTTTCAGTATGCACCATATATGGAATTTAGCCCCGCCCAGTTTGTTTTTGAATCTAATCACAGGATCATTCTTGTTAAATTTATGGTTGAAACCCATCTACTGGTTTCTGAGAGGAAAAGTTTCAAAGCTTTCACTAATACCATATATGGAAATTAGCCTTGTCAAAAAAAGCTATATTTTTATTATAGAAACGAGCCTTGTCAAAAAAAAGAGCCATGTCCTTATCCAATCAAAATTTTTTAAGGAACGCCAAAGGATCATTTATGTGGTATTTGGTTGAAATCAGTGTCCAGTGATTTCTGAGCAGAAGATTTTTAAAGATGGACATATACATAGACACACACCCAGGCATATGCATAACAGACACATCAACCCATTACCAGATGGAAGAATTCTAGACTGGTCCAAATTGAAAGGAGTTTGCAGACGACAATTTCGAGTTAATGAAATTTCAGACTTCTTCAACTTTCTGGAGAGAAAACATTGTGTAAAATGAAGAAATTGCTTGTCACAAGCAATTACTTCATTTTACACAATGTTTTGCCAAATGTTTTTCTTTAGGGGAGTCCAAAGGCTTTATTATGCAGGAATGGGTTGAGCTGAAAATACTATTAAAATGCTGTAAGAGCTAATATTCCAGAATATAATGCTCTCTGATTGGCTGATTCAGTAATTAACAGACTGGCTCCAAGGAATCATTCACATGACAATTAGTCTGTACAGAAAATTGGAAAACCAGTCTTATTAATTTTCAGAGGAGAACATTATCTAACTTTCTTAAGATGATGAATCTATTTCGTAGAAGGAAAGAACAAAATAATTGTAAATTGGTTTTAACCCATTACCAAACAATAAAGCTTTTGACTGGTCGAAATTGCAAGGAGCTGCAGATGACAATTTATAGTTCATGAAATTAGTCATTTTTCAACTCTCTGACTAGAAAACAGAGTGGAAAATGAAGAAATTGCCTGTTGCTAGCAATTTCTTCATTTTACATAACATTTTCCGAATTATTTTTCTTGAGGGGCGTCAAAAAGCGTTATTGTGTCCATATGAGTTAACCTATTAAAACTCAAACTTGCTTTCACCCTCATCAAGAAGAAAATCTATCAAATCTATTTTGGAGATAACAAGAGGCCCATAGGGCTTTATCGATCACCTGAGTCCAAAGAGCTCAAAAACAAATATCCAGATAATGCTACATACCAAATATCAAAGCTCTACCCATGCGAAAAATATCCAGCTAAAAGCTGGATTTTACGCTGCGTAAAAGCCGGCTTTTAGCCGGCTAAAAGCCGGCGGTATTGGCACCTGCGAAATAGCTAGCTTTTACCCAGAGCTGCGTAAACGCAGCTTACATGGAATTTTATCTCAAATAATCACAAAAGCTGCGCATTTTCTGCGTTAAAGCTGCGTAAACGCAGCTTTAACGCAGAAAATTCAGACTTTACAAAAAATTGCCTTTATTTTTCCAAAACCTGCGTATAAGCTGCGTAAACGCAGCTTTAACGCAGGTGCCAATACCGCCGGCTTTTAGCCGGCTATTAGCCGGCTTTTACGCAGCTTTTACCCAGCTTGATGGATGAAAAACGCAGAGCTGCGTAAATATATGGTAGCTGCGTTTTTTATACGCAGAGCTGCCTTTTTTATACGCAGAGCTGCGCATCAAAATGCAGGGCTGAGTTTTAAAAGCGCAGAGCTGCGTTTTATCATAACAGGGAGCTGGGTTTTGAGGAAGCTGCAGTTAAGCTGCCAATAAGCTGCAAATTTCTAGAATGCAAAAAGATTATTTTAACTCTTGTCATGTTGATCCTGGAATATTGCTGCTTTAATGCGGGCTGTGGCAAGTGTGTTGACTAAGATCAGACTGCACAAATGAATCTGATCTTAGCTTACACTACCTGCTTGCTGTCATAGTGTTGAGAAAATCTTTAAACCCAACATTGATCAAATTATGTCAAAGTTTTAAAATATAATGGAGAAAAGATAAATATACAGTAGGACTAGGGTTAAAATCTTATTACCACAGCTGTGTTGATACAGCAATTAAACAGCATAAAACAATTGGAAAAGCAATCATTTAATTAACAGGAGCTACAATATATGGTGAATATATGATGATGAATCAAAATTTTTGACAGGTCCAAATTCAAAGGAGTTGCAGATTTTTTAAACTTTCTGTGTAGAAAACATTGTGAAAAATGAAGAAATTGCTTGTTGCAAGCAAATCCTTGATTTTCCACAATGTTTTCCAAATTGTTTTTCATTGGGTGCTTCTAAAAGCATCATTGTGTGGGAATGGGTTAAGAAGCACTTATTGAAATCACAATTTTAGTTAAAAAAAAAACACAAAATATTTAAGAAACAACAATAAGCCTGTAAAGTTTTTAGTGGATTGTATCAGTTTGATCATTCTGTAACACCCTGTGCTCTCTATCCTTGGGTTGTTATTTCCAATCCAGGCTCAACAAACCCTCTCTCCTACATTTGATAAATATCAATGTGGCTGGCTTCATTTGTCTCACACTAAGCTGCCAGTTTAATAGAGATGAGCTGCTGATGGCTTTGAAGTAATGTTTTGATTGTTCTAGCGGGAGAATCCACAAGGAGCTGTGATTAGGTCACCAGTCACTACAATATAACAAAAACATTTCTCTGAAACTCCAAATATTAATGCAATTGATACTTTCAACTATCAATTATTGGATTTATATTCAATATTGATTTTGTCAGTATATCTACTTATTGATTTCAGCAAAAGCCTCATGTGTGGGTGCCAGGCTCATCTGATAATATTCCTAATTGAAAAGGGGACATATTTTTACAAAATTTCTTAGTGTTACCTCCATTAATGGCATGAACTTCTCAGATAAAAGTAAACATATATACCAAGTTTCACAAAGTATCTTAAAAAATAATGGATAGCAACTTCTGCAGATATTCTGATCAGACTTTACCTTATGGAGGCCCTGTCTTCATGTGATCTCATTTGTTCAGGGGATGTAAAACCCTAAATAATTAATCAATAAATCAAAATAGATATTATGCATTTAGAGTTGCCTCTCTTGATAGTATAGATTGCTCTTTTGAGATTGAAAGTATTATGCATCTTTTTACTCAATATTTCTAAACTGTTATTGCCCAGCATCACAACTAAAAAAAAAACAGAGCTAAACATGAGTTCAGAATTATCCTACTTAGAGCCATATCTGCTCTCCAAGGAAGAAAAAAATAGTTGAAATAATCTATCGCTTATTTGATCACTAAAGCAAACACAAGCTTTCTTAATATCAATATGCAAAAGCAGGTTTTAAGTGATGTTCTCTAGAAAGAGTATTTTGTGTTTTTCTTGTCGATTTCAATTAGTGTTTGTTTACTTTTTGAAATCGAGACGAATGCACCAGACACTTCACCAGAAATCTTCACTAATCTTCGGCATTGACTGTTATATGCGCAGGCGCTGATGAATGAACTTTATAGATGATTTCGTTAATCTTCATGACCCAGCTAGTCGTTTGAATGAATAGCAAAAGATAAAACGTCATCACTGACGTCATATTTTATTGTAAACAAACCTTAAATTTTTGTGGATCACATTTTAAAATATTGTAACTTCTTTCATGAATTGTAGGCTTACTGCGTAGAATTTTGTTGATCTTATAATTTCAATTGTCATATTTATTTATGCTTTTAAGCCTGGTGTATATTTTTTTTTAATTAATTTAACCCTTGTCATGCTGAACCCGGAATATTCCGTTTTTGACAGGAGGTGTAGACCAAGATCAGCCTGCATGTAAGTGCAGTCTTATCTTGGTGTACACCTCCTCAGTCAGATACTTTAGTGCCTGAAAATATTCACTAGTGAATCAAGATAAAATCAGATCTCAGTATCACTGTAACGGTCATTCTGGCATTCTGGCATTCTTGGGGAGTTTAACAGCATGGGGCAATAAAACTATTTTGACCGACCATTAGATCAACAATCCTGATAACAGGAAGTCACACATTTGGGCTTATCAGTGTTACAATTCATATTTATTCTGTTGATTTTATGTTTCTCCAAGCAGACAGATATTCCATTTCAACCACACTTTTACTGTATCAAGTGATTTTGGACTATTGAATGTATATTTTTTTTAAAAAGGTTACACCCTGATTTAATGATATGTCATGTAAAATACAGAGGTGCATGTAAGGTACCTGCCTTGGTTTTAAGTCTAAATAGCCAGCCCATCATTCCTACTTATATGCTTATATTTACCCATCTTATGAAAGGTTTGAAACCATATTGAAAAGTATTTGCAAAGATAATACTTATATTTATTTTCCAGAGGGATTACCTTCATTACACATGGTCATTCTACTTTACTGTACAATGAGTTTGTGCGTTTGCATTGACTAAACTTGACAAGTAAAGACTCTCTTTGATCCAACTGCTTGTTGTAATCTTAAGATGGTTCTTTTAAGTGTAAAGAGTCATTCATATTAAATTTGTTCTTATCTATGTCCTGTATTGTGGGTTAAATAGTAAGTACTTTATTTTAGTTTGTTACCAGACGGCAACATCTTAGACCGGTCCAAATTAAAAGGAGCTGCAATTAAACGACAATTTAAGATTTGTGAAATTGCAGTGGCTTTTTTTTCAAATTTATGGGTATAAAATGGATAGAATGCTGGCAACAAGCAATTTCTGCATTTTACACAATGTTTTCCAAATTGCTACTCTTCATGTGCGTCAAAAAGCGTCATTGTGTCGGAATGGATTAAACAATTATATCTTTGGTATATTTCAATGTCTTTAAAAATTAAGTAAATCTCATTATGCAACATCTTTTGGTAAAACATAGGTTTAATAAACCCTACTCTTCAGAAATTTTAAGGCTCTCTTCCTAACAAGAGACCCACCAGGGTCTGAGGGGCTCTACTGACCATCAAGTTTTCCCTTAAAGTAACATAAAATTTAAGGAAGCTAATAGCTTAAAGAAGAATGCGTAAAATGAAAATAACTAATTGGACTTTATCCCCTTTATTATATTGAGCAACAATCAATATGGCCCCCTTTCCTTTGTTTTCTTATAGACCTATTCTATTTCCGAAAGGAACTTTCTTTACGACCCTACAACTGGTCTGTGAAATTTTAAAGACAATCTGGTGATAATTGTGGCCTTCATCGCATACATTTTAAAGATTGTTTTGAATGATAATCCATAAGGCCCCTCTTCAAGTGTTTCCAGTACCACAATTATTCCTTGCATCTTTGAAGAGAATCCGATTAAAACTGTGAACATTATTATGTTATAAGGGTATTTCAATCAAGTTCTCATAAGGCCCCTTTTCCCGTGATACTTTATAACCTCACCCATTTAAAAACTCAATTCTTAGGATTATAAAATCATTCTGTTAAAGTTTGAAGAAAATTCGATGAAAACTGTGGACTTTGTGGTGTAAACAAAGATTTTGTGGTGAAATTTCCATGAAGTCCCTTGTCCCATGATTTTGATTCTTGATTGATCAGACCAAATTTCTAAAAGATCTATCCTAATGTTTAAAGTAAATCCGATGAAAAATGGGGAATTCATTGGGTTAACTTGTTGACAAATCCTAAAACAGGAAGTGGGTATGGTGCGGACCTAAATTTGGTGAGCTTATTTGAGAACCCCTAGATGAACCGCTTCATCAAGTTTCAAATCGATGCTGTCAACAGTTGCTTGACATTATAATCATCAACCAACCACTTCAAACTTTATATACTTGATGAAAATAGCCAATATTCTAGCCTCTTAGTTTCTCTTAAGTACACAACTAATTTTTGATGGGCGTAAACAGGAGGAATTGTGTGGGAATGGGTTAACTCCTTTGTTACTTTAACCTCATTTCTTTATCATGATAACGTTTGACAAAGAAGATTATTGAACAAATCAATACTTTGCTAGCTTACAGTACTTTAAGTACTTTGATTTACTATAAAGTAATGCTGTCTGTATTAGTCTTCGGTTTAGGAGATTTTCTTTTAAATTATGAATCTCCAGATAAAAGAAATCTGGGATCTCGCAACAAATAATTTATATGTTGATCTAAGAATAAACATTTAAAGTATTTTATTGCAGTACCAACAGGGCATAAACTGAAATCTCCTGGCCTCTTGGTATAGGAAGATTATTCAAAGATTCCTTTCTTCTTCAATTCGAAACCCAACAACATAGGGCTTAAGTTTATAAAGAAAGTTATATACCACCTGAAATATATTTGCATCATGGGGAAATGCTACATGCAAAATTTGAAAGCTCTACAGGCTTCATGGTTTCTGAGGAAAAGATTTTATAATACGTCCTTCTTTTTCTCTATGTAAAATCTGTGATACCACAACACACTGGGCTTACGTTGGTTGAAGACTGATAGTTTATAGTATTTTATAAAAATACCATAACTTGATTAGGCGATGCTACTTACAAAATTTAAAAGCCAAATGCCTTATGGACTGCAAGGAGAATATTTACTAAGATTTGTCCGTTTATCTCTCAACGGCGGCGGCACATATTCTTTCCGACATTTGTCTCTCACCAATGGGTGGATAATCGTAAACCTAAAGGGAGAGCAGCTGGAGGCTAGGAAAGGATGTAGTAGTAGTACTGGTGTGAGGAATACCAGGAATCCATTGTTAATTGAAAATTTCACCAATTATTACCGAGGGCTGCGAGACC
Source organism: Fragum fragum (assembly GCA_946902895.1). Taxonomy (NCBI): domain Eukaryota; kingdom Metazoa; phylum Mollusca; class Bivalvia; order Cardiida; family Cardiidae; genus Fragum; species Fragum fragum. The sequence continues at coordinate 13,310,090 of OX336381.1, forward strand.
CAGTGATTTAATACAGCTAGGTTTAACAATTTGCAGTAAAAGTATTGTAGGGTTATAAAAAAAATAAAAAAAAAGACCACGAGGGTCCTATATCGCTCCCCTGAGTATGATGGCTGAAGGCTTTATGATATGTACAAAAGATCAAAGCCCTTTGCCTATTCATTTTGGGGAAGAAGATTTCCTCCTTTAATATTAAGTATATTGAATATCCCACCAAATAGCACTAATTTCCAGAGTATGGTAATTCTTTGAAGTAATTTGATGAAGGGTCAATAGGCATTAATACATACCAAATATCAAAGCCCTGTGCATTATGATTAAGATGAAGAAGATTTTCAAAGATATGTTCCTTTCTAAGATCAGGAATTGCACAGAAAAAGGCTATTTTGTGAATACGGTAATTTTATGAAGTAATTTGGTGAAGGATCAAGGGCTAATATTCAGAGTAAGTTAATTCTTCCAAGTATTTCGGTAGAAGGTCAAGATGATGATTTATACCAAGTATCAATGCTTTAGTCTTATGGTTTGAGAGAAAAAGACTTTCAAAGATTTCCTTCTTCATTTCTATGTGTTTTAGGGAATGCACAGAAATGGGCTAAATTTAAAGATACGGTAATTCTATAAAGTATTTTGATAGAGGGCCAAAAGATGAAGATTTATACCAAATATCAAAGCTTTTGGCCTCATGGCTTGGGAGAAAAAGGTTTTCAAAGATTTCCTGTATAATCAGGGATTTCAAAGAAAAGGGCTTATTTTCAAAATACGGTTATTCTTTGAAGAGGGATCAAAAGATAATGATTTATACCAAATATCTAAGCTTTAGGCCTTTTGCTTTTCAAGAAAAGGGTTTTCAAAGAGTTCTTTCTTTATTTTTATGTAAATCAGGGATTGGAAAGAAAAGGGCTAATTTTCAAGATGCGTTAATTTTTTGAAGTATTTAGGGAGAGGGTCAATAGATAATAATTTCTAGCAAATATCAAAGCTCTTGGCCTTATGGCTTGGGAGGAGAAGACTTTTTAAGTATTTTTCACCTGGTTGCCATAGCAACCGACAGTTTTACATGGATATCAATTTTTTAAGGTATTTTGAAAGAGCATTACCTGAGGATCATTTCTGTGAGATTTAATTAAAATTCCATGATAGTTGAGGAGTAGAAGAATTTTCTTTAATTATGAACGGACATACAGACAGACGGATGCCGGACGATGACCGATCACAATAGCTCACAAAGAACACATTTTGTGCTCAGGTGAGCTAAAACTACCAAATACAGCATTTTAAAAAGCTTTCAAATCGACAAATGTCATTTATGTAAGAAACATTGTTTGAAAATGAGAAATTGCTTCTTTTTCAACTCTACTTTTCTAAGCTGATATTCTTAAGTTTGTCAAAAGGGCAAATTTTGTGATAATGATTTAATATGGAATTGCTGATATGTACAGAGACAATGTTTCATTTAGAATGTAGTTAGGCTGATAAAAGCCTCTCATGATCGAGAATTGGATTTATCACCATTACAAAGTTTATACTCAAGTTACTCAAATTACATCCTGGGCTTATCAGTAAACATACCAATCTGGTGTCCTGGGGGGTGATTTGAGGGTCAGTTTGCATATTCAACTGACCGCAGAAAATTCATTTACAGTTACTTTCTCCGGGAAATTTCTGGCTGGAAGTCACTTAAGTGTAGGACTGTCCTGCTAATTTTTTTTCTGCCAGATTTGTTTTTGAAATTGATTTCTAAAAGAAATATTGATTTTTCACCAGCAAGTTCTATCAGTGATTTCAGCCCTTTGATTTTACAGCAATTCAGTAAGGTAGTTTATACAGCATGACAAGGGTTAAGAGTGTTGTGAGGGAAGATATGGCTTTAATGGTATAAATTGATATTTTAACAAAACATATACTCTAAGTTTCATATCAATACCTAAAATTATGAAACAAATATCACTGTCTATTTTTTGCATCTGACAAGGCCACAGCTATAGCACAGTTGATAGCCCATAAGACTCAATCATGAGGTCCTGGGTTAAATTGCGGGTTGCCGCAAATATGTGTCACCTGCAAAAGGATGGATAATCGTAAACCTAAACTGGTGCTCAGAAAGGATGTAGTGGTAGTACTGGTGTGAGAAATACCAGGAATCCTTGGTTACATGATCAAGCCGCCACACTATGACTGAAATACAATAAACAATAAAAATATACTGCTATCCTAATAAATTTCCGAAAAATAAACTGAATCTTTAAACATGTGATATTGTGCAGACCTATAATTGGTAAGCACCATCTGAACATTCACATCAAGTTTCAAGTTGATGCTTTCAACAGTTGCTGAGAAAAATGTGATGAAAATATACCATTATACCACCTTATGACTAAAAATGTGACAAAATCTATTGGACACGGGCAGACGGATGGAAGGATTCTTTGAAGCAGGGGTATAATTGATGTTTGATATTAATTAATTACCAACACAGACATGATAGGAGTTTATCTGGATAGACTTGAAAAATGGCTTTAATGAACCCATTCCGACACAGTGACGCTTTTTGACGCTCCTCAGGACAAAACAACTGAGAAAACGTGTTAAATGAAGAAATTGCTTATTACAAGTAATTTCTCTCTCTTACACAATGTTTTCTACCAGAAATTTGAAAAAATCTAAAATTTCACAAACATTAAAATGTCCTCTGCATTTCCTTTCAATTTGGACCAGTCTAAATTTTCTTGTGGGGTTAATGGTTAAAGCCTTAACCTCTTGACCCAAACCAAACACCCAAATTTTAAACTGGTCCAAATTGGAAGATGTCATAGATTACATTCATGTTTAGTGAAAGTTTGAATTTTTTTTTTGTTTTTGAGATAAAGCATTGTGGTTCATAAAGATGGCTAGTTGGCCAGGAGGTTAGCGTGGTTGACTCGTAATCTGGTGGTTGCGGGTTCGAGCCCCACCGGAGGCGGGTAGTGTATTTGGGCAGGACACTTTACAGACAGAGCCCCAGTCCACCTAACTGTAAAAGTGGGTAGCATCGGTTAGAATCCATTGCCTCTCTCTATATGTGGATGAAAAGATCTTGTATGCGTTAGGACCACGATGGAAATAAGAGTCTTTCGACCCTTTATCGTGTTATCCTCTTGAGGGGGGGGGGGGGACAAAAAGAATTGGTTAATGTCAATTGTTTCTGAAAATATGATCTAAACAAAATCAAAAAGATATTTCAAAAACTTTCTTTTTATAAACATAATTCTAGGACAGTTTGTCTCTCTCTTATATCGTTTGCTGTCTTAGCGCAGTCAATAGCCCATGTCATGGGTTCGATCCCCGGCGGCTGCACATATTCTTTCCGACATTTGTCTCTCATCAATGGGTGGATAATCATAAACCTAAGTGGGATAGCAGCTGGAGGCTAGGAAAGAATGTAGTGGCAGTACTGGTATGAGAAATACCAGGAATCCATTGTTAGGTGCTCCACTGGCTGCGATATGACTGAAATACTGTTTAAAGTGGCATTAAACCCCATTCAATCAATCAATTTCTCTCTTATGTCATATTTTTCCTATTAAATTTTTCATGTATTTTTGCATTGTACCAATTGCACACACATTCAAAAATGTTCATCATAGCTAGCAAATTTTTATTTGTATACTTTTTAGTTGAACATAAGCATACAACTTTTATTCTAAAAAAATCAACAAAGCAACTTACTGTTTAAGTTCTATCATTTCAGAAGTTTTAGTTCAGATTATTCCTGTAGTGAGTGAAGGGTGGAGTAACTCTTCAGCTTTAACCACATTCCATCAGCTGGCAATATACAATCACACTTCTACTTAGCATTTAGCACCTGAAATCAAGACATCATTTACCTTAAATTGAAATTATTTACTTTTTTGATATTAACAAATCCCCCTTGAGAAAATAATTATATAATAATATGCCAAAGTGAGGCTTTACACCAGTTTCCCTTGCAACAGAAAAGTAAATAATAATAAAAAAAAACACAATTAAATAAAAAAACTACTAAGAAATAAAACACCTTTTACAGTATAACTGGTTACCAAGTTGTTCACACCAATTAAAACCAGTGTTTGTGTATTGGACCAGACAATCACTTACACAACTTAATTGACTTGCATAACTTAATTGAAATCTCCCCCAATTACATAATACATATCTTTTATTGCAATACAGTGATAAAATGAACTTACTTGTAATGTTTGATAAAGAAAAGAAACAAGAATTACCTTTGAGATTTCTTATCTGTCAACATTTTCATGTTGTGCTAAAAGTTCAAAATGGCTGCCATACACCAATTATGCAAACATCCAGCCTCTTTTAACAACAACAACAATAGAAATCTTAATATTATTTCTGTCTATTTTTTTACATAATTCAATTTACTGATGATTTTCTTTCATTTGATATCCATTTGAAAAGTTTTGTCAAATTCAATCATTTTTTTTAAAATAATTTTTTGGGGCTTGTGGGAAGTTAAAAGTCTGATTGGTTAATTAAACCAAGTCCCCATTTTGTAATATACCCCTAGAGGGATGTTAGAATTGCCAACTAGCTATACCCTTTACCATAACCCTTTCTTAATCAAAAGTAAACTTTTGATAATTAGTAATAGACAGTTTTTTATTGTCCAAATTTTCTCTTAAATTTGTGATTTGTAAATTTGTGGAAGAAATAATATTTCAGATTATCTAGTAATCTCTTTATAACTAGAATCAAAAATTAATTTCAATTTTAGTTCAAAATGCCATTCATATCTACTCAGAAAGGTTTTAGAGACATAGAGATACACATATCAGATTGATAGATGATGGATAGACAGATGAATAGATTGATGGATAGCTAGAGAGATAGAATGATAGATAGATAGAGAATAGATAGATAGAAAGATAGATGGATAGATAGATAGATAGATAGATAGATAGATAGATATTTGTGAAAAGTTGGATGGATGGATGGATGGATAGATAGAAAGATATATATTGGTGAAAAGTTTGATGGATGGATGGATGGATTGATTGACAGACAGACAGAGAGACAGATAGATAGAAAGATAGATAGATAGATAGGTATATATTGGTGGAAAGATAGATATTGGTGGAAAGATAAGAGATATAGATAGAAGATTGGATAGATAGATAGATAGAAGATAGATAGATAGATAGATAGATAGATAGATAGATAGATAGATAGATGGATGGATGGATGGATGGATGGATTAATGGATGGATGGATAGATGGATAGATAGATAGAAAGATATATAGATAGACAGATAGACAGATAGATAGATGGATGGATGGATGCATGGATGCATGGATGAATGGATGGATGGATGCATAGATGCATGGATGGATGGATTGATTAATGGATGGATTAATGGATGGATGGATGAATGACTAGATAGATAGATAGAGAGAGAGTAGATACTTGTGGAAATTTGGATAGATAGATGGATGAATGAATGGATTGGTTGATGGATGGATAGATAGATCAATTGATGGATGGAAAGATTCTAAGATAGATGAATTGATTGACTGATTAATGGATAGATTGATTAATTGTAGGTTTTGAGAATGATTTGATTGATGGATTGGTTGATTAATGGAATTATTCATGGGATGATAGAGAGACAGATAAATATATTGAGACATATATTGTTAATACCCATATGACAAATTAAAGGATTGATGAGTTGATAAATAGGTTAATTGATTGGTGGATGGTTTGAAAGACTGATATGTTGATTGAATGGATGGATGGATCAATTGCTTAACTTATTACCAGATGACAAAATTTAGACTGTTCTAAGAAGTTATAGATGACAATTTTAAGTAAATGAAATTAGAGAAAACTTTGATGACAATTTTAAGTTAATGAAATTAGAGAAAACTTTGATGATGATGAAGAAAGTGCTTCCTATAAGCAATGTCTTCATTTTCCACAATATTTTCAAAGTTTTTTTCTTGAGGAGTGTTAATCAAAGGTTAAGTTTTATTGAATAGAAATTTACCTTTGATCCCAATTTAACCCATTCCCACTCAGTGACAACTTTTGACGCCCTGTAAGAAAAACAATTTGGAAAACATTGTGAAAAATGGAGAAATTGCTTGTGACAAGCAATTTCTTCATTTCCCACTATGTTTTCTACCCAGAAAGATAAAAAAATCTATAATAATTCAAACTTTAAATTGTCGTCTGCAATTTCTTTCAATTTGGACTAGTCTAAAATTTTGCCGTCTGGTAATGGGCTAAGATATAATGTATAATGCAATATTTGATAGAAACAAATACCCAGCTTTGAGAAAGCTGCGTTTTAGCTGCGTATTTAATTTTCATCATGTCAGAATTTACTTTAAACAAATACGCAGCTTGGTGGAAGCTGCGTATTTCATTATTGAGAGTCGAAGAGGATCTACAAAGGGAATACGCAGCTTGAAAAGAAAAAAACGCAGGTTTTCTGCAGCTCTTTCATTAAAGACGCAGCTTTTGTACAGCTCCAGACCTAAATACGCAGCATTAATGCAGTTTTTTTAAAAATACGCAGCTTTTCTGCAGTTTTTTAAAAAATATGCAGCTTTTCTGCAGATTTTCAGAAAATACGCAGCTTTTCTGCTGATTTTCTATATAAACGCAGAAAAGCTGGGTAATAGCCGGCTTTTATCCAGCTTTCACCAAGAGCTGCGTAATATTTTCGCATGGGTAAGCCTTTTAGTTTGGGAGAAGAAGGATTTTAAAAGTTTTCACTAAATAAGCCTATGTTAAACTTGGGACATCTTGGACCAGGCTAATTCTAACCCTGGGGCCATAATTTATACAATCTTGATGGAGGTCCACAAGGTGATGCTACATACAAAATAGGACCTCCTGTTTGGGAGAAGAGGATTTTTATATTTTCACTTTATAAGCCCTATGTAAAATTTGTGACGTCTGGGAATGGGCTAATTATGACCCTAGGGCGATAATTCATACAATATTGATAGAGATTCACCAGATGATGCTACCTACCAAATATCAAAGCTCTAGGCCTATCTGTTTGAGAGAAGAAGATTTTTAAAGTTTTCATTATATAAGCCTATGTTAAATTTGTGACATCTGGGAATGGCTAATTTTAATCCAGAGGCAATCATTTTTACAACCTTGATAGAGATCCACCAGGTGATGCTACATACAAAATATTAAAGCTCTAGGCCCTCGTGTTTGGGAGAAGAAGATTTTTACAAATTTCACTGTATAAGCCTATGTTAACCCTTTCCCGTTTTTGGAAATTCTAGACTAGTCCAAATTGAAAGAGGTTGCAGATGACAATGAAAACTGGATGAAATTTGAAATCTGACCATCCTATGTGGTAGAAAATATTGTGGGAAAAGGAGAAATTGCTTGTTACAAGCAATTTCTTCTTTTTCCACAATGTTTTCTCAAGTATAAAATCAAAGGAACGTAAAATCCTGTATTTGAACGGGAAAGGGTTAAACTTGGGACATCAGGGAGTGGGCTAATTTTAATCCTGAGGCAATAATTCTTAAAAATTTCCTAGAGGTCCAGCAACTTAATATCAAAGTTCTAAGCCCTCCTGTATGGGAGAAGAAGATTTTTTATATTTTCACTATAATAAGCCCTATGCAAAATTCATGACGTCTGGGAATGGGCAATTTATGATCCTAGGGCCATAATTCATACAATATTGATAGAGATTCACCAGATGATGCTACCTACCAAATATCAAAGCTCTAGGCCTATCTGTTTGAGAGAAGAAGATTTTTAAAGTTTTCATTATGTAAGCCTATGTTAAATTTGTGACATCCAAAAATGGGCTAATTTTAATCCAGAGGCAATCATTTGTACAATCTTGATAAAGATCCACCAGGTGATGCTACATACAAAATATTAAAGCTCTAGGCCCTTGTGTTTTGGAGAAGAAGATTATTACAAATTTCACTATATAAGCCCTGTGTTAAATTTGTGACATCCGGGAATGGGCTAATTTTAATCCTGATGCAATAATTTTTACAAACTTCCCAGAGGTCCAGCAGATGCTGCTGTATACCAAATATCAATGTCCTAGGCCCACCTGTTTGGGAGAAGAAGATTTTGAAATTTTCACTTTATAAGCTCTTTGTAAAACTTGTGACCTCTGGGATTCGGCTAATTCTGTCTCTGGGGCCATGATTTATATAATCTTGATAGGATTCACCAGATGATGCTACATACCAAATATAAAAGCTCTAGGACCTCTAGTTTGGGAGAAGAAGATTTTTGAAAATTTTAACTATATAAAGTTGTGACATCCGGGAACGGGCTAATTCTGACCCTGGGGTTAAAATACATACAATATTGATAGAGGTCCACTAGATGATGCCACAAACCAAATATCAGAGCTATAGGTTTGGTCACTATGCAAGCTTATGACCCCCCCCTTCCCCCCCCTTGCATGGCCATTTCTTGAGAGATTTTTTTTCTTGTATAAACTTGGTAGTTCTTGCCCTAAAGACTCTCTAAATACCAATGTGAATCTTATCTGACAGATGGCTCATGACAAATTTTTTTTAAAGATGTACTCTTTTGGGCCCCTTATTGAGCCCCAAGGGGAGATAACTCCATGATGTGTACAAATCTGAAGCGCCTTCTCATAAGGATGCTTCCTGCCGAGTTAAGTTGAAATCCATCTGAGGTTCTTAAGAAGAAGTCGAAAATGTAAAAAGTTGACGCACAAGGCACACCACACGTCGCGGAACAAAACACGATCGCAATTGGTCACCATGACCTTGGGTCAGGTGACCTAAAAATCAAGTTTTTCATTGTTTTCTATCCTGAAAGACAAAGATTCAACCATATCCAGTTTTTCAAAATTTTTGACCAGTCCAATTTGAAAGAAGTTGCAGACAACAATGAAAAGTGGGTGCAATTTGAAAAGTAACTAACCTAAAAGTTAGAAAATATTGTTGGAAAAGAAGCAAATGTAACATCTGCTTTTCCCAAAATGTTTTCTCAGTATAAATTTACAAGGAAGTGAAAACAAGGGATTGTACAGGAAAGGGTTAAGCCTTGTCATGCTGAATCCAGTATATTCTTGCTTTGTGAAGTCTGATCCTAGTTTACACCACTGTTGGAGATTTCATGCCATAGTTGTTTATTAAATCAATAGAAACAAGATGACCATGATGGTCCTATATCGCTCACCTGAAATGTGCTGTTAAAAAAATGCAACTAGAGACAAATAACTATAACCAGTTTCATGAAGATTTAGCCAAAATTGTGGCCTCTAGAAAGTAAACAAAGAAATAGTCATTAAGGCCCCTTTTCCTGTGTTTCCAAAGAACCTTCCTATAATCAATAGGGTTATTCCTTGTGACCTAACAATTACTCTGGCCAATTTTCATGAAGATTGAGCCAAAATTGTTGCCTCTAGAAAATAAACTAAGAAATTATCTTTAAGGCCCCTTTTCCTGCGTTTTCCAAAAGAACCTTCTAATATTCAATAGGGTTCATCTTTATGCCCTGATAATCATTCTGGTCTAGTTTTAAGAAGATTGGGCCTAAATTGTGGCCTCTAGAGTGTAAACAAAGAAATTGTCATTAAGGCCTCTTTTCCTGTGTTTTTGGATAGAATCCTCCCTTCATCAATAGGGTTCATCCTCATGCCCTGACCAAGTTTCATGAAGATTGGGTCGAAATGTGGCCTGTAGAGTGTAAACACTTCAATTGTTGACGCCGCACACCACACAATGGACAACAGACATTCAACAATCACTAAAGCTCACCATGAGCACTTTGTGCTCAGGTGAGCTAAAAAGAAGCATTGACCCCGAAATTATTTCTTTAAATTTTCTCAGCTCTGAACTTTTACCCATTCCAAAACAACATAATTGTGGACTGGTCCAAATAGAAAGAAGTTGCTGACGACATTTCAAAGTGTGCGTAATTTGAAAAATATTGACCACAAATTCAGAAAAGGATTTTAATCAGCATGAAAAGGTTTGGCTTATAATCTATCAACCTCGAAATCTTCTGCAACCCCCCTCAATTCAGATCAGTCTAAAATTCTATCATTTTACAGTAATATAAGTTCTTGAATGACTGAAGGACAAACTGACAGATTGACTTAAAGACAGACAAACTGACAACAGCAAAAGGCAACAAGACACCTATCTATCAATTTGTTGAACTGCTTAAGTTCATTGTCAAGAAAAAGACGGCTAGTCGTCATTTCCAATAGCAATCAGTCTGGTTCTGCTGAGAATTACACGAGACATCATGAGGGTGCCAGTCTAATTATGGAAGCAGGAGAAATTACTCGAGGGAAACAGGACAAATTATTTTATTGTAATATTCAAAGTTCCTTTATGAAAGCAAAAAAGAACAAAATGCATGAAAAAGAAGATTTTTAACCCTTGTCATGTTGAAACCAGAATATCCCCATGCAATCTGATCTTAGTCTATACCACCTGTTTGTTCCCTTCAAGTCAGAGATGTCTTTAGGCTAAATGATTGAATTTCAAAAATATATCGCCTCAAAACTAGTATTTTCAGGACTTTTAGCCCTTTGAATTTCATGCATTTTTTTCAAAGAACAAAATTAATGACCCTTACAAAGATGACGTGTGGAATTCTGATACGACCTCATGAAATGCCCAAGACACTTTTAAAAATTTTGTCTCTTAGAGCCGAGTCCTGTCAGCTCTATTCGTAACATGCTGCGCTCTCCTGAGGTTTTGAGTTTGAACCACGGCTTGGCCCTCTTTCTTGTTTGGAAATTGACAAAAGTCATCATGACTTGCGTCATTTGTCATTCATCAATGAGCAAATGGTAAGTAGTGCATCAAAGTTGAAAGCCGTGGTCGGTAGCACATCAGGCTCCCAATCTTCAATCGCAGGATGTCATGGGTTCGATACTTGATGACTGAACATATTCTTTCAGACATTTGTCTCTGAACAATCAGAAAAATGGCAAGTAGTGTGTCAAAATTGAAAGCCGTCATCAAAGCACTGTTGGTAGTGCATCAGACTCCCTATCTTCAATCATGGTTCGATATCCAATGATAGAACATATTTATTCCGACATTTGTCTCTCATTTAGTGCATCAAGGTTGGATGAGTTGGATGGTGGTAATTGATTAAATAGAAAATATTTTGGATAATAAAGATATTGCTTGTATTACAGGCAATTTCTTTATTGTCCACAGTGCATTCCAAAAATTCTTTTCTTTGGGCATTAAAAAGCATCAACAATTGTGGGAAAGGGTGTATAAGATACACTGTAACTGACACTTTGTGTCATATAGTGCTTACTCCTTGTCAATGACTCAAAACTAACTTACACCCACACAATGATAATTTTGGACGCCCCTCAAGAAAAATAATTTGGAAGACATTGTGAAAATGAAGAAATTGCTTTTTACGAGCAATTTCTTCAAATCCACAATGCTTTCTTAACCAAATTACAAATATTTCTAAAGATTCATCACTTAAAACTTGTCATCTGCAACTTCTTTGAATTTTTGCCCGTCTAAAATTTTGCCGTGTGGCATAGGGTTAATCCTATCAAAGCATCAACTGACAAACCTCTGACCCTAACCAAGGCATGTCGACAGAGACATCAGACGACTTTTGTATATTAACATATGGTCCTTGGCATAAAACAAAGAGTAAGTCATTGGTTTGACACTTAAACCTCCTAACTAAAACTTGAAAAAACTTAGTTTCGATGTTTAAGTCACCAAACTAACTGAAATGCTTGGCATTAATAAAGGCAATCAACATATACTTCTGGTCAAGATTATTTATCCCTTTCCTGTTCAATCCCTGGATTTTTAGTCTTGTGATTTTATATTAGAGAAAGATTGTAGAAAAAGAATAAATTGCTTGTTACAAGCAATTTCTTCTTTTTCTACAATATTTTCTACCCTCCTGAATGGTCATTTTTCAAATTAAATCAACTTTAAATTTTCATCTGCAAAATTTTTGAATTTGGAAAGGTCTAAAAGTTTTCAAAATAGAGAAAGGTTAAATGATTCACCCTGGTCAATCATATTTTCTATTGAAAACCGACATCTGTAAATTAACCCATTCCCACACAACGACGCTTTTTTATGCCCTTCAAGAAAATCAAAAGGGAATACAAGCAATTCCTCCATTATGGTTCACAATGTTTTCTACCAAGAAAATTTAAGAAAATCTAAAATTTCATAAACTCTAAATTTTTGTCATTCTACATCTGACCTTTCAATATGGACCAGTCTAAAATGTTGTCTGGTATTGGGTAAACTTTTATGTTCAGCTTTAAATCTATTTTTTTTTTACCTCAACTGGGAAACAAGTTCTTTCAACATAGATTTATCCCTTTCCATTCTGCATCCTGGAGAAGCTTGTATGTACATTGTATTTTATTGAAATTCAGTCTTTTACATCTAAACTCTGTTTGAGTTGTGTATAACTAAAGAGGTAGGTCAGGGTAGTTTCTATGTATCGCACTTTAATTGTTATTTAAAGACGCAGCCATCATTAAGATTTAATTATTCAACCATATAAGGAAGGGTTAACAACTCAAGGAACAGGTTACGTATGTCTCGAGGAAACAGCGACAAACAAGTCAGCTACAGATGACAAATCAATATTTCTTGGGAACTAGTCTAACAATAGACTGTATGTCTATATTCACTAATATTCCTTCTTCAACACCACATGTCTACGGGGAGATGACATTTCTCAGCCACCTCGACACTGTGAGGAAAAAATCAACAAGCTGTGATATTTTAGAAGGGATTTTGTGGCATTGGTACCATTCAACCTAAATCAGTCCTCTTTGTGTAATATTTATCCTTTTCAATACAGTTTACGTCCTTGTGACAATATAACTGAGACAAGAGGACCATGATGGTCCTAGATAGCTCACCTGAACTGTCTGCTGTTAAAAAAATGCAACTAGAGACAAATAACTATAATCAGTTTCATGAGGATAGCGGCAAAACTGTGACTTCTATATTGTAACCAAAGAAATTGTCATAATGGCCGCTTTTCCTATGTTATCCTATAGATCCTTCCCATAATCCATAAGGTTCATCTTTATGACCTTACAAGTATCCTGACCAAGTAACATGACAATTGAACCAAAATGATGACCTCTAGAGCATTAACAAAGAAATTGTCATTAAGTCCCCTTTTCCTGTGTTTTCCAAAAGTACCTTCCTATAATCCATAGGGTTCATCCTTGTGACTAAACAATTATTCTGGCCAAGTTTCATGAAAATTGAGCCAAAATTGTGGTCTCTAGAGTGTAAACAACAAAATTGTCATTAAGGCCCCTTTTCCCGTGTTTTCCAAAAGAACCTTCCCATAATCAATAGGCTTCATCCTTAGATGCCCTGATAATTATTCTGGCCTAGTTTAATGAAGATTAAGCCCAAATTGTGGCCTCTAGACTTTAAACAAAGAAATTGTCTTTAAGGCCCCTTTTCCTGTGTTTTCCGATAGAACCTTTCCATAATCAATAGGTTTAATCCTTTTGATGTAACAATTATTCTGACCAAGTTTCATGAAGATTGAGCCAAAATTGTGGCCTCTAGAGTGTAAACAAAGAAATTGTAATTAAGGCCCCTTTTCCAGTGTTTTCCAATAGAATCCACCAATAATCGATAGGGTTCATCCTCTTGATCAAACAATTATTCTTACCAAGTTTAATGAAGATTAAGCCAAAGGTGGCCTCTAGAATGTTAACAAAGAAATAGTAATTAAGGCCCCTTTTCCAGTGATTTCAGAAAGATTCTTCTAATTATCATAAGGGTTCATCTCTATGACCTAATAATTATTCTGGCAAAGTTTCATGAAGATTGAGCCAAAATTGTGGCCTCTAGAGTGTAAACAAAGAAATTGTCATTAAGGCCCCTTTTCCTGTGTTTTCCGATAGAATCCTCCAATTATCCATAGGGTTCATCCTCATGAACAAACAATTATTCTGACCAAGTTTCATGAAGATTGGGTCAAAACTGTGGCCTCTAGAGTGTAAACACTTCAATTGTTGACGCTGCACGACGCACGACAGACAAGAGACTACAGATATTCCATGATCACAAAAGCTCACCATAAGCACGTTGTGCTCAGGTGAGCTAAAAATAGTGTGGGAAAAGTAGAAATTGCTTGCAACAAGCTATTTCTTCTTTTTCTACAATATTTTCTATCATATGAATGGTTACCCTTTGAATTATACTCACTTTGTAATGCCATCAGAAACCAATTTGAAGTACAAAATTTGAAAAAATTAAATATATAAAGCAGGGATGTGGAAATACAGATTTTCTCTACTTGTCCATGGACAAGTAAAATGTGATTTTCTACTTGTCCAGGATCAAAATGGACTTGCCCGTAAAAAGATGAAGAACAGATAAGTTTTTTAGAAAACATTATTTTTAAAGAAGAAAATGCTGGAACTCAGCATTACCTTCATTAAAAACAATATTTTCTAGCCTTGGATACAAACATTACGCTCATAAATCTATTTTATCTATTTAGTACCATTCCAAGATTTTCCCTAATATCTACTTGTCCACGGACAAGTAGCCTCGAAAAATGTACTTGCCCGCAGGTAGAAAAGCCCGTGTCGGACAAGTTGGGCATGGGAATTCCACACCCCTGTATAAAGGGTTAAATATAGGTGCTAACAACTGTTTTTCACTTTTACCAACATTATATTTTTGGACAAGTCCAAATTCAAAGAAGTTGCCAACATCAATGTTAAGTTGATACATCTTTAAAATCTTTGTCTTTGAAGAAGAAAACATTGTGGATAAAGAAGAAATTGCTCTTATATTGTTTGTTTGTTTGTTTTGAATGGGTTTTATGCCACTTTCAACAGTATGCTTTCATATTGAGGGATGTTCAACCCATGAAAGGAGATGTAAACAACAATCCACAGATCATCAAATTTTAGGTTTTTTCAACTTTCTGGGTAGAAAACATTGTGTAAAATAAAGGAATTTTCTCAATTGTTTTAGGCGGGCGTCATTGTGTTGGAATTGAGTGTTATTGTGTGAGAAAGGGTTAACCTCAGCTTGTCTGTTTACAGAAGGGAGAGAACTTGTGTCAAAGCTTTTACTGTCGCTACTTTCAAAGTGGGTCACTAGAAAATCATCGGGAAAATGTAGATCTTTAATTTATTATTTTACTATATTTCTTTTCATACAATGTTAAACCCATTACCACAAAACAAAATTTTAGACTGGTTCAAATTTAAAGGAGTAATCATCACTGTAATGCAATCGACAAGTTCAAGAAACTTTAGATTTTTTTTCATCTTTCTGGACAGAAAACATTGTGGAACATTATGGAAAATGAAGAAACTGCATGTTGCAACAATTTCTTCAATTTACCACAATGGTTTCCTAATTGATAGGAGCATCAAAAGGCGTCATTTTGTGGTAAACGGTTAAAATGGTAAAACATAACAAAGGGAGATAAATAGAAGTCATCTCTTACCTAATATTTTGTAAGTTGTCTACCCTTATCAAAATGGACTTAAACCCATCCATTAATTGGAAAGAAAATGGATATGACATTTCAGAGTGTGTGTAATTTGAAAAATAAGTACCAGTTGGTGTAGAAATGCAATTTTCTGTCATAATATTTCTTTAGTCCATCAAAAAGCGGGATTAACCAATTACCACACTATAAACATGGAAAACTTTGTGGGAAAAGGAAAATTTGCTTGTATCTTTTTCTCACAATTTTTCCTTCTATTTGGTACTATATTCCATATTTAGAACAATTTGAAATGTCGTCTGCAACATCTTTCAATTTGGATCAGTCTAAAGTTTTGTTGTCTGATAATGGGTTAAGTGGTAGCGGCATTCTTTTATCATTTAAGTGAATTTAACTCTTGCCATGCTGTATAAAATCTACAACTGAATTTACATTACAATCAAAGACCTGAAAACACTAGAAGCAACATTCAAGGGTCAGAATTTAATTTGAAAATTGATTTCATAAAAAAACTCTGGGTTGTGGGAGCTAAACAGGAGTTTCAAACTAAGATAAGATTGCACTTATGTGCAGCCTGTTTTTTGTCTATACCTCTTGCCAAAACAGAAATATTCCGGATTAAGCATGACAAGGGTTAATTTGGTGCATTTCATTTACTTAGTTTTTATTTTTCTGATATTGAACAAATGAAATTGTCAAAAGGTTAAACAAATTGTTTTGGGTAACAAATTCTTGCTCAGTTACTATCTATAAATTATTAACCATTTCCCACACAATGATGCTTTTTGATGCCCCTAATAAAAAAAAGCTTTAGAAAACATTGTGAAAATAAAAAAAAATTGCTTGTTACAAGCAATTTTTTCATTATACACAATGCTTTCTACCCCTAAAAGAAAAAAATCCAAAATTTTGTCAACTAAAATTTGTCATCTGCAACATTTTTAATTTGGACCAGTCTAAATTTTTCTCATGCAGTAATGGACATCAATATCAGGATACCCAGGAAGCAAACAATCAAGTTAACCCTTTCCTGTTTTTGAAAGTTAATCAAGTTAACCCTTTCCTGTTTTTGAAAGTTTGGACTGGTCCAAATTAAAAGATTTTGCAGACGACAATTTATAGTCAAATTCATTTGAAAAATTATCATTGAGTAGGGTAGAAAATATTGTTTATTCAGAAGAAATTGCAATTTTCCTCAATGTTTTCTGAAGCATAAAAACAAAGGGACTTAAATACCAGGGATTAAACAATTAAATTTACTTTGCCATGATATAACAGAAAGATTGTTCAAAGTAGCTTTTAAACCCACACACACAAAATAGTAAACAAATCAATGCAGGTAATAGGACATGCCTGTATTCCTACATCAACCTCAGGATTTACTGATTTTAACCCTTTCCACACAATCTTACACTTTAACCTCCTCCTAAAGCCGCCATCATAGCGTAGTTGGTAGCGCGTCAGACTGTCAATCTAGAGGTTCCAGGCTCGTTCCCCGACGGCGGCACTCATACTTTCCGACTAATTATCTCCCACCAATGGGTCAATAATCGTAGATCTATGTGGGATAGCAGCTGGAGGCTAGGAAAGGATGTGATGGCGGTACTGGTGTGAGAAATACCAGTAATTCATTGTTAGGTTCTCCAGCCGTGGCGATATAACTGAAAGATTGTTGAAAGCAGCGTAAAACCCCATTCAAACGAACAAAAAACCTTCTCCTAAAGAAATTGTATAAAGGAAAACATTGTTGAAAAACCCAAATCACTTGTAAAAAGCAAATTTCCCTTATCTTACAATGTTTTCTATTCTATTTCTCACTTACTTGAAATTGAAATGCATTTGGAGAAGTCTACATTATTTCTTTGAGTTTGGTCCTGTCTAAAACGGTTTGGGCTTGTAACAGGTAAGGTAGTATAATACTATTTTGGCAGGAGGTGCAGACAAAGATCAGACTCAGCACATAATGTCTATAAGTCATATGTCATAAGTCTATACCTCCTGTTTGTCCTCTTGTAGTCAGAATTGTCCATACGATCAATTTCCATACTAAATATTGAGCCTGACAACAAGACCTACAGTGCCACCAGCCCTTTGATTTATAATACCCTTTTGAACAAGGATTTTATTTCGCATGACAAGGGTTAGTTGTGGCCCATTTAATTCTGAAACTGTATAAAAACAAAAATTTGAAAAGAGGATTAGAAGAAGCAGAGGTCAACCAAAAACAGTAGGTCCCTTTTTTTCTATGACACAGTCTAGAAAGATAAAACCGGATAATATGCACAAGGTCAGTTAACTAGAAACATTCTGCAAAATGTCCAAGAAAAGGAGGAGGAGTTGCGTTAGGAGAAATCTTTACATTAAGCCCCCGTATTCCATGACTTAGCCTAAAATGGCAAACCCCCAACAAGATTTTACGTCCCTTAGTTTTTATACTTGAGAAAATATTGTGGGTTAAGAAGAAATTGCTTGTAACAAGCAATTTCTTCTTATCCCACACTATTTTCTACCCAAGAGGTTGGTTACTTTTCAAATTGCACTCACTTTTGATTGCTGTCTGCAACTTCTTTCAAATTGGACAAGTCTAAAATTTTGAGAAACAGGAAAGGGTTAATGAGATGTGGACATATGGTCAGACAGCTGGACGGAAGGATAGACTGGTGAACAGACTTCATGATGGACAAAAAGATAGAGAAAATGATACCATTGTATGTCCACCTTCAGAAGTACATAAAAAGGTTGACCCCATTACCCATTCCTACATTTTGAGGAGCTACAGAAAAGTCACTCTGTAAAAAAGAAATATTTCCTTTTCTCACAATGTTTCTACAGTGTATGGTCTTTAATCTTCACAAAATTTTAAAAGTCCACTGAAAACTATTTTTGTTACGACTGGTCAAAATTCTTTAATGCTTTCAGGTGGATTATCGAGAAATAACGGTAGATTATCATTTGATAAACTCACCGCCTATCCAGTGAAATTATTAAAAACTAATGCCCCGCTTTCGTTCATTTCACCCTATCTGACGTTATCTAAGCAGAGCCAAATAAGTGACATCATCATAAGCGTTGCATAGCAGTCACGTGCAAAATGACGCGCTTTAAGAAAAATTGTCATATAATTTATTCATTTTGTCTAATTTTTGCATTAAAGAAATAGAACAATCGTTCGTTTTTCAAGTAAGATCAATCTATATTTCATGGCTTCGCCACTCGTGAAAATAAAGCTTTTGTTGTTCACTCAATGAAATATAAATCGATCTTACACTGAAACAAACGATTATCCTCTATATGTTTATTACTAGGCTGATTTCAGCAACAATGAATCAATTCCCACAAAATCATGCTTTTTGATACCCCCCCCCCTCCCACAATTCCTAAGGAAAAAGCTCTGGTAAACAGTGTGGAAAATAAAAAAATTGCTTGTTGAAATTAATTTCTCCATTATCCACAATGTTTTCTACCAAAATAGACAAAGATTTTTAAGTTTAATCAACTTTAAATAGATGCCTGCAAATTTTTTTGATTTGGACCAGTTGGTAGCGCGTCGGACTTTCAATCTAGAGGTCCCATCCGGTTAGATCCCCGACGGCGGCACTTATCCTTTCCGACTATTTGTCTCTCACCAATGGGTCGATAATCGTAGACCTATGTGGGATAGCAGCTGGAGGCTAGGAAAGGATGTGATGGCGGTATTGGTGTGAGAAATACCAGGAATCCATTGTTAGGTGCTCCAGCTGCCATGATATAACTGAAAGGTTGTTGAAAGCGACGTAAAACCCCATTCAAACAAACAAACAAAAGTTTATTGGTTTTGACTGTATAAAAAGGGAGATAACTTCAACTGGTACATTGACTCTATGAATATTCATGAACTCCCCTTTTTAGCTATAGCTGTCCATATATGATTGAACTGTTAAAAACTGTAAAGTTTGTTTGACATGCTTTAGCATATTACAAGAGGACCATTGGCCATTGAGCACTCTCCTGAGACAAGATTAGGAATATTCAACTCAGGGCAATTTTGAAGGGACTAACCCATGTGTTATACGAAACTCTTAACCCTTGTCATGCTGAACCCGGAATATTCCGGTTTTTGCAGGAGGTGTTGACTATGATCAGACTGCACTTACGTGCAGGCTGATCTTAGTCTACACCTCCTACTTGTACTTTGCCTGCCAGAGTTGTTTATGAAGTTGATTTCTTAAAGAAATATTGATCTTTGAACAACAAGTTCTATCAGTGCTTTCAGCCCTTTGATCTGACAGCATTTCAAAAAGGTAATTTATACAGCATGACGAGGGTTAAGCTTGGCAACTTGTTTTAAGAAGATTTTGGATAAGATTTCTTCAAGATTTCTTAACATTTCCCTCTGAATTTCTATGTAAACAGGAAGGATCCACATGTGGAGTCCAAATTTGACTAAACAAAAGTGTCACCCACATCCAGATATCACATCATGATGAAAAAAAGCTTAAATATTTGCAAATTTTGTCATAAAGCAGATTTTACCCCCTGTCATGCTGAACCCGGAACAGTTCTGTTTGTGAAGGAGGTATAGACAAAGTTCAGCCTGCACAAAATATGTGCAATCTGATCTTAGTCTACACCACCTGTTTGCCTCTTTCAAGCCAGAATATTGGTTATAAAATCTGTTTTCAATAGAAATATAAAAGTGCAAATACTGCCTTGAAAGATTTAACCCTTTCCTGTTTTTTTAAATTTTAGACTAGTCCAAATTGAAAGAGGTTGCAGACGACAACGCAAATTGGATGCAATTGGAAATTAAACCATCCTATGTGGTAGAAAATATTGTGGGAAAAGGAGAAATTACTTGTTACAAGCAATTTCTCCTTTTTCCACAATTTTTTCTCAAGTATAAAATCACAGAGACGTAAAATCCCGACTTTGTACTGGAAAGGGTTAAGGTGATTTGATTTTACTGCAATTCAAAAGAGGATTTTATTCAGCATGACAAGGATTAATTGGAACGAGCTTGAACTCAGGTGTTTGGATAACAAAGTATCATGAAATATCAGGCAGCCTTGATGAAGCTGATCAAAATAAACATAAAAAACATACATTATTATTTTACTCAAATTCAAGGCCTACAACAGATCAAGGTCAAGGATTGAGATAATTCTTCACTAGAGCTTTTTAGTAGTTTAAACATCTTACCACACTCTTTTAAACTTTTACCTTTCTAGTCTCTGAGTGTTGGTCCTATATCTGATACACACAAATAATTTAATTTTGAGTTTCGTCTATCAAAAATTGGCATTCTGATTGGTCGAAAAATATATTCATACCTTCATTGACAAAATTTTGAGCACACAGCTATTTTGTATGCTTCTGCACAAAATAGTCCCATACAAAAAGGTATCAAATTTTGTAAAGTTTTTACTTTTTGCATGATTCTCTTAAATTGTAAGAAATGAAGAGAATATTTTTTGTTTTCATGGTGGTTTGAACCGAAAAACCTATTCACACGTATGTATGAATCCCCTTTATACAATGAATTCATACAGTGTGATTAGTTCTTTCAGTTCATTTCCCCATGAAAACAAGAAAAATTCTCTTCATCTCTTAATTGTACCAGTAACCTATACAGCCTTAGACAGAATACCATTACAATGCTGATAGTTTTGTTATCTGAATAATGACCTCATTTAACATCCTGTCACTGGTTCTGATCTGATTACATAAATCAATGATTGGTCAGTACCATATGTCAGAAAGATGGGGTATTCAAATTCAACATCAGCAATTTTTGATGTTTGTAGACCATGAAAACAGAATGTTTATAGCTCACCTGAGCACAACGTGCTAAAGGTGAACTCTTGGGATCTAGCCATTTCTTGCATCCTCCATGCAACGTCCATCGTCTATAAACATCTTAAGATGCCACATTTTTGGCTAAAATGTCTTAATATTTGGTCAGAACTTTTGTCTCAATGGAATCTTGGTCAGCTTTGATATTGGGTCACATAAGGTGAAAAACAAGATCACTTTGGTCAAATATTGATGATAACCTTGTGTGCACTCAAGAGGCAAGATATTTGGCTCAAATGTATTTGAATTTGGTCCGAAAATTATTTTCTCGACGAAATTTCCTTTAACATTGATATAGCATTGTAGAGCCAAAAACTAGATCATTAGGTAAAACATCAGAAAAACCTTGTGTGCTCTCTAGAGGCCATTTTATTATCAATTGTCTCCATTTTATGCTCCCAAAAGGGCAAACATATAGTCCCTACTTTGTCTGTCAGTCTGTGACTCTTTCTGCCTGTCGTCAGTAATGTACCAATATCCTAGAAATGCGATGATAGTTTGCGCTTTTTCACCTTTTGATTGAATGTTAAAACTAAATATTGCAAACATACACAAGAATTCAATTTTGGACTTTTCCAATTTGAAAGATTAGTTGCAGACGAGAACTAATAGTGAGTGCATTTTGAAAAGTAACCAACCTACAGGGTAGAAAATATTGTAGGAAAAGAAGAAATTGCTGGTTACAAGCAATTTCTTCTTTTCCCACAATGTTTTTTCAAGTATAAAATCACAGGGACATAAAAACCAGGGATTGATCAGGTAAAGGTTAATCAAACCTTACCCATTACCAAACAATGATGCTTTCTGATTCCCTGAAAGAGTGCTATAAATGAAAATTTGGTGGGAAAAGGAGGAATTGCTTTTAACAAGTGATTCTTCCTTTTCTCTGAATATTTTCTATCTGAGATTTTTGGCACCTATTTTCCAATTCTACCACAATTTGAAATGTCTTCTACAACTTCTTTCAATTCAGACCAGTCTAAATGTTTGTCCAGTGTTGGCTCATTATATTTAAGCGTCTTTATTATCAAATCTTGGTTCATTTCACTCTCATTGACTGGTTGTGCTCTTCTATCATAGATCTTTCTTTTTGTGTCATAGAACCAGTCTAGCATTCCATGATCTTTTGACCTTAATTAGTCCTCTCCACATATCAATGATCTAAGTAAGCCTCCCTGTCTTGGAGTTCAAAGAGACTACAATGAAGACAAAATATTCTACTTTCGTCAGTCTTTTATATTGTGGATGCAGGAGTTTCAAAAATTGATAAATAAGGAAAATTAATACAAAATATTAGACTGGGTTTGAGTCAGGAGACCAAAGGTCGAATGAAATATCAAATTTTCCCAAGGGGCAATTGGGCAATATAAGGTTTTGTATCGTATAACTATAACTGCTGTCATCATAGTGCAGTTGGTAGAGCACCAGTCTCCCTATCTTCAATCGTGGAGTGTCATGGGTTCGATCCCTGGCAGCGGCACATATCCTTTCGGACATTTGCCTTTCACCAATGGGTGGAAAATCTTAAACCTAAGTGGGATAGCAGTTTGAGGCTAGGAAAGGATGTAATAGTAATACTGGTGAGAGATATACCAGGAATCCATTATTAGGTGCTCCAGCCACTATGATATGACTGAACAAGATAATTCAGGATAAGTTGAAATTTTAGTCCTAAGCACAACTAGACATCATACAGAGTCATTGTGGTAAGTTTCAGTTCATTCCCATTCAAATTTAGGAGAAAGTGTACTCACAAAAAATAAAGAGGTTTTTCGTTCAATTCATGGGCAGATAATTCAAGAAAAATTGGAGTGATTTGATTATGCACAACTACACATCATACAGAGACGTGGGGAATTTCAGCACATTGCCATAAATAATGTAGGATAAGATGTGGGCACAATAAACATAGTCATTTTTGTTCAATTCAAGGGCAGATAATTCAAGATAACTCATGAATGACTGGAGTGATTTGAATTTCAAAGGTCTTTTGTACAACTACACATCATACAGAGTCATTGTGCCAAGTTTCAGGTCATTCCCATTGATAGTTTAGGAGGACTCAGGCATACAAAACATAGTGATTCTGGTTCAATCCAAGGGCAGATAATTCAAGATAACTCAGGAATGACTGGAGCAATTTGAATTTCGAAGGTCTTATGCACAACTACACATCATAAAGAGTCATTGTGCCAAGTTTCAGCTCATTAATTCCCATTGATAGTTTAGGAGGACTTGCACACACAAAACATAGTGATTTTTGTTCAATTCAAGGACAGATAATTTAAGATAACTCAAGAATTACTCAAGCAATTTGAGTTACAAAGGTCTTATGCAAACTAGAGATAATAGGGAGTAATTGTGCCAAGTTTCAGCTCATTCCTATGGCTGCTTGTGCTGGATAATGCAAAAATTCTAAGTCAACAAGAGCCATGTTGGACATGACCATCCCAGCTTAATAGTTTAGGAGGACTTGCACACACAAAACATAGTGATTTTTGTTCAATTCAAGGACAGATAATTTAAGATAACTCAAGAATTACTCAAGCAATTTGAGTTACAAAGGTCTTATGCACAACTAGAGATAATAGGGAGTAATTGTGCCGAGTTTCAGCTCATTCCTATGGCTGCTTGTGCTGGATAATGCAAAAATTCTAAGTCAACAAGAGCCATGTCGGACATGACCATCCCAGCTTAATAGTAAACTGAAGCCAGTTAGATTTAGGCTTCTTGTGCACTGCATTTCTTTAGAATGAGTTCGATAATAGCTATTATACTTTCAAAGATATGCTCAGGACAAAATCTAAGTCTTTAAAATAACAAAGTGCAATAACTCCAAAATTATGCAAGCAAGAGTTGTGGTTTTTGTGCACTACACTTCTCCTCAACGAGATCTATCCACCTATATAGTTTCAAGTTAATAGCTATTATACTTTCAGAGATACGCCCTGGACAAAATCTTAGTCTTTAAAACAACAAAGGGCAATAACTCCAAAATTATGCAAGCAAGAGTTGAGATTCTTGTGCACTGCACTTCTCCTTAACGAGATCTATCCACCTATGAAGTTTCAAGTTGATAGCAATTATACTTTCAGAGATATGCTCCGGACAAGTTAAGGAAGGACGGAAGGACAGAATGACAGAATAATGTAAGGATGGAATGACGGACAGAGACCATTACTATATCCCCTTCGCCAAAACGGCAGGGGATAAAAGGGGCATAACTCTTACAAAAACACTTTTAGAGTTATCCCCCTTGATAGTCTAGATAGCTCTTGTGATGGTCAATACACATGCCAAGTTTCATGAGGATATCTTCAATAACAACAGAGATATGACCAAAGTTAAAGTTTGTCACACCAACGCCCACACCCACGACCCCAAGGTGATAACAATAACTCGGGTTGTTCCGAAAACAGCCGAGGTAAAAAGGCAATTTATATGTAACATGCAGACAAAGCTACCAGTCCGTTTGTTAATGACATAATGTATTTTATTGAAGTCTGGATTTCTTCCTTACTTGGCAAACATTGAATTAGCTTGAATTACAAGACTGAATTTCGCAGAAGACAATCAAGTGTCTTACTGAATTCTTTAATTCCAATTTTTAAGAGGCAACTTAGAAATCAAGCAATGTCTGATGAACTTTTTTTAAAAAATGAAAAATGATGGCTTTGTGATACAATTGAAATAGAACATAATCATTTGTTATTTTTTAAGGCCAATTAACCTTTCCTTGAGTGAACAGCAAGAGCTGTATTTTTACGAGTGGCAGATCTTTTTTGTTCATGAAATGTGGTATATTAATCTTACATGAAAACAAGAGGACCATGATGGTCCTATATTGTTCCCCTGAGTATGATGGCTCAAGTCTTTATTTCAATCAAAGCGCTACTCCTAATTACTTTGGAGAAGATTTATAACAATTTTAACCTTTAATCCTTAGGTATATAAAAGATCCTACCATTTAGAGCTAATTTTCAGAGTACATTAATTCTTTGAAGTATTTTGGTAGAGGGTCAATAGGCATTGGTACATACTAAATATAAAAGCTCTACGCCTAATTGTTTAGGAGGAAAAGATTTTCAAAGATATCCTTCTTCATTCCTTTCTAAAATCTTGGATTTGAGAAATGGCTTATTTTATAATATGGTAATTCTATGAAGTATTTTGGAAAAGGGTCAATAGATATTGATACATACCACATATTGAAGCTCTAGGCCTTATGGTTTGGGAGAAGAAGATTTTCAAAAATTTCCTTTTTAATTCAAATGTAAAAATCAGGCATCAATCAGGAACGGGCTAATTTTCTTTTCAAATATTTCTGTAAAGGGTCAATAGACATTGATACATACAAAATATTACAGCTCTAAAGTTTATGGATTGGGAGAAGAAGCTTTTCAAAATTTTCAAATGTTAAATCAGGGATCACACATAAAAGGGCTAATTTTCAGAGTACCGTAATTCTTTGAAGTATTTTAGTAAAGGGTCAATAGACATTGATACATACAAAATATTAAAGCTCTAAGCTTTATTGTTTGGGAGAAGAAGATTTTCAAAGATTTCCTTCTCTACTTCCATATAAAATCAGGGGTCACACAGAAAGGGCTAATTTTCAGAGTGCATTTATTCTTTAAAGTATTTTGGTAAAGGGTCAATAGACATTGATATATAAAGTATACTAAAATGGTTTGGGAGAAGAAGATTTTCAAAGATTTCCTTCTTTATTTCTATATAAAATCAGGGGTCACACAGAAAGGGCTAATTTTCAGAGTGTAGTTTTTCTTTAAAGCATTTTGGTAGAGGGTCAATAGACATTGATACATACAAAATATTACAGCTCTAGGGAGAAGATTTTCAAAGTTATCCTTCTTTATTTCTATATAAAATCAGGGATCAAACAGAAACAGGCTAATTTTCAAAGTCAATTAATGATGATTTATATCATATATCAAAGTTCTAGGCCTTATAGTTTGGGTCAGGAGAAGATTTTCAAAGATTTTGTTTTTTATTTCTATGTAAAATCAGGGATCACACAGAAAAGGGATAATTTTCAAGATACAGTAATTCTTTGAAGTATTTTGGTAGAGGGTCAATTAATGATGATTTATATCATATATCAAAGTTCTGGGCCTTTAATTATGGTTTCGAGGGAGAAATTTTTTTTAAGTTTTTTCACTCGGGTGCCGTGGCAACCAAAGTTCTTCATGGATTTCAATTCTTTGAAGTATTTTGAAAGGGCATGACCTAAGGATCATTTCTGTGAAGCTTGGTTGAAATTCCATGGTTAGTTTAGGAGGAGAAGATTTTTTTGTAATTGTGAATAGACAGACAGATGATGTCCAATTACAACAGCTCACCCAGAGCACTTTGTGCTCACTTCTGGTGAGCTAAAAATCAACAATTATGTTAACTCTTTAATGCAAAACATATGATATATTCAGGAATTGCAATGCAAACCAAGAAAATGTTAAAATAACAAAAATTAACATTAAAGATATGATAAGAAACATTTTTGAAGCTTCAATATAACTTTGGCATTTAAAATGACACATTACTAATTTCATTTTTAGTTTCAAAAATAAAACCTTGTTATCCAATAAACTACATCATATAGTTGTAATAGATAAGTGGTCAAGTTCTAGCTCTTGAACTGGCTCAGGAAATTGTTTGGGCCCATTGATATAAGTTCCTAGATGGTCTAGGTGAAATTTGCACCAAAACTGAACAGAAATGTGTCAAAAAGACAACCGTATTCATGCATACCTTTTAAAGACTGAGAGAGTATCAGACTTTAAGGAATACTTGTTTACCCGACCCACACTTTTTAAAATACAACTATTCAGTGTGATTAGGGATGAAGAAAGTAGTGTTCAAAGTAGAAGAATGGCAAAACCAGGTTTATATAAATCTTAAATTTCGCTCATCAATATTCACCTGCGAGCTTTCTGCATTAGAAGTTTAATTTGTTAAAAACATATGAAACTGGTTCTAGAACTAGGTCTAGAACTAGACATTGTTCAAGAAATACAGTCAACCCCCGTTATAATGACATACTTTGTCCAAACTCCATTCCTGTTGGTAACTGAGTCAGTCTTTGTAATGGAGCAGGAGATTTTTCGGGATGTCAGCAAGAAAGGACGGACTAGACATATTAGGAAGTGAAAGTGTGGCTTTTTGGTAAGTTTTCTTGTACGTTACGATCTCGATCTTCTCAGCGAATGACAACTGCATTCTCTTACGTTTGGCTGGTGGAGGCTGTGAAATTTTTTCAGTTTTGGTAATGATAATAAAAATGACAATGAAAATTGTTTCTCGCATTTATGTAGGACACTTCTCAGATTTCTCAAACTTCTCAAATTGCCTAAATAAAGACAACCAAATTCAATAAAACATACAACAGCAGTACATAGTTAAATTTAAGCGTGAAAACTTGCCAAAGACATTTCATTTATAATAAACAATATTAATCAGAAGGTGTAAAATGGATAATCAAGTCTATTATATAACCTACATGTATATTGTTAACTACACCGCGGATACAGGATTTTACAACACCCTTTCGTATTTATCATTCAACAATTTTATCTGTAGCTATTTCAGATTACAGACTCATAGATATATTCAATATTACTCAAAGATACTATGATCATATCTGGTATGTAGGTACCTTAAATATGTTCACCTGCATATGGTCTAGTATTATGGGCATTAAACCTTATTTTAACCCTTCTGCAGCAACAACGTTTTACTAATAATTCTTTATTCAACAATATTGTCCTCAAAAATGATACTTAAGGAGGCTGACAACAATGGATTGTTTATTGGTAAGATATTGATTAAACATATTCGGACAGAGCAATCTAATATTCCACAAAATGCAAATTGCTTTAAGAAATTATTTCTTGGACTAATTTGCATTGTGCAAGCCTACAAGAGACGTATCTGTTGTTTACAAAAATGATTTTGAATAAATTCTAGATGATCTAAGACATATGGTACACACAGCGAACAATGTTCTAATATTTTTTTCTAATAAATATACAGTTAGAAGTCATGGCAACAACACCATTTCTCAATTATTCAGTGGCATACAATTTCAGTGCTGACAGTACTTTGATTTGATATGTAATTCAGGGGTGTGGAAACACGGGTTTTGTACACTTGTCCCTGGACAAGTAAAGTCCGATTTTCTACTTGTCCTGGGTCAGAATGGACTTGTCCAAAAATGAGAGAATAGATGAATTTTGGAAAAAACATTGTTTTTACAGACGAACTCAGCATTTTTTTCATTAAAACAATGTTTTCTGCCCTTAGATACAAATATTATGCTAATCAATCTCTAATATCTATTAGGACTATTAGGTACTATTCCAAGATTTGCCCTGATATTTACTTGTCCATGAACAGGTAGCCTAAAAGAATGTACTTGTCCGCAGGAAGAAAAGCCCAGGTCGGACAAGTCGGGCATGGGAATTCCACACCCGTGTAATTTCTGTACAGTCATATCATGAACTGCAAGCTTTTGATATAAACATCCTGTACCAAACAGTGGGTGCTTACAGTAAATATCTCTGACAGAACCAAGATTGATAGCCGCTCCCGGGAATCAAACTCAGGACCTCTTGATCGGGAAGCCGACGCTCTACCTCTCGACCACGGACACCACGCCCACACTTTCGGCGCAAGTACTGGTGCATTTTCCAGGAAGCAGAATCGAGAGGGATTAATCTAAGTTGGAATAACTTGTTTCCGAATCGATGTAAAATAAATAGGTTTAAACCTAAGTAAATATCTCTAGAATTTCCCATGTTTTTTTTTTAAATATATGTGCTGACTGATCTTAGTCCACATCATCTGATTGTCCCTTTTAAGCCAGGATTGTTTACAAGATAAAATTTCAAGATGAATATTAACACACAATAAGTATTTCCAGTACTTTTGGCCCTTTGATTTAAATGTAGCTCTACAGACCATCTTTAGAAAAAGTTTTAAAAGTTTTCAATCTATTTCTTTTGTAAAATACTTGGATTTTATCAAAATTTGGCTTCAGGTCTAAGAACATTAAAAAAAAGGGAAGAGCTCAGAAAAGTGCCCAACTATATTTGTTATTGATTTAGATTTTAGATAAATTCCCTGTGGACAAATCAGTTTGGTACAGTTTCTTTGGACATTCTCAGAATGCTGGATATTGAATATAAATAGGGGCATTATAAGACATACATGAGATATATTCCTGAGTATCATCTGATTTATAACCCAGTGCACCAAGAAAATAATTGTATGGGTACTGCAACTTTAATTTATTTCTCCAAGTCAAGGGGAGATAAATCTGAAATGACTCTAGGGATCAACAGAATTTTTGTCTCAATTGCACAACTAGACATCATAGAGAATCATTGATACAAGTATCAGTTCAATCTACAGTCAAACCCCGTTATAACGACATACTTTGTCCCCACACAATTCCTGTCGGTAACTGAGTCAGTCGTTGTAATGGAGCAGGAGATTTTGGGTACCAGGAGATTTTTCGGGATGTCGGCGAGAAATGACGGACTAGACAGGAAGTGAAAGTTGTAAACAGGAACAGGCTAAAAGCTGGGAAGTTTACGTATTAGGTTACGGATTGTGACAAGTCGGCAATTTTTGCGATAAAAACACAATTGAAAATAAATATTTATAAACGTGTGCATGTTTTGGTAATGATAATAAAAATAACTAAGAAAATTGATTCTCGCATTTATTAAGGACACTTCTCAAACTTCTCAGATTTCTCAAACTTCTCAAGATTTGTTCCGACAAATGTCCATCGGTGTCGGTACTTGAATATGCCGTTCAAACGGGTCAAAGCTACGTTAGGTGAGGTTTGTTCCCAGTGTTTTTTTGTCGTTAACTGAGTTTGCCTTTTTAACAATGGTCGGTGAATCGCGGCCTGACTGTAAGTCAAACTGTTGTGGGAGTTTGTCACAAATAAAAGCTAATGGATAGACAGAAAGACAGATGGATGACCCTTCTTGTGTAAACATTGAAAATAACAGACATAAACGACAGAAAAAAATGTGGGAAAAGACCAAAGTGCTTCTAACAACAAATTTACACAATGATTTCCAGTTTCTTTCAATTTGGACCACTCTTGAATTTTGTAATGAATGCAAGATGCTTTAAAAAACTAGAACATATCACAAATGAAAGCATAAGTCTATCTTTACCCATTCCCACACAATGACACTTTTTGACAACCCTGAAGAAAAGTATTCCAGAAAACATTGTGTAAAATGAAGAAATTGTAATAAGCAATTTCTTCATTGCACACAATGTTTTCTACCCAAAAAGTTGAAAAAAATCTAACAATTCATTATCTTTAAATTGTCGTCTGCAACTCCTTTCTATTTTGACCAGTCTAAAATATTGCCATCTGGTAATGTGTCAACCATTGTCATGTTGAATAAAACCCTCTACAAAATTACATTTAAAGATCAAAGAGCTGAAAATACTGGAATCACTAATTGTTGATTAATATTCATTTCAAATGTTTATCTTTAAACAACTTTCGTTCAAATCGACGAGTAGCTTGAGTAGACTAAGATCAGACTGGACATATGTGCAAGCTGATCTTGGTCAATGCCTTCTGCAAGACAGGAAGTTTCCGGGTTCGGCATGACAAGAGTTAAATCTTTCAAAAAAATGGTAATTTACATAGAAGTAATATTAACCCTTGTCATGCTGAACCCGGAATATTCCGGTTTTGGCAGGAGGTGTAGACTAAGATCAGACTGCACTTATGTGCAGGCTGATCTTAGTCTACACCTCCTGCTTGTACTTTTCCTATCAGAGTTGCTTATGAAGTTGATTTCTAACAAAAATATTGATTTTTAAACAACAACAAGTTCTATCAGTTTTTTCAGCCCTTTGACTTGACAGCAATTCAGTAAGGTAATTTATATAGCATGACAAGGGTTAACACAAAACACCTGTAACTAGAAAAATAGGAATAACATTTAAGATAAAAGAAATCATCTGTTGACAGAAAGTTTCAGAGGTTGTCCCAAGTGTCAAACACAAGTTTGCTTATCCTAAGGTCTGTAGTTTGAAACCAAAACGCGAGGAGATTTTTCAGAGTCACTTGTTTCTCATTCAAGTAAAAGTGAATTAATGTGACATTAAAAAAGTGAACTAATGTGACATTAACCCATTCTCACTCATTGACGCTTTTAGACGCCCCCAAGAAATACAGCTTCGGAAAACATTGTGGAAAAAAAAGAAATTGCTTGTGAAAAGCAATTTCTTCATTATTGACAATGTTCTCTACCCCATAAGTAAAAGAAATCCAAATTTCATAAGCTTTAAATTGTCGTCTGCAACTCCTTTGAGTTTGGACCAGTCTACAATTTTGCTGAGTGGTAATGGGTTAAAAAACTCCCAGATAGCTTCCAATCTATCCATAATTCCACCTGGAATAATGCAACCTTTTACAATTAACACAACTAGTCAAAAATAATTGAAAGATATTGCAGAAGATAGTTGGAAGTGTGTTAAGAAAAAAATACCAAATACAGAAGAAAATTTGTGAGAAAAGTAGAAATTGCTTGTTTCAAGCAATTTCTCCTTTTCTCACAATGTTTTCTATGTTTTTCTTGGGTGCCAAAAACACAGATTTTCTTTTTTAATGGTTCATTATGGTATTTTTATAGTGTTGTTATATATGTAAAATCATGATGTTACATAACTTACCTATGATATATCTAGTTCCAGCTATGCATGTCGTGAATGCTCGACGTTTTAACCTCGGTGAGCATGGCTGAGATCGCACTTTTAACTCACTGAAATCATCCAATAAATGGTTATTTCCAGGGAATTCAGTTACTGTCACTTTTGGTAGATTTGTCAAAGACTGACTCAAAACCCTCTCTGGAGGCCCAAAGTTATCCTTTTGTTGCATTTTGTGTGTAGTAAATTAACTCCCTTTAAAAGAGAGCTTATAATTGCCTCCCTTTATTTGTAAAACTTTAAAAACTTCAATCTATAATTGCATAGATAGATTTCCTGGTATATTTCTCACTTTAATATTACAAATATTTTTTTTGTGTGTAATTATTATCACTTCAAATGTAGCCTTTTAATTTCAATAGACATTCAAATCTAACTTTTCTACATCCAAATGTGGCCACAGAAACAGATAATACACTACTCCAGGTAATTCCCATTATAAGCTGTCATGTGCACTAGCCTAACATTCTACACTTATTTCACCATGTCTGATTGCTTATTTTTTCTTTCACCATTATCATACATTCCATCCTTACTTTGAATGATCAATCCTAAACCTGAGCAAAAACTGTAATAAAAGCACCAATATGTACTATATAATACTATCTATTTATATATACTGCCCAACTCCCCTTTCGGGTATTACTGGCAATTTTCTGACAATTCAAATTTAGTTCGGTCATAATTTACGGAAGTTGTAGACAAAAGTTACCTGCAAATTGATACAAAAAAAGTTATTCATTCAAGGATCAGATCAGCAAACATTATGAAACAAGACAAAACAGCTCTTGAAGAAAGGTTCCTCATGTCTCACAAATCAATTCTCCAATAAAAGTTCCAACTTAAAATTCGGGATTTAAGTGTAAAACTATTTTAAGTTTCAAAATATATGTCACCACTTAAGACAGTTTTGCCCCATAACCCTTCAGTCAAGGAGCTCAAAAACTGTTTAATATTTTGCATTTACATATCTCTAGTTACTCTTAACCCATTCCCAAACAACCCCATCAAATCCTTTTTCATCTCCCAAGAAAAAAAGCTTTGGAAAACATTGTGTACAATGAAGAAATTGCTTGTATATAACAAGCAAAGATTCTTTTAATTTCACTAGAAATTGTTGCCTGTAAGATCTTTTGTTTTGGACTAGTCTTATTTAAAATTGCATTGTCTGGAAATGGGTTTTTAAGTGCAGTATAGTCTCCATCATTATGTTCACTCTGTCTTACTCTTGTTGAAGTTTATCAAATTCAAATTCAATTCAAATCTTTCAATCATGAAACACATACTGATAAGGCATGTTCCAACTTTCACCAAAGATTAACCCTTGTCATGCTGCACCCAGAATATTCCTGTTTGGCAATAGCTATGGCAGGTGTGTAGACTAAGATCAGCCTGCACAGATGTGCAGTCTGATCTTAGTCAACACTACCTGCTTTTTCTTTCAGTGTTGAGTAGATATTTGGACAAAAAGTACATTTAATTCAAGTTTGTGAAGAAAGGATGAATATTCACCAAGACAAGGGTTAATTTTAGAACAAGCAGAAATACAGTAAGTAGCTGCAGACATAGACTCACTGTCTAGGTCTCTCTTATATTTATTTGTTAACCCATTCCCACAAATGATGCTTTTTGATGCCCCTTAAGAAAATGCCTTGGAAAACATTGTGGTCAATGAAGAAATTGCTTGTAAAAGGCAATTTCTTCTATATCCACAATGTTTTCAACACAAAAGGCAACGATTTTCTAAATTCTGCCAACTTGAAATTGACATCTGCAACTTCTTTCAATTTGGATCAGTCTAAAACTTAGTCATCTGGTAATGGGTTAAATGAGTACACATTTAGTTGAAAGTGTCTATATTCTCTGTTTTTCTTCTGTTTTGCTGATCAGTTAAAGGCTACCAGTTCGTGAGAAATAAGGGAGGTAATTTCACTGATTGAAATGTACTTGCATGATTGATGTACCTTAGTCACTTTCAAACAGCCTGGGAGACAGTCTATTGCACACAATACTACAGAGAATGATAATGGACAAATTAACCTATGACCAGATAAAATTTTTTGACTCAGCCAAATTAAAAAATTGTGGACTACACTACAAATTGAAAACAAGAGTCATGTTGAGTAGGAAACCATGTGAGAAAAGGTGAAATTACTTGAAACAAACACATTCTCCCTTTCTCACAATGTTTTCTTACATACTTTTTTTCTAGTGCTCAAAAAAGAGATATAGTGTGGGAATTGGTCCATTTCATTAACCCTTGTCATGCTGTATAAATTACCTTACTGAATTGCTGTCAAGTCAAAGGGCTGAAAGCACTGATAGAACTTGTTGTTCAAAAATCAATATTTTCTTTAGAAATCAACTTCATAAACAACTCTGGCAGGAAAAGTACAAGCAGGAGGTATAGACTAAGATCAGCCTGCACATAAGTGCAGTCTGATCTTAGTCTACATCTCCTGCCAAAACCAGTTAAAATCTAGTTAAAAAAACTTTTCTACGCAATCCTACCTCTTTACGCTCTACAAGACAAAAGCTTTTGAAAACATTCTGGAAAATGAAGAAATTGTTTGTTTACAAGCAATTTCTTCATTATCCGCTATGTCTTCTATCCCAAGAGACAAAGATTTTTCAAATTCATCAACTGCAATTCTCGTCTGTAACTTCTTACATTTTGGACCAGTCTAAAATTTGTCGTTTGTTGACCTTTGAAGCCTGATATACCTAACCTGAAATATCCATTTTGTTCCTCACAAATGGGTGGATAATCGTAAACCTAGGTGGGATAGCAGCTGGAGGCTAGGAAAGGATGTAGTGGTAGTGAGAAATACCAGGAAACCATTGTTAGGTGCTCCAGCCGCTGCAATATGACTGAAATACTGTTAAAAGTGGTGTTAAATCCCATTCAATCAATCAACTGAAATATCCACCAACGAGACAAAGGTATCTCGTGCAGCGAGTCTATTACATTCTTCATCAACATTGATTAGTGGAATATGCACAATAATTAAACATCATATAAACCTGTCTGCATCTCCTATCTTCATTTTAAGAGAGTTTTTTGTTTCCATGAAGCTGTGTTCAGTGCTTTGAGAGTTGATAATCAAAGGTTGATCTTTGAGTGTAATCTACTTAAAGACTAATTAGAAGTAAAACTATCTAATGTCAGGTTAAACAACATCCCTACAACATTACCAAACAACAAAATTATAAATAAGAGTGTTTATGTGGCTTTCAAACATCTCATTTATGACCACAATCACCATGTAGCAATGACTCTAGAACTTGCTACCACCTGAGGAGATACACACAACTTCCATGTGAAGTAGGGGGTCGAGTAAAAGGTTCTTAATGTGCTTCAATTGATAATATGTTTATTAGGGTTTAGAGACTCTTAACTTTGAGCGATGATCGCTATTCTCACCTTGCATTGCTATAATCTTTCAGATTCAATTAAAAATATACTAGCATGTACCTCATATAACACAACATCTGCTAATTATGGGTTCGATTCAGACATTAAAATTAGACCTAAGTTTTAAATGTCGAGATTAGCAGATGATGGTAGAATGACGTTGGCTAAAGTTTCATTCTAAGCAATCATAATTTGGTTGAAATATTCTCTAAAAGCTAATTTTCCTGTAATATGACAATTTGAATGCTTGTGTTTAGTATTGTATAAAATGCCGTACTTCACCCTTTCTATTTTTTGACAAAAGGGAGAATCGCTCTGAAAAATTAGTGATTGCACAACAAATGTACATATTTATGTTTTGGTTTGGTAGATGACGTGTATTTTGGCAGTACCAAATTTGGGGGCATAAATAATATTTCCTTTCTTTTTCTTTGTATCATCTTTGAAGAAAAATATGTTAGGAAAATATACAACCATTTGCTATTATATAGAAACACCACAGAGAACGAAGAAGGAGAATTCTCTTACCATGGACATGTTCTCATTTGTTTGTTTTGTCGCCTCAAATGGTAAGCAAGTTCAAGAGTCATTGCTATGCAGTGCAAATGAAAATCCTTTGCTTTATCATGGATGTATTGGAAATATCATATCAGACCTTACCGGACTGTATCTGACCTTAATGTCAATTGCTATAATCAGGTTCATCATAGGAAAATTTTGGCTGTTATAAAATTGTCCATCATTTACGTGATTACCAGAACTATCTTGACTATCGTATGAGATCACAGGTCATCATAACAAATCACAACAGACCATATCCAATTGTACTTCCAAATCGTAGTGGTCATGGTAGAGATAAATGGTCTGATCTGTTGCAATGTGTTGCGCTCTCCAATGATATGTTATGAAGTGTGATTCAGGATAGTCTTTCAGGTTTTATTGCGCATGACTTGATGAAAATGACTCATGACAGGATATAATGATGGGTCAGCGCAAAACAGTTGTAACTGCCTATAACTGAGCATTTGTAACACAGGATCTGTTGGGACTTATTGCTACCATATATATTTGAGCATGATTAATTTGTTTCATTGTTCCATCTTCCATTTTCTAAGACTAATCATCTTATGTCATATATTTCAGTAATTCTTTATAATTCAATATGCTATGATTGGCCAAATTGTAATGATTGCAAAAGATCAAGGGTTACCAGACAGAAAAATTTTAGGCTGGTCCAAATTGATAAGTGTTGCAGATGACAATTTCATAATAATGAAATTTGGATTTTTCAACTTTCTTGGTAGAAAACATTGTAGGAATTGAAGAAATCTGATATACAGTCATATAAGAAACTTGGTTGAATCTGTTCAGTACTTTATGAGGTGAAGATTTTTAACCCTTGTCTTGCTGAATATTTTCCCTATTTTCACAATATTTTGACATAATCAGAACAATCTGGCATTCAAAGATTTTCTTCAAAACAACAACAATGAGCTGAGGACAGAGTAGACTAACATCAGACAGCATGCCTGTGCAGGCTGATCTTAGTCTATACACCTAGCAAAGTCAATACCAAAGCACGATCAGCATGACAACAGTTAAAGTAAAAGTTTACGGACACACGGATGCATGACACTCGGACACCACGCCATGACGATAGCCAGCTTACTTTCAGTGGAGCTTAAAACAGAAACTCTGTGCATTTTAGCCCATTGTTGAATGATTGTTTGTTTTCATGTAATAAAAGAATTGTTTTGTCTGAGATTCTGATTGTTTGTCGACAACTCTAAATGTCACACTGCTTGATGCTCCTATATCATTTCTTTGATCTAAAACTAGAATATCACAAAGGATTTTTTAAGAACAATGAAGAAACACAGATTCCTTACCCATTAACGAACAACAAAGTTTCAAAATGTTCATATAACTGTAAGAATTTACAGATAACAGTTAAAAGTACACTAATATTCGACCTGACTGAAAATAAATTGAAATTAAAAATTTAAATGTAAGCACTTAAAATAGTGTAAAAAAAACATTGCCTGAAGGAAGAAATTGCTTGTCACAAGCAATTTCTACCATTCTCGAAATGTTTTCCAAAGACTTTTTTGTAAGATTTTGTTTGATTCTAAATTCTGTCAATTCCTTTCAAACAACAAGTTATTTCAATGAGACTAGAGACAAAAAGCTGTCGGCTTAAAAATTCTGCACACCTTAAAGCTTAAGTATACAGACAACATTTCAAAATTGCTTTGAATTGATAAAAAAAAGGTCAAATTGAAAAATAAGGGCTGTATCTTGAATAAGACATTATGAGAAAAGGAGAAATTGCTTGTAACAAGCAATTTCTCCTTTTCCCACATTTTTTCAAGCAATTGCTCATCAGTGTGTAAACAATCAGGATTGTCTGGTATATGGAAAAGCCATAGCAAACATCAAACTTACCTTTTCTTGTTTTGCAAAATTTTAGACTAGTCAAGTTTCAAATGTTTCTCAGACGACAATTTTAATTTGATCATATTTGAAAAATAGCCATTCGGTAGGGTAGAAAATATTGTGGAAAAAGTAAAAATCGCTTGTTAGATGCAATTTCTACTTTTTCCACAATGTTTTTGAAGGTATATAAACACAGTGATGCAAAAACCAGTGATTGAACAGGAAAGGGTTAAATTGTTCCTTTTTATCCATGAACTTTAGTAAGCCACAATTGTGACCTTGATCTGTATAATGACACTTGATTCAAAACATTCCTAATTTAGTATCGAAATTAATGCATGCAATTACTTATTCAAACTTAATTGGACAGATTTAGTAGGCCGATGTTGAAGCAAATCCAAACAAATGGACAGGAGTATATATCAGACAGACATTTCAGTGGAGGTCTGAAGTCTAACCAGTCATAACAGTCGACATTAAAATAATGGCCATCAACAATTGTAACAACTATTTATGTATGGCTTTCACTTTTTCTTTTGATATGGCATGTTAAGTGTTAAATGAAATACCAACTTGTCAAATAAATTTATTTGATGTGTATAGTTTTCACTTCCTGAGAATTGACCAATTGCTGGCCTAAACCACTTGCTTTGTTAGCCCCGCCCATTGACTCCGATAGGAAATCCTGCCTCGATCTTAACAGTGTTATTTTGGAGAATTTTAAGGCCATTAGCATGTAACAACAAGAGGCCCAGTGGGCCTTAACGGTCACCTGAGTAAAAGAGCACCAAGATTTTGTTTGAAAGAATTAGAAAAAGGTTTGGTTGAAATCCCCTCAGTAGTTCTTGAGAAGAAGATGAAAATGTTTAAAAGTTACCAAAAATTACCCCCTTTTGGTCCCCATTTTAGGCACCCCTGACCTCCCCAGCCTTTTAATTTTCACAAATCTGTATAATCAGTACCCAATGATGCTTTTCACCAAGTTAGTTTGAAATTGGCTTAGTACTTCATCAGAAGAAGGTGAAAATGTGAATTTTTTAACATGATG
Source organism: Fragum fragum (assembly GCA_946902895.1). NCBI lineage: Eukaryota > Metazoa > Mollusca > Bivalvia > Cardiida > Cardiidae > Fragum > Fragum fragum. The sequence goes on from OX336381.1 coordinate 13,349,072, forward strand.
AACTTTGACCTCTGGGTGTGGCCCCATACATGACCCGAGGGGCATGAATTTCACAATTTATAATATACCTGTCCTAGATGTCATGCACACAAAATATTTAAGCTCTGGCATTAACGGTTTATTAGAAGAAGATTTTTTAAAGAAGTACCAAAAATTACCCCTTTTTGCCCCCTATTTGGGCCACTTTGACCCCAAGAACCCCTATTTTCACAAACTTGAATTGGCATCCCCCAATGATGCTTTCTACCAAGTTTGGTTGAAATCCGCCCAGTAGCTCTTGAGAAGAAGATGAAATATTTAAAAGTTACCAAAAAATACCCCCTTTTGGTCCCCATTTTAGGGCCCCATGACCCTGCAGCCTTTTATTTTCACAAATCCAAATAACCATTACCAAATGATGCTTTTCAACAAGTTTGTTTGAAATTGGCTTTGTACTTCATCAGAAGAAGATGAAAATGTGAATTTTTTAACATGATGAACTTTGACCTCTGGGTGTGGCCCCATACATGACCCGAGGGGCATGAATTTCACAATTTATAATATGCCTGTCCTAGTTGTCATGCACACAAAAGATTTAAGCTCTGGCATTAACGGTTTATTAGAAGAAGATTTTTAAAGAAGTACCAAAAATTACCCCTTTTTGGCCCCTATTTGGGCCCCTTTGACCCCCAGAACCCCTATTTTCACAAACTTGAATTGGCATCCCCCAATGATGCTTTCTACCAAGTTTGGTTGAAATCCGCCCAGTAGTTCTTGAGAAGAAGATGAAATATTTAAAAGTTACCAAAAATTACCCCCTTATGGTCCCCATTTTAGGGCCCCCTGACCCCCCCAGCCTTTTTATTTTCACAAATCCAAATAACCATTACCAAATGATGCTTTTCAACAAGTTTGTTTGAAATTGGCTTTGTACTTCATCAGAAGAAGATGAAAATGTGAATTTTTTAACATGATGAACTTTGACCTCTGGGTGTGGCCCCATACATGACCCAAGGGGCATGAATTTCACAATTTATAATATACATGTCCTAGTTGTCATGCACACAAAATATTTAAGCTCTGGCATTAACGGTTTATTAGAAGAAGATTTTTAAAGAAGTACCAAAAATTACCCCTTTTTGGCCCCTATTTGGGCCCCTATGACAGCCAGAACCTCTATTTTCACAAACTTGAATTGGCATCCCCCAATGATGCTTTCTACCAAGTTTGGTTGAAATCCGCCCAGTAGTTCTTGAGAAGAAGATGAAAATGTATAAAAGTTAATGGACGACGGACGACGCACGACGGACGACGCACGACGACGGACAAACGATGATCGCAATAGGTCACCATGACCATTCGGTCAGGTGACCTAAAAAGGTAGTGACGCTTCGGACGCCCCTGGAGAAAAACACTTGGGAAAACATTGTGTAAGATGAAGAAATTGCTTGTAACAAGCGTTTTCTTCATTTTTCACAATGTTTTATACCCAGAAAATTGAAAAAAAATAAACACTAAAATTTCATAAACTTTAAATTGTCTTCAGCAACTCCTTTCAATTTGGACCAGTCTAAAATGTTGCCATCTGGTAATGGATTAATGAGAAATAGAATAGATAAAAAAGCTTATCAAAGGGCCTTAGCTGTGTACAAAGTCAATGCACTGTGGCAAAATGAGATCATGCACAAATTTCTGCTTGATACCCAGTTGATCTGTGGAGTAAAAATCAAATACATCCAGTCTTTAAGTTGAGATATTAGGGTGGTCTAGATAAAGTTACAGGAACTGACATACAGACTGCCAAGCTCTAAGTTCAAGAACTGAATATCAAACTGATTCTTGAACATTCAAGAATGTTAAATTGCAGTTCAAGGACACTAAAGATTCTTAAATGTTCCAGAACTAGTAAATGAACATTTAAGGTTCTTGAATATTCAAAAACTGGTTTAAGAACTGATTCTTGAACCTGTTCTACAATTTTCAAGAACTGTTAATTGAACAAGTTCTACAACATTGAGTTCTTGAACTACCATGTAAAACTCATGAACTTTCTAAAACTGAAGTTCTTCAGAGTCTTCAAGAACTAGTTCTTTAGCCTTTTCACAAGAGGAAGCTGTTGCAAGAACTTGATGCAATCAATTTTAGGCCATGAACAAAATCAGTGGGTATTACCATTGTGTTTTATAATAATAACCCAGTACATTTATTATGAAGTAAACAATTAAGTGAGACTCATATAGTTTTTGACCTTTTGGGGAACAATTAAGATAAAAGCTGTGTAAATGTTTGATTAATCAAAAGGTCAAAGCAATGTCTAATTTGTTCATTTCCAATCAGAATGGACTCATATGTCTTATATTTGACAGCAAACAATAAACTATGGTGTAGTGGAGGGGACAAAAGAGTCCTCTAACTAGGTTTATACAAATTTATTTTTGTTCGATACGCCGAAAGGGTTAAGCGTATAGAGTCGTTCACTTACACACATAACTCAGATGTTTCATATCCCTTGAAGAGAGGCAGTGGGTTAACCCATTCCCACACAATGACGCATTTAAATACCTTACAATATGAAAGCTTTGGAAAACATTGTTGAATATTGTAACAAGCAATATCTTCATTTTACACAATGTTTTTTTACCCCAAAAGACAAAGATTTTAAAGATTTCATCAACCTAAAATTGTCATCTGCAACTTCTTTGAATTTGGACTGGTCTAAAATGTTACTATGTTGGAATGGGTTAAACCCACTGCTATCCAATTTTACAGCTGGGTAGATTTTGGCTGACTATTAACCCTTTCCTGTTTTATGAAATTTTAGGATGGTCCAATTTGAAAGAGGTTCCAGACGACAATGAAAAATGCTTGCAATTTGAAATCTGACAATCCTATGTGGTAGAAAATATTGTGGGAAAAGGAGAAATTGCTTGTTACAAGCAATTTCTCCTTTTTCCATAATGTTTTCTCAGGTGTAAAATCACAGTGACGTAAAATCCTGGGTTTGTCCAGGAAAGGGTTAAATGTCTTGCCTACGATCACACCTTCAGATTACGAGTCAACCAAGCCCAAATACCACTTGGCCATCGAGGCAGTCTTACTTGTCACACAAAGACAAAATATGAAAACCAGATTTTTTTTTTGTATGGAGAAAAACTTCTTTATTTATCATTCAAATTTTGACATAATTTTTTGTTCAAAGAGGTTAACCCTTATTATGCTAAATAAAAATCTTTACAGAATTGCATTTAAAGCAAAGGGCTGACAGCACTGGATGTACTAATTGTGGTTTAATATTTATTTGAAGTTTAATCACAACTCTGATTTAAAATGGACAAGCAGGTGGTGCAGACTAAGATCAGAGTGCACATATGTGCAGACTGATTTTTGTATACACCTCCTGCCAAATAGGAATATTCCAGATTTAGCATGACAAGGTTTAATTAGAATTCTGTTCCATCTTTATACCTAACAGAAAAATGATATACAACCCATATTGATTTCTAGAAATCTGAAAAGCATTTTTAGAGATAAATCATGCCATAATAGCCAGAGCTACAGAACTTGTTTAATGTCATAAACAATTAACAGGTATGTGTCAGTGATGATACACTAGAGTTCTTATTGTTATGGGAGGATTCAGATTAAAAGGGAGGTTGAAATATCATCCCTATAAAAATTCAAATATCATCCCTATAAAAATTCAAATATCATCCCTAAAAAAAATCAAATATCATCCCTACAAAAAAACAGAGAGGTATCCTAAGCACTTGTTATTGCTAAGGTCTGTGCTAAGTTAAAGCCATGTTGTAAACCCTTTTGAAGCTAAATAAAATTGTTTCTCAGAAGTGCTTTAAAATCAAAGGGTAGAGAGCACTGGTGGTCAAGATTTCATTCCAACAACTCTAGGTTAAAACAACAAACAGGTGGTATAGACTAAGATGTAACTCTTCATAAATATGCAAGCTGATCTTAGTCTATATTTCAGTCCACAGCAGAAACAATTCAGGATCAGCATAACATGGGTATTGTTTCTGTACAGTATGTTACAGCAAGACTGTGTTTCTGAACACTATTACAGTAATCAGATACAGCTTAGATATTATAACTGTGTTGAATATAGAAGAACAGTGGTGTTGCACAGAAACATTTACCTCCTCTTTGTGCCTTAGTTCTTGTGGAATGAGATAAAATCAAAGAGCATTGTGCACAAGTCTGATATAGTGTCTACAAATAGGATTCAGTACTGCTTTAACCAATTCCCACACGGTGACGCTTCTGGACACCTCTCCAGAAAAACAACCGAGAAAACATTATGCAAAATTAAGACATTGCTTGTCACAATATTTTTTACCACATAGGATGGTTTCAATTCGAATGGCATCCAGTTTTCATTGTCATCTGCATCCTCTTTCAGTTTGTAGTAGTCTAAAATTTCCAACATGGCTGGAAGTTTGATGGTTTTGCTCAGCACTGCATGGGTTCTGTGGCTAGAATTGAAACATATGGTCTGCTATATCTCTGCAGTCATATATCCTAACCAATCAGCCACAAATCAGTGATTGCCCACAAAACACAAAACCTTTGAACTGTTGCCATGCTGAATAAAATCCTCTACAAACTTGAACTAAAATCAAAGGGCGGAAAGCATAGAAACACTAATTTAAAGTTGATGATAATTTTAAAAAAATTATCATAAAAATACAAATCTAGCTTTAAAGCCACAAACAGGTCTAAACAAAGAAAAGACTGCATACATGATCTATATTAACCTCCTTACAAAGAGGATTATATGCGAAGTGACATAATGGATTTCATGCTGAATACAGAATTAAATCTAAAAATTAAAGGGCCCCAAAAACTGGAATCACTATTCGTTGGTTAATCCTTTCCCGTTTTTCAAAATTTTAGACCTGTCCAAATTCAAAGGCTGTGCAGACGAAAATCTAAAGTGGGTTTAATTTGAAAAACAACCATTCAGTAAAGTAGAAAATATTGTGGAAAAAGAAGAAATTGCTTGTTAGAAGCAATTTCTTCTTTTCCCACAATATTTTCTCAAGTAAAAAATCACAGGGACGTAAAAACAAGTGATTGTACAGGAAAGGGTTAATATTCATTTAGAAAATTTATCTTTTAAACATCTCTGGCTGAAAGGGAAAAGAAAGTGGTGTCATAGACTAAGATCAGACTGCACATATGTGGAGGCTGATCTGTGTCCATACCTCCTGCCAGTTTTGGAATATTCCTGGTTTAGAATGACAAGAGTTAATGGCTGGGATTTAATTCCAGTTAACACAGTGAAGTGGCATCCTGTTAATTGCAACTCAATTTTGCCAATATTTTGTTGCAAATTAAAAGAAGTTGCTATTAAAAGGAGCTAAGCTAGAAATAAACTACCATGGAACTTTATCCTATTCAATAATTTTTCTAACCTATTTGGTACTTATTTATCAGTTACAAGCCACTTAGAATTTTCATCTGACCAACTTTTCAAACTTTAGACTAGTTACTATTGAAAGGCAAAAGAAAACTTTTACCCTGTGAAACTTACAGTACTTCAAGAATCATGCAAATATCTTGACCAAAACTTGTTTTCTAAAGTAATTGTTTCAGAAGATCAACTAAAATTGTCTCAACCATTAAAAGGAGAACTTGTTTCAAAATCAATCATTACAAATCTACCTGAATAATTGATCTATTCCCTTGAGTCTTCAAGCAATTCAAATTTTGACACATCAATGATATCATTGTCAGTTCCCTAATAGACATAATAATAGCTTAGAATCAATACTTTAAATCACATGAAACAGAAATTACAGTAAAACCTACCTAAACTGACCCTCACTTGGATCTATAAGATTTTTACTAACAATCAGACTATCAATGCATAAAGAATGCACTTTCCTCTATGTTTAGTTCGACCCCAAATGTATATTATTGGACACTAAAAAGGTCAATGTCAGTAAAAAATTATTGCAACTCAAAGAACTTTTCTGTTTCTCAAAATGTTTCATCAAATTAACCCATCCCTGTTTCTTGAAATTTTAGACTGGTCTAAATTGAAAGAGGTTGCAGACGTCAATAAAAATTGGATGCAATTTGAAAAGGAACCATCCTATGTGGTAGAAAATATTGTTGGAAAAGGAGAAATTGCTTGTTACAAGCAATTTCTCCTTCTTCCACAATGTTTTCTCAAGTATAAAATCACAGCAACGTAAAATACCGGGTTTAAATGGGAAAGGGTTAAAAACAGACAGCAAAAGAACAAGGTGTCATTGGCCTTATCAAGCTGCAACCTGACTTAACCCATTACGAGATGGCTAAACTTTAGACTGGCCCAAATTGAAAGAAGTTGCAGACGACAATTCAAAGTTTGTGAAAATTTGGATTTTTTAAACTCTCTGGGTAGAAAACTGTGGAAAATGAAGAAATTGCTTGCAACAAGCAATTTCTTCATTTTCGACTTTGTTTTCCAAAGCTTTTTTCATTGGGGGCGTCTAAAAGCGTCACTGAGTGGAATGGGTTAAGAGAATCATGTCAGATTGTTTTTTTCCACAGTTAGTGACAAGCAAAAAAACTGTTTCACTGATGACACAATGATACAATTAGTTTGGGGTCACTATTAGTGTAGACAGGGGTCAGATTGAAAAAAGGTATCAATGCAATGAAATAAGGTAGAAAATCTATGGGGTCAGCAGTGTTTATTCTAGGCAGGGGGATTGGGAGATTCCCCTCCTTTTTTCAATGATTCCCCTTGGATGAGGTTTTCCTACCAAAAAAGAGCATGAAGTACTAAACCTTTCTCAATTGTGTAGATTTTGTGCTGAAATCCCCCACATTTTAGAATAAACCCTGGGACAGTGAGTTCTGACCAGAATGCACAGGTTATCAGATTGTTCGGGAGTCCGTTTTGAAAGGCTATATCAATATGTATATAGGATTAACCCATTCCAACACAGCAAAATTTTAGACTGGTCCAAATTGAAAGAAGCTACAGACGACAATTTCAAGTTGATGGAATTTTGAATTTTTTCGTCTTTTTGGATAGAAAACATTGTGGATAATGAAGAAATTGCTTGATACAAGCAATTTCTTCATTTTCCACAATGTTTTCCAAAGCTTTTCCTCTAGGGGCGTAAAAAGGAGGGATTGAGTTGGAATGGGTTAAAGAACAATTATCAACTATTATAGTACTTGCAAGTACATCTATCCAAGTCTTAGTTTTTTTTTCTTTATATAAATCATGAATGGAGTTACAGCAACATGCTCTAGCAATGCAGTATCCAACATCCTTTCTCACTGCACAACCTTGACCATGGTGTATAATCCTATATGAGCCTGTGCGTGACATTTCCCACAATTTCGCATGTGCGTGACTCGCACACATTGAGCTCCCTGGACAGCCATTCGGGACAATTAGAATATTTGCTGATTTTTAAAGATGCTTTGGGTCAGTATCTATCTACAGAGCGCCGAGTGAAGACTCTGATCAGACTGTATAAATGACCTTAACAAATTTATCTAAAATCAAAGGGCTGAAAGCACTTATAGACAGCCATTCGGGACAATTAGAATATTCGCTGATTTTTAAAGATGCTTTGGGTCAGTATCTATCTACAGAGCGCCGAGTGAAGACTCTGATCAGACTGTATAAATGACCTTAACAAATTTATCTAAAATCAAAGGGCAGAAAGCACTTATAGACAGCCATTCGGGACAATTAGAATATTCGCTGATTTTTAAAGATGCTTTGGGTCAGGATCTATCTACAGAGCGCCGAGTAATGACTCTGATCAGACTGTATAAATGACCTTAACAAATTTATCTAGAATCAAAGGGCTGAAAGCACTTATAGAACTTGTTCAAAAATCAATATTTCTTTTAGAAATCAATTTCATAAACAACACTGACAGGAAGAGTACAAGCAGGAGGTGTAGACTAAGATCAGACTGCACTTATGTGCAGGCTGATCTTGGTCTGCACCTCCTCCCAAAACCAGAAAATTCTTGGTTCAGCATGACAAGGGTTAAACTGCAGCTTGAGATAGCTTAATTACCATCTGAACACATCTCTAAATGTCTAAATTACTGTATAAATACCTCTTCTTTTGTCTAACACAGCACATTAAAGCAATTTTCCTTCCAGACACAAAATCTCAAGGGATATCAAGAAAATCTTTTTCACAAATGGCCAAAAATCTCCTCTTTTTATTTGAATATGCAGATACATAAAGAAATGACATATATATTGATTAAGGAGCCATTTTCAACAAAAAGGCTGATGAAAAGATAATTTTCAAATGTTTTAATTTTTATTTTATCAATTTCAAATTACAAGTATTTTTGATCGATTATTGAACCCTTTCCCGTTTTTGGAAATTTTAAGACTGGTCCAAATTGAAAGAGGATGTAGACGACAGAATTGGATGCAATTCCAAATAAAACCATCCAATGTGGTAGAAAACATTGTGGAAAAGGAGAAATTGCTTATTATAAGCAATTTCTCCTTTTTCCACAATGTTTTCTCAAGTATAACTTCACAATGACGTAAAATCCCGGGTTTATCCAGGAAAGGGTTAACCCTTTACCAGACAAAAAAGATCTAGACGGGTCCAAATTGAAAGAAGTTGCAGAGTACAGTTACTTTCAAAGTGTGCTAAATTGAAAAATAGTTACCAAATTAGGTAGAAAACCTTCCCATAGTTCTCCATAATTATATTTCATTAAGGTGTCATAAAGTAGGATTATCTGGTAATGGGTGAATGTTGTTATATAAACAAGAGGTCCATGATAATCCTATATCACTCCTCTGAGTATGATGGCTCAAGGCTTTATGATATATACAAAATATCAAAGCTCTAAGCTCAACTGTTTTGGAGAAGATTTTTCTCCTTTAATCTTAGGTATATCGAAGATCCCACAACATAGGGCTAATTTTCAGAGTATGGTAATTCTTTGAAGTACCAAATATCAAAGCTCTAGGCCTTATGATTTAGGAGAAAAAGATTTTTTAAAATTCCTTCTTTATTGATTGATTGATGTTTTAGAGTGCATCCAAAGCTGTGGTCATCTAGCGGGCAAGAAATCTAAGGATAATTTAAGATATAACATCTAGCACAAAACAAAGACAACCAATGATATCAAATGATAAATGAGGAACGAAATATTTGTTCCACCTGATGAAATGATAGTTGCGAAGGCCTAGGCCTGCAGTGGTTTATTGTTATACCCCATTAAACCATTAAACCACACAGGTGTCTCGCACACAATCTAGCGCTTTTCGTCCCAAAGCTTATTAACATCAAGATAAAAAAATATAAGATTTGGAATAAAGACCAAAAGCCTGCTGCAATCCAGGAAATAGGAAAGCAATAGTTAGTCTCTGATTTCAGTCACTTCCTATCACAGGCTACAGACAAGAGGGCCAGAATGGCCCTAAAATCGCTCACCTGACTAATGTAAGATGATTCAAAATTGAAATTGGCCCATTGGTTACTGAGGAGAAGATGTTTAAAGATTTCAAAGTCAAAAACTGCCCTACCCTTCCAAGCCCTTATTTGGTCATCAATCAAAATTCTAGAACAACTTTTGAAAAGGGTCACTCAAGGAACATTCATACCAAATTTGGTTGAAATTGGCCCAATAGTTACTGAGGAGAAGATGTTAAAGATTTCAAAGTCAAAAAAGTGCCTGACCCTGCCACGCCCATATTTGGGCATAAATCAAAATTCCAGGAACAACTTTTGAAAAGGGTCACCAAAGGAACATTCATGCAAAGTTTGGTTGAAATTGACCCAACTGTTACTGAGGATAAGATGTTTAAAGATTTCAAAGTTAAAAAAACTGCCACGCCCATATTTGGGCATAAATCAAAATTCTGCGAACAACTTTTGAAAAGGGTCACTCAAGGAACATTCATACCAAATTTGGTTGTAATTGGCCCAATAGTTACTGAGGAGAAGATGTTTAAAGATTTCAAAGTCAAAAACTGCCACGCCCATATTTGGGCGTGAAGAAATTCTGCCGAACAACTTTTGAAAAGGGTCACCCAAGGAACATTCATACCAAGTTTGGTTGAAATTGGCCCAATGGTTCCTGAGGTGTAGATGTTTAAAGATTTCAAAGTCAAAAACTGCCACGCCCGGCCACGCCCACCATTTGGGCATAAATCAAAATTCTGCGAACAACTTTTAAAAAGGGTCATCCAAGGAACATTCATGCCAAGTTTGGATGAAATTGGCCCAATGGTTACTGAGGAGAAGATGTTTAAAGATTTCTAAGTCAAAAACTGCCACGCCCTGCCACGCCCATATTTGGGCATAAATCAAAATTCCATGAACAACTTTTGAAAAGGGTCACCCAAGGAACATTCATGCCAAGTTTGGTTGAAATTGGCCCAATGGTTACTGAGGAAAAGATGGTTAAAGATTTCTAAGTCAAAAACTGCCACGCCCTGCCACGCCCATATTTGGGCGTAAATCAAAATTCCACGAACAACTTTTGAAAAGGGTCACCAAAGGAACATTCATGCCAAATTTGGTTGAAATTGGCCCAATGGTTACTGAGGAGAAGATGTTTAAAGATTCCTAAGTCAAAAACTGCCACGCCCTGCCACGCCCATATTTGGGCATAAATCAAAAATCCGCAAACAACTTTTGAAAAGGGTGACCCAAGGAACATTCATACCAAATTTGGTTGAAATTGGCCCAATGGTTACTGAGGAGAAGATGTTTAAAGATTTCTAAGTTAAAAACTGCCACGCCCTGCCACGCCCATATTTGGGGGTCAATCAAAAATCAGCGAACAACTTTTGAGAAGGGTCACCCAAGGAACATTCCTACCAAGTTTGGTTGAATTCCGCCCAGTGGTTACTGAGGAGAAGATGTTTAAAGAATTGTTGACGACTTCCGACGCACGACGCACGACGGACGACGGACAAAAGATGATACCAAAAGCTCACCTTGAGCACGTTGTGCTCAGGTGAGCTAAAAAAGGCTGAGGTACTTGATTCTGGAAATATGGTCAGCACCCAACAGTGCTCCTTCTTTATTCCTACCTAAAATCAGAAATTGCACAGAAAAGGGCTAATTTTAATTAAGGGCTGTTTTTTCTTTGAATTATTTTGACAGGGGGTCATTGAATGATGACACATACCAAGTATAAAAGCTCTAGGCCTTATAGTAAAGGAGAGGAAGATTTTCAAAGATTGCCTTCTTTATTCCTATATATCTACATCCTTTCCTAGCCTCCAGCTGCTATCCCACTTAGGTTTACGATTATCAACCCATTGGTGAGAGACAATTGTCGGAAAGAATATTTGCCGCCGCCGGGGATCGAACCCATTATTTTGGTAGAGGGTCAATGGATGATGATATATACCAAATATAAAAGCTCCAGGTTTATGGTTTGTTTTAAGTTTTTTCACTTGGAAGCCATGGCAACCAAAGTTCTTCATGGATTTCAAAACTTTGCAGTATTTTGAAAGATCAACCGAACTAAGGATCATTTCTGAGAAGTTTGATTGAAATTCCATGGTTAAGTTTAGGAGATCATTTTTTTGTAATTATGAATGGATTGATGGACAGATGTGAGTATGAAATTCCTTTAAGTTAATAAATATTTAGGCGCTGGAACAATCATAAATGATTGTCATGGCTTAAATTATGATATCAGATGGCTTCAAGCTCTGAAGCTTTTCTTCCTGTCTCAAGACACTTTACCTTGACAGCCTATTATAGCCCTAAAGCCTTAACACACGAGAAAAGTAAATCTTACAAGAGGACCATGAAGGTCTTATATTAATTACCTGAGTGTGATAGCTCTAAGGTTTACTTAAGTTGTGAAGGTTCCTCATCTGATTTCTGATTCTTATCTAAGAGTGATTGTATGGTTTACTTGATAGACCACAATTAGACAATACTTTAAGCAAAAGTAACTATGAAAGCACTAGGCCTAATGTTTCGGGAGAAAAAGATTTTTGGTTCCTCTTTATATCTCTCTTTAGAATTTGGGACCACAACATAGGATAAATTTTGATCTTCAAGTGACATTTCAAACTTAAGAAACCGTTTACCACCAAACGGCAACCATACATTGTACATTCAAAACATAAATTCCAACTCAATACTTTTTGAAGAGAAATTCTTCAAAAGTTTCACTTAATAATATACCATCTACCGTAATATTTTAGCTGCCCCCTCCCTCACCCCTTTCAATAAAAACCTTTTTTAATCTAATATTTTTAATCCTAAAGAAAAATGATAGTAAGTTACTCATGGATTATGCTTTTCTTCGAAATTTAGATTGTTTCTCATAATAGGTTAAATGTCCTTTCTCTGGAGCTTTCAAGTCCGGTGTATTCTGTTGATGTATTTCTCAAAACATTGCCAGAAACAGCTAGCATTTAGTATCACAAACGCTCACTAATGCTTAGTTGGAAAGCAGTCGAGGGACAACATGTAGAGTCTGCTTAATAATTGACCTTGACTTGTGACCTTGGAGCATCTGAAAATTTGTTTCAAATGGCACATCTACTCAGGATGGAGAACAAAAAAATCATCCTAAATCATTTTTAAATCCATACACATGTGTAGAAGATATTCTCTAAACAAGCCCCATTTGACCTTTTGACCTTGAGCTGTGACCTTGACAATGGATCTATCTGAGAATAGTTTCAAATGGTACATTTACTAATGACGGAGAACAATTATTGCACCAAATGATTATGAATTTCATCCATATATATAGGAGTTAAGGCCTGGACAAGTAAGCTTGGCAAAAATGTAGCCTAGGTCGACTTTGCATATGCACTTTTGTCAAACAACAAATTTAAAAAGGGAAGTTCTAGCAAGGGAAAGTTTATTGGATCCTATCTCCATGAATTCAGTTTTTCATCATTTTTTTAATTCTAACTGAGACAGACTAAAATGACAGATTAATCTCACTTAAATTTCCCTTACGGCAAATAAAAATTCTCAATTCTATTGAATTATGTAATAATTATTTCTTGAATCATCATGTCCTAAAATTAAATTAGCTCTATCATTTTCCTTCCCCCCCCCTCTGTTTTTGAGAAAGTACATGGAGATTTTAAGTTTTTAACCCATTACCAGGCAGCCATATTAAAGACAAGGGTTGTAGTGATATCAAGGTGGAGGGACTAATGGACAGGTGGAATGTTAGACAGACAGACTAAAAAGACGAAGCAGTGGCTATATGCTTGCCCCTTGGGAAGCATAATAAGAGGGTGGAGATGAAAAGAATCAGGGATCCCGACACATAACAGATTCTTAAACCTTGTCATGCTAAACAAAAACTTCTATTGAATTGCAATAATTAAAACCAAAGAGCTAAATATACTTGATGTACTAATTGTGGATTCATATTTATTTCGAAATTTGTATCATATAAACAAGTCTGGCTAAACAAGAGGGCCAGTGGCCCTGGAGCTCACCTGAGATAAGGTTCTTTTTTTCTTCAAGGCCTAATACTAACCCCTGCCAACCAATGCTTTCAACAGATTTCAAATCTTTTAGTAATTATTAAAAGGTGGCAAACTAACATAAATTTCTGCCAAATTTGGTTTAAATTGGCCAAATAGTTTTGAAAGGGTTGCCTTCTTTATTTCTTTTTAAGCCCAATCGCCCAGTGGCTCTGAAATTTTATCAAATTTGAAAGAGGTCAATGTACTGATGCTTCATGCAAAATTGAAGATTCTTCGACTTCTGGGTCAAGAGATTTTTTTTTTTTTCAATTTTACTTTTGTTGTCATAGCAACCAGAGTTGTCAACTGATTTAAATTCTTTGGTTGAAATCTTCCCAGTGGTTTGGGAGAAGATGTTGTTTTAAAATTCCTTTATTTCTAAATAAGCCTCAGCCCCTTGGGCTCCTCCCCTGGGGGTCCAATGGTGATGATTTTACCTAATCTGATAGAGATCAATGTACTGATGCTTCATGCAAAATATCAAGACTCTAGGCCATCTGGGTTAGGAAGTGATAATTTTCAAGGATTTTATCTAAATTTCAATTTTGTTACCATAGCAACCAGATTTTTCAATAGATTTGAATTCTTTCAGCGATTTTTAAAGGGCACCAACCTAGGAACATTTCTGCCAAATTTGGTCGAAATCCGCCCAGTGGTTTGGGAGGAGATGTCATTTTAAAAATCCTACTTCATTTCCATATAAGCCCCACCGCCCCTAGGCTTCACCCCTGGGCACCCAAGGGTGATGATTTTAGCAATTCTGAAAGAGGTCAATATACTGATGCTTAATGTAGCATATCAAGGCTCTTCGCCTTCTGAGTCAGGAGGAGATAATTTTAAAATTTCAGTTTTGTTACCATGGCAACCACAGTTTTTAACCAATTTCAGTTCTTTTAGTAAATCTTAAAGAGTACCTCCCAAGGAACATTTCTGCAAAGTTTGGTGGAAAAGGTTTGGGAGGAGATGTCATTTTAAAAATCCTTCTATACTTATATATAAACCCCAACCTCCTGTGGCTCGGACCCTTAGGACCCGAGGGTGATGATTTTAGCAGTTCTGGAAGAGGTCAATGTACTGATGCTTCATGCCATTTAATATCAAGGCTCTAGACCTTCTGGGTCAGGAGGAGATAGATTATTAAAATTTCAATTTTGTTGCCATGGCAACCAGAGTTTTCAACTGATTTCAATTCTTTGAGCAATTTTTCAAAGGGCACCACCCAAGGAACATTCCTGCCAAATTTGGTTGTAATCTGCCCAGCTGTTTGGGAGGAGATGTCGTTTTAAAATTTTTGAAACATAACTGACAATGCAGGACGCATACCGCACGACTAACAATAAAATTAACTCACCATGAACACTTCGGGCTCAGGTGAGCTAAAAATGGAAAAGCAGGTGGTGTAGACTAAGTTTAGATAGCACATATGTGCAGTCTGATCTTTGACTATACCTCCTGCAATTTGAATGGGAATATTTCCAGTTTATCATGACAGAGGTTGATACTTTATATAGACTTAATTGTAAAACTTTGCTGTACCTAAAGTCGAGTACACATCCATGTTATTAATGGCCTCAAGTCATGGTTTTATGATCAAGATTAAGATAATAACCAAATAAATATCCACAATGAGTCTGATCTTTATCACAAAATTATAGCTATTATTGAATATTCAAAAATGTTTACATACTTTGATTTTTTTATCATTAGCAAGTAAAAACCAAGTCCTAGATTTGTATTTTACAGAGATGCATTCTGTGCTTAACCCATCACCAGATGACAAAACTTTAGACTAGTCCGAATTCAAAGAAGTGGCTGTTGATGGAATTTATTAAAATCTTTGTCTTTTGAGGTAGAAACAAATGTGGATAATGAAGACTAGCAATTTCTTTATTATCCACAATTTTTCCAAAGCTTTTCTTCTTGAGCGGCAAAAGCAAGTGAGATAGTGTTGGAATGGGTTAATTTATATACTAAGCCAATAACTGTCATTCATTGACAGGGCCATTTATACAGCAATGGTATCAAAGTAACAGAGCTGCCATTGTTTACTTCTTACTCCTCATATTTACGGGCCATTTATACAGCAATGCTATAAAGTAACAGAGCTGCCATTGTTTACTTCTTACTCCTCTTATTTACAGGCCATTTATACAGCAATGGTATCAAAGTAACAGAGCTGCCATTGTTTACTTCTTACTCCTCTTATTTAAGGGCCATTTATACAGCAATGGTATCAAAGTAACAGAGCTGCCATTGTTTACTTCTTACTCCTCTTATTTACAGGCCATTTATACAGCAACACTATAAAAGTAACAGAGCTGCCATTGTTTACTTCTTACTCCTCTTATTTACGGGCCATTTATACAGCAACACTATAAAAGTAACAGAGCTGCCATTGTTTACTTCTTACTCCTCTAATTTAAGGGCCATTTATACAGCAATGCTATCAAAGTAACAGAGCTGCCATTGTTTACTTCTTACTCCTCTAATTTAAGGGCCATTTATACAGCAATGCTATCAAAGTAACAGAGCTGCCATTGTTTACTTCTTACTCCTCTAATTTACGGGCCATTTATACAGCAACACTATCAAAGTAACATTTTTCCGAATCATCAAGATTCACCACAGTTCTACTACAAATCACAATGGTACCGATGATTTTACAAATTGTGGCGAATTGTAGCGGCACTGTAGCTAAAAATCACAAATGTGTAAAGGCCTTAATATTAGTTGCCTTTGTTTAGTTCATACTCATCAAATATCTGCCATACAATGACAAGGCCTTTTATCCAGCAATATCATACCAAGGTAACATAGTAAGATAATAGTTTGTTTGTTTGAATGGGGTTTAACGCTGCATTTAACAATTTTTTAGTCATATCGCGGCAGCTAGAGCACCAATAATGGATTCCTGGTATATCACGCACCAGTACCACCATTACACCCTTTCCAAGCCCCCAGCTGCTATCCCACTTAGGATTACGATTATCAACCCATTGGTGAGTCAAATGTTGGAAAGGATATGTGCCGCCGGGGATTAAACTCATGATACCAACTGATTGAAGATTAGGAGTCTGATGCGCTACTGACTGAGCTATGACGGCGGCTAGTATTAGGTAATAGAGAAACTCGCGTCTTATTAGATTCTTTGCTCTACAAATTTAGAGATTTTGATTTAGAGTCATGTAAGAATTTCTGTGCTACTAAATGAAGAACACTATTACAACCTGATGTACATGTCAGTAAAATATTATGAGAATTGGACAATAGGATAAAAAACATCTAGTGTAATGTATTTGCTGTCATCCAGATGTACCAGTGTGCAAAATATTATGAGAATTTAGCTACCAGATCAGAGATATAGGCAAGGTCAGTATTTGAAGATTAGCCTTCTGCTGTGACCTTGAGCTTTAGAGTAAGAGCATCTAATTATTAGGTGAAATATGGTACACATACTATAAACAGCTCCTTAGAGCATTTATTAGGAGAAATATAGTATGTATGTTATGTACAATTCATTGGAGCATTGATTTAAGGAAAACGATTTATTAGGGGAAATATGGTACATTTATTATGCACAGTTCCTGAGAGTATTTATTAGGAGAAATATGGTAAATATAATATGTAAAAAACAAGAACCTTTTAACCCATTTCCACACGATGACACTTTTAAACGCCCCTCAATATGAAAGCTTTGGAAAACATTGTGGAGAATGAAGAAATTGCTTGTTACAAGCAATTTCTTCATTATCTACAATGCTTTCTAGCCTAAAAGACAATGATTTTTAAGATTTCATCAACTAAAAATTGTCATCTGCAACTTCTTTGAATTTGGACTGGTCTAAAATTTTATCATGTGGGAATGGGTTAAGTGAAGAGAAAAATAGATTTCTTTATCTACTTAAATATTCAGATATTTTACAATTCATGTCGACATAAGTCATTACTGTAGACAACGTAATTATGTTAGAATTGTTTTCGAGACACAAGACGTTCATTTTGATTGAATTAGGAAACACCATTCAAATGATACTTTCAAAACTGTCTGCAGAAAGAATTGCATAATTATAAGGCTGCAATTATACATATAACGCATACAATTCTCCCCACAGAATGAGGGATTTTGTTACCACTATACAAGTAACCAATTTAGGGACTGAAAAAATGTGGTGGCTTTAGAGTTTGGTTGCTAATAATCCATTAACTATAACAAATTTTAGACTGGTCTAGACTCAAAGAAGTTGCAAACAACAATTTTAAGTTCATGGAATTTTTAAAAAAGCTTTGTCTTTCAAGGTAGAGAACATTGTGGTAGGCTGATCTTAGTCTATAAACCTGCCAAAGCCATAGTCCAAGTAGAAATATTTTGGGATCAGCATGACAAGGGTTAAGAAGTGCTTTCTTATTTTTTCAGAATGTTTGCAAAATCCTTTATCTTGTAGGTATTAAATAGCAGGATAATCAGGTTTGGAAAGGATAAATACATTTTTTTGTGACAACATGGGTGCATAATTAAGTAATTGCAGTTATAATAATTTCTACCAACATAGGATTTCAAGACTATATATGTTTATTTTCATTTTTTGCAAGTAAAGGTGGTCGCTTACAAAAATCCAATTCTGCACTCACAATTTAAAGATTCTATCCCTTTGCAAATAGTTCCTATCAACCCTTTCCCATTTAGACTGGTCCAAATTAAAAGAGGTTGCAGACGACAATGAAGGTTGTATGCAAATTTGATATGAAACCATCCTATGTTGCAGGAAAATATTGTGGGAAAAGGAGATATTGCTTGTAACAAGCAATTTCTTCTTTTCCCAAAATGTTTTCTCAAGTATAAAATCACATTGACTTAAAATACAAGGCTTTGCACAGGAAAGGGTTAAACTTGCAAAAAAAGCACAATAAAATTTGAGGGTTAAACTTGCAGATAAAGCACCGATCACTTAGCAAAACACTTAATGTACTCATCTTCTTTCTGTTTAACCCAATACCAGAAAGCAAAGTTTTAGACTGGTCAAAATTTAAAGGAGTTGCACAAGACAATTTGAAATTTATGAACTTTAAGAATTTTTTAATTTTTCTGGGGAAAAAATATTGTTGAAAATGAAGAAATTGCTTGTTACATGCAATTTCTTCATTTACACAATGTTTTCCCAATTGTTTTTTTGGGGGGGCACAAAAGCCTCACTGTGTTGGAATGGTTTAAGCCTGTGAGGTACAACAGTTGCAGATGGCAATTCAAATTGAAGATAAATTGAAAAACAAGGGCCGAATATGGTAGAAAATGTCCCCTCATCCAAGCTTTAGTGCAGGATGAAGGGCATTATTGGAGTAAAGCCGGAGGCCGAGCATGTATACACTAGCATGTCGTCCTGACGCTCGCGCTATTTAAAAAACACCGTGATTTAGTCTATACCCGCCCATAACCGGAAGTCCGGAATACCACATGTTTCATACTTTAAAGATTTTGTTGCCGATCATATAAACAAGGGCTGGGTCAGGTATCTGAATACCTACATCATAATGTTATACCTAAATACCTAGTAGGACATGGGAGGGTGTATACATGCTCGGCCTCCGGCTTTACTCCAATAATGCCCTTCATCCTGCACTAAAGCTTGGATGAGGGGACATTATTTTCGCAAAGCCTTCGGCTTTCGCATGTATACACTAGCATCTTTAAAGAAAGGCAACAAAAAGAACCTTTACAAATGGAATGTAATCTATTAACAGAACATGGAATTCATAAAGCTTACTTGTTCCTTACTAACAACATCTCTATAGTAGAACTTATAGAAGTTTTTATCAGATGACCAATATACAGTTTTTAGAATGCTATTTAAAGAACATCCAGAAGACATAGCAGCTGATACAGCTGCACCTCTATAAGAATGTGCTTTAAAAACACCTGTATCAATACCTGCTTCCTACAGGACCACTTTCAACCATCTAGCCAGAGTACTAGTTGTGACACTATCATGTGTAACGTACGAAATAAACAATTTATTACTCTTCCTACAATCTCTAGTTTTCTCAATATAAAACAGAACTGTATGCATAGCACACAGCCTCTCGTCCCTGTAATGTTTAATCTTAAAAATTGTGCTTTTCTTTTTAACAGTGCTAGTCTTTAACAATACAGGGAACACAAAAAAGATACTATCACTTCCTTTCTTCATATAATCTAAATCAAGAGAGGCTAATGTTTGCGCCCTTGGTGCGGTAGCAAGAGCTACAAGTGCTATAGTCTTAAACGTCAACATTTTGAGAGATAAACTATCCAAAGGATACAATGTTTTCAAGAAATTCAACACCACAGAAATATCCCACATAACACCATACCTTGGTTTAGGTTGTACAGAGTTGAAAACACCTTTCATATATCTACAAATAAGAATATTGGAACCTCGACACCAAGAATTGCCAAAAAAGGGGAGAGTCTGCAAAAGCATAGCTTTGTGTGTATTAAGCACTGAATAGGATTTGCCATCTTTGTATAAACTATGTAAATAACAGATTACCTTGTCTTCAGATGATGAAAAGGGACTGAAACATTTCCTAATACACCAAATATACCACCGTTTCCATGCTGAGTTATACTGTTTCCTAGTTCCACTTCGCCATGATTTGATGATGATTTCTGTAGCTTCTTTAGGAATAGGAGACGCCTTGAAGAATTTCCGGATACACACACTGCGATCAGTCTCAGGGACTTGCACAAAGGATGAGGTTGATTGTTGTGTACTAGAGTCAGCAAATCCCGATGTCTTGGCAATCTGACAGGAAAGGAAACAACATTAGCCAAGACCAAAGGAAACCATGGCTGTGATTTCCATAAAGGAAAAATCATTAAAGCCAAGTCTACCTTATCTGACAGAACTTTATTCATCACCCTCCCTAACAAATGAAAAGGGGGGAAAATATAAGGCTTAAGGGAAGACCATGATAAAGAAAAAGCATCATTTTTCCATGCACCTGGCTCAGGAAACCAAGTTACAAAAGCCTCAAGCTGTCTGTTCAAACGTGAGGCAAACAAATCTACATCTGGTATGAAGAAATGGAAACAAAGTCTATCAAAAATATCTTTCTTCAACATCCATTCTGTTGAATCAGAGAAATCCCTTGAATAGAAATCTGCAGTGCAGTTATCAGACCTTGCAATATGAGTTGCAGAAATATAAATGCTTCTCTCTATGCACCAGTCCCATATCTTGATAGCCAAAAGATCCATTTCTTCTGATACCATACCCCCCATATCATTAATGTAAGAGACAGCCGATGTGTTGTCACTTTGAAAAGAAATATGGGCATCTGTTGTACTGGAAAAAGCTGCTCTCAAAGTTTTAAGAATAGCTAGCAGCTCTAAGAAATTGATTGAATGCACAGCTTCACTAGGTGTCCATTTGCCATTTCCACACTCACTTGTAGAAACCACAAAAAAAACCAAAACCATCTAATGAAGCATCAGTTCTACAAACAATATCAACTGGTCTAGGTCTGATAGACTTACCATTCTTTGACACAACATTATCAAGCCACCAATTAATCTGACTCCTACATGAGGCACTTAAAACAACTTTACGGTCAAAATTTGAATTATGCTCATACAGGGCCGAAACCTTATTTCTTTCCATATCTCGATAATGCATAGGTGCTTCCAAAACTGCATAAAATGCATTCACAACTAAGCCTATGAAAGATGCTAAATCCCTTATACAGACTCTATCCACACCTAAAAGGCCCTGTGCTTTAGATATAATCTTTTGTACCTTTTCCTCAGTAAGAAAAACCATAAAAAGAACTGAATCTAATAAAAAACCAAAGAAAACAATTCTTTGGGATGGCACAAAGGTAGATTTATTCTCATTGATAACAAAACCCAAAGATTTCAATGTATTGCATAGAGTTTGAGTGTTGTCAGAACACAAAGAACAAGATTGTTCCATGTTAAGTGAATCATCGATATAATAAGCACACCTTAAACCTATATGTCTAAACCATGCATAAATAGGTTTGAGGATCTTTGTGAAAACCCTGGGCGCAGAGCTGAGCCCAAACGGTAAGCACACATAATGATGAAGGGTATTATTCCACAAGAACTTAAGAAACTTTCTACTAGACTCAGCAATAGGTATAGTAAAATATGCATCCTTCAAATCTACAGAGGTAAAAAAGTCCCCTTCTTGAATAAGCTGCAAAACAATTGTAAAATGTTCTTGCTTAAAATGCTCATAATGAACAAATTTATTCAAATGTTTCAAATTAATAATGGGACGGAACTTGCCATTAGGCTTGGGCACCACAAAAATGTTAGAAATGTACTGCCCTTGTTCCCAAGAGGACTTAACTATTGCTCCTTTATTCAAAAGCTCATTGACCTCAGCATCAACAACCTGCCTCTGGTCTACTGGAAAATTGATTTCTTTGGGATAACTTGATTGGAAAGGCAAACAATCAAACTCTATGCAATAACCCTGAACTGTTTGTAAAATCCAAGGATCATTTGTAAAATTTTCCCAAACATGTAAGAAACGTTTCAACCTACCAACATTACTTACATTAATCAGTTCTCGTTTGGGGCAGTGCTGGTTGCTGTAGCAGTGCGTGGCTTCCTACCATAGGAATTATAACTGCCTCTCTGGGCATTACTAGAAGTCTGGTTTGACTGTCCTCTGCCATACGGCTGATATCTAAACCTTCCACGGCCCCGCAAATTACCATGGCCTCTCATAGGTCTTTGTTCATAGTTGAATCTGTCTTTTGCTAAAGAAATACCAGCTTCACAATTTTTAATCTCTTTCATAACATCATCCCCAAAAAGGGAAGTAGTAATAGGAACATTGACATTACACAAATTGAAATACTTCTTTTTCAAATTTGGGCGAATCAAATATCTCCTTCGTAAAGAAAGATTGTATTGTATTTGTCCCATTAAAGTCAAAACATCACTTAGCATTTGCTTTGCCTCATTATTAGCAATTATATGTGGCTTCAGAATCTCTGCCAATTTAATAACAGGCACCATGCCTGCAG
Source organism: Fragum fragum (assembly GCA_946902895.1). Classification (NCBI taxonomy): domain Eukaryota; kingdom Metazoa; phylum Mollusca; class Bivalvia; order Cardiida; family Cardiidae; genus Fragum; species Fragum fragum. The sequence goes on from OX336381.1 coordinate 13,371,566, forward strand.
CGACTAAATTCTGGATGTCAACGAAAGCACGGTCATATGACCTGGCTCGTTTGTCAAGAATTTTCCAGACCTCATTATTTACGAGAGGAGGTACAAGCTTATCACAATTTTCCGGGACCTTGTACTTGGAGACTAAGCCATCGGTATCAACCTGAGATGTACAAGACAAATTAATCAGAGATGCCAGGGACTGAGCAATCGGTTTATCCTTTTCAACAGACTTAAGCTTAGGCAGACCCCATTCATCCTCAGAATCGGAATTGTTATCATTCCCAAATAGAGCATCAATAAGATTGCTCTTGGCAGAACTATCATCACGAGCCCTACGTTTTTTAGGGGCAATATTTTCTTCATCAGATAACTGAATGTCATTAGGGTCAACTTCAACATGAATCTCAGGCATATTACCCATGTCAAAATTACTTTGGGGTTCCACAAGTCCCAATCTTTCCCGTAAATTCTGAATGTCTTTTGAAGACAAATTGTTCAAATCTATTGTGCTCTTTTTAGGTTTAGTCACTTTCTTTTTCTTTTTATCTTTCAATTTTTTGCCTTTGCTGGCACTCGGGACAGTTTCAGATATACCGGGGTTCTCGGTCTCAACTGTTTCTTCCGCTGCTACCGGCGGTATGAGATTTGTGTCTCTTATATCGCTCGAGTCAAATCCCGAGAACTCTGACTGCTCATAATCAGACACAGAAACCCTGAGGACGTCGTCCTCGGCACTGCTCATCATTGAAAATGCAAAAAACACAAAAAATGAGTCGACAAAAGGCCGGGACTACGTCCACGACTGAGCAGTTTGACAAAAATGCGGTAGAAAATACCTGTCAAAACCAAGCAGGACTACGTCCGTGCTTCCAGGCAAGCTGTCTGTAATGATAAATGACCAGGACTGCGTCCTCGGTACAAACAAAATTGTTATTTCAGCTTACCGATGTTGACACGGTGAACGCCAGAACAACTATGAAACATGTGGTATTCCGGACTTCCGGTTATGGGCGGGTATAGACTAAATCACGGTGTTTTTTAAATAGCGCGAGCGTCAGGACGACATGCTAGTGTATACATGCGAAAGCCGAAGGCTTTGCGAAAATAATGTTTTATGAAAGAGGGGAAATTGCTTTTTTGAAGTATTTTTTTATGATGACTTGCATAGCCTTTTTCATTTAGTGTGTCCAAATTTGAGACAATAGGTTCATTGACTTTGTTTACACATGTTTATACTATATACATATAAATCCCCTCTCTCCCCTCCATCTATCTCTCTCTCTCTTCTCTGTCATGTTGTATTTAAGTACCTTTCAATTTTTCTATGTGTCACCATTTTAGATTTTTTTTTTTTATTTGATATGGTAAGAAACTTATAAGTTTTAGTCGATAAAGTATCTATCTATCTATCTATCTATCTATCTATCTATCTATCTATCTATCTATCTATCTATCTATCTATCTATCTATCTATAACTAACTAACTAACTAACTAACTAACTATCTATCCATCTATTCTAACTAACTTACTAACTAACTAACTAACTAACTATCCATCTATTCATCAAACTTTTCCTTTTTTTCTTTCATTCAGTTGATTTTACCCATTCCCACCCAATCCCTCCTGTTTACGCCCCTCAATGAAATCACTTCAGAAAACATTGTGGAAAATGAAGAAATTGCTTGTCATAAGCAGTTTCTTGACTATCCACAATATTTTCAACCCCAAAAGACAATGATTTTTAAAATTTCAACAACTTTTAACTGTCTTCTGCAGCTTCTCTGGTTTTATTGTTTGAATGGGGTTTAATGCCACTTTTAACAGTATTTCAGTCATATCTCGGCAGCTGGAGCACCTGACAAAATTGGATTCCTGGTATGTCTCAAACCAGTACTATCACTACATCCTTTCCTAGCCTCCAGCTGCTATCCCACCTAGATTTATGATTATCCACCCACTGGTGAGAACAAATGTCGGAAAGGATATGTTCTGCCGCCAGGGATCGAACCCATCATGATATCCCATTATTCTTTCAATTTGGACCAGTCTGAAACTTTATCATGTAGGAATGGGTAAGTTAGTGCTGAGATTCGACAAACAACAGAAAGTAAGTGAGGCTATGATTGATGATCACCTGTAAATAATATTGCCTTGTTAATTGTTATAATGTAGCAAAACATAGGGTCAAATTGTACCACTCAATTTGGACCAGTCTCAATCTTTATCATGTTGGAATAAGTCAATTAGTGCTGACTCCTATTAACAACAATCAACACAGAAAGTAGGTGAGGCTATGATACACCTTGATGATCACCTGTCAATAATATTGCCTTGTTAATTGTTATAATGTAGCAAAACAAAGGGTCAATGTACCACTCTGAATTAGCATCAATTACTAATAGAATGAGGTCGTCGCTTGAACCAAGATCATTACTGAATTCACCAAATAATTATATCCTCCAATTTGTTGATACAATTTAACCTGAATCTGACCGCTGTATTAATTAGATAATTTAAATTCGATCATTCCTTTTTTTTATTGAACAAGCTTGGATGATGTTAACATTGTCTATCATATACTAACTTTTATCAAATTTGCAACTGTTTAACCCATTCCAACACAGTGGAATTTTAGACTGGTCCAAATTGAAAGGAGCTGCAGAAGACAATTTCAAGTTGATGGAATTTGAAATTTTTTCATCTTTCTGGATAGAAAACATTGTAGATAATGAAGAAATTGCTTGATCCAAGCAATTTCTTCATTTTCCACAATGTTTTCCAAATCTTTTTAGTTGAGGGGCGTAAAAAGGAGGGATTGAGTGGGAATGGGTTAACTAAGTAAATTGCTTTTTAGATGCCCCTCAATATAAAAGCTTTGGAAAACATTGTGGAAAATGAAGAAATTGCTTATTACAAGCAGTTTCTCCATTATCCACAATGTTTTCTATACCAAAAGGCATAGATTTTAAAGATTCCATCAGCTTTAAATCGTTGTCTGCAACTCCTTTCAATTTGGACAAGTCTAAAATTTTGTTGTGTGATAATGGGTAAACACCTTATTACACAATTCTGGTCTTTTATAGAACCCTGAAAAAATATAGCTATAATGGAAAAAATGACAAAAGAAGAAATTGCTTGCCTCACAAAACCCTTTTTTAATTCAATTTAACTTTGTTCTGTCATCCTCAAACTCTCTAATACATTACTAGAAGACAAGATTTTAGACTGATCCAAATTCAGAGAACTTGCAGCTGACAGTTAATAGTTCTTTGAATTTTAAAAATCCATGTGACTTTTGTTGTAGAAAGCATTGTGGATAATGAAGACATTGCTTGTAACAAGCATTTTCTTCATTTTCCACAATGTTTTCCAACATTTTTTAAGGGCTTTCAAAATAAGCCTTTTTGTGTGGTAAAAAATGGTAAATTATTGACCTGTCTAACATTTTGTTGTTATCCCATTCTCACACAATCCCTCCTTTTTATGCCCCTCAAGAAAAATGCTTTGGAAAACATTGTAGAAAATGAAGAAATTGTTTGTATCAAGCAATTTTCTTCATTATCCAGAATGTTTTCTATCAATAGAGATGAAAAATTAAAATTACATCAACCTGAAATTGTTTTCTGCAGCCTCTTTCAGTTTGGACAGGTCTTAAACTTTGCTGTTAACCCATTACCAGACGGCAAAATTTTAGACTGGTCCAACTTGAAAAGAGTTGCAGACAACAATTCAAAGTTTATGAAATTTTGGATTCTTTTAACTTTAGGGGTAGAAAATATTGTGGATAATGAAGAAATTGCTTGTAACAAGCAATTCCTTCATTTTCCACAATGTTTTCTAAAGCTTTTTTTCTTAGGGGCGTCTAAAAGCGTCACTGTGTGGGAAGGGGTTAAGACACAAAAGTATAAATTTGAACATGAACTTTTATTATAACACAGCATCAATATCCATTGTTGAATTAACCTTAATGTTTATAGCACAAATAAAAACATCTATATAATGAGAACATTTCATATTTGTTGAATACACCACTTAGTTTTCCTGATATAAGTACTCTTCATTTGTGACTCTCTTTCTTCCTCTCTCTCTCTCTCCATCCTAAATCTTTCTCTTTCCCCTCCCTCCCATGTCTCTCTCTCTCTCCCTCTCTCTCTCTCTCTCTCTCTCTCTCTCTCTCTCTCTCTCTCTCTCTCTCTCTCTCTCTCTCTCTCTCAGTCTCTGTTTCCCCTTCTCTTGCTTTCTCTGTCATATTTCTTTCCCTCTTTAAACCATTTTCAGATAATTTTGTTTAAACTGATCCAAATTGAAAGTTTTAGATGCAGACCATAATTCAAAGTTGATGTAATTCTTTTATTCTATTTCTATAACAAGACTGCATTTTCTGTAACCCATTTCCAGATGACAAAACTTAACCCTTGTCATGCTGCATAAACAACCTCACTGAATTGCTGTATAATCAAAGGGCTGAAAGTACTGATAGAACTTGTTGTTTAAAAATCAATATTTCTTTTAGAAATCGATTTCATAAACAACTCTAGCAGAAAAAGTACAAGCAGGAGGTGAAGACCCAGATCAAACTGCACTCATGTGTAGGCTGATCTGGGTCTACACTCCTGCCAAAACCGGAATATTCCGGGTTCATCATGACAAGGGTTAAGACTAGTCCAAATTGAAAGATGTTGTAAAAATGGAATTTTTTGCACAATGAAGAATTGCTTGTTTGATGTATTTTCTTTGTTGTCAACATAGTTTCTTTTTCTTGAGTATAAAAGCAAAATTGTGAAGGAATGGATTAAATGAGTAAAAAAATATTATCATGTTAAAAATAAATTCCTCTTTAAAAACTTCATTTAAATCAAAGGGCTGAAAGTGGCTGAGGACCTTATAATCTTAGTCAATATTGCTATTGAAAATTGAAATATTAACCCTTGTCATGCTGAATTGGGAATATTCCTGTTTGGACATGAGGTAAAGAAAAAAGATCAGACTGCACATATGTGCAGTCTGATCTTAGTCTACACCACCTGCTTGACCCTTTCAAGCCAGATTTATTCATACAATCAGTTTTCAAATGAAATATATTAATCTGCAACTAGAGCTTTTAGTGATTTCAGTCCTTTGGTTTTGGTGCAATTCTAAACAGGATTTTTATTCAGTATGACAAGAGTTACAGAACCCTGACTTGAAGGGGACAAACAGGTTGTGTAGAGTAAGATCAGACTACAGATTTGTATATGCCTCCTGCAGAAACAGCAATATTTCTGGTTAACCCTTGCCATGCTGACCTGCTTTGGCAGGAGGTATAGACAAAGATCAGCCTGCACATATGTGTAGGCTTATCTTAGTCTACACCAACTATTTGTCTTTGTTTAGCAAGAATTATTTGTAAAATTGATTTTCAAAAGATTGATTGATTGAATGGGGTTTAACGCCACTTTCAACAGTGTTTCAGTCTATTGTGGCGGCTGTAGCACCTAACAATGGATTCCTGGTATTTCTTACACCAGTATTACCACTACATCCTTTCCAAGCATCCAGCTGCTATCCCACTTAGGTTTACGATTATCCGCCCATTGGTGAGAGACAAATGTTAAAAAGGATATGTGCGGCCACCGGGGATCAAACCCATGACATCCCATGATTGAAGATAAGGAGTCTGATGCGCTACCGTCTGTGCTATGACGGCTGCCGTATTTTCAAAAGAAATATTGTATCAAAATCAAGCATTCCAGCAATTTCAGAGTTTAGATTTCATTATATCATGCGTTTTTATATAAAGCATTTTATTCAACGTATCAAGGGTTAAGATTGTTTAAAAAATATTCTTATGACAATATGACAATCATGACATTAACAAACAAGTATTCATTTTTCCTGCCAAATCACTTATGTCAAGAGTTACTCATTGATGAAAGTATTTCTGACTCCTATTATGAAAAGGAAGAAGCAAATGTAACCAATAAGAGACTGCAGACTTAAATCTTCTGAATGTTGAAATTGGTCTTTCTGTCTTTCTGTCACCCTTTACTGTTTTTTTTTAAATTTTACACTTATTCTTAACCCATTCCCACACAATCCCTCCTATTTACGCCCCTCAACTACAAAGCTTTGCAAAACATTGTGGAAAATGAAGAAATTGCTTGGATCAAGCAATTTCTTCATTATCCACAATGTTTTCTATCCAAAAAGTCAAAGAAAATTTAAATTCCACCTACTTGAAAATATCATCTGCAGCTCCTTTCAATTTGGACCGGTCTAAATTTTTGTTGAGTTGGAAAGGGTTAATTCTAAGGGGTAGCAGATAATATTATGAAGTAGGTTCAAGTCAAAAAGTAAACCCTCCTACATGATAGCGAAAACATTGCTGGGAATAGAACAAACTGTTTTTTTTACAAGAAATTTCTTCCTTTCCTACAATGTTTTCTTGAGTATAGTATCAGAGCAAATCAGGATTGGGATTTGTACAGTAAAGGGTTGAATTACAATCAGCAATGTCAAACTTGATTAACTATTGCTGAATCCATTTTCTTCTCATCTTCCACAAAATAGTATGAATATAATCAATTTTGTCTTTTGTCCATCTGTCTATCTATCCTTCCTTTCATCTGTCTTTCCAGATTCCATCTAAGTTTTCCTGTATCTGAAACAATTTAACCCTTGTCATGCTGAACCAAGAATATTCCTATTTTGGCGGGAGATATAGTCCAAGATCAATAGAAACAAGCAATTTCTTCATTTTCCACAATGTTTTAAAACCCTAAAAGTTGACAAAAAATGTAAAGCTTCATTAACTTGTAAATGTCGTCTGTAAGTCATATCAGTTTGGTCCAGTCTAAAACTTTATCATGTGGGAATGGGTTAACCTGTTACCTGCTATTACAAGAAAAAATTTGGACTGGTCAAAATTGAAAGATTTTGCAGACAACAATTCAGGATGGGATCAAATTAGAAATCAGTAGGCATAAAAGGCGGAAAAACAATATAATTGATTGATTGAATTGGGTTTAATGCTGCTTTTAACAGTATTTCAGTCATATCACGGCGGCTGGAGTACCTAACAGTGGATTCCTGGTATTTCTCACACCAGTACCACCACATCCTTTCCAGCTACTATCCTACTTAGATTTACAATTATCCACCCATTGGTGAGAGACAAATGTAGGAAAGAATATGTGCCGCTGTCAGGGATCGAACCCATGACATCCCATGATTAACTATTTCAAAAACAATTTGATTTTTAACACACCTTACGAAAAAAGGTTGTCAGGGTTTTTATATTAGTTATTCTTAAAAAACATTATGGATATTGAAAGATTGCTTGTTAACCCATTCCAACTCAATCCCTCCTTTTTACGCCCCTGAATTAAAGGGCTTTTGAAAACATTGTGGAAAATGAAGAAATTGCTTGTATCAAGCAATTTCTTCATTATCCACAATGTTTTCTACCCCAAAAGACAAAAACAAATAAAATTCCACCAACTTGAAATTGTCGTCTGCAACTTCTTTCAATTTGGACCAGTCTAAAATTTGGCTGTTTTGGAATAGGTTAAAAGCGATTTCTTTTTTATCCACAATGTTTGCTACCTCAAAAGAGAGGGATTTTTAAATTTTCATCAGCAAAAATTGTCATCTGCAGCTTCTTTGAATGTGGGACAGTTTAAGAATGTTTTATCTGGTAATGGGTTAAAAGTGAATTTCTTCAGTTACATCGCTTTGCATTATAATGTTGATGGGATTCTAGTTTCTTTGGAAGAGTTCGAGAAGATTAAAATTACATTAGCGGATTTTCACATCTTTCCACTTAATTGAGCTTTAAACATCTCTAAAAATATCTCTAAACAAATTCTCCTGCTGCTCTAATGGAACAAACTATCAGTGTAATTAACCCTTTACCGCAAAATTCTTTAAATAAACAGTGTACAAATGACATTATTCAATAGTTGGTCATATTCAGCCTTGATCAGAAAGACAAAGGTCAGCCTGTACAATTGTGCAGTCTGATCTTAGCCTACATCCCCTGCTTGTCCCTTTCTAACTGGTGTTTTTGTGATTAAAAGAAAAATTGACTATTGCTACCAGTCTTGATTTCAATTCATTACCACACAACAAATCTTTAGACATGTCAAAAATGAAAGAAGTTGCAGATGAAAATTTCATCAAATTCAAAAAAGAAATCCCTGTCTTTCTGGGTAGGAACTGTAGATAATGAAGAAATTGCTTGTTGCAAGTACATTCTTCATATTCACATTGATTTCCAAAGCTTTCTTCTTGAGGAGCATAATAAGGCATGATTGTGTGGGAATGGGTTAATGCAATTCTTAAAAATCTAAAATTGCAATTCTTAAAAATCTAAAATTTCACAAAGTTTAAATTGTTGTCTGCAAATTGTCCTTTCAATTTGAACCTGTCTAAAATTTTGCAATCTGGTAATGGGTTAAAGAAAAAGATGTACATGTTTGCCAAGAATAAGAAACATTTTGACTTCCCTCAATGAAAGCAAAAGGGAAAACATTGTGTAAAAAGCAATTTCTCCAATTTACACAATGTTTTCTACCCAGAAAGTAGAAAAACCTAAAATTCCATAAATTTTAAATTGTTGTCTGCAACTGGCCTTTCATTTTGAACCAGTCTAAAATTTTGCAATCAGGTAATGGGTTAAAGAAAAAGATGTAAATGCCGAGAATAAGAAACACATAGTATACCGAATGCTTTGTTTGACGAATGATGAGGTACTGATACTTTTTAGGCAATTTGTTAATTACAAAATTTGTTGGGTTATTTGACTGCAAACTTTACATCTGTTCTAAGTGGTAGAAAACATTGCAGAAAACAGAGAAATAACTTGGTCATGACTTACAAGTGCCCTCTTTCTAGATCCTTTTAACTTGAGAATTATTTCCAAATACGAAGAAAAGATCTAGCAAGAAAGGAACTATCTTGTTCTGTAAGTGTGAAAATGTAACATATTGAAGAAGGCTTTTGGGAGATATTCCAAATTGAGAAATTTATTCTACCTTAATATAAATATTTACTTTGAAACAACCAAGACTAGCTGACCCTGAATATTGACTATCCTCTTTAACCCATCACCAGATGGTAAAACTTTAGACTGAACCAAATTCAAAGAAGCTGCAGACAACAATTTTCAGTTGATAAAATTTCAAAAGTCTTCATCTATTTCTCCATTTTCCACACTTTTTCTACTCATAAACACAAAGACTTTTAAAAATTCTGACTAGAAACTTCAATTTGAACCAGTCTAACTTTTGTCGTCTGGTAATTGGTTAAGCTCTTAAACCCATTTATGAATCCACATATGATTCTTTTAAAAGCCTCTCAATATGAAAGCTTTGGAAAACATTGCGGAAAACGAAGAAATTGCTTGTTACATTCTCCACAATATTTTCTACCCTAAATGACTTAGGTTTTGAAGATTTCATCAATTTCAAATTATTGTCTGCAACTTATTTGAATTTGGACTGGTCCAAAATTCTATTGTGTGGGAATGGTTTAAAAGAGTAGTAGTCTAAAATTCTATTGTTTGGAAATGAGATCATACCAAACACTGCATTAAAATAAAAGGTATTGTCAACATATCAATAATTGCATAATTTCTTTTTTAACATTTTTACGCAGAAAATATTTTCAGCTGTTGCCAAAATTTCCTTCATTTATGAATAAAAAATGAATTTAATGGATCAAGCAAATCATCTTTTTTCATAATGTTTACTATCAAATTGGTACTAAATTCCATATTTCATTGCACTTTGAATTTGATGACTGAAAATTCTTTGTATTTAGACTATAGTCTAAAATGTTGTATGGTAATGCAAACCATTAAAAGGACTTCATATACACTGGCTTTTATTATTTGAGCTTCAAATTCACTAGTTTTTAGATCCTTTTTAAATTTCATTGATTTGCAAGCAAATCACACAAACACAGTTAAATCCAAATTCTAGAATTTAATAATAGATTATAAACACCTGGAGATTACTACCATCACCAAACTATTACAACAACAACAGTGCTAACCAATCAACAATAGCAAGACTCCAACTAATACTGCACGCTAAACACTCACACAGAAAATAATTTCCTATGTATCAATAAATGTTTCTATCAGTTATACGAGATGATGGGTGTCCGTAATCTACCAGAGAAAAATGTCTTTTCTGTCAAGCGGATTATTCATTCAATTGTTCTATTTGATTAACCTGATTCCATTTATAAACCCTTGTCATACTGATTTAACCCGTTCCCACACAATGACGCTTTTGGACGCCCTGCAAGAAAAACAATTAGGAAAACATTGTTTAAAATGAATAAATTGTTTGTCATAAGCAATTTCTTCATTTTACACAATATTTTATATCCAGAAAGTTGAAAAAATCTAGAATTTTTTGTTCTTTTAATTGTCGTCTGCAACTCCTTTCATTTTGGACCAGTCTAAAATTTTGCCAAGTGGGAATGGGTTAAATCTTTCCCAGAATTCATTCAAATCAAAGGGCTGGAAGCACTAGAAGCAATAGTTGTAGATCAATGTGTTTTCTTTTCTTTTCTTCATTTTTTGAAATCAATCTCATAATTATTTCTGATTTTGCAAGCCACAAACAGGTGGTGTGCATATATTTACAGGCTGATCTTTATCTATACCTCCTGCAAAAAAATGGAATATTCTCCAGGGTTCAATATGAGGAGGATTAATCCTTCTTCAATTACTAAACATAGTGAGTTTGTTTGTTTGAATGGGGTTTTACACTGTTTTCAACAATCTTTCAGTTATGTCGCGGCAGCAGGAGCACCTAACAATGGCTTCCTGGTATTTCTCACACCAGAACCGTCATCACATCCTTTCCTAGCCTCCAGCTGCTATCCCACATAGGTCTGCAATTATCGGCCCATTGGTGGGATACAAATAGTCGGAAAGGATGAATGCCGTCGTCGGGGATTGAACCCGGGACCTCCAGATTGACAGTCCGACGCGCTACCAACTGCGCTATGACGGCGGCTCTAAACATAGTGAGGTTTGAATAGCTGCAAACTTAATAGTTTAACCCATTCCTGTTTTGTAAAATTCTAAACCTATCCAAATTCAAAGGTTTTGCAGACAAAAAAGTAAAGTGGAATTAATTTCAATAATTACCATTCAGTAGGGTAGAAAACATTGTTGCAAAGGAAAACAAGGTGCCAAATTGTCACAAGATACACCCGTCACACTGCTTAATATTAACTGGGGGTTTGAATAGAACTGAGGTTATTTTGAATGAATTTTTTTTGTCAAACAAAGTATGAAAAACAACAAAGGGCAATAACTCAAAATATACGCTAGGTAGAGTTATGGTTCTTGTACAATGCACTCCCACTTGGTGAGCTCTATCCATCCACGAAGTTTCATGATTCTAGCTATTATACTTTTAGAGATATACTCTGGACAAGATTCAAGTATGAAAAACAACAAAGGGCAATAACTAAAAAAATAGGCCAGGTAGAGTTATGGTTCTTGTGCACTGCACTCCCACTTGGTGAGCTCTATCCATCCAAGAAATTTCATGATTCTAGCTATTATACTTTAAGAGATATACTCCAGACAAGATTCATGTATGAAAAACAACAAAGGGCAATGACTAAAAAAATAGGCCAGGTAGAGTTATGGTTTTTGTGCACTGCACTCCCCCTTGGTGAGATCTAAACACCCATGAAGTTTCATGATCCTAGCTATGATACTTTTAGAAATATACTCCGGACAAGATTCAAGTATGAAAAACAACAAAGGGCAATAACTCAAAAAATAGGCTAGGTAGAGTTATGGTTCTTATACATTGCACTCCCCCTTGGTGAGATCTATACACCCATGAAGTTTCATGATCCTAGCTAAAATACTTTTAGAGATATACTCCGGACAAGATTCATGTATGAAAAACAACAAAGGGCAATAACTCAAAAAATAGGCTAGGTAGAGTTATGGTTCTTGTACACTGCACTCCAACTTGGTGAGCTCTATCCATCCATAAAATTTCATGGTTCTAGCTATTATAATTTTAGAGATATACTCCAGACAAGATTCAAGTATGAAAAACAACAAAGGGCAATAACTCAAAAAATAGGCTAGGTAGAGTTATGGTTCTTGTACACTGCACTCCAACTTGGTGAGCTCTATCCATCCATGAAATTTCATGATTCTAGCTATTATACTTTAAGAGATATACTCCAGGTAAGATTCATGTATGAAAAACAACAAAGGGCAATAACTCAAAAAATAGGCTAGGTAGAGTTATGGTTCTTATACACTGCACTCCCACTAGGTAAGCTCTATCGATCCATGAAATTTCATGGTTCTAGCTAGTATACTTTTAAAGATATACTCCGGACAAGATTCAAGTATGAAAAACAACAAAGGGCAATAACTCAAAATATACGCTAGGTAGAGTTATGGTTCTTGTACACTAAACTCCCACTAGGTAAGCTCTATCTATCCATGAAATTTCATAATTATAGCTATTATACTTTTAGAAATATACTCCGGACAAGATTCAAGTATGAAAAACAACAAAGGGCAATAACTCAAAAAATAGGCCAGGTAGAGTTATGGTTCTTGTGCACTGCACTCCCCCTTGGTGAGATCTATACACCCATGAAGTTTCATGATCCTAGCTATAATACTTTTAGAGACATACTCCGGACAAGATTCAAGTATGAAAAACAACAAAGGGCAATAACTCAAAAAATAGGCCAGGTAGAGTTATGGTTCTTGCGCACTGCACTCCGTATTGATGAGAAGAATATAACTGCCAAGTCTAAAGTCAATCGGACTTACGGTGACAGAGTTATGCTCCGGACAAAGAAGTGGACACCGCCTGGACAACCGGACGCCCGGACGACGGGACGCCCGGACACCACGGGTGATCCCATAATACGTCCTGTCTTCGACGGGCGTATAAAAATTGCTTGTTACAATCAATTTCTTTCTTTTCTCAATGTTTTCTCAATTATAAATCAAGCTGCATTTGAATAGTTATGATAAAGTTTGGTGAAGTTGGATCTAGTTTTGAGCTTTGTATTGTCACCACAGTCAATGTAAGTTCAGTTTAGGCGTGTTGGTGTGCCAATGGCTCTGAGTACAGTAAATTTCAAGACAAGGAGTATTTAGGGAGGGAGCTTTTGTTAGGAAATATTTATGAGTGACCATTGTCTTCCAGTATGAATATGGTACAGCTCCGAAAATCAACACGACGACCACCTGAGACAAAGGCTCAAAGCCCTCTGGGTCAGGAAGAGTAGGCTTTTTTAGCTCACCTGAGCACAAAGTGCGAGGTGAGCTATTGTGATCGGTCGTTGTCCGTCGTCCGTCCGTCCGTCTGTCCTTCTGTCCGTCTGTCCGTCCGTCCACAATTTCTTTAAAAATCTTCTCCTCCTAAACCAGTTGGCCAATCAAGCTGAAACTTTGCAGGGATGTTCCTTGGGTGAAGTTCTACAAGAGTTGTTAAAAGAATTTAATTCCGTCAAAAACTCTGGCTGCCACGGCATGTGAAAATGGGAATCTTTAGTAAATCTGTAAAAATCTTTAAAAATCTTCTCCTCCTAAACCAGTAGGCCAATCAAGCTGAAACTTTGCAGGCATGTTCCTTTGGTGAAGCTCTACAAAAGTTGTTAAAAGAATTTAATTCCGTCAAAAACTCTGGCTGCCGCGGCATGTGAAAATGGGAATCTTAAGTAAATCTGTTAAAATCTTTAAAAATTTTCTCCTCCTAAACCAGTAGGCAAATTAAGCTGAAACTTTGCAGGGATGTTCCCTGGGTGAAGTTCTACAAAAGTTGTTAAAAGAATTTAATTCCGTCAAAAACTCTGGCTGCCGCGGCATGTGAAAATGGGAAATTTTAGAAAATCTATGTTGTCTTTTTTCTCACAGACTACAAGGCCAAAGGCATTTATATTTTATATAGAGCTTAATCATATGGTTCTCTACCAAGTTTTTAAATATTTAATCTCTGGGGTCTAAAATGGCCCCGCCCTAGAGGTCCGAAGTTTGGAAAAATGCTTACTTAGAGCAATTTCAAAAGACTTCTCCTCTTAAACTATAAGCTCTAGGATATTCATATTTGGTATTGAGCATAACTAGATGGTTTTGTACTAAATCACAAAAAGTTGTCTTTCTCAGGTCAAAAACGGCCCTGCACTAGGGGTAAAAAATTGGGAAAAACGCAAAATTTGAGTATGTTAAAAAAAAGTCTTCATTTTATGGAGGAGGGCATTTATATTTTGTGTGTAGCATAGCCTGGCTGTTATCTATCAGTTTTGATCAAATTATGCCTGTAGGTTAATAAACACCCTTTCCCTGGGTGTCCAAAGTTTGTAAAAAAGCTCCATTAGACCATGTTCAATAGTGTTTTCCTCCCAATCTACAAAGTCTAAGGCATTCATATTTTGTATATAGCATAACCAGATGGTTCTCTACCATGTAAGCTAAAATGTTAGCCCTGGGATAAAACATGGCACTGCCCCAGAGGTAAAATTTTTTTGAAAACGCTCACTTAGAGCAACATCAAAAGTCTTCTCCTTCTGAAATATAAGGTGAAGGGCATACATATTTGGTATGTAGCATGACTAAATAATTTTGTACTATATAACAGGAAAATATGCTCTTAGGATAAAAATGTCTCTGCTCCTGGGTTGAAAATTGCTTAAATTGCATTGAAAGAACTCTTCTTAAATATTGGCTCTAGAGCATTTACATTAAAAACAAAGGATAACATTATTGTTCTCTACCATGTTTATATCCTTTGGACAAACATGGCCCTTCCCAAGGCATCCAAAGATATGAAAAACGCTCAATAAGAGCATGTTCAAATATCTTCCACTCCTCATGTATAAGTTGTAATGCATTCATATTTTGATGTATAGTACATCCAGATTGTTCTCTACCAAGGTTGCTAAAATTACACCCATTGAAGTTGCAGACAGTAATTAGAGTTTGATTGAAATCTAAATACAAGGAATTTCAGGTTGAAAACACTGTGAGAAATGGATAAATTGCTTGTCACTCCCTTTCTCACTATGTATTTTTCAAACCTATTTTCCCTGAGGGTGACAAATTCTGGGATAGTTTGGTAATGGATTAAACTATAAAGCCAAAGGCATTCATTATTATTGTAAAACATTACTGGATTGTTTTGTACAAAGCCCAAAATCTTATATATCTTTTATAAGTTGTGCCTTTTTTATATTAAAAAGTACTGTAATTTGGAGATGCCTCAGGTGAGCGATTTAGGACCATCATGGTCCTCTTGTTAAAATCTCATATTTGTTGCCATGACATTCAGAGTTTTCAATAAATTTCTATTCTATAAGCTTTTTTCAAAAGATAACAATCTATTAGGATCATTGCAGCCAAACTTGATTGAGATTTGTTGTATAGTTTGGGAGATGTCATTTTAAAAATTGTCTTTTTTTCTACATAGGCTTCAACCCCTCTGGGGCTCTGCCCCTGTGAACCAAAGGGTTGATGATTTTAGCAATTTTTAAAGAGATCATTATGTACTCATGCTATGTGTAATATGTCAAGGCTCTAGGCTGTCTGGACTAGGAGGAGAACATTTCTTTTTTAATTCCATTTTTTGCTATGGTTTTTGATGAGTTTTAAATGGATTTCGATTTTCTATACAGGCTCAACCCCCCCTACAGAGCACATGGGACCCATGAGTAATAATTTCAGCAATTCTGAAAGATGTCAGCATACTGTGATGCTTCATACTAAAATATCAAACCTTAATTGCCTTTCTGGGTCAGGAGGGGGTGATTTTTAAAGTTTTTTTTTTAATTTATTATTTTTCCCATGGCAACCACAGCTATTTCAATTATTTTATCAAATGCAGATGGTGATGCCTGGGTGACTTGAATAGCCCCCATTATTCAAATAGTCCAGCTAAAGTATGGTAGATTCATAGTTCTTACGCCATGCACTTGCCCTTGGCAAGATCTTTCCATATATCAAGTTTAATGATCATACCTAACATACTATGAGAGATATACCTGAAAAACAACAAAGGGCAATAACTAACAAATAAGCGCAGTATAGTTATGTATATGCACTGTACTCTGTAATCATGCAATGAATATAAGTGCCAGATTTCGAGTCAATCAGACAAAAGGTTTCTGAGTTATGCCCTAGACAAAGAAATGGACACCCCCACCTGCATGCCCTGACGCTCGCCCAGACGTTCCCTCAGACCCCATGGGTGCTCCAATAAGAAGTCCTGTCTTTGGACAGGTGAATAAAAAGTGGCAGAGTTTTTTTCTGTGTGTCTTTTTGGGGTAGAAATATGGATATATTCAAACAATTCTCTAACAACACTATCCAAAGCTTTTTCTTACAGGGTGTATAAAGGTATAGTTATGTGGGAATGGGTTAAAAGAGGCCCCCAAAAGGAATATTCCTGCCAAATTTGATAGAATTGACTTAGCGGTCCAGGAGGAGATATCATTTAAAGAAATAGTAGACATATGCCAGACATAATGTGATCACAAAAGCTCACCAAGAGTGCCCTGAAGTCTGCATATCCAGTTACTTGCATAAAATTTTGGAATGTAACTAAAATCTAACCAAGTGCCTTAACCAATTACCAGACAACAAAATTGAGGACTGGTCAAAAAGACAGTTGCAGCTTACAATTCCAAGCTTGTGCAAAAAATATTTCTGTGTATAGAACATTGTGAAAATGAAGAAATAACTTTTGACAAGCAATTTTGTCATTTTGCAGTGTTTTCCTGAGCTTTGATCCAGAGGGGTATCAAAGATTAGTGTGTGGGAAACAAGATTGATGTTCAACTAAGTACCACAAAATAATGATGTACCAAATAAAATTTGCATATTGAACTTGATGTTAACAAACAGAATCACAATTTTTTTGATACACAAGACTTCAATTTCTGATGGAGGGTAGACTGGTGCACTATTGATGGATGACAAAAATGTAAACAATGACTAACTAGATGGTTGTCCCAGGACAACTAGTGTCAAGCTCGCAAAGTTTTGCAGGTATCATGCTCCAGATAAGCACAATATCAGTGTTTGACCTTGAGCTGTGACCTTGAAGTTGAAGCTATCAAAAAAATTATTTCAAATGGCACATCTACTCATGATGGAGAACAATTTTGCCAATTTATTTTGAAATCCATCCATAATTGTAGGAGAAATGCTCCAGATAAGCACAATATCAGTGTTTGACCTTGAGCTGTGACCTTGACATTAGAACTATCCCAAAAATTCTTTCAAATGGCACATCTACTCATGATGGAGAATACTTGTGCCAATTTATTTTGAAATCCATCCATAAATGTAGGAGAAATTGTCTGGACAAACACAATTTTAAGTTTGACCTTGAGCTGTGACCTTGACATTAGAACTATCCCAAAAATTCTTTCAAATGGCACATCTACTCATGATAGAGAATAATTGTGCCAATTTATTTTGAAATTCATCCATAAATGTAAGAGTGAAGTTGTCTGGACAAACACAATTTTAAGTTTGATCTTGACCTGTGACCTTGACATTAGAACTATCCCAAAAATTCTTTCAAATAACACATCTACTTATGATGGAGAATAATTGTGCCAATTTATTTTGAAATTCATCCATAAATGTAGGAGTAATTGTCCAGACAAATTAAAACAAGAGGACCATATTGGTCCTAGATCGCTCACCTGACCTGTCTGCTGTTAAAAAAAATGCAATTAGAGATAAATAACTATAATCAGTTTCATGAAGATAGAGGCAAAACTGTGACTTCTATATTGTAAACAAAGAAATTGTCATTATGGCCCCTTTTCCTGTGTTATCCTATAGAACCTTCCCATAATCTATAAGGTTCATCTTTATGATCTTTTAAACAAGTATCCTGACCAAGTAACATGACAATTGAGCCAAAATGATGACCTCTAGAGCATTAACAAAGAAATTGTCATTAAGGCCCCTTTTCCTGTGTTTCCAAAAGTACCTTCCTATAATCAATAGGGTTATCCTTGTGACTAAACAATTATTCTGGGCAATTTTAATGAAAATTGAGCCAAAATTGTGGTCTCTAGAGTGTAAACGAAGAAATTGTCATTAAGGCCCCTTTTCCTGTGTTTTCCAAAAGAACCTTCCCATAATCAATAGGCTTCATCCTCATGCTCTAATAATTATTCTGGCCTAGTTTCATGAAGATTGAGCCTAAAATGTGGCCTCTAGACTTTAAACAAAGAAATTGTCCTTAAGGCCCCTTTTCCTGTGTTTCTTCCGATAGAACCTTTCCATAATCAATAGCCTTCATCCTTTGACCTAACAATTATTCTGACTAAGTTTCATAAAGATTGAGCCAAAAATGTGGCCTCCAGAGTGTAAACAAAGAAATTGTCATTAAGGCCCCTTTTCCTGTGTTTTCAGAAAGATCCTTCTAATAATCAATAGGGTTCATCTCTATGACCTAATTAGTATTCTGGCAAAGCTTTTGAAGATAGAGCCATATTTGTGGCTTATAGAGTGTAAACAAAGAAATTGTCATTAAGGCCCCTTTTCCTGTGTTTTCAAATAGAACCCTCCAATAATCAATAGGGTTCATCCTCATGATCAAACAATTATTCTGACCAAGTTTCATGAAGATTGGGCCAAAATTGTGGCCTCTAGAGTGTAAACAAAGAAATTGTCATTAAGGCCCCTTTTCCTGAGTTTTTAGAAAGATCCTTCTAATAATTAATAGGGTTCATCTCTATGACCTAATTATTATTCTGGCAAAGTTTCATGAAGATAGAGCCTTATATGTGGCTTCTAGAGTGTAAACAAAGAAATTGTCATTAAGGCCCCTTTTCCTGTGTTTTCAAATAGAACCCTCCCATAATCAATAGGGTACATCCTCATGACTTAACAACTATTCTGACCAAGTTTCATGAAGATTGGGTCAAAACTGTGGCCTCTAGACTGTGAACACTTCAATTGTTGACGCCTCATGCTGCACGACGGACGACAGACATTCAACGATCACAAAAGCTAAGAATTTGGACGGACCGATGTCCGGATTGACTAACGCACTAACGCACATACACCGAATTGTCATAGTGACAACTATGTCTCGTTCACTGCAAGCGGGCTCGACAAAAAGTAAGGTGTCTTCAAAGCAAATATCGGAAGCATAAAAAAGATTTTTGAAATGACATGTTGCCTGGCTTATTCTAGTATCTTGAATATTATTCGTAAATGTTGGTAAATTTTTTTAATATTTAAAAGAAGAATTTTTCACTTAAACAGAATGCCATAGTTTACACCTAGATAGGATGATGTTGACTTCAGGACAAAAAGTCTGCTGGGTTTGTTAAGCAGAAAAAAAAAATCAATGAAATAAATAATCAAATCCTCTGACAAAGGTGTGTTTTTGGCTAGTAAAGAAGACAATAATACAAAGCCAATGACCTCTCCTCAATTTATTCATTTTTTTGTCCTGTAAATGTCAAAACATATTTATGAGATATTGTGGATCAATTTAGACTGGATTCACTGGGATTAAATTACCTCCCTTGTCATAATTTTCCAATCACTTTGTCTGTTTTTGTATCCATGCCGATGGATCATGTTATAAGATGCTTTTGGCATAATTATATAATCATGTTGTACTTTTCAAATAATGTATCAAACAAGTGCACAATTCTGCTCCCAAAGGGATAGTAAGATAATAATGAGCAAAATAAAAGCAATGAAATCCCTTCTTAGTTGCATGTATCAAAGTTGAACAATATTCATTTATCAAACAAATAAAACTAATTACTGGATTTTACCCCTTGTCATGCTGAACCAGGAATACTCTGGTTTTCGCATGAGGCATAGACAAAAATCAGCCTGCACATAAGTGCATTCTGATCTTAGCCTACACCTCGTGTTTACCCAATTAGAGCAAGAGTTGGTTACAAAATTTATTTTCAAAAGAAATATTGACTATCGAACAAATACTACAAGTGCTCTCAGTCCCTAGATTTTAATGAAATTCTGAAAAAGGATTTTATCAAGCATGACAAGGGTTAATTTCATGTCACATTGATGTCATTAATAGAAGCTTCTTTCCTTTTCAGCTTCTTTTTAGAATTGTTGGATAAATGTCCCTTTCGAAGATTTTGACCTAAATTCTGTGCATAAAACCAATATAAAACCTTATGAACGATGCTTTGAAATTGATGTAACTCCGTCTTTATCATTAGATCAGTTTGATTGACTATTCATTAAATTGTTTATTTCACAAAATAGTGCAAAATACAATATCATATAGACAAAAAACTCTAACTAGATGGTTGTCCAAGGACAACTGGTGTCGAGCCCGCAAAGTATTGCAGGTATCATGCTCCAGATAAGCACAATTTTGGTGTTTGACTTTGAGCTTTGACCTTGAACTTGAAGCTATCCAAAAAATTCTTTCAAATGGCACATTTACTCATAATGGAGAACAATTGTGCCCATTAAATTTTAAATCCATCCATAAATGTATGTGAAATGCTCCAGACATGCACAACTTTGATGTTTGACCTTGAGCTGTGACCTTGAACTTAAAGCTATCCAAAAAAATCGTTCAAATGACACATCTTCTCAAATAATTGTGCCATGTTCTTTTTTAATCCATCCATAATTGTAGGCGAAATGCCTTGGACAAGCACAATTTTAGTGTTTGACCTTGAGCTGTGACCTTGATATTGAAGCTACCCAAAAGATTCTTTGAAATGGCACATCTACCCATGATGGAGAATAATTGTGCAAAGTTATTTTGAAATCAATCCATATTTGTAAGAGAAATGTTCTGGACAAGCACAATTTTAGTGTTTGACCTTTAGCTGTGACCATGAACTTGAAGATATCCATAAAATTCTTTCAAATGGCACATCTAATCATTATGAAGAATAATTGTATTAAGTAATAAGTAATTTTGAAATCAAAATATAACAGTAGGACTAACTGTCCTGACAAATTTGGACTAACTAACGCACTAATACCCATACACCGACTTGTCATAGTGAAACAATGTCTCGCTCACCGCATGCGGGCTCGACAATAATGGTAACAGTTAAAACAATATTAGGTAGCTGTTTCAAAACTGATTTTAAACAAATTCTTTGAAATACTATTATTCCTGTTCATAAATTGAAATGATGCTCCAATATCAGCCTGCATTGAAGCTGTCAAACTGTTTAAAAATATGACTGTCACACAGCTTGTTGTTGACCAGGGCAAGATCGTTTATTAATGTTTTGAAGAAAACCTTACAAAAAAAGTAAAATTGGAAAATAGAAATGGCCAATTATGTCTAAAAAATTAGGCAAGTGATTATTATTGTTTATGTTATTTCGAAATAATTTAATTTTTTGTTTCGTCTATCAAAAGCGAGCGTTCTGATTGGTCGAAAAAATTTATTCACAACTCCAAGAACTAAATTTTGAGCACGCAGCGATTTTGTATGCTCCCGCACAAAATAGTCCCATACAAAAATGTATCAAAATTTGAAAGCTTTTGTTTTTTTCGCTTGATGCTATTAAATTATAAGAAACGGAGAGAATATTTTTCGTTTTCATGGAGGTATGAACCGAAAAACCTAATCACACAATCTATGAATCCGCTTCGCATATTCATACACTGTGATTAGGTTTTTCGGTTCATTCCTCCATGAAAACAAAAAGTATTCTCTTCATCTCTTAAATAAACTTTCACTTGATTGGGCATTATGAACCCATTTACAAAATTCATGAATGCATGAGCAACATCTGAAAACTAAGCATGATGGAGTGATGGATTAGTTTAGATTTTGTCATTTAGTAATGAATAAATATTTAATCTGCCACATCTTTCAATTTCGATAGTTGGCCTAGAGTTTTGTCATTTGATAATTTGTTAATGTGTTACCAGATGATAAAATTTTAGACTGTTCTAAATTGAAAGATTAGTTGCAGATGACATTGCGCTAAAATAGGATATAAATCACCCTTTGCCACAGAGTTTTCCATGACTGTATTTCATCAGGGTGTCAGAAAGCTTCATTGCATGGTTATTGGTTAAATGTTATAGACTTTTGTCAGACAACAAATTGACGGTGATAAGAAACCATGTCATTGTTACAGATTTTCTTCTCCTTACATTATGTAGATTGGCATGATCGGGTCTCATTTCAAAATTGATCAGATTGTCTCAACAATTTCTTCTAATACTGCAGAGATATTTTAACCCTATTTAAGCGGCAATCTTTTCATCAATACCAGTGATATAATTGCCTAAGCTCTGCCGTCTTTGAATTTTAGTATAATAAGTTGATTGATTGATGTGGGTTTAAATCCATTATAAAAAGTATTTCAGTCATATCCCGCACTGGAGCACCCAACAATGGATTCCTGGTATTTCTCACACCAGTACTATCACTACATCCTTTCCTAGCAACCAGCTGCTATCCCACATAGGTTTACGATTATCCAACCATTGGCTGGAGACAAATGTCGGAAAGGATATGTGCCGCTGCCGGAGATCAAACCCATGACATCCCGTGATTGAAGATTGGGAGTCTGGTGTGCTACTGACTGTGCTATGTCGGCCGCCTTAAGTACAGTAAATTTGGATAGTAAAGTATGGAGATAAAACTAGAAAATTGTAGAACCCATTGAATATTTGACTTTGAGCTGTGACCTTGACCTCCTTGGAGCTATCCAAAAATTTCCTTCAAAATGCACATCTTCATTAATTGCAAATGGAGTAAATTACATTGTCCCAAATAATTTTGGAAACCATGTACAAATGTAGGAGATATGCTGTGGGCAAGCTCAATATGAACAATTGACCTTGAGCTGTGATCTTGACCTTGGATCTATCTGAAAATTGTTTCAAATTCCACACCTACTCATCATGGAGAACAGTTTTGCTAATTTATTTTAAAATCTGTTCATAGATATAGGAGGACAGAACAAATTTGGACAGACAAACACACTAACACACTAACACACATACACCAACTTCTCATAGTGACAGCTATATCTTGTTCACAGCCAGATGAACAAAAATAGACAGCGGCTGATTAGGCACATGTCTTAAAAAAAGGTGACTATCTCTTGTCATACTGAATAAAATCCTTTTTAACCAATTCCCAAATAATCCCTCCTTTTTACGCCCCCAAGAAATAAAATTTGGAAAGCATTGTGGAAAATGAAGAAATTGCTTGATACAAGCAATTTCTTTATTATTCACTATGATTTCTATCCATAAAGACAAAAAAATCAAAATGTCATCAACTTATGATTGTCATCTGCAGCTTCTTTTAATTTTGACCAGTCTAAAAATTGATTGTGTGGGAATGGGTTAACCCATTAACAGATGGTAAAATTTAGACTGATCCAAATTGAAAGAAGTTTCAGTTGACAATACAAAGATTATGAAATTTCAGATTTTTCAGCTTTCTGGATAGAAAACATTGTGTAAAATGAAGAAATTGCTTGTTACAAACAATTTCTACATTTTACACATTGCTTTCCCAATTGTATTTCTTTAGGGGCATCACTGTATGGAAATTGGTTAAAATTGCATGAAAATCAATGGGCTTGGGGCATTAAAGGTACTTGTTTTGTGTCAAAATTGGTCTTACAATTAAATTTTGGAAATGATTCTGACTTAAAAGGGACAGATAGGTGGTGTAGACTAAGATCAGACTGCACTAATGTCTATACCTCCTGCCCGAATAGGAATATTCTGGGTTCAGCATAACAAGGGTTGCTTAGAAATGGGTAATCATAACAGTTCAAATCACTTTACTACTACTGAACAGAACAAATATATGTAGCAGCCTGAATGAAGATCTCCTATAACTCTAGAAATGTTTCTGTACTAGTCAGGTCTTTATTAGTTCTTTATTAAACATGTATCCTATTGTGCCTGGTGGCAAACCACATAAGAAAATGTCAGGAAATTTTCCCTAAATGTCAATATCTTTGGTTACATACAGAGTTCTGAGTACACATACAACAGATACCAGAGGAATTGTGTGTCTTGAGAATTCACCACAAAGCTAGAAACTGGGAAGACTGAGTACATATAGTCCACTGATATCAGACGAATTGTGTGCCTTAACCCATTCCAACTCAATCCCTCCTTTTTACGCCCCTCGCAGGGGTGTGGAATTCCCATGCCCGACTTGTCTGACATGGGCTTTTCTGTGTTTCCAATAGAACCCTCCTATAATCACTAAGGTTCATCCTTGTGACCTAACAATTATTCTGGGCAGGTTTCATGAAGATTGAGCCAAAATAGTGTCCTCTAGAGTGTAAACAAAGAAACTATCATTAAGGCCCCTTTTCCTGTGTTTTCCAATAGAACCCTCCCATAATCAATAGGATTCATCCTCATGACCCAACAATTATTCTGACCAAGTTTCATGAAGATTGGGTCAAAACTGTTGTCTCTAGAGTGTAAACAATTCAATTGTTTACACCGCACAACGCACAATGGACGATAGTAAACACATTTAAACACACATAATGCCGAGATTGTCATTATGACAACCATGTCTTGCTCAATGCAAGTAGGTTTGATTGCTCATACCACAGTCAAGACTATGTTAAAGCATTCCCACACAATGATGATTTCAGACACCCCTCAATATGAAAGCTTTGGAAAACATTGTGGAAAATGAAGAAATTGCTTGTTACAATTTCAGGACAAAACGACATAATTTCGACATACAGTTCAGGACCTTAGAAGGCAAACAATCTTTTTGATAGATTTTGGAACTGGAATTTGAATATAACACAAACTACAAATCAAGTCAAAATTCATCAAATTACATGTACATGCAAAAGAAGATAGTTAGGTATACTACATGTAATGTCACTAATGTATTGTAAGTGTCATAACTAAAACTCTAGGGAAGCAATCAATTTTTTCTAGATAAAGGAGGACCCATTTATGTCAAAGATCATTAATCAGTAAGACTTTATTGAATTACATGCACATGTAATTGAAGATGGTTACCAATATGTCACTATTATATTGTAAGTGACATAAACAAAACTCTAGGGAAGCAATCAATTTTTTCTAGATAAAGGAGGACCTATTTACGTCAAAGATCATTAATCAAGGAAGACTTTATTGAATTACATGCACATGTAATTGAAGATGGTTAGGTATACCACATACCAATATGTCACTATTATATTGTAAGTGACATAAACAAAACTCTAGGGAAGCAATCAATTTTTTTCCAGGATAAAGGAGGACCTATTTATGTCAAATCCATGATAAACTCGATCAATACAAGAACATTGGTTGATGCACCTCATGCCTTTCATTTTGTCATTGATATAATTCAATTGATTTATTGAATTGGGTTTAACACCACTTTTAACAGTATTTCAGTCATATCGCAGCTGCTGGATCGAGCACCCTATAATGGGTTTCTGGTATTTCTCACACCAGTTACTACCACTACATCCTTTCCTTCTAGCTGCTATCCCACTTAGGTTTATGATTATCCATCCATTGGTGAGAGACAAATGTCGGAGAGGATATGTGCCGCCGCTGGGGATTGACCCATGACATCCCATGATTGAAGATTGGGAATCTGATGCGCGACCGACAGTGCTGACTGTGGCTGATATAATTCAAAATAGCATAAAACTGTTTGTAAGTAGTAAAAACTACAATGATAAAGGAGATTCCATATTTGTAAATTAGACGAATTATTTCAAAATTGATTAACCCATTCCACCACAATGATGCTTTTTGATGCCCCTAGGAAAAAGGATGTTTAAAAAGCATTGTGGACAATGAAGAAATTGCCTGTAACAAGCAATTTCTTCATTGTACACAATATTTTCTACCCTAAAAGACTAAGATTTTCTAAATTCAACTAACAAAAATTTGTCGTCTGCAACTTCTTTCGATTTCGACAACTCTAAAATTTTGTCATGAGGTAATAGGTTAAATGAAATCTAATAGAGATTGTGCAGGTGTGCCTTCTTCCCACAATTATGTCACTTATATATTGAAAATTACATAAACCCTTGAGTAAAACTATTTTTTCCAGTACAAAAGATAATCTGTATGTCACATCCAATATATAAGGTCAGAACTGATTAACCCATTCCAACTCAATCCCTCCTTTTTACGCCCCTCAATATAACGGCTTTAGAAAACATTGTGGAAAATGAAGAAATTGCTTGTTACAAGCAATTTCTTCATTATCCACTATGTTTTCTATCCAAAAAGTCAAAGAAAATTTAAATTCCACCAACTTGAAAATATCGTCTGCAGCTCTTTCAATTTGGACCGGTATAAAATTTTGTTGAGTTGGAATGGGTTAAATGAAATCTATTAGAAAGTGGTAAGGTGCACTGAGTGCCTATTATAATGTCACTTAACTCTTTCCTGTAGAAAAGAAGAAATTGCTTGTTACAAGCAATTACTTCTTTTTCCACAATGTTTTCTACCCTACTGAAAATTAAATTTACTTTAAATTTTCGTCTGCAAATCCTTTGAATTTGGACAGGTCTAAAATTTTGCAAAACAGGAAAGGGTTAAACATATTGAAAGAGCCATAAAACCCTTTGGAATCAATCCATTTTTTTCAGGATAAAGGAGAATCTATGTATGTCACAGTCCATAAATCAAGTCAGAATTACTCACATTACATGTAATGGGAAGTAATGTAACAATAGACCATTCTCAGCATTTTCTGGCAGTCCACTTATTGTGATCTAACTTGTTTCTCTTTCCCATTATATTATCTTTTCTCATAAAAATATTTTAAACCCCCCAGCAAACTCCGTCCGTCCGTCTTGTTAAATAAATTTGTTATATTCTAACAACACACACAATTTCCCCTATTCGCTTAAAACAATTAGGACCAAATAGAACTTTCATTTTACTTAACACAATGATCGAAATGCTGAAATATGCTTTAGAACTGTAACCATACCAGAGATGTTTCATGAAGTTTCAGGAAAATCTTCAGGTTAGTTTCTTACCATAAATAAAAATTTTAGACTAGTCCAAATTCGAAGAATATTAAGACATCAGTTTTGAATCCTTGAAGTATAATGTTTTTGGTACCTCAGAGAAAACATTATGGCAGATGAGAAAGCAATTAATCATTTTCCACAATGTTCTCCTTGGCTTTATTCTTTATAATTGTAAAAATGTGGGATTAACCCATTACCAGACAACAAAATTTTAGACTTGTCCAAATTGAAATGAGTTGCAGACGAGAATCTAAAGTTCATGGAATTTTAAAAATCTCTATCCTTTGAGGAAAAACATTATGGATAATGAAGAAATTGACTTGTCCAAATTGAATGAGGATGCAGCTATATAAATTATCAAATTATTCTGAAAGTAATAACTAAGCGTCAATTTTGGATAGGAAAAAATGTGATAAAGCAAGAAACGAATTTCTCTTTTACTCATAAACATAGATTTCTTAAATATAATTCATCAGGGGCATAAAAAGTGGGATTGTGTGGGTATTAGTTAGTTGGATGCCAGAAATGCTGTTTTCTAATGTGTACTGCTGCCGTCATAGCGCAGTCGGTAGACTCCTAATCTTCAATCATGGGATGTCATGGGTTCGATCCCCGGTGGCAGCACATATTCTTTCCGACATTTGTCTGTCACCAATGGGTGGATAATCGTAAACCTTAGTGGGATAGCAGCTAGAGGCAAGGAAAGGATGTGGTGGTAGTACTGGTGTGAGAAATACCAGGAATCCATTGTTAGGTGCTCCAGCTGCCACAATATGACTGAAATAATGTTAAAAGGGGCGTTAAACCCCATTCAATCAATTCTAATGTGTATTGAGTGGTGGAAATAGTAGGAAAGAACAAATGCTTTCTGAATTATGATAGACTTTCACAACTTCTAATATATAACATTAGATTTGCCCATCAATTTTCTTTGATGAAGCATATAATCTGATAATAAAAGGTTATGTGATTTCATTATCAAGTGTTTATATTTCACTTGAGATGTTCCTGTATTTCTCCTGGAGTTTTGTCAAGAATCTATTGGAAAAGTTGAATAATCAACAATTTTCATGATCCCAGCTGGTCAGTAAAAACCGGGTCTCGCGTTTTAACCTTGGCAGGCTAAGATTCTTTCCAACATTTGACTAAATTAGGTCAATGTATAATTTGTTTATCAACAATGGCCTAGGGCATCTGGTCAGTATTGCATTTAACCCTTGTCATGCTAAA
The DNA here is from genome assembly GCA_946902895.1 of Fragum fragum. Classification (NCBI taxonomy): domain Eukaryota; kingdom Metazoa; phylum Mollusca; class Bivalvia; order Cardiida; family Cardiidae; genus Fragum; species Fragum fragum. The sequence continues at coordinate 13,399,785 of OX336381.1, forward strand.
CCCTGAATATTCCTGTTTTGGCTGGACGTATTGGCAAGGATCAGTCTGCACATATGTGCAGTCTAATCTTTGTCTATACCTAGCTATTTGTCTATTTCAGACATGAATTGAGTTTGTACTAAATTGTCAAAGAAATATTAACCCATTGCAGTATGATCTTTGTATACACCACCTGCTTGCATACCCAATTCAAGCCAGAATTGTACAGAGCTACAGATAGAGAGCGTAAATCATATCTTAAAATCAAATATTTCACAAATACTGCCATAAACCCTATATTGTGGGCACTCATTTGAATTGTCTCGACGAGACGATTCAAATGAGTACCCACAATATAGGGTTTCGATGATAAAAATGGATTTTAGAATGCTGTTGCCACCTCTTATTGTATATAAATTCACTTCTCAAATGAATCATTGACCCACAATTAAAGCCTAACAGTGCTTTCAGTAACTTTGATTTTCATGTAATTCTCAATAAAAATTTTATTTAGCATGACAAGGGTTAACCAATTCCCACACAACAAAATTCTAGACTGGTTCAAATTGAAAGAAACTGCAGACAACAATTTTAACCCTTGTCATGCTGTATAAATTACATTATGGAATTGCTGAAAAATCAAATGTAATAAAGCACTGATAGATCTTTTCAAATAATAATTCTTTTAGAACGTTGGCAGGAAAGGTACAAGCAGGAGGTGTAGACCAAGATCAGACTGCACTTATGTGAAGGCTGATCTTGGTCTACATCTCCTGCCAAAGCCGGAATTTAATTCCGGGTTCAGCATGACAAGGGTTAAGTTGATGGAATTTAAAAGTTCTATGTAGTAATGGATAAAAAACATTGTGGATAATAAAGGTTTGTCTAAGCTTTTTTCTTGAGGGGAGTAAAAAAGGGGGCTTGTGTGGGAATGAGTTAATTGGATGAGCAAGGGTGGCTCAGATTAAATGTTGTGGGTGATATATGAAAGAAAGCCATAATGAGGCACACTGCAGCTGATGCTGCAACATAACTGAAATACTGTTTTAAGTGGCATTAATTAACCAATTCCCACTCAATGAAGCTTTCAGACACCCCAAGAAAAGAAAGCTTTGGAAAACATTGTGGAAAGTGAAGAAAATGCTTGTTACAAGCAATTTCTTCATTATCCATAATGTTTTCTACCTCAGAAGTGGAAAAAATCCAAAATTTTGTAAGCTTTAAATTATTGCCTGCAACTCCTTTCAATTTTGACCTGTCTCAAATTTTGCCGTCTGGTTATAGGTTAAACCTCATACATTATGGGTTTTTGTTTATGTTTGTGTTTAGTGCTGAACAAGAAAAAGGGACTTAATTGACATCCTTGTCCAACCTTAGAAAGATTTAATTCCCTTTACCTTAGAAGAGTTTGGTTGCAAGATTATTGTGATAAAATGCCTTGTAAACTATGAACTACAAGAAATGAAGACAATTTTTTCCGGGGTTTGAAAAAAACCCTAAGATGCTTCAACTTTGTTTCATCCTTCAAAGCGAATAAAATATATTCCCATAATTTCTTACCCATGTCTGACCTATTCTCACCCAAATCCACTTACATATTATGCGCCTACATAAAAGAATTAAAATAGAAATGTTTGAAATGAAGAATATTGCTTGTTACGTTAGGAAGCTAGCAATTTCTTCAGTTTCTACACTGTTTTCTTTCAATGATTTGTTTGTTTGTTTGAATGGGGTTTTACGCCGCTTTCAACAATCTTTCAGTTTTATTGCTGCGGCTGAAGCACCTAGTAATGAATTTCTGGTATTTCTCACACCAGTACCGCCATCACATCCCTTCCTAGCCTCCAGCTGCTGTCCCACATAGGTCTACAATTATTGACCCATTGGTGGGAGACAAATAGTTGGACTATAGGATGGGTGCCGCAGTCGGGGATCGAATCCGGGACCTCTAGATTGACTGTCCGATGTGCTACCAACTGCGCTATGACGGCCGCTTCTGTCAATGAAAAATGATACATAATTATAAATTTCTATCAAATTGAAATTGACTTGAACTGCAATTTATTTGCATTTGGACAAGTCTAAAATTTTGCCATCTGAAAAAGGGTAATAATTATGGATCCAAATAATTTCTCCTTTTTCAAAAAAGTTTATTTACTTTAGATAAACCAGCCCAATAAGAACCTTTAATTGAGAAAAGGTAATAGTAAAGAAAGAAGGAAGAGTCATAAAATGTCTTTATCAAGTGTTTATATCACACTAGAGATGTTAGTGAAATTGTTTTGGAATCAGTTCAAGATTGTATGATAGCAAACATCTTCGGTGGGCACCCAAAATCCTGTAACTAAAGCTTGTTTAAAGCTGTAGTTACATGGTTTTGATTGCAAAACATCATAATTTTGTTTTGCTTTTTGCTTTTAGAATGCCATCATGAAAAGATATTTTAGATACAGAGTATCATATCATAAATTATAAATTTAAAAATCCATAATATTAACAAGAGGACTATGATGGTCCTAAATTACTCACTTAAACTACAACACAACTATTGTTTCATTATTTTTTATTTCCTAAGAGGTCACAGGGAAAATTGATCAGCATAAATCAGGACCTCTTGAGTTTAAACCTTTCTCACACAATGACACATGTTTACACCCTTCAAGGAAAAGCATAAGAAAACATTGTGGTCACTGAAGAAACTGCTTGTCACAAGCAATTTCTTCATTGTTCACAATGATTTCACAAAAGATTTAGCATTTTAAAATTTCATCAATGAAAGATGTCATCTGCAACTTCTTTCAATTTGGATCAGTCTAAAATATTGTTGTGTGGTAATGGGTTCAAAGAGATTTTTTTTAAGATTGGACATTGAGTCCATTGAGTTTTTTTCACCAGTGGCTTAATCCATACATGAATTTGACCAAAATATGACAGACATAGGATGATATTTTAACCCTAATGTAATGCTTATCCTGGAATATTCCTGTTTTGACAGGAGGTACTGACAAAGATCAGACTGCACTTATGTTTGTACCACCTGTCTGTCCCCTTAAACCCAAAGTTGTTTATCAAAATTAATTCTCAAAAGAAACATTGAACGGACCTAATCAAACAATCCAGTGCATTCAGGCCTTTGATTTTGATGCAATTCTGAGAGAGCTATTAATTCAGGATTTCAAGAATTAGGAGTGCTAATGGTGCTAAAGTTGCAACATCTAGATATCAACCAAAATTTATTTGTTCTAAGATATTGACTATATAGTGATCAAATTTTTTTCAAATAAGCCAAACCTATATTTTACATATATAAGCCTGAAGTACTGCGCAATGATGGAGCAAAATTTGAGCTCTCTAGAGACATTATATGGTTTGCAAAAGACGCTACCTAATGACCTATTTTATCTTACATTTCTCACTCATCTTCTTTTCAAACTTCTTCTTTTTTATTTTGAGCTTTTTCTCAAAAGTAAAGACATCTAGAAATAAACAAGATAAACATTCTCAGTACTTTTGACAATGATGGGGCAAAATTTGAGGTCTCTAGAGAAAATATATGGTTTGCAAAAGATGCTATCTAATGACCTATTTTATCTTACATTTTTCACCCATCTTCTATTTAAACTTCTTCATTTTTATTTTGCTTTTTTTCTCAAAAGTAAACACATCTAAAATGAATGGATTAGGGGGCCGCTTGTCACATGACCTTCAGTTGTGATCTTTAACTCGGGAGTATTCAACACACCGCATGACACTAGTATTCTTCAAAGAGAACAACTGTGTAAAGTTATTTTCAAATCAATCAATTTTTAAATGTAGAGGATATGTTCAGACACTTTGACAAGAATTTGACACCCACACACTATCACTTGTCCACTGACACAAGAATTCGACACCCACACCCACCCACACACTATCATTGGTCTACTCAAAGTAAGTTTGAATGATTCAGCCAAATAGTGACCTCTTAAAAGTAACAAGGACATCATCAATAAAGTACTTTTTCTCTTTAAATAAGCCAGCATGTCACAATATTCAATAGGATTTCATGGCCTTACAAATATTTTCAGCAAGTTTGAGAAAGAAGATATGGTTACCTCTAGAGTGGTAACAAGGAAATTGTCAATAAGGCTTTTTTTCCCTTGATATTGACCAGAATGTCACCATATTCAATAATGTTATTCCTCATGACTATACAAACATTTTCATTAAGTTTCAGAAAGATTGAGCCAAAATTATGACCCCTAGATTGGCAACACTGAATTGTTGATAACGCATGACAGACAACACAATTAAAAATACCAAAAGCTCACCATGGGAATATTTTGCTCCGGTGAGCTAAAAGAGCAGGATTTTGTGGGAATGAACTTAGGACATGACACTGTATAGCATATAGTAATTATTATCGAAAGCTATACGATTTGGTGCAAAAGAGCTTTGAAGGTGAAGCATTACAAAAAGTAATTCATAAAAGAACCCATAAAAATGTATTTCATGGTTTCCTATAAACTTTGAGTCACACCTGCATAGGTGCTTAAAAATCAATTAGGAACAGTTTTCTTAAGGCTGCAGATCCTGACAATATGGAAAATAATGGTATAACCCATTACCAAACATCAAACCAAATCAAGTTGCAGAGGATATTTTCAAGTTGATTTCAAGTTGATTGAATATGAAAAATCTTTGTCTTTTAGGATTGGAAAACATTGTGTGGAAATGAAAAAAATTGCTAATTACAAGCGATTTCTTCATTTTCTAGAAAGTTTTCCAAAGCTTTAATCTTGAGGGTCATAAAAAAGCATGCTTGAGATTGAACGAGTTAACCCATTACAAAACGAAAAAGGTTTGGATTCGTCCAAATCAAATTCAAATTATTATCACCATTATATACCACATTCATATAGCGCTTTTATCATATGAGAGTACATTCAAAAGTGCTTAACAATGATTTTAAGCATCTTGAGATCAAGTTGAAAGTACACAATTCTTCACTATCATTATTTAGAAATCATTGGTATGGTTAAGGATGTGCACACACTCTGATGATGTTACTTTACAGATGAATATGGAATTTTCTAGGACTAAGCAGATCTAGAATTATCTAAAAGACGACTTATTCCCCCAACCAGAATTTTGTCACTCAAATAGCACAGTTGACCTCTGACCTGCATTACCCCACAAAACTTTAGGGCACCTTCTTGTGACAATTGGATATGAGCGCATGCGTGACATTTCCAACAATTACGCATATGCGCCAAGTAAAGACTCAGATCAGTCTGTGCATCCGCACAGTCTGATCAGAGTCTTCACTCTGCGCTCTGTAGAAAGATACTGACCCAAAGCTTCTTTAAACAATCAGTGAATATTCTAATTGCCCTGAATGGCTGTCTAGGGTGCTCAATGTGTGCGAGTCACGCACATGCGAAATTGTTGGAAATGTCACGCACAGGCTCATATTATTTGTATAAAGTTTCAAAGTCGTTTGTAAAATGGCTTATGAGCTAGAGCATGTGAAGAGTTTTTGATCAAAGTTTGATTGTGACCTTGACCTTTGACCTAAATGACGAAAAAGCAATAGAGCACTTCAATGGATCATAATGGCAACAATTGTAGAATATTTCATGGTTGTTGGTTAATTAGTTCTTTATTTACAGCGTGGAAACGAGGAGGACAAACTGATGGATGAACAGAGATAGACAAGATGAAACCAATATACCCCCCTCTACTTTGTTTTTCACAAGTAAAAAAAGATTTTGTGTAAATATCAGGGTCCTACATCAAATAGCATTGGAGTCACAGTAATCAATAATAGGAGGGCCATTGGCCCTAAAGCACTAACCTAAATCCATGAATGCAGAAGTAAAAATGTCCAACTGACCTAACATTAATCAAAAGATACCCGCTATCAAATGCTGTCTGAATAATCAAGAACAAACATTCTTACAAAGTTTCAAGGTATTTGTGCAAGAACAGTAGCAAGTAAATTGCACAGAAAATGTCTTTATATTAGACCTTGGACCTTGTGACCTTAGTTCTTTGCCCCATGTGACCAAAATTAGAACTTATGATATAGGGACAAACAATCTGACCAAATATAACTTCATTTGAGGCAAAAATGTGCCCTCTAGAGTGCACATTAGGTTATCAGTAGGAATTGACTTTGTGACCTAGTTTTAGACCCAAATTGACCTAAATTTACAGTAGGCTAAGATATCATGGGCACAAACATTCTGACCAAATATCAATTTAGTAAGAGGCAAAAATGTGCACTTTAGAGTTTGACCTAGTGAACTAAATTTTAACCAAAATAGATGCAAATTAACAGTAGGCCAATATTTTGAGAACAAAAATTCTGACATTTATCAATGCATTTGAGGCACAAATGGCTTTCTCCAAGATTTGACCTAGCTTTTGAACCCATGTTACCATGTATCAATCTTGACCAAGATATTATGCAGACAATCATTCTGATCAAGTATAGAGATATTTAAGGCAAATATGTGACCTCTAGAGAGTGGACAAGGTTTTGATAGGATTTGACCTAGTGACCTAGTTTTTTACCCCACATGACCCAATAATGAACTTAACTGAAGTATAATGAAGACACACATTCTGACCCAAGTTTCAAGACATTTGAGGTGAAATTGTGGCCTTGAGAGTGCACACAATATGTTGACACACACTGAACGCCAGAAGATAACAAAAGCTAAACTTGAACACTATTTGTTCAGGTGAGCTAAACAAGAGCTTTGTCCAAAGGACACAGATGCCCCCACCGGTAGCTTTGATAATAACAAAGGGCAATAACTCCAAAATTATGCAAGCAAGAGTTGGGGTTCTGTGCACTGCACTTCTCCTCAATGAGGTCTATCCACCTGTGAAGTTTCAAGTTGATAGCTATTACACTTTCAGAGATATGCTCCATACAAAATGTAAGTTTTAAAAATAACAAAGGGCAGTAACTCCAAAATTATGCAAGCAAGAGTTGTGGTTCTTGTGCACTGCTCTTTTCCTCAATTTGGTCTATCCACCTATGAAGTTTAAAGTTGATAGCTATTATACTTTCAGAGATATGCCCCGGACAAAATGTAAGTCTTTAAAATAACAAAGGGCAATAACTCCAAAATTATGCAAGCAAGAGTTGTGGTTCTTGTGCACTGCACTTCTCCTCAATGAGATCTATCCACCTGTGAAGTTTCAAGTTGATAGCTATTATACTTTCAGAGATATGCCCCGGACAAAATGTAAGTCTTTAAAATAACAAAGGGCAATAACTCCAAAATTATGCAAGCAAGAGTTGTTGTTCTTGTGCACTGCACTTCTTCTCAATGAGGTCTATCCATCTATGAAGTTTCAAGTTGATAGCTATTATACTTTCAGAGATATGCCAAGGACAATTTCGGGACGGACGTAAGGACGGAAGTATGGACGGACGGACAAAGGTAAATCTATATCCCCCCCCACACACACTCACATTAAGTGGTGGGGGCATAAAAAACCAATGAAAACTATATGATCTGTTATCCTGGAAATCCTTTCTAAGAATGATGACATTAATTAATGATTTTTGTTTTGATTTTTTCAATTTTCTGGGTTGAAAACATTGTGTAATATGAAGAAATTGCTTTTTACAAGCAATTCCTTCATTTTACTCAATGTTTTCACGATCGTTTTTCTTGAGGGGATTAACAAAGCATCATTGTGTGGGAATGCGTCAAGACGTTAGGTTTACCCTAAAATGATATATCTTTTATTCTAACTGCAACTTAAGAAACTTATGAATTGTTTGAGATTAGTTTGCAAGGCCTTAGTTATGTCAGTGAAAGTGACTGATTTCATTTTTAACGTTAAAATGGGACTTTGCGTTAGCGCTTAAAAAAATTGGGAATTAAAAGAAATCTTATGGTATTTCTTGAATTCTCTAGGTTCAATGAACCTGTTTTATGTTCAAACATTGAATCCAGGAGAATGAATCTAAAGAAGATAACAAATTACATAAACTGAACTGTTATTTCTCAATTTACATTAAAAGTTCTGAAAAATTAAATTCACAACAATTGATGCAGTCTGTAATCTGATTAGATCAGCAGAATTTCAGAACTTTTTATCCCATATACCCAGACATGCTATAAGTTTTTCAGGCAATTCCTGGACATTGATGGACTAAAATTCCTAGGATTCAATAATACTCTTTGGATGTACCCCCCTCCAAGGACCCCCTCCCCCCAAAAAGAACCCCAAAAACCTCCAATACACACACTAGCACATAAACACACAAACAAGCACACACACAAACAAGCTTTTTCGATTTCAGCACTTCAGTAAACCAAACGTAAAAATTAAGGAAGTAAATGAAATGGTGCTTGGGAGAATTTAGTTTTAAGTTGTATCAACTACTTATCAAAAGTTCTTTTTTAAGATTGGTGATTTTAACTTTAAAAAAGATCACAATCATATCGCTTTTTTTTTTTCAAGACAAGCGTCTGTTGATGGAGAAACACAGCTGATTGTCACAAAAATACCCCCCAAAAATTTAGGGTCTTTCCACTGTTCGGAACAAACAAATGATTAACACCTAAAACAAGAAAAAATTATATTCCCAAATGGCTGGTAATATGGCAAGTGCAAAAATGGCTAGTTTAGCCGATATGTATATATCGGTAAATAATCACCATAATTGGTATCACGTTTTATAAATGCAGACAATATTTACCACGTAAGTCAAGTCATAATAAGGACCCTGCATGTGTCAACAATCATAGTTTAATATCAATAAAGGTGTGAAAGTAGTTGTCAAACTGGTGATTTGCGGGTGTTAGATGCAACTAAATCGCTAGTCTAGTCAATATGTATATATCGATAAATAATCACCATAATTGGTATTGCATTTTATAAATGCAGACATTTTCCACGCGAGTCAGTCATAATAAGGACCTGCATGAGTCACCGATCATAGTCTAATATCAATAAAGGTGTGAAAGTAGTTGTCAAACTGGTGATCTGCAGGTGTTAGATGCAACTAATATTCGATAACTAAATCTTTTTTGGCATTGATACTATAACTTTACCTAATCAACACCCTTTACAGGATTTTTACCGCCGAAAGTCAGGACAAACTTTCAAAATCCAGTACTGCCCCGCATAAAACAGAACGAAAGACATGTCTGCCCATACCCTAGGACGTTACCAATGTAGATATAGGCAGTATCTGGCAAGGATAACAATGACAATTCAAATGAGCAAATACAACAAAACATTGAACCAATTACCTGAGGTGTTTTCTCTTTTCGAGAGACTTAAGATAAAGTGTTCTTTGAATTAAGATTTTTAAGGCACTGAATAAAAATCATAAGAATTCTTGAGGAATTTAAGTGTCCTTGGCATAGGCTTGAAGACTAGCCCTTAAGATGTTTAATCTTTTCACTCCAGACAACAAAATTGTTCCTTATAACATCTCAAAAATCTTATTTAGAAGGAATTATCATCTCAACATAAAGAACACAACTTAGATGCAATTTTCTGACTAGTCCAAATTTTAATAAGATATAAATAAATGTGTACATACATACCGTCATATAAATTAATTTCTACTAAGCTAGTTTTTTTTCTCTTTTTCTAATTACTTCAATCAGATTGAAGTTAACCCATCAAATGTGATAAAACTTTAGAACCGTCAAAATTTACAGAAGTTGCAGACAACATTTAAATGTGCACTAAATTTGAAAAATAAGTTCCACATAAGATGGTAAAAGCAATTTCTCCTTTCAGCACAAAGTTTTCCACAACCATATATCTTCAGGGGGGTCAAAAAGAGGGTTTGTATTGTAATGGGCAAGAGGACACAAATTAGGAAGTCATGTTTCCTTCCCATTGAAGATGTGCAAGGGAAGGAACCCATTGAAATCTAATATTCAATACAAGTACTGAATTACCTACCTTGAGCAGATATATTAATACAGATTATAACAATGACTGTCCACTTACCTGAAAATAGACAAGATAAACCACATTGTAACTAATCCATTACCAAACAAAAATTTTTTTCACTCAAATCTAAATTCAAAGAAGCTGCAGATGACAATTTCAATTAAATGAAATTTCAAAAACCTTTATCTTTTCAGATAGAAAACATTGTTGTTCATGAAGAAATTACTTATAAAAAAATTTCTTCATTGTCCACATTATTTTCTAGAACTATTTTCTTGAAGGGCGTAAAAAGAAGAGGCTGTGTGCAAATGGATTAAACAACATAAAACAGAAATGATAAGAGGAACTTGAAATGTATGTTTGTTTTTGTTATCTTCTTTTTTGAAAAGTGGCAACATTTTCGGACATACAATACATTGAGTATTAAAAGAGACACAGTCTGGTATCAATTAATCCATGTCCACATTTCAAATCTTGTAGTGATAATTAAAGGGGGTAATCTAAAGTAATTCCTGCCAAATTTTATTAAAACTGACCAAATAGTTTTGAAAGAGTTGCCTTCTTCATTTCCATTTAAGCCCATTATCACCCTGTGGCTCTGAAATTTTAGCAATTTTGAAAAAGGTCAATGTACTGGTGCTTCATGCAAAATATCAAGGTTTTACGCCTTCTGGGTCAGGAGATGAATTTTTATTTTCATTTTTTTTAATTTTACTTTTTTGTCATAGCAACCAGTGTTTTCATCTGATTTAAATTCTTTGGTTGAAATTGGCCCAGTGGTTTGGGAGATGTCCTTTTATAATCCTTCTTTAATTCTATATAAGCCCAACCATGCTAGAGCTCTGCCCCCAGGGTGATGATTTAGAGAAACTGAAAGAGGTTAATGTACTGATGCTTCATGCCAAGAATCTACACCTTCTGAATCAGGAGGAGAAAATGATCTATTGGTTTGGGAGATGTCATTTTAAAAATCCTATATTTTTATTTAAGCCCCACCCCCCTTGGAGCCTGCCCCTGGGGACCTGAGGGTGATTATTTTAGCAATTCTGAAAGAGGTCAATTTACTGATGCTTCTTGCAAAATAACAAGAATCAACACCTTCTGGGTCAGGAGAAGATAAAGATTTTTTTAAAATTTCAGTTTTTTTGCCATGGCAACCAGAGTTTTCAATGGATTTCAAATCTTTTAGCAATTTGTAAAGGGCATCGCCCAAGCAACATTACTGCCAAAATAGGTACAAATTGGTCCAGGTGTTTGGAAGGAGATTTCATTTTAAAAATCCTTCTTTATTTTTTTCTTAAACCCCACCCCCAGGGCAATTATTTTGGCAATTCTGAAAGAGGTCAATGTACTGATGCTTCATGCAAGATATCAAGAATCTACACCTTCTAGGTCAGGAAGACCACTCATTTCTGCGGTATTTGGTAGAAATTGGCAAAGGGGTTTAGGAGGAGATATCGTTTTAAAAATCCTTCTTTATAAGCCCCCCCCCCTTTGGCTCATCCCCTTGGGACCCAAGGATGATTATTTTAGAAATTCTGAAAGAGGGCAATGTTCTGATGCTTCATGCAAAATATCAAGGCGGAGGTTTGGGAGGAGATCATTTTTTAAGATTTAATTGAAATTTCTGTCTTGTTTTCATGGCAACTAGTGTTTTCAACGTATTTCAATTCTTTTAGCATTTATATAAAGGGCGCCACAAAAAAACATTTCTGCAGAATTTGGTTGAAATTGGGCAAGTTTTTTCGGGGGGGGGGGGGGGGGGAAGAGGGGATGTCATTTTTAAATTGTTGACTCATGACGCACAACACACACTGGACAGAGGACGATCAAAATACCTCACCATGAGCACTTCTTGCTAAGGTGAGCTAAGGTGAGCTAAAAATTCATCAACTTGAATTTGTTGTCTGCAACATCTTCGAATTTGGACCAGTCTAAATTTCACAAAACTTGCACCTGGCTCATCTACAGTTGTGTCTTGCACATCTACAGTTCCAAATAAGCACTTCTGCCATGAACGAAGCAAATTTGGAAACAATGCGTGACGTCATAAGGTTTATGGACCATTTAACTGAAACTGTGAGAGGAGTTGTCTGGACAAGATTTTGTGTACAGACTGACCCTCCTCCAACTGAACAGAACAGAACAAATCTTTTATATCACCCGGGTATAACAATTATACAACAAGGGCAAAACCATCCACCCACTGACAGGGTGATTCTACTATAACTACCCCCCAAACTTTGTTTGTAGAGTATAATGATTGTTCTGCATTTCTTCAAATAGAAATCTTTCAAAAACAGCACAGAATAAATTTCAGTGAAAAAAAATTCTTTCCATTTATGAATATTGAGTTTCAGCTCAGCACATATCGTAACTACATAGACAGTCAATCTTGCTGGAGTGACCTCTACTATAGAGGGACCATGCCCATTAACCCATTCTCACCCAACAACCCTTTTTGACTCCCCTCAAGAAAAGGAGAACATTCTGGAAAATGAAGAAATTGCTTTTTGACACCCCCCCCTCAAGTAAAACAATTGGAAAACATTGTGGAAAATGAAGAAATTGCTTTTTGACAAACCCCCCCCCCCTCAAGTAAACAATTGGCAAACATAGTGTAAAATGAAGAAATTGCTTGCAACAAGCAATTTCTTCATTTTTACACAATGTTTTCTACCAAGACAGTTGAAAAAATCTAAAATTGCACAAACTTTAACCTGTTATCTACAACTTCTTTCAAATTGGACCAGTCTAAATTTTGTCTTCTGCCAATGGGTTAAGCCTTAATTGAAATCCATATTGTAAAAGCAAAAGCTTGAGAAGTGAAGGCATTTTACTAAAGAGAAAAATCAACACTAAATCCTATGTTTGCTGGGACTTATTAGAATTGTCTCAATAATTTATGTAGTTTGTTTTCTGAAACATATTTCAATTTGGACAAGTTTGAATATGGTTGTTTGGTTATTGGTTGATGACCAAACATAGATCAAATACCCCTCCAGTTTTGGCAAGTCTTAAGCTTTTCTTCTTGTAAGATGTTACTTCAATATTCTTATAAATCTCTGAAATCAACAAATTTAGCCTATGCTATAATGACATTTAGCATTCTTTGATAAAATGCAACAACAACAGATCCATTTTAATAGTTTATCTTATAAATATTCATTGCATTATACGAAATCCAAATCCGTTTCTAATAGAAACAGATTTGTTTCCTTGAATTATTTATCAAAGAAAATTCAAAGATGACAAAAATAATTGCTTAAAAAAAAAGAAAGTTATATGTTTTGATTTTTAACAAACTATTAGTCTTGGGGTTTTTTTTTAACCCTGATTCCATCACAATGCTTTTTGATTCCCCAAAGAAAAACATTAGGGAAAATATTGTGTAAGATAATTGCTTGGTTTTCTACCTAGAAAATTGAAAAAATCTAAAGTTTCATAAACTTTAAATTGTTGTCCGAAAATCCTTTCGCTTTGGACATGTCTAAAATTTTGCTGTCTGGTAATGGGATAATCAATATTATGCAAAAGCATTGTGAGAACAGATTGACCAAAATTTTCTTCTTGACAAAATGCTGTTGGCCTTTCATCTGTTTAACAAATGCCTACATAATTATATCACTCAACCTATCTTTATATAAAAATCTATTTCTGTCCCTCAAAAAATTGCTTTTAACCGATTAGCACACAAAGCTGTTTTCTGACACTTTGAAGAATTATGATTGTGGAAAACTTTGTGAGAAAAGGAGAATGCTCTCAAGCATTTTCTACCCTATTTGAGACTTAGTTTAATATGGAATAATTTAATTTTTAGTTTTGTCCATCAAAAACTGGCCTTCTGATTGGTCAAAAAAAAATTATTCATAACTCCATGAACAAAGTTTTGAGCACGCAGCGATTTTGTATGCTTCCACACATAAAATAGTCCCATACAGAAAGGTATCAAAATTTGTAAAGGTTTTGGGTTTTTGATCGATGCTATTAAATCATAAGAATTGAAGAGAATATTTTTTGTTTTCATGGAGGTATGAACCAAAAAACCTAATCACACAATGTATGAATCTGCTTCACGTATTCATACAGTGTGATTACGTTTTTCATTTCATACCTCCATGAGAACAAAAATATTCTCTTAATCTCTTAAATGTTGTATGCAGCTTTTTCAGCTTAGACCAATCTAGAATTTTATTGTCAGGTGATGGTTTAAAGCAGTATTAATTAGAGTGACAGAATCTTGAAAATAATGGTTTTTGAAAGTATGTGATTGACCTGAAAAGTGATTGTAAGTTCAGAAAATGTGAGATCTGAGAATTGATAGTGTAGGAGAGTGATAGACACAAAAGTGGTGGATTTGGAAAAGTTAAATAGACCTAAAAGTGATGGATTTGGAAAGTTAAATAGACCTAAAAGTGATGGATTTAGAAAGTTAGATACACCTAAAAGTGATGAATTTGGAAAGTTAAATAGACCTAAAAGTGATGGATTTGGAAAGTTAAATAGACCTAAAAGTGATGGATTGGGAAAGTTAAATAGACCTAAAAGTGATGGATTTGGAAAGTTAAATAGACCATAAAGTGATGGATTTGGAAAGTTAAATAGACCTAAAAGTGATGGATTTGGAAAGTGATAGACACAAAAGTGATGGATTGGGAAAGTTAAATAGACCTGAAAGTAATGGCTTGGGAAAGTGATAGACCTTAACGTGATGGATCGGGAAAGTGATATACCGGAAAGTAATGAATTAGGAAATTGATAGACCTAAGAGTGATGGACTGGGAATGTGATATACCTGGAAGTGATGGATTTGGAAAGTGATCAACTTAAGAGAGATGGATTGGAAAAGTGATAGACCTGAACATGATGATTTAGAAAAGTGATAGGCCTAAAAGTGATGGATTGGGAAACTGATAGACAAGGAAGATGGTGGATTTAAACAGTGATAGACCTAGAAGGTGATGGGCTATTTCAAACAAGACTATCACTAAATGTGATTAATACCCCCTCAAAGGTACCTTGTCACAGAAATCCCATTTCGTCACTAGATTGAATCCTTTCTTCCGCAAAGGGCCAAACCTCAAAGTAAGGTAAACAATTATAGCAAGTTAACATTTTTTCTTTAAACTGCTTGTATGAAATTCAAATTACCGTATTTATTCGAATAATCGCCCGGGCGATTATTAGAATAGTGACCATCGACAAAGGTGGGGGTGGGCGATTATTAGAGTTTTTTGGTACGGAGGTAGGCGATTAGAGAGGTGTGTGGTATGAAAGATGACCGGGGAAAACAAAATAGTACCAAAATCATAATGACATTTTATTTAGGATGTATTGATGACTTCTTAAAAGCCAACGGCTGATTTAGTTCTGCATTTGCATCGGAAATTAAACAGCCATAAGTTGGAAAATCCATAAGTTGGAAAATCCCCCAACACTGCATCATAGTCACAATGAATTTTAAAATGTCTAATATTTGACCCTCGCAACATCGCGTATCATCGTTATTTCTGTATGAATAGGACAGCAAAGATGTACCTGTTTAAAGTATAATCCATTTTTGAAAGACCTGGAAAAAATCGACGTTGAGCTAGTTTCGATACCGTTAGACTTGTACCCTTGTCGTCTTAGCCCCGGTTTTGCTTCAGGCATTTAATCATAACGGAAACAAAAATCAAGACTGAGTCCATTACGACGAATTAGTTATAGTAGGGTCGTGTAATAATCTTAACGCATGAGTAAGCGTGCCAGGTGTTCAATTCGACAATGTAGAGACGCGTCGGTCACCAAGGAGATATGGCCGCGCTGGAACTTTCCCGACTCTTTTCACTTCCTTCATTATTGAAAATAGCAATCTCATTTCAATTAAAGAAAATTACGATAGTAAGTGTTTTGTTACGGATATTTAAATCATATACTTATTTTCTAGTGTTTCACTGAATATGACCGGATATTTAAACGTATAAGCATTGAAAAATTCAATATACATCCTATCCACGGCCCTAAACAGGGAGAGGTCTTTCTTTGCTTTTTCAAACTTTCGTGTCTTTTTCTACCTGTATCTCCTTATCCTAACTGATCGGATTAAATGATTTCTTGGCTCATTACTGAGGTAAGAATTGTCAAGACCAGAAATAAGTTAATGCTTGCAACTGATTCCATTGTTGTTGGTAGTTCTCGGAAGTTTTTACCTTAAAACGTAGAATCTTTGGATTCAGCCATTTAATTTGATAATAAACATTAAACTTTTTTCAATATTGATATGTTTATCTCAATTTAAAATAACATTCCATCTAAGAATTTCACGCCCACAGACACCGAGACAATTGGAGCCTCATAACTAAGTTTAAAATCACTCCTTTGTCCAGATGATACGGAAATAGATTGTTTTGGGGTATTTTTTAGATCAAGTGACAAACTGCATTTTTTCTTTCCGTTCACATCCAGTCTTTAACTTACCTTGGCAAGTTGAAACAACTAACTAAGATGACGTATCAAAAGTAAAGTCTATGCAGTTCAAGTTGAATAATGGATAATTATGCAGTCGCGGCGACGATCTCTTTACGTTTTTATAGGAATACATTATTTACCTTATACATTCAAATGAAATATTATTTCATTTCATTCAAATACGCCAATTAATCATCACTTAATTTTCGATCGTAGAATGGGGGTGGGCGTTTATTAGAATCACCTATTGTTACTGAAAATCGGCGAAAAAAGGCCACATTTTATGCAGTATTTTAGGGGATGGGCGTTTATTAGAATATGGGCGATTATTAGAATAAATACGGTATATCTATCCAGTAGTTAAGTACAAAACTACTAGTTGTTGAGAAAATGAGTGGACAAGATTCTTCATGAAAGGGCCATAACTCTGCAAAATGTGGATAGACCTTAACCAAAATAGGATATGAACAACTGTGCTTGATACTGTGTAAGTCTACCTGTAAAGTTTGAATCAAATCAAATGATAAGTTTTGAGAAAATGAGTGGACATGATTTTTCATAAAAGGGCCATAACTTTGTTAAGCATAAATTGACCACAATAGAAGTGGTACATGCATATCTCTGCTTGATACTAAATTAGATCATACCTGTGAAGTTTGAATCAAATACAATCAATAATTTTAGAGAAAATGAGTGGACAAAAATATTCATTAAAGGACAATAACCCTGCCAAATGAACATGGACCATGACCAAAATAGCACATGCACAACTGTGCTTGATACTGAGTCTACATATGAAGTTTAAATCAAATCTATTGAATAGTTCAAGAGGAAATGAGCATCCAAGATTTTTCATGGAGGGGTATTAACTCCATAAAAAGTAAATGGAGCATAACCAAAATGGGATGTGCACATATTTGCATGATACTGAGTATACCTGTAAAGTTTTAATCAAATCAATAGAATAGTTTTTAAAAACAAGAGGGCCATAGTGGCCCTCGATTGCTCACCTGAGTTGAATTTTTTATTTAATTTCATTGATGACAAATATAATGGTGACAGTGCTTTATCATTCATTCTGCTCGACAAAATATGGTTTTGTCTAAAAACAATTGAACTAACTATGAAAAATTTACAATAATGCTTAAGCAAAATTGAATACCTGATTCTTTGTTGATTGTGCAGCCAATTAACAGATTGGTCAATCAAAAAGTTTACAATTCAGTCATTGAAACCTCTACTGTTGCCTTGATGACTGTTAATAATTTTTCTTTCATTTGGTTTTACTAGGATTTGGGACTAACATGTTATGACTACAGCTTGAACAAGTTGTAGTAAGGAGGTTTAAGTTGCCAACTAATGTTTTGTTGTTTGTAGTTAGGACTTTTAGGGCACCAATTTACTATTTGCCCACAACCATATATATTCAGCAAAAAAAGGAAGTATCCACTTTTAATTTGTCAATTTCTTTTACACCTGAATGGTGAAATGATCAAGAAAGGTACCACTGCGTTTGTAGTGCTTTGTGTTCTCATTTAAATATCTTATTATTTATTCAAGCAATATATCAATATGGTGTTATGCTAGAAGTATCAAAATCTTTGTTTTCTACATTGGCGTTCGTCACATACGCGTTTTTTTATTCTTCTCAAATGAAAATAACCTGTAAAGCTCTGTGGTTAAGAAAAACAAGCATTTGTTGTGTTCAGTTCAACACAGTATAAAAACAAGACATTTTCCAAACTTGTCAAACCTTGAGTAAATTGTACGGGCTTTATTTAAAGGAGAAGATCAATCAAGACGTTTGCTGAACATTTCAAGATATTACTCTGTGACCTAGTTTTCTACTCCAGTTGATCCAATTTCGAAATCATCAAAGATACCATTAAGACAATCATTCTGACCAAATTTCAGATTGATTGGGCAAAAAAGTGGCATCTACAGTGCGTACAAGGTTTTTCTAAGATTTGACCTTAGTTGACCCAATTTTGAATTCATACAATATCTTGTCACAACAATCATTCTGACCAAATTTCAGGTTGACCTAGTTTCAAACTTGCACAAGATTTCATCAAGACAATCATTCTGTTCCAATTTCAGGTGGATTGGGCAAAAAATGTAGCCTCTAGAGTGTAAACAAGGTTAAGATTTGACCCAATGATCTTGTTTTTGATCCAAGTTGACCCAGTTATGAACTTGTCCAAGACTTCATCTAGACAATCAATCTGATCAAATTTCAGGCTGATCAGACAAAAATGTTGCCTCTAGAGTGCATACGAGGTTTTTCTAAGATTTGACCCTGTGACCTTTTTTTTAACCTAAGTTAAGCCAATTTGGAACTTATCCGTGATTTCATCAAGACACTCATTCTTACCAAATTTCAGGCTGATCAGACAAAAATGTTGCCTTTAGAGTGCATACAAGGTTTCTCTAAGATTTGACCCAGTGACCTAGTTTTTGATCCCAGTTGACCCAATTTAGAACTTCTACGAGACTTAATCTAGACAATCATTCTGATCAAATTTCAGACTGATCAGACAAAAAATGTTGCCTCTAGAGTGCAAACAAGGTTTTTCTAAGATTTTACCACCTTGACCTAGTTTTTGACCCCAATTGACCCAATTTCGAAATTGTCAGATTTTATTAAGACAACCATTCTGACCTTTTTTCAGGTTGATTGGGCAAAAAATGTAGCCTCTAGAGTACATACAAGGTAAATGTTTACGATGGACGATCCATGACGGACATCCACCTAACCACAAAAGCTCACCTTCAGCACTTCCTCCTCAGATGAGCTAAAAAGTGTGGACAAGATTTTTCATTAATGGGCTATAACTCCTTGAAAAGTAAATCAAGCGTAACCAAAATGAGATATGCACAAATCTGCTTAATACAGAGTCTACCTTTCAAGTTTGAATCAAATGCAATCAATAGTTTTAAAGAAAATGGGTGGACAATGTTTTAGAGAAAAGGAGCCAACTAGAATTTTCATTAAGGTGCATTAACTGCTTGAAAAGCAAATGGAGCATAAGCAAAATAAGATATGGACATCAGATTCTCTGCTCGACTGTGAAGTTTGAACAAGAGCCATGTGGAACATGGCCATCCCCCGCCATAAAAAGCTTGATAGTAAACTGAAGTCAGTTAGATTTAGGCTTCTTGTGCACTGCATTTCTTCTCAATGAGTTCGATAATAGCTTTTATACTTTCAGAGATATGCTCAGGACAAAATCTAAGTCTTTTAAAACAACAAAGGGCAATAACTCCAAAATTATGCAAGCAAGAGTTGTGGTTCTTGTGCACTGCACTTCTCCTCAACGAGATCTATCCACCCATGAAGTTTCAAGTTAATAGCTATTATACTTTCAGAGATATGCCCCGGACAAAATCTTAGTCTTTAAAACAACAAAGAGCTATAACTCCAAAATTATGCAAGCATAAGTTGTGTTTTTTGTGCACTGCACTTCTCCTCAATGAGATCTATTGACCTATGAAATTTCAAGTTGATATCAATTATACTTTCAGTGATATGCTCCAGACAAGTTTAGTGACGGAATGACGGAATGACTGAATGACAGAAGGATGGAATGAGAGGACAGAGTTAATAACTATATCCCCTTCGCAGAAACGGCAAGGGATACAAAAATTAATCAGCTATTTTGAGAGAAAATGAACAAACATGATTTTTCACATCAAAGGGCCAAAACTCTGTAAAAAGCAAATTTAGCATAACTGAAATAGGGATTGCTCTAAGAGAATCTCTGCATGATTATAACTGAGTCTATCTTTGAAGTTTGAAATAAATCTATCCACTAGTTTAAGTGCATAATTATGAGCAGACAAGATTTTTCATCAAACGTCCATAACTCTGGAAAAGAGTATATATAGCATAACTAAAATAGGCATTGCACTTTTGTGCTTGATACCGAGTATATCTTTTAAAGTTTAAATAACATAAAACTAGTAAATTATGAGAAGTAGAGTGTACAAAAAGCAACAGACTGACGGACCGCCCAACAAGCTGACTCCTATACCCCCCCACAGAGTTTTAGGGGGTATAAAGGAGCATAATGTCTACAAAAACGTAATTCCTTACTGATTTCTTGGTATAGACGGTCTTTTGATTGTGAACAAACCTCATCTGTTTCAAGACAGTACTTCCATCATAAAATCAGAGTAATTATTAAATTTGAAACTGTGTAGTTGCTACTACAGACTAAATAAGCACTGTCTTAATTAGATTGATGGTAAAGGTTTTAATATCACTTTCAAGAGTATTTCAGTTATATCACAGCTACTACAGTGCACCTAGCTAAGGGGTCTGGTCATTTTCTCACAATAGCACAACCACACCACCCAATCCAAGCAAACTAGGCTGCTCATCTTGCTTAGGTGTACTACCTATCATTCACAAATCTGTGATAGACAAGTGACCCATATCTTGATAACTTTGTCTGTTGGCCAAGCAAGGAACTGAACTCACCAACCCAGGATTAAGAGCACAGTGTGTTACTGACTGAGCCTCTCTAAAAAAACAGTCAATCAAAAAATGAATTATTGTACTCAGCATACTTATTAACCCTTGTCATGCTGAACCCGGAATATTCTGGTTAAGGCAGGAGATGTAGACCAAGATCAGCCTGCACATAAGTGCAGTCTGATTTTGGTCTACACCTTCTGTGGCATTTTTTTCTAACCAGACTTTTTCATAAAATTAATTTTCAAAAGATGTATTGAGCATTGAACCAGTACTACCAGTGCTCTCAGCCCTTTGATTTTAATGAAATACGATAAGATTTTCAATGATTAATTTCAGGTAAACAGAAAAATGACCATCTTCTTACACTAAACCCTTGTCATGCTGAATAAAATACTTAGTTAGAAATGTATGAAATCAAAAGGCTGAATGGACCGGGAGCATCAACTGTGTTTGAAAATTAACCCTTGTTTTGCTGAATTGAATCCTATCTCAGAAATGCTATTAAATCAAAGGACTGAAAGCACTAAAAGCATTTGTGATAGGTAAATATTTCTTTGAAAATTGATTTCATAAACAACTCTGGCGTTCATTAGACTAATAGGTGCTATAGACTAAGATCAGTCTGCACATTTCTGCAGGCTGATCTGTGTCTATACCTTCTGCCAAAACAGGAATATTCCTGGTTCAGCATGACACATTATTTATCAACAACTCTGGCTTGCAAAAGGACAAACAGGTGGTGTAGACTAAGATCAGACTGCAAATATGTGCATACTGATCTTAGTCTATATCTCCTGCCAAAACAGGAATTTTCTGGGTTCAACATGACAAGGGTTAATACAATAAGAAAGCTTAGAATCTATTTCACAACACCCAAAGTACCTATGGTATATCTGGCATTATCCAGTCTCACTATACATTTTTTTCGACACACACTATTTTGTTGTAAAAGTTCAAGGTCATCTGGGTCCTCGTCTATATACATGAGGGAATCCTCACGAAGAGCGAAGTCCTCATGATTGACTCCACCGTCACCAGATCCCATGGTAACAGTTTGATTGGTTTCCATGGTTACCATATCACTACCACCGATACATCACTTAGACTAAACATTTAAAATAATTCCATTAAGTAAATCCACACTCTCTGATTAACGAACTACATCCATTTGAACATTATCTAATGTGAATATTCTTTGTTTGACTAAGTAAAGGCTTCAGTACTGAAAACATACACTCCTTTCAATACATTATTCAAGCTTTTTCCACATTTATGATGTATCCAAGATGGTTATTTCTCAACACACTTATATATCCAGAGAAATGATGTTTGCATCAGTCCAGGGACAATTTTCCATTTTCTATTAAATTCCATATAGATCCTATCTATTTATCCAAGTATTAGACTTTCCTTTTCTTTCAAACATCACATTTGATATGATGCCATAGCAGACAGCTTTCTTTAACTTGGTAAAATACAGTTATCCAAAGTATACAAGAAACTTTATTTTATCCCAGTATTTTTTGTGCGATTTTGTCAATTTTCACTAAGGAGGAATATGGAAGATTAAGTTTTTCAAATCTAAAAAAAAAAAATCAACTGCTATACAAATTCAATCTATCATCAAACAACAAAATTATTTCAAGCAATTTCTTCATTTTCTACATTTTTTCCTAAGTCTTTTACTTGAGGGGTGTAAAAAACAGGCTCATTTGAGATAAAATAAGATAATCCATTATTATTACTGTGTGAAAGGAAAATTTATTTGGAATAGATAATTTTTTCCAACAATGTTTTATTCAATAAAATACCAACTAAAGCCCCGAATCCTATTCTATTTGTATAGAATACTCTTTTGTTAGTGAACATGTATTCTGAGTTTCAAGTGTCCTGCAATACCAGAGATATTTAAGAGATGAAGAGAATATTTTTTGTTTTCATGGAGGTATGAACCGAAAAAACTAATCACACTGTATGAATACGTGAAGCAGATTCATACATTGTGTGATTAGTTTTTTCGGTTCATACCTCCATGAAAACAAAAAACATTCTCATCATTTCTTATAATTTAATAGCATTGAGCGAAAAAACTAAAAGCTGTACAAATTTTGATACCTTTTTGTATGGAACTATTTTATGCGGAAGCATACAAAATGTCTGTGTGCTCAAAATTTCGTTCATGGAGGTATGAATTGAATTTTTCGACCAATCAGATCGCTTGTTTTTGATAGACGAAACTAACAATTAAATTATTACAAAATGTTACAAAATTTAGGAAGAAGATGCTGACACAGATGACAATATGGCTCTACCAATACCGCGGGTTTTTCTCCGAAAACAGCCATGCGAAAAATGTTAAAAGGCAAATCAAGTACTCCCTCAGATGATTTCCCAAGAATATTCACTAATCAAGTGCCTCCTGCATAATCAAAGTCCTTTGGGTATAAGTTTTTATGGTCTTGAAAACAAACATGCATGCAGCTTTGATTTACCTAAACAATAAACAGTTTTCAGGGCCCTTAACCTGTATCCACACAAATTCAGAATTTTTAACAACTCGACAAAGACAATTTGGAAGACTTTGTGGAAAATGAAGAAATTGCTGTTTGCAAGCTTTTTTGAGAGCAGTCTCTTCATTTTTGACAATGTTTTCTACTAAAAGGTTAAAGATTGTTAAAAATGATTAAGTAAAAATAAATAAACTGATGACAGATGAAGCAACACCTGTATACTAACCTTTAACCCATCACCTGACAACAAAATTTTAGACCAGTCCAAAATGAAAAGAGTTGCAGACGACAATTCGAATTGTGCTAAAATTTGAAAATAATATCCAAATAGGATTGAAAATATTGTGAGAAAAGGAGCAATTGCTTCTGCAGACAAAAAGTTGAATTGTGCCAAAATTTAAAAATTCATGCCAAATAGGGTAGAAATCATGGTGAGAAAAGAAGAAAGTGCTTGTTACAAGCCATTTCTCCTTTCCTCGCTGATCATGTTGCTAGAGAGCATCAAAAAGTGTCATTGTCTGGTAATGGACTGTTGAGCATAAACATATGATCTAATAATGTTTGTTTGAATGGGGTTTAATGCCACTTTTATCAATTTTTCAGTCATATCGCAGCATCTTTAGCACTAACAATAGTTACCTAGTATATCTCATACCAGTACCACCATTACATACCTAATCACACTAATGTATGAATCTGCTTCGCATTTTCGTAAAGTGTGATTAGTTTTTTTGGTTCATACCTCCATGAAAACAAAAAATATTCTCTTCATCTCTTAACCCATTCCCACACAGGAACGCTTTTAAACGCCCCTAAATATGAAAGCTTTGGAAAACATTGTTGTTACAAGCAATTTCTTCATTATCCACAATGTTTTCTACCCCAAAAGGCAAAGGCTTTAAAGGTTTCGTCAATTTTATATTTTTGTCTGCAACTTCTTTAAATTGGGACTGGTATAAAATTTTATCATGTGGGAATGGGTTAAAAAAGTGGTTACTAAAGCTTATCTAAGCTGTATGAAAACCATTAGGTTACCAACCAACCATGTTGTTTTTGTTACATTTACTGACCATAAATTTTGCAAGCTTTGCAAAATAACACCTTTAAATGTCTAAGTCAAACTTCCTCCCTATGATTACTTTGTCATGAATCTGCCAATCCTCGTTGAAAAAATTAAAAATTAAAAAGATTTTTTCATATTTTAGTTACTTCCGCACAATCCAAAATTGCATTCCCCCAGAAACACTTGTTAATCCTTGTTATGCTGAACCCAGAATATTCCAGTTTAGGCAGGAAGTGTAGATTAAGATCAGCCTGCTCATAAGTGCAGTCTGACCTTAGTCTACACCTCCTGCTAGTACTTTTCCTACCAGAGTTGTTTATGAAAACGATTTCTTAACCCATTCCAACTCAATCCATCCTTTTTACGCCCTTCAGGAAAAAAGCTTTGGAAAACATTGTGGAAAATATCAAGCAATTTCTTCATTATCCACAATGTTTTCTATCCAAAAAGGTTAAAAAAATTAAAAGTCCATTTGAAATTGTCGTCTGCATCTTCTTTCAATTTGGACCAGTCTAAAATTTTGTCAAGTGGGAATGGGTTAAAGAAATATTGATTTTTGGACAATAAGTTCTATCAGTGCTTTCATTCCTTTGATTTTACAGCAATTCAGTAAGGTAATTCATACAGCATGGCAAGGGTTAAAAATCAAATCCACTTTTGCATGGAATCTCTTTTGTGCATTAACCCATTACCAGCCTGCAAAATTTTAGACTGGTCCAAAGGAGTTGCAGACATCAGTTTAAAGTTTATGAAATTTTTAGATTTTTTAATCTTTTTGGATAGAAAACATTGTGTTAAATGAAGAAATTGCTTGTGACAAGCAATTTCTCCATTTTACACAATGTTTTCCCAATCATTTTTCTTTGGGGCGTGCAAAAGCATCACTGTGTGGGAATTGGTTAAGATAAGGTTTTTGTTTCATACATAAATGAAATTTTAAAATCTTCTTTTCAAAACTAAAAGTATTATCTTCACAACTGAAGTAAATTTAAAGGCATTTTAAGTCACCAAATGACGTTAAACTAATAGCAATCATTTTCTCTTTTCATACAATCTTAACCCTTGTCATGCTGAATAAAAATCCTTTACAGAATTGCATCAAAGTCAAAAGACTGAAAGGACTGAAAAACCTTACTGTTAGTTAATAACTATTTTGAAAAAAATATCTTATAAACATTATTGACTTAAAGGAGACAAACAGGTGGTGTAGACTAAGATCAGACTGCACATCTGCAGGCTGATCGTTGTCTTTATCTCCTGCCTAAACATGAATATTCTGGGTTCAGCATGACAAGGGTTAATAAACATGAGCAAAAGAATATTTCATTCAGATTATGTGCCTAAAAGTTTAGATTTTGAAAGAAAAATCCTTTAAAAAAAGAAATTAAATGTCAATTTAATTTCCCCAAAAAACAGTAAAAGAAACTTCATTATTTGAAGATAGTATATTCTGACAGGTTTAATATGAGCTTGGCTGCAATTGTGTGAGACCTCTATAATAAAAACTGTAACAAGAGGGCCAATGGCCCTAAAGCGCTAACCTGAGTACATGACTGAAGAAATTAAAAAGCCCAAGTGACCTAATTTTAGCCCAAACTGTGACCCATTATCAAATCTTGTCTGAGTAATCAAGAACAAAGAATGTATTTGTGCAAGAAAAGTAGCAATAAATTACACAAAATATTTCTTCAAGTTAGACCTTGTGACATAGTTTTTTATCCCATAAGACCTAATATCAAACTTGACAGAGATTTTAATGGAGACAAACATTCATGTCAATTAAGCCAAAATTTATGCCTCTAGAGTGCAAGTTTTTCTAAGATTTGACCTATTGACCTAGTCTTTGACCCTAAGTGACCAGATGGTCAAAATATTTTGAAAAAACAGACATTCTGACAAAATTTCAAATAAATTAAGCCACAGATATGCCTTCTGGAGTGAAATCAAGATATTTTTTAAGATTTGACTTATTGACCTTATTTATGATCCCATGTGACCCTAAGTCGAACTTGGCAGAGTAATAATGGACACAAACATTCTGACCTAATACCATAACAAATAAGTCAAAAATTGGGCCTCCAAGTGCGCACAAGGTTATTTGAACCAACATCAAACTTATATATATGACTGGGATATTATGCAGACGAACAGTGAGACATTTGAAGCAAAAATGTGAGCTTGAGAGCGCATACAAGGTTTTTCCAAGATTGGCCTTGTGACCTAAGTTTTTTACACCATGTGACCTAATATTGTACCTGTCCAAAGTTTTATGGAGACAAACAATCTGACCAAGCTTCTAGACATTTGAGGCAAAATCTTGGGCTCTAGAGTGCACATAAGATGTTGACACGAGGCTGATGATGGAAGCTGGACAAGGCTAGATCAAAAAAGCTAACCATCAACACTTTGTGTTCAGGTGAGCTAAAAACAAATCTTGAGGTTTATTGATAGAAGAAATATTTATTCTCACAAGTTGTACTAGACTATTCATTTCTTAATAAGTCTGTCTAGTTCTAAAGATTCTGAAATATATCATGACCACCCTTCAATGTATTTTCAAGCCAAAATTGGATGTTAACCCAAAACCAGATGGCAAACATTTACACTGGTTAAATTGGAAAGGAGTTGCAGACATTAAATATTAACCCATGTCATGCTGAACCCGTAATATTCCTGTTCTAGCAGGAGGTATAGACAAAAAGCAGTCTGATCTTAGTCTACACCTCCTGTCTGTCCTTTTGAAACCAGAGTTGGTTATGAAATTAATTTTCAAAAGAAGTATTGACAAGTGAACAACAAGTACTACGAGTTCTTTCAGCCCTTTTCTTTTCAAACAATTCTGAAAAGAATTTATTCAGCATGACTAGGGTTAATTGATAAAATTTAGAAATCTTTGTTTTCGGATATAAAAACATTATGAACTTGACTATCACTAAAGGTGATTGATACCCCCCAAAGGTTCCTTGTCACATAAAATACATTTTGTAACTACAATGAAGCCTTTCTTCCACAAAGGGCCAAACCTCAAAGAAAGTAAACAAAAAAAGGAAGTTCTAATCTTTTCTTGATCCCTTATGTGAAATTTGAATCATATCCAACTAGGAGTTTAGTAGAAACTAGCAGCTGCTGAGAAAATAAATGGACAAGATTTTTCATCGAAGGGCCTTAACTCGTCAGAGACGGATTATGATCCCTAAATACAGCCCTGTCACAAAAAGAATAAATTCAAGAATTGTATTAAATTATTTCGAAATTCGTCCATAATTTTAAGAGCTATGCTCCGAATATGCTTAGTTTTAACAATTGACTTTGAGCTGTGACCTAGGAGCTATCTGAATATTTCTTATAAATGGTACTATACTCATGATAGAGAGCAATTGTGCCTATTCATATTGAAATTCATCCCTCATTGAAGGACCTTAACACTCTGGACATGCTTAATCTTAACATTTGACCTTGAGCCATAACCTTTTCTTTGGTGCTATTAGATTCTTTTTTTTCTCAAATGGAACATCAAGTCATAATGACCAAGTAATGTTGGAATCTATTCGTAAAATTGAGGAGCTATGCTCTAGACATGCTTAATTTCAACATTTGACCTTGAGCTTAGACCTTGACCTTCCACCTATCTGTTTATTTTTAAATGGCACATCTACTCAAGAAAGAGTACAATAATAATAAATGTGCCAAGTTATATAGAAATCCATTAATAATTGAGGGAGCTTATAATGCTGTGGACATGCTTAATTCTTATGTTTGATCTTATTCTGTGACCTTGGCTTTGGACCTATCTGAATATTGCTTTCAAATGGTACAAAAAAAGTAAATGGAGTGCAACCAAATTAGAATATGCACATCTCTGCTTGATACTGAGTCTACCTGTGAAGTATGAGACGGACAACAATAAAACAATATGCCCCTGATCTTTCAAAGCGAGGGCATAAACAGGACAAAATAGAATATCTTATTCTGATTACCTTTCTAAAGTTTAGATATTAACCCTTGTCTGGCTGTATATATATATCACCTTTCTGAATTGCTGTAAGATCAAAGGGCTGAAAGCACTGATAGAACTTGTTGTTCAGTAATCAATATTTCTTTTAGAAATCAATTTCATAAACAACTCTGGCAGGAAAAGTACAGGCATGAGGTGAAGACCAAGATCAGACTGCACTTATGTGCAGACTGATCTTTGTCTACACCTCCTACCAAAACCAGAATATTCCGGTTCAGCTTGACAAGCTTCAACATTTTCTTTAAAAATTAATTTACATAGAAAGTTAATTTTCCCCAAAAGGGTAAAAGAAACTACATCAACTGATTCAGACAGTTTGATATGAGCTTGGCTGCAACTGAATTGATTTGTGGTGTATGATAAAACCTGTAAAAATTCATCTTGAGGTTTATTGATAGTAGAAATATTTCTTCTCCCAAGAGTTGTGGGAGTTGTACGAGTCTATGTATTCCTTAATAAGTCTGTCGGGTTCTAAAGTAACATTCGACTGATTCTGACACATATCTGTGACCATTCTTCCACCCATATTCATTTTCCAGGCAAAATCAGTTAGTAACCAATTTTCACACAACGAAATTTTTTCATACACCTCAAGAAAAAAGATTTGGAAAATGTTGTGAAAAATGAAGAAATTTATGTTACAAGTAATTCCTTAACCCTTCCCATGCTGATCCCGGAATATTCCTGATTTGCAAAATAGCTGTGGCTGGTGTATAGACTAAGATCAGACTGCACAGACGTGCAGTCTGATCTTAGTCTATACTGCCTGCTTATTTTTTAGTGTTGGGGGAAATATTTGACCAAAGTAGACCTAAGTTTGACAAAAAATGTTGTGAAGAAAGGATAAATATTTAGCAGGACAAGGGTTGATAATCCACAAAGTATTCTACCTTAACCCATTCCCACACAGCAAATTTTAGACTGGTCCAAATTGAAAGAATCTGCAGACGACAATTTCAAGTTGATGGAATTTTAAATGTTTTCATCTTTTGGGATAGAAAACATTGTTGATAATGAAGTAATTGCTTGTAACAAGCAATTTCTTCATTTTCCACAGTGTTTACCAAAGCTGTTTTATTGAGGGGCGTAAAAAGGAGGGATTGAGTTGGAATGGGTTAAAAGGCATAATTATTCAACTTTACATTATTGTTTGCATCTTCTTTGAATTTGGATAAGTCATCACAATCCAATCCAAATCGTTTTTAACCCTTGTCATGCTGAATAAAATCCTTGTCTGAATTCGGATATAAAATCAAAGGCCTGAAAGTACTGGAAGCACTAGTTTATGGTAAAAAATTATACTGAAATTAATTTTATACACTGCTCTGGATTTTAGGAGACAAACAGGAGGTGTAGACTAAGATCAGACTGCACTTATGTGCAGGCTGATCTTTGTCTATACATCCTGCCAAAACCGGAATATTCCGGGTTTAGCATGACAAGGGTTAATTTTTTTTTTAGGACACTTGGCATTGGGTAATCAGAATAAGACACCTTGAGCTGTTCATGCTCAGGTGAGCTAATGAAGAAATTGCTTGTTACAAGCAATTTCTTTATTTTGCACAATGATTTCCAAATTTTTTTTCTTGAGGGGCATCAAAAGGAATGAGTTAATCCTTCCCACTCAATAATGCTTTTAGACATCCTAAAGAAAAAAAGGTCCAGAAAACATTGTGGACAATGAAGATATTTCATGTTAGAATCAATTTCTACACTATTTATAATATTTTCAACCTCAAAAGACAAAATTTTTTAGAATTTCAACAACTTGAAACTTTTGTCTGCAACTCTTTTTAATTTTGACCAATTTTAGACAACATTGTGAGAAAATGTAGAAATTTCTTGCAAGAGGCTATTTCTTTATTTACTGACAATGATTTTTACCCACACAGAAAAAAATCTAAAATTTCACAAACCTTAATTTGTTCTGACTGCAAAAGCTTTCATTTTGGACCAGTCTAAAATTTTGTTATCTGATATGGATTTAAAAAACAAGATAACACAATATTCTCTAAAATAGTTCTGCAGAAACTTAATTGTTTTTCTGTCTATTGTATAACAGTCTCGCTTCTATTTATGTGTGAGAAATCACATCATTCCCTAGAGTTTAAATGTAATCAATTGATCTGAGAGCTCAATTCCAGAAAGCCTCTTTTAAGTCAATTTAAAAGTTCTGTTTTTCATCGTAGTTAATGATTAAGCCATTGTCTGCTTGACTTGTTTATCGCTTAGTAGTTAAATTCTTACATTAAAATTTATCATTTCTTTATCAATAATAGGCTGCAATTGTTTAGAACTGTTGCTAAATGGTCTTAAGATCCCAAACAAATTAAGTTGAGAGCATCTGAAGACAACACATGACGGAGAATCACATTAAATTTACATGTTGCCACAAGTTCTGACCAACCTGAAGATGTTTTAAAGGAAAGTCAGGCCTTGAAATAACAGTAAAAAATATATACAAAAGGCCTGAAAGGGCCTGTATCGCTTCTCTGGTACTTTTGGCCCAGTAGTTGAGGGGCCAATGCTATAAACAATGAATGGCTTTGAAAAATGTTGATCTAGAACAAAGTCCTTTGACTGATAGATCAAATGGGGTTTTACACTAATTATTACAGTATTTCAGTCATTATTATGACAGCTGAGCACCTAACTATGGTTTCTTGGTATTTCTCACACCAGTACTACCATGACATCTTTCCCGAGCCTGAGCCAGCAGCTCATCCAACTTAGGCTCACGATATGAAGGAGTTGCACACACAAGATAACAAGACATTATAAGCCCCTTTTTCCCATGACACAGCTTTGATTCATCATACTGTTTTAACAAGTGCTAAGTCACATGGTAAAAATCTTTCTTTGAAACTATATTATTCTGCCAAGATATGTGGAAGGAGTTACACACCCAAGGTTACAATCTGAACTCTGTCTAATACATGGCCACCAGTTGAGGACATTCAACAATCTGATTACAAGAATCTGGCTAATAAATTGCTCTTATCAACAAAATAATCCAATCATCCCCTGAATAATCTAGATTGTATAATCCTGGTTTAATTTATATCTGTTAACGTTAGAGACCTTGAATTGGAACTTAAATATAATTAAAATTATTCTAGAAATTAGGCAAATCATCTTCTATCTGCAAAGTGTTAAATGTTTGCCTGGAGAAAAAACTGATTTTCTCTCCGAAACTTAATTAAATGGGCAGTCACGATAAAACAATAGTGTTCCGACATTCTAAGTGAAATTCACAGCTTCCTAACCACAAAGTTTTTCTCCGTCTCATTATTGATCCTTCAAACCAATTAGAAAAGTTCCCAAATATATTTAGGAGAGAAATCATTCTTTGACTCGAAGGTTTTTTTGTTAGTTGATATTTTCTAATCCCTCGGCATAATGAATAAAATTCTTGTTCAGAATTGCAAAGGGCTGAAAGCGCTGTTAGCATAGGCTGTGTCTCTGTATTTATTTTTGATGTTAATTTTACGACATCTCTTGTTTAACCCATTCCCAGACGAGAAAATTGTAAAGCAGTCCAAATTGAAAGAAATTGCGGACGACAATTTCAAGTTGATGCTTTTTTTTTTGTCTTTTCAGATGGAAAATATTGTAGATAATGAAGAAATTGCTTGATTTAAGCAATTTTTTCATTTTCCACAATGTTTTCCATACCTTTTTTCTTTGGGGGCTTCTAAAAGCACCACAGAGTGTGAATGAGTTAAAAAGGACAAAGAGATGTAGCAGACTTATCAAATTGCATTTATTTGACATCTGATATCTGCCTATACTTCCTGCAGATCAGGAAAATTTTAGGTTCAGCATGACAAAGGTTAACAAAAACATGGTCAGCTCTATAAAAGTAGTAAGAATTCTAGGGAGTAACAAAGATCCTATATTGCTCTGGCTAACCCTTGTCTATATGAATAAAATCCCCCTGAGAATTGATTTAAAATCAAAGGGCTGACAGCGCCGGCAGCACTAATAGTGCATGTATAATTATTTTGGAATTTATCTTATAAACATTTCTTTCTTATAAGAGACACCCAAATGGTGTAGACTAAGATCAGATTATATATCCATGCAGGCTAGATCATTGTCTATACCTGCTGCAAAAAACGGGAATAGTCCTTGTTCAGTGTGACAAGGCTTAAGCAAGAGATATAATGAATGTAATCTGACTAAAGTAACAATGTTTTCTGAGTTTTTTTTCCTAAGGGGCGTCAAAAAGTGTCACTGTGAGGGAATGGGTTAACCCATGTCATGCCGAACCCAGAATATTCCTATTTTTGGAATAGGTATAGCTTAAGATCAGCCTGCATATAAGTACAGTCTGATCTTAGTCTACACCTGCTGTTTGTCTTCTTCAAATTTTCACTCTTACCTTATGCTCCCAGTGCTTTCAGGCCTTTGACTTTCATGCAAATTCAGATACAGATTTTATTCAGCATGACAAGGATTAATTTTACTAACATTTGATGGTAAATACAGCTCACAAAGGATCCAAGCCACAAAGTTAGCACATGTAATTCATTTGCATTTTCTGATTCTGTGGTTATATTGTGCAAAGAGTCTTTATAACACAATAAATTCTTGAAACTTAATCGTTCAAAATTGGTTCAACGATTATAATTCAACTAAAATGGTAACTTTCACATTATATGGTATTTAAACTGTTCAAGAAATTACTGCAATTAAATTTCACGTACTTTTAGGATTTACCAGAGAATAACACTGTCTACAGTTTCTAAATATGAAATACCAGTCAAAGGATGTTTCCTGGTTTTCAATTATTTATCTTTGTGGTGTGGAAATAGATTTCTTCCAATGTTCCCATAAAAAGTCACAGACCTTATTTTAAATGTACAGAATTAAAATGAACTGGTCTGTAAATCAAAGAAAGGAGATAAATTTTTAGAAACCATTGTTGTTAATTAAGAAATCATCTAGAACCCAGCATTTTCTTCATTAACTACAATACTTTCTACTCCTCAATATGAACATATATAATGATAATTTTCAAATATACAATGAGTTATCGTTAAGATACATTTTGTACCATGTCAAGATTTGCCATGGGGTTTACTTGTCTCTGTAAAAAAAGTACTTGTCCACAAGTAAAAAAGCCCTTGTCTGGGAAGTCTAAGGCCAGGGAAATCAACGCTGCAGCTTAATTGATTTATTGATTGAATGGGGTTTAATGCCACTTTTAACAGTAATTCAGTCATATTGTGGCGGCTGGAGCACCTAACAATGGATTCCTGGTATTTCTCACATCAGTAATACCACTACATCCTTTCCTAGCCTCCAGCTGATATCTCACTTAGGTTAACGATTATCCATCCATTGGTGAGAGACAAATGTCACAAAGGATATGTGCTGCCACTGGGGATCGAACCCATGACATCCCATGATAATGAAAGCAAATGCTGCAACTTAAAGTGGCTCTTCAACTAAATGTTCTTTCTTCTTATTAAATCTTCTAAATTCACAATGAATATGACCAATAAACAGCACTTTTAACAGTATTTCAGTCATATCGTTGCGGCTGGAGCACCAAACAATGGATTCCTGGTATTTCTCACACCAGTACTACCACTACATTATTTCCTAGCCTCCAGCTGCATGCTATCCCACTTAGGTTTATGATTATCCACTCACAGGTGAGACAATCTAAATGTCAGAAAGAATATGTGCTGCCACCGGAGATCGAACTCATTACATCAAATGATTGAAGATTAGGAGTCTGATGCGCTTCCAACTGCACTATGAAGGCAGCTAGTCAGTGTTTAGAGTATTTAGAGGCGCTTGATCTCCTGAATCGCTCCACCAGCCCGAATTTATTTATCATACATAATAGACGATTGCTGGCCTTGCTCCCTGAGCTCTAAATGGAAGTTCCAGTTTGATATTAACACTTGTCATGCTTACAGAAAGCAGAATATTCCTGCTTTACACGGGAAGTATAGACAAAGATCAGCCTGCACATTATGTGCAGTCTGATCTTATTGACCACCTGCTTGTCCCTATTAAGCAAGAGTTGTTCAAAAATTAATTGTCTAAAGAAATAATAGTTCTCTGAAAGAGCTTTCAGTGTTTACAGTCCTTTGATTTAAGTGTATTATTTCCAAATGGATTTTATTCAGCATGACAAGGGGTAAATAGGATTATTTTGCAAAAACTATGATCAGTAACAATAACAAACAAGGTGCCAAATTGTCACAAGATACGCCCGTCACATTGCTTAATATCAACTGGGGGGTTTGAATAGAACTGAGGTTATTTTGAATGAATTTTTTTTGTCAAACAAAGTATGAAAAACAACAAAGGGCAATAACTCAAAATATAGGCTAGGTAGAGTTATGGTTCTTGTGCACTGCACTCCAACTTGGTGAGCTCTATCAATCCATGAAATTTCATGATTCTAGCTATTATACTTTTAGAGATATACTCCGGACAAGATTCAAGTATGAAAAACAACAAAGGGCAATAACTCAAAAAATAGGCCAGGTAGGGTTATGGTTCTTGTGCACTGTACTCCAACTTGGTGAGCTCTATCCAACCATGAAATTTCATGATCCTAGCTATAATACTTTTAGAGATATACTCCGGACAAGATTCAAGTATGAAAAACAACAAAGGGCAATAACTCAAAAAATAGGCTAGGTAGAGTTATGGTTCTTGTACATTGCACTCCTACTTGGTGAGCTCTATCCATCCCTGAAATTTCATGATTCTAGCTATTATACTTTTAGAGATATACTCCGGACAAGATTCAACTATGAAAAACAACAAAGGGCAATAACTCAAAAAATAGGCCAGGTAGAGTTATGGTTCTTGTGCACTGCTTTCCCTCTTGGTGAGAATTATACACCCGTGAAGTTTCATGATCCTAGCTTTAATACTTTTAGAGATATACTCCGGACAAGATTCAAGTATGAAAAACAACAAAGGGCAATAACTCAAACAAGAGGGCCAGAATGGCCCTAAGATCGCTCACCTGACTAATGTAAGATGATTCAAAATTTTGCCAACACTTTTGAAAAGGGTCACCCAAGGAATATTCATTTAAGTTTAGTTGAAATTGGCCCAATGGTTACTGAGGAGATGTTTAAAAATTTCACAGTAAAAAAACTGCCTCGCCCTGCCACGCCCATATTTGGGCGTAAATCAAAATTCTGCAAACACCTTTTGAATAGGGTACCCAAAGGAGCATTCATGCCAAGTTTGGTTGAAATTGGCCAAATGATTACTGAGGAGAAGATATTTAAAGATTTCTAAATAAAAAAATGCCCCAACCTGCCACGCCCATACTTGGACATCAATCAAATTTCACAAACAACTTTTGAAAAAGGTTCACCCAAGGAACATTCATGCCAAGTTTTGGTTGAAATTGGCCCAATGCTTACTTAGGAGAAGATATTTAAAGATTTCCAAATAAAAAACGGCCATGCCCTTGTTTGGGCATAAATCAAATTTCCTAAACACGATTTGAAAAGGGTCACCCAAGGAACATTCATGCCAAGTTTGGTTGAAATTGGCCCAATGGTTACTGAGGAGAAGATGTTTAAAGATTTCAAAGTCAAAAACTGCCCCACCCTTCCAAGCCCTTATTTGGGCATCAATCAAAATTCTAGAACATCTTTTGAAAAGGGTCACTCAAGGAACATTCATACCAAATTTGGTGAAATTGGCCAAATAGTTACTGAGGAGAAGATGTTTACAGATTTCAAAGTCAAAAACTGCCACGCCCATATTTGGGTGTGAAACCAAATTCTGCAAACAACTTTTGGAAAGGGTCACCAAAGGAACATTCATGCCAAGTTTGGTTGAAATTGATCCAATGCTTACTGAGGAGAAGATGTTTAAAGATTTCAAAGTCAAAAAAGTGCCCGACCCTGCCAAGCCCATATTTGGGCATAAATCAAAATTCCAGGAACAACTTTTGAAAAGGGTCACCCAAGGAACATTCATG
Organism: Fragum fragum; assembly: GCA_946902895.1. Classification (NCBI taxonomy): domain Eukaryota; kingdom Metazoa; phylum Mollusca; class Bivalvia; order Cardiida; family Cardiidae; genus Fragum; species Fragum fragum. Next base: position 13,436,181 of record OX336381.1, read on the forward strand.
CAAAGTTTGGTTGAAATTGACCAAATGCCTACTGAGGAGAAGATGTTTAAAGATTTCTAAGTCAAAAACTGCCACACCCATATTTGGGCGTGAAACGAAATTCTGCGAACAACTTTTGAAAAGGGTCACCAAAGGAACATTCCTACCAAGTTTGGTTGAAATTGGCCCAATGGTTCCTGAGGAGAAGATGTTTAAAGATTTCAAAGTAAAAAACTGCCACGCCCTGCCACGCCCATATTAGTGGGTCAATCAAAATTCTGTGAACAACTTTTGAAAAGGGTCACCCAAGAACATTCATGCCAAGTTTGGTTGAAATTGGCCCAATGGTTACAGAGGAGAAGATGTCTAAAGATTTCAAAGTCAAAAACTGCCACGCCCTGCCACGCCCATATTTGGGCATAAATCAAAATTCCACGAACAACTTTTGAAAAGGGTCACCCAAGGAACATTCATGCCAAATTTGGTTGAAATTGGCCCTATGGTTACTTAGGAGAAGATGTTTAAAGATTTCAAAGTCAAAAACTGCCAAGCCCTGCCACGCCCATATTTGGGGGTCAATCAAAAATCCGCGAACAACTTTTGAGAAGGGTCACCCAAGGAACATTCCTACCAAGTTTGGTTGAATTCCGCCCAGAGGTTACAGAGGAGAAGATGTTTAAAGAATTGTTGACGACTTCCGACTTCTGACGCACGACGGACAAAAGGTGATACCTAAAGCTCACCTTGAGCACGTTGTGCTCAGGTGAGCTAAAAATAGAACAGGTAGAGTTATGGTTATTGAGCACTGCACTCCGTATTGATGAGAAGAATATAACTGCCAAGTTTAAAGTCAATTGGACTTAAGGTGACAGAGTTATGCTCCGGACAAAGAAGTGGACACCGCTGGACGCCCGGACGACCGGAAGCCCGGACAACCGGACACTACGAGTGATCCAATAATACGTCCTGTCTTCGACGGGTGTATAAAAAGTGAAATTGTTCATTCCTAACCTAATTATATAACGGTCATCCTGAATTCAAGCTTTATTTACCATGTTTAATTTATTTGAATTGGGTTTTACGCCGCTTTCAACAATCTTTCAGTTATATAGCGGCGGCTGAAGCACCTAATAATGGATTCCTGGTATTTCTCATACCAGTACCGCCAATCACATCCCTTCCTAGCCTCAAGCTGCTATCCCACATAGGTCTAGGATTATCAACCCATTGGTTGGAGACAAAATTACCATGTTTAAGAAGCCAAACCAAAAAATATATGTTTCATATAAAGGGTTGCCTGCCAATGTCACAGTCCGAAGTTCATTTGTTCTATTCCTGAAAAATGGCCAATCCTCAATAGTAATTTCATTAAACCCAGATAAAGAGTTTCAAAAAGATTTTTCCTGTGAAATTTCATTGATATCTATCCTTCAAGAAGATTTTCAAAGATTCTCTGTTTTCCGTACATGTGAACTAAAGCCCTAGTCATTAAAGCCATGTTTGTTTGTTTTTTTAAAGGATCCCCAAACGGCAATTCCTGTGAAATTTAGTTGAAATTTATCAGCCAATTTCTAAGAAGATTTTTGAAGCATCAAAGATAACCATTACATGGAATTTAGCCCCTCCCATTGAAGCCATTATTTTCAATTCATAAAGGATAAAGACTAACCCAGATATTTCATCACTGTAAAATTTCATTGGAATCCATTAACCCTTTCCTGTTTTCCAAAATTTCAGACCAGTCCATTAATTCAAAGGTTTTGCAGATGAAAATTTAAAGTATAATTAATTTGGAAAATAATCAATCAGTAGGGTAGAAAATATTGTCAAAAAGAAGAAATTGCTTATATCAAGCAATTTCTTCTTTTTTTACAATGTTTTCCCAATGATAAATTGATAGGGACGTAAAAACCAGGGTTTGAACAGGAAAGGGTTAACTAGTTTCTGAGGAGACTTTTTTTTTTTAAAGTTTCCACTATATACCTTACAGATATACATGGAATATATATGGAAATAAGCCCCGACCAAAGAAGCCATGTTTTATTAACCAGACAGCAGGTCCCAATGCAAAGAATTTTAAAAACCTTTGAATTTTCAGGTAGGATAATGTTGGAAATGAAGAATTGTCTTGTTACAAGTTATTTATTCATTTTCAACAATGTTTTCCCAAGCTTTTATCATGCAGGGCATCAAAAAGCAGGATTGTATGGAATGGGTTAAGAGAAACATGCAATTCAAACTGATTGAAGAAAACACAGGATTTTCCATTCAGTGTCACAGCCTGAAAATTTCGTTCCAGGATTTCCCGCATTTCATTTCTGTTGAACTTGTCACTTATTCTATCAGATCAATTTGAAGCATTGGAGGGTTGTTGAGAGGAAATGGCATTTCTGTGTGTGAACTACCGAATAAATTCTATAATATTGTTATCCGTCATGCATAGTACCATTTTCTCTACCGGACAATTTTCTCTACCAGATCTATTTAACCCATTATTAGATAAAAAATTTTAGACTGGCCAAAAGTAAAAGATGTTGCAGACTTCAAATTTTAGTTGATGCATTTTTTTATTTATTCTACCTTAGGGATAGAAAAACATTGCATAAAATGAAAAAAATTCTTATTAAATGCAATTTCTTCATTTTCCACTATCTTTTCCTTTTTTGTTCTTAGGATGGTGTTATTGTGCGGGAATGGGTCAACTTGAGCCTTTGCATTTCCAACAATAACACCTGCATGCCAAGTAAAGACTCGGATCAGCCTGAAGGCTGCGGCCAGAGCACGGTGGTAGCGTATAGGACTCCCAGCCATGGGCTCCTGGGTTTGATCCCAGGGGCTGCAACCAATGTCTTTTCTGACATTTGTCTCCCATCAATGGGTGGATAATTGTAAACCTTAGTGGTATGAGTAGCTGGAGGCTCAGAAAGCATGCAGTGATAATACTAGTGTGATAAATACCAGGAATCTGTTGTTAGTAACTCCAGCAGCTGCGATATGACCAAAATACAGTCAAAAGTGGCGTTGAACCCCATTCAATCAAACAATCATATCAGCCTATGCATACAGTTAGTACAGTCTGATCAGATTCTTCACTTTGCACTCTACAGATAGATTCAGAGCTTCCAAACCCTTTCCCGTTTTTCGAAATTTTAGACTGGTCCAAATTGGAAGAGGTTGGAGATGACAATATGAAATGGAATAGAGAAATGCAATTCAAAATGAAAACATCCTATTGTGGTAGAAAATATTGTGGGAAAGGGAGAAATTGCTTGTTTCAAGCAATTTCTCCTTTACCCACAATGTTTTCTCAAGTATTAAATCACAGCAACGTGAAACCCCGGATTTGTACAGGAAAGGGTTAACTGATTCAGCAAATTTTCAAATTCCCTAAGTGGCTGTCTGGGTAGCCCATGCGGAATGGTTGGGAATGTCACTTTAAACCCATCACCACACACAGACACTTTTTGATGCTCCTCATGAAAAACAATTGGGAATCATTGTGTAAAATGAAGAAATTACTTGTAATAAGCAAATTCTTTACTTCACACAATGTTTTCTACCCAGAAAGTTGAAAAAATCTGAAATTTTATAGACTTGAAATTGTTGTTTGCAACTCTTTCCATTTGGACCAGTCTAAAATTTTGTTGTCTGGGAATTGGTTGAGGGCTCATGTGTTTTTTATGATTTACTTTATTCTTAATAAGCCTTCTTTTAACAACTGTTGCAGAGCTTCACCCAAGGAAGATCACTGCAAAGTTTCGGCTTGATTGGCCTACTGGTTTTGGAAGAGAAGATTTTTAAAGAAATCTTAGATGGACGGACAGACAGATGGACAATGACTGATCACAATAGCTCATACTTTGTGCTCAGTTGACCATGTAATGGTTATCTTTGAAACTTCAAAATCTTCTTAGAAATCAGCTGATAAATTTCAACTAAATTTCACAGGAATTGCCGTTTGGGGATCCTTTATGGAATTCCTTCAAAGAATAATGTTAGTTTAAAAAAACAAACAAACATGGCTTTAATGACTAGGGCTTTAGTTCACATGTACCGAAAACAGAGAATCTTTGAAAATCTTCTTGAAGGATGGCCACCAAGAGATGTATAATAGCTATTTGCCTAAATTTCAAGCCATAATTGCTTAGTTATGTAAAGAAACAAAATCAAGTTCTCCTGAATGGTTCAGTGGTTATTGTGACAGAATTATAATCTGAGAGAACAGTTTAAACCCGGGCTGCGCTGCTGATCACATGGGTATGTCCTTAGGCAAGACATCCTGTATGAAAATATTACCAGGAATACGCCTGGAATTTAGACGGTTTACGCCCTGAAATTGTCAAAAAATCCGATTTTCCTGCCATTGCTAGACGGACATGGAAAAGTGAAAAAAACCGCCTAGGAAAATCTGAATATCCGCCTTAATCTAACAGGAAATTTGAAAACAACTTAGACAGAAAATAAAATCCGTGTTGTAAAGGCGGAAAAGTAAACTAAACTTTCAAAATTACCAGGAAAAATTGTCTCTGAATAATTCTAGAGATTCTCATAGGCGGAATTTCGACTTAGTCACTTTTACTAGAAGGATTTTTTGTCTTTGGCAATTTTTCTAGGCAGAATTTCAGACTTCGCTTTTTAAAACTGTTTATTGGCGCATTACCACACAATCCCTACTTTTTATGACCCTGAGAAAGAAACCTTTAGAAAAGATTGTGGGAAAAGGAGAAAATGCTTGTAACCAGCATTTTCTCCTTCTCCTTCAATGTTTTCTACCCTTTTCCAATCGAATTTCAATTTTAGATCCTCCTTTATTTTGTCATATGCAAATACCTTCAATTTCGACCAGTCTAAAATTTTGTCTTTTGGTAAGGAGTTAATTAGCAGATAAGCTGAAATTGTTTTAAGAGTCTTTAGACAATATGAAAACACCTTATTTGACCAATTGTTTTGCTTCTAATTTAGTGGATGAAGCCACACAGAGTTGAGCATGTTTTCTTTCTTCTCTTATTTTATTTTGTACCCCAGTGAAAATTGAATTTCACTGAAATTTCACCCTGCATTGGTGACCATATGGAATAATATTATTTACTTAACCCTTTCCCAAACGGCAAAATTTTAGAGTGATCCACTTCAAAACCTGCCACAGATGACAAAATGGAAGTTATTAAAGATAGGATTTGTGTAAAATTAGGCATAGAAAATATTGAGACAAAAGGAGAAACTGCTGGTTACCCATGTGAAATGTTTACCATGGCAATTCATTGTAATTGGCATCTGATCATGTTATTCATGGTTCAACTGTGAAAAAACATCACTTGCTATGGTAATACCATGGTCAGAGTTGCTACTACGACCATGTTAGAGCATGGTTCTACAGTGTTATCATGGTATGAAATGAAATACCATTGTCACCCATCTTACAAAGATCATAACCATGGTCAACCCATGATATCAAGAAATAACATGGGCATAATTTTAAACTAAACTTAAATGATAAAAGTAAACATATATTCCTCAAATGAACAGTGACCACACTGTTTTCAACTGCATTTGATAGTAAAGCATGAACTTATGAGAAGGCACAAACTTTCAAGAGAATATATGGCCGTACCCCATCCACTCAGAGATTCAGATTGATTTTCAGGTCAACAGGCCACATGACCCATCAAGCATGATTTTGAGGGGTCTTCTTCTAAAACAATGGGCCAAAGTTAAAGTAATATATTATAACAGTTAAACTTGAACCTGGAGAAAAATGGATAATAACTATATAATTATGTTACTGTATAACTGAATTAAAACTTTCTGTGCTGTTATAAAGGATAAAAAAAAAACAAAAAAAACCCAGACCCAAGTCTGAATTAAAAAAAATTATAGATCCCTGTCCTTGTGTCATTGACAAATGCCAGCAACTGTATTGGTTGGCAGTCAATCAAAAAATTTCCTGGCCTTTTCATATTTCAACCCCAAATTTTAGAATGTTTTCTTATTTTAATCCTTGTTGATTTTTTATTTGGAGAAATAATTCAAATTCATTTTTTTTTTTTTAATTTTTATTCGCTTATTTTCAATGATTATCAATTTCAAATACTAAGCTATTTACGTAGTTGAGTTGAAGCAAAAAGATGGCAACTTCAGCAAGAACATTGACTATATAAATATTGACTGAGACTTTAGTTGATGTATGGGGCAAAAAAAAAAAAAAAAACCTCCTAAAATTCAGTTTTGATAAGCCGACGATACTATATTATAATACTTAGTCTGTTAAATCAGCTGTGTTGAAAGAGCAAGTAAATTTTCCGTGACGAAGTATTTACGTGATACAAGGCGTCTGCTAGGCTAGCTAATTTTTGCACTGACCTCTACTAGTCCGGACTTATAATTGTAAGAAAACGTTTATTATTTATTTACCTTCATCATCTTCGGCTGCTTTGCGTTTAAAAAAACGTGTAAGGCTTGTTGAGCCATTTTACATTAAGCCCGGCGAGTGAAACGTCGCCGGAAGTAAACAATCTCCATCGCGGCTGGTCACCGACTAGCTAAACAAGAAGACTACAAAGCTGGGAACCGTTACATAATCGATTATTTTCGGTATAACTCGACCTGCGAACTTGCTCGTAGAGCCTTCGAGAATTACCGATCATTTGTTTGTAACGATATAAGAAAAAAACTTTGTGTATCACATGGTACACAAACGCATTTCCAGGATGACGTAATAACAGGGAAAATTCATACAATACTTCAAAACCACTTAGAACATTTCTCAATTTACCGTTAACAAGTGTCTTTTCCGAATCAAAATATAAAAAGTACATGGGTTTGTCAGAATAACGGAAATTAACTCGCCAGAATCAGAATCTGCGTATCACGTGATGCAAAGCCCATTTCTGATGACGTCACGGCCTGGAAAAAATATTACAGAAATGGCGGTTAACCGTTCGAAAACAAATTTTCCGTTATGCGCTGGTTCAACGACAACAACAAACTTTCTGTGCCTGATCAGAAGTACATATTAGTACCTGAAAAGTCGGTTTACAAACCAGAGGATGGAGGATATGCATGTTTCCCAGGCTTTCCGGGTAGATCGAAATTTCAGATCTTGGCTGTTGGAGGTAAGGTGAAAGCGGGTGGGGAAACGGATAGCATGACATTTGATATTAACCAATTCATCTAAAATGCCTGTGCAATAAACCATCATCTATATATTTGTAAGACAGATCGTCGTTTGATGCATTGAATTACCGAATTATTCATGATAACCGAACTAATACCAAATTATTAACGAATTGCTCTCTATCATAATTCTCGTTTTAATTTATTTGTAATATGAATATCATAAATTGATTTTGTTATGTACATAAAAAAAAAAATGATATTGTATAAATTTGAATTTGTGTTTTAATCAACTTTCAACCTATTTAACAAGTTATACCGATACCCATATGATTGACTAACTGGAAAATGGTAGGAATTTCAACATGCCCGCACCTGTTGTCTGCACTGAGGCTTGTGGCAGCCATAGCTGCATACAAACAACATTTATCATATTTCAAGGTCTAAAATCACTTTTTTGATATTGTGAGAAACACTTATCTTCACAGGAGACACATGGCATGAACACTCTATCCAGTCACATTATCCTGACACCGGGAAGACCAGTCATAGTGCTCTACTCTTTTTAATGCTGAGCGCTGGCAATGGAGCTACTACTATCAATTTCTAACAACTTTTAGTATGTTGCGGCCGGGGATCAAACCCCTGACCTACTGCTCTGGAGTTAGATGCTCTACTAACTGAGCTAACTGTGCTGGTTCTTCTGTAATTTAGATAAAAGTATAAACTAAATTTGCATCCATCATGCACATGATGGGAGATATATTTGATGATTGAGTGCAAAATGAATGTAAGAACATCTTGTTACAAGATGTTGACCATATTGTGCTCAACCCATGTTTTGCTCCTCTTGAGCATTATCTTTTTATGCCCCCGCATCGATAGATCGGGGGCATATTGTTTTACCCGTGTCCGTCTGCCTGTCTGTCTGTCTGTCTGTCTGCATAAGTTAACCTGCCAATTTTCCTATAACTCCAACCCTGATTAAGTTACAATGCTAATACAGTGTTCGACATTAACCTACGACCGACCGACTGTGTCTGCCTGATGCTCGGTCTGGTCAGGTTGAACCCGCCAGAAACAAGCCCGACCTAATTTCAAATCTACATTCGTCCTCTATAAATTCATTATTTTACGATTGCAAACTAACCTATTCCCTTGTTGAAAGGATGATTGTTTACTATTCTACCATATCCACTATGGACGTGCATGCATTACTAGCCGGGGAAATTCCACATGACTGGTTTCTGTTTTAACTGTAACTCTTTACTGAAACAGAGAATCATTTATTCTGGGATCCCAACTTTTACTAGAATGTGGTTATACAAAAATGCGGCCTAAAAACGCAAATTTCTTTTACAGAAAACATAAAGGTTCTGATGTCATGTGTAACAATTTTAATTAAAATAAAGCTATTCCGGCCGTCTTTCATAATTTAAAAACCGAAAAATATCCCAGGCTAGGATTTACGATAATACGGTCAGAACGCTTTACTTGAGTTTACATTGTTTAATGTGCTTATCAGTTATTTTTCTTGTTACCTAGTACCAACTACCTACAAGTTCATTATTAATATTTTGTGCAATTCTAGTTAGTAAATGTTCAAGGTGAAATAACTTTGGAATATTTGGTATCTGGTAAAGAAAACCATGTAATAATGCATTTTCTAACTTCTGATACGGTTACACTCCTGTCCGTTTTTGCCTCATTAAAAAAAAAGCAAAAAGGGCCCATTTTCGCAATCTGTAGCTCCTCCCAAAAGTTTTGTTGGGCCTTAAATCTTAGTCCGTCTTAAAGAGCAGTCTTTGATCTTGAATTACAGGCCAGGAAAATGGTATCATTAGGGATAAAGTTTTTCGCAAATCTTCATTCTGCACATCAACCCCTGAAATTGTTTAGGCTTGGAAGTGAAATTCTTGTAGGATGCCACTTTCAAATGTCAGTTTCTACAAGGAAATTGTTCCCTGATTAAAGCTTTGAATCACATGCATGGTATGCAGCAGTGATCTCTCACTCTGCAGAACCTAACATCAAGCAACTTGATTTTTTATGGTTTTATGGCCCTTTAATTAAAAAAGTCCATTTTTTGTCCTTGTTTTGCAGATAGCACTTGTATATGGACAAGCGTTGTTGGGGGGTATTAGTCCGCTTTGCGACAATGTCTAGTTTTCAAATAGTGGAGGCCTAGGCCAGATAGCTCTTAACCCTTGTCATACCAAACCCGGAATATTCCGGTTTTGGCAGGAGGTGTAGACTAAGATCAGACTGCACGTTTGTGCAGGCTGACTTTAGTCTACACCTTCTGCTTGTACTTATCCTTCCGGAATTGTTGATGAGGTTGATTTCTAAAAGAAATATTGTTTTTGAACAACAAGATTTATCAATACTCTCAGCCCTTTGATTTGACAGCAATTCAGTTAGGTAATTTATACAGCATGACAAGGGTTAAAGAAGCTGTCAGATCAGGATCTCCACTGTTACATAGTGTGTCTTTAACCCTTAATCTGTTTAATATTCATCCAAAACTCCACCTACTTTGCATATATAATTGGATATATTTTTAATTTGTCACAAAAATTTTGAATATCAATGCTGTAACCAGTAAAGCAAAGTCTGGACTACAATATGCTCTGAAGCAAACTGAGTAGACCCTGATCAGGCAGCTCCTACAGGTGCTGCCTGATCTGGGTCTACTCTATTTTCAAAGGCATTAATCATCAGGTAATGGGTTAATGGTCTAGCTATACTCTTAACTGCCTTAAAAATGTTGGCATTCATTATTTGAAATATAACAGACAGAAATTTTCCTCATAAATATTAATGGTGAAAAAGTCTATTTTTCTTTAAATCTTTACTTGGCAGATAAAAAGATTTGTAGTAGTGACCCCAACCCAGGAGTGATACAGGGTGACACAGCATCTGTATGTTGGACACAAAATCTCGAAAGCTGACCCAGAGAAGGTCAGAGCTGTAATTAACATGAAAGCCCCTGAGAGCAAAAAAGAGCTACAAACATTTATGGGGTTCATTACATATCTACAAAAGTTCATGCCAGACATGTCAGAGATTAGAAATCCCTTAAGGTTACTATTACAGAAAGAGATAGAAACAAATGGCATCAGAAACACCAGTTCTAGCGTTTTATGACAAAGATAAAGATTTGATTCTTAATGTCGATTCAAGCTCATGTGGACTTGGAGCAGTCTTATTGCAAGAAAATAAACCAATAGCTTATGCTTCTAGGGCCCTAAATAACACACAGAAGAGGTATTCACAAATCGAAAAAGAGACTTTGGCAATAGTGTTTGGTTGTCAAAAGTTCCATTATTATCTTTTCGGACGACATTTCACTGTTGAAAGTGACCATAAGCCTTTAGAGAGTATTTTTAATAAGTCCATTATTTACGCGCCATCTAGAGTGCAAAGATTTGTCATGACATTACAAAAGTATGATTTCACGTTACGATACAAACCTGGTAAATCAATGTATATATCTGACACATTGTCGAGATTATATTTACCGGAGAGTAATGATAGTTTAATACCAGAATTGGATGTTCATGAAATCCATCTTAATGCACACTTACCGATGTCGCCAGAGAAGTATGAAAGTTTAAAACGTGAAACAGAAAATGACTCCGAATTACAAACATTGGTAACGATGCTGGAAAATGGATGGCCAGAGCATAAAAAATTAGTTCCAGATATTATTAAACAATATTGGCCTTTCAAACAGGAAATCACAAGCATTGATGGAATAGTCTTCAAAGGCCATAAAGTAATCATTCCTCATGCTAAAAGAGATGAAATGCTAAAAATAGTACACGAAACGCATATAGGAATAGGAAAATGCAAAGAGCGGGCGAGACAATTCATGTTTTGGCCTGGAATGTTGGTACAGATTCAAAATATAGTAGAAAAGTGTGAAATTTGTGCTCTGCATAATAAAAAGACAAACAGGAAAGAAACAATGATTTCTGTCAAGATACCAGATCGACCTTCTGCAAAGATTGGAGCAGACCTGTTTGAATGTAAAGGACAACACTATCTACTTACTGTTGATTACCATTCAAAATGGCCAGAAATAGACAAATTGGACAATTTAAGTTCATCAAATGTAATTTCTTACATGAAGAAGTTATTCGCGCGTTTTGGATACCCTAATGAAGTGGTCAGTGACAACGGACCACAATTTGCTTGTAAAGAGTTTAAACAATTCGCCAAAGAGTGTGATTTTATTCATACGACAATTAGTCCACATTATAGCCAAGTGAATGGACAAACAGAGCGTTTTGTACAGACTATCAAAAATCTTGTAAGGAAGAGCAATGATCCTAGCAAAGCCTTGTTAGATTATAGAAATACACCTATAGATGGAATTGGATTGTCACCAGCACAAATGCATATCAGGCGCAGACTAAAGTCAAGCATACCTACAGCAGAGGTGCTGTTAAAACCCAACTATAAAGGCACGGTAAACATAACAAAATTACATAGCAATCGTCAAAAGCAACAAATATTTCTACGACAAACATTGTGGAAAAAATTCTCTTTCAAATCTGATTGAAGGACAATGGGTTGTTAAAGAACACAACAAACAAGTCATTCCAGGAACGGTCGTGGGTAAACATCATACTCCACGTTCGTACATAGTGAAAACTGATGATGGGAGAAAACTACGTAGAAACCGAAAACATCTGAAACCAACCAAAGCAGAATTCAAGAGCAAAGAGATGAATGATACAGAGATCAAACCAAGAGAAGTCAATTTTGGAAATTCAGTGTCAAATCAAAATCAATATGAAAAAGTGTCGATTAATAATCAGTCAAATAATGAAGAAAAAGTTGTGTTAAATAATCAATCAAATCAAAGTTCTAATCAAAGTGATGAAAATCCTGAAATCCAAACAACCAGATCAGGTAGAGTTGTTAGAAATCCAGCCAAGTATGATGATTATGTGTGTCATATCAGTGAAGTATTTGTTTAAAAAAAAAAATCAGTTCAAATCTAGTGTTATCAAAAGAAATAGAAATATGAAAAATATAGTGTGAAGGTAATAAAAGTTTCAAATGGTTAAGTCGTTCAAAGTAATTGCGTTGGTTAAAAACCGCAAATTCATTCAGCTGGAAAGGGAAAAGAGACAGAAGGAAGTTATATATTCAAGACTTGAGCAAGTTCCAGAAGATTTCAAGAAGAAATTTCTGTTTATTTATTTTATTTAGATATTAGTTCTAGTCATTTTTCACAACTTAGTCATGATATGATAATTAGTAAAAAAGGAGATTCATACAGTAATGACAAACTGAAGTAGTAGTATTCTAAGATATAGTATTTAAAAAACTGACAAAGAGTGGTAATTTCAGAACAGTTGAACATTAATATATTTCCTTAGAAATTTCAAATCATAATTGGACTTAAGTAGGATACTTGTTCATCTGCAAGACTATGAACCAGTAGCTAGTGTTTGAAATTTACACTGTAGAAAATGCATCTCTGAGTGTTATGAATACATAACATTTATACCTGTATTTTCTTGACAAAAAGGGGGATGTCACGTATTGATACTACATTGCACACATTATATTACTTTACATGATATATGGTACATTGCGTATTATTGTGGTTGGATGCTCTTTAGTTTGAAAACCAATTAAAGTTGAAGCTCCGATCTTGTTTCGTTTTCTGACACCTAACAGCAAGACTTTAAGCAAGCCTGCATTTGATTCAAGGCTATTTTCTGCTATGATTGCTGTTCTGAAGGAAAAGTTTAGTGCGAGCAACAAAGACATTACAGAAAAAGTGCAGTCTGTACAGAAATATGTGGCAAATCATAACAATTAAACACAATTACCATGTTTATGATTTAAGTGTTCCCCACAGGACTGGATTGAAATAAATCTGGGCACTTTTATTTAAAATTTGAGCCCAAGGGACATTTATGTTTTTCATTTTTTAACTTTGAAAAAAAATTTCTGACATCTGTTAACCCATTCCCACACAGTGACGCTTTTAAACGCCCCTCAATATGACAACTTTGGAAAACATTGTGGATATTGAAGAAATTGCTTGTTACAAGCAATTTCTTCATTATCCACAATGTTTTCTATCCGAAAAAGCAAGGTTTTTAAAGGTTTCGTCATTAATATATTTCGTCTGCAACTTTTTTGAATTTGGACTGGTATAAAATTTTATCGTGTGGGAATGGGTTAAGCAGAAAGACCAAGGGCTAAGAATAAACTTGCACTTTATCAATCATTTCACAACTGTTAAATCTATTTTTAAGAAAAAAAGGGCCCATGTTGCACTTAATCTTCTTAGGGCCAACATGGTGCACCAGAAAAGGGGCATGGTAATGCACCATGCAAAATGGCTTGGGGAGACACTCAGTTAACCGTGGTCAGTTTTCTATGTTTTAACATAACATTGATTATTGAGTTTGACCATGGCCTACCATGGCTTTTTATTATGCTGGTAACATGGTCTCTTTCCATGGTCTGTAACATGGTTTACCTTGTTTTCTTTAACATGGTCTACTATGTTTTCTTTAACAAGGTCAACCATGTTTTCTTTAATATGGTCAACTATGTTTTTACCATGGTATATCATGTTAATGTACCATGTTAGCGGCAATTTAACAAAACATGGTAGACCGTGGTTAAACAGGGTCCCTGGCCCATCATAGTTCGTATTATTTCATGAAAAACCATGATTAATTTCACCTGGGTATAATCAGCAGTTTCTTCTTTTTTTTCCCTATGTTTTTCCAAGCCTTTTCTTTTAGGGACGTCAAAACCAGGTCTTGTTTGGGATAGGGTTAAAGGTGTTGCAGGTTAACAATCATATCTCTTGAGTACTAACATACTTAATTACTTACAAAATTAGGGGGATAAAAATAATAGATACAATAAACTGTGATTGTGTTTGTGTGGGTGGGGGGAGTGACGTATACATGTATTAGGGATTTTTATGCCCCCGTATCGAAAATCGAGGGCATATTGTTTTACTCGTGACTGTCTGTCCGTCTGTCCGAAAACTTAACAAATTTGCCTTTTCTCAAAAAGTATTGGAAATACAAAACTGAAATTTGGTACGTAACTTCGTGTGAACATTTTTTCCAATCTAGGCTCCTGGATATTGTTAAAATTTACCAATATCAAATTATTTCCAAATGGTTTCAGAAATTCTAGGTAGCTATTTTGAAGTGTAGTGTTAGTAATCCAACATATTAACATTGAATAAATGACCTCTAACACCACAACTTTCAAGCTTGAATCAGATGGTACTTAGCTTTGGCTATTGTCATCTGTACATAAAACTATACATTATTATTGAGCTCTTCGTGTAACAAGATTTGATGCATTCAGAGAAAATTACTTAATAGGAATTTACAGATAGGTGTTTATAGAAAATGCAGGATACCATTTAAGATCAGATTGCCTACCCTGCAGTTTGATCATGATCCATGTTTGCTGTTTGAGTAAGGAAGATGTGGTCCTGAAAAACTAGTGATTAACTCCTTGATAAGGAATGTATTTTTCAGAAAAAGAATTCTCTAGTCTTTTTTACCAAAAATTTAGCTTGTGCTAGCTGGATTTTCTAAGGCGGGATTTTATCATGGTAATTTAGATTTTTCAGCCTAATGGAAGAAATTCCGCCTAAGCTAAGTAGAAATCCGCCTTGCTAAGGCGTTATTTTTCATCAGCTATGTAGTTAATTTCCACCTAAGCTTGGGAGATTTCTGCCTTTTTTTCCAGGTAATGTAGGCGGGTTTTCTGTAAGACGGATTTTTTTCCCCCTAGAGTAAGGCGGTTTCCGCCTTCCTTAGGTGTTTTTTTTTTTCTTCTTGTAGTTAAAAGGTCTCCGCCTTATATTCAAATTTTTTCCTCCTAGTAAGACGGTTTCCACTTTACTAGGGAGAAAAAATTTACATATTTCGAGCCCTATTCTCCTTAAGGACCACTCAAGACGGCATTCATTCTCAATTGTAAGGCTAGATGGAAAACGCTTAAATTTCAGGGCGTGTTCCGGTTAAACTCCAGGCGATATATTTCGTACAGGATACGTCATAGCCTAAGTACTGGTAATACCCAGATTTCTTTTGTTCCAATGGGGTTTAATGCCACTTTTAATAGTATTTCAGTCATAATGCTGCAGCCAAACTATGCACCAGACCAGGGATTCCCGGACTTTCTCTCACCAGCACAACCAAATCCATTCTAACTTAGGTTTACTACCAATTGGTGGAAGACAAATGTTGGAAAGATATTTGCCACTTCCGGGGATCAAAACCTGGGACCCCATGATTAGGAGTCTGACGCACTACCAACTATGCTATGGCTCCAGTCTGGTGATACCAAGGTGGCATATAAATAACTCTGCAGACTGTTCAAAGTGATGTTAACCCTTGTCATGCTAAACCCGGAATATTCCGATTTTTGCAGGAGGTGTAGACAAAGATCAGTCTGCACATAAGTGCAGTCTGATCTTGGTCTACACCACCTGCTTGTTCTTTTTCTGTCAGAGGTGTTTATGAAATTGATTCTAAAAAAAAATATTTATTTTTGAACAACACATTCTATCAGTGTTTTCCGCCCTTTAATTTTACAGCAATTCAGTAAGGTAATTTATACAGGATGACAAGGGTTAAAACATTATCAAAGTTTCACCATATTTATCCTTACCCAATGATTGGCTTATTGTTTCATGTTCACTTCCTGTGAATCTGAACTACAAGACAAGTGTCTGCAGATTAAGCTCTAACAGAGCTCGCCTAAATCCCGCGACAAACAAGAAGATTTAGGACCAATTAGTTTGAATAATTCATCCAGTCTGTCTAGTCAGGCCAGCTGTTAAGCCATCTTAGGAAAGGTCAAGTTTCCACGGAGACAAATTTTCCAAATAAACTGTGATAGACTTACTTCCATGCATTGTGAGAAAGTTTTTTTTAAAACCAATCAGGTATTATTTATACATTTACCATAAAACATTCCCACTCAATCCCAATAATCTATACAAATCAAAATAAGCAAACAATTTTTCTATCCTAAACAACAAAGATTTTTAAAATTCTATCTACTAAAAATGTCATCTCAACTCCTTTCAATTTGGTCCAGTCTAAAATTATCTTGCCAGCTAAGGAATAAAGCTAATTATCTTAATTTTTTTTACACAAAGGTAATGTAACATACAAGCCATTTCTCCTTTCTCTCACAATGTTTTCTACCCTATTTCAGAACTAATTTTCAAATTTTAGCCCTATTTGATATGTCATCTACAACTTCTTTCAATTTGGACCAGTCTAAAATTTCGCCATCCCGAACAAAAATTTTAGATCTGTCCCAATTGAAATGAGGTACGGGCGACAATTTAAAGTTCATGAAATTTTAGATTTTTTCAGCTTTCTGTGTAAAAACATTGCTGTAAATGGAGAAAAGTTGAAAAAATCTAAAATTTCATAAACTTTAAAATGTCACCTGTACCTCAATTTCTTCATTTCAGGCAATGTTTCCTAATCATTTTTATTGAGGGTTGTCCATTTTTATAGAGGGGCGTCAATGTGTGGGAATAAATTAAGGGACCCTCACTATTAACCTACCAATTTAATAACCTATTCCCACACAGTGAAGCTTTTGGGCGCCCCTCAGAAAAAATGCATTACAAACAATTGTTGAAAATGTGCAATTGCTTGTGTAACAAGTAATTTTTTCATTATCTACAATTTTTTCCAACCCAAAATACAAAGATTTCCAGAATTTCATTACTGAAAAAATTGTTGTCTACAACTTCTTTGAATGTGAACCAGTTTAAAATTTTGTTGTCTAGTAATATGTTAAGCAACTATAATAGAATTTTTTAACTTCCAAAAAAGCATTAGCTTCTAAAAAGTTGAAGGATTGGCTGAAATATAGTATCGAAACTAACTTTCTGACTTAAATTTGTGCAGTAAAGGACCCCTTGACTTTAAGCTTAATACCAAGTTTTAAGTGAAAGCCATCAATAGCTGATGAGAAAAATGAAATGAAAATATTGGTTACAGACAGATGTAAATTTTATATCTCCATCTTCTTCAAAGGGATTGTATGGCAATAGGTTAACCCATTACCAGAGAGCAAAATTTTAGACTGGTTCAAATTAAAAGGAGTGCATGAGGACTTAATTTAACACAATTTTTTCCTCAAGTGAATTTTTCCAGAAAGAATTAGCTTTTAAGAAGTTGAAGGATTGGCTAAAACATAGTACCGTAACTAATTCGTAATTGTCACTTGAACCCATTAGAAATAGTTTCAATGTGATGATTCTAATGAGTTCAAGCATGGGATTGAGAGAGAATTCAGCAAGAATTTATGTGCTCATCATAATTTTGTCATGAAAGTGTATATAGCCACCATTCTCTTAACCCATTCCCACACAACAAAATTTTAGACTAGCTCGAATTGAAAGAAGCTGCAGACAACAATTTCAAGTTGATGAAATTTTTTCTTCTTTTTGGATAAAAAACATTGTGGATAATGAAGAAATTGCTTGATACAAGCAATTTCTTCATTTTCCACAATGTTTTCCAAAGCTTTTTTCTACAGGGGCGTAAAAAGGAGGGCTTGTGTGAAATAGCTTATCAGTGATTACTTTTTGGCCATCCCCTGAGTTAGCCAACAATACAAGTTTGACTGTGTACCTGATTATTTTTTCAGATTATAAGTCCCACAATATTTACATCTTCACAAGAACATGCTGTCTTTAACAAATCCCAGACCATAGAATTTTGGACCGGTCCAATTTGAAAGAAGTTGTAGACAACAATTCAAATGAGCAAATCAGAAGATACTGGTGCAAGATATGGTAGAAAGAATTGGGAGAAAAGAAGCAATTGCTTGTAATAAGTCTCAAAGTGATTTCTATGCTTATATTTTCCTGTCATGTAAAATGCTTTGTTTGTTTGATTGGGGTTTTACGCCACTTTCAACAATCTTTCAGTTATATCGCGGCCGCTGGGGCACCTAACAATGGAATCCTGGTATTTGTCACACCAGTACTACCATTACATCCTTTCCTAGCCTCCAGCTGCTATCTCACATAGGTCTACGATTATCGACCCATTGGTGAGAGACAAATAGTCAGAAGGATGAGTGCCGCCGTCAGGGATCGAACCCGGAACCTCTGGATTGACAGTCCGCTTCCAACTGCGCTATGACGACGGCTATGTAAAATGCAGGATTGTGAGTGAATGGGAAATGGTTAAACTCTTGTTAGAATGTAACAATGAATAAATGATCATTATGAATTAACTTTGACTTGTCATGCTGAACCCGTAATATTTCTGCTATGGAAGGTGATGTAGAAGATTAAGATCAGCCTGCACATATGTGCAGTCTGATATTAGTTTACACCACCTGTTTGACATCTTAAGACAAAACTTGTAAGTATTATCAAGAGAGCATCAGTGCTGTCAGCACTTTGATTGTAATGCAGTTTTGAAGAAGGATTTCATTCAGCCTGACAAGGGTTAACCCATTACCAAATGGTAAAATTTTACACAGGTCCAAATTGAAAGGAGTTGCAGACAACTATTCAAAGCTTATGAAATTTCGGATTTTTTTTACTTTTGCAAAAGAAAACATTCTGTATAATGAAGAAATTGCTTGTAACAAGCAATTTCTTCATTTCTTTTTACAAATTTTTCCACTGCTTTTTTTTCTTGGGGTAGTCTAAAAGCATCATTGAGTTGGATTTGGTTGAAACAAAAAGTAATATCTTTTTCACCCTATTGTTTTCTGTTAAACTATGGTTACATCTAGATAAATCAATGCAATGCAGTATACCCTACATATGGCAAATATACGTAAATTTACGAGAATATCTAAGTCCGCCTCTTCCATCATTGCCAATGTCCATTACAGACACGATATATAACTGTCCCGTATCTTTGATCTTGTGACCTATTATAGCACCACAACCATTAATCGATGATTCAGTGCGAAACAGTTTAAACTGCCTATAGGTTTATAGGCAGTTACAACTGTGTCACACTGAACCATAGATTTGTAATGTTGTATTAAAATCCTTAACTTAGTTATCCAAATTCAAAGTTAACCTTGGATGTTTGCTGAAAAAAAAAAACTTTTCAAAATTGCATTAACCCTTGTCATGCTGTATAAATTACCTTACTGAATTGCTGTGAAATCATTTAAGGGCTGATTTTAAGCAAGGATTAAACTTGTTCAAAAATCAATATTTCTTTTACAAATCAATTTCATAAACAACTCTGATAGGAAAAGTACGAGCAGGAGGTGTAGATTAAGATCAAACTGTACTTATGTGCAGGCTGATCTTGTCTACACCTCCAGCCAAAACCGGAATATTCCAGGTTCAGCATGACAAGGGTTAAAATCAATGGGATAAGAGTGACTAGATGTCTGTCGATTTTTCGTTTGAAAATAAATATCAGCAAGAGGCATTTGAGTGCCTGTATTGCTCCACAGGCCTGAATGTACAGAAAAGCAAATGATGTTTTCAAGAATTCTATCAAAACTTAATCATCTTTAACATATCTGTCAAACAAATCTAGTAATTTGCAATCTTTGAAAAGTTCTAAAGAAGAATTTCAAACATTTCATTGTTTTACAAAAGTCAAGTTTGAAAAACTTCATTTTCTTAGTCAGATGAAAACATTATTAACAAAATTTTCACAGTATACCATATATACATAGGCCACCACCATAAAAGCCATATTTTTCAACCGACAAGAGTCAAAGAGTCAACTGAGGACTATTCCTGCGAAATTTGGTTGAAATACAATGACAGGTTTCTCAGAATTTTTCAAAGTTTTCAGTATATACAATATATGGAAATTACCACTACCCCCCCCCCACACACACACACTCCCCTCTTTCAAAAGCCATTTTCCATCAAACCAAATTCATTGAAGAAATCTGATAAAGGGTCTCCGAAAGATAATTCCTTGGAAATTTGGTTAAAATCAATCAATAGGTTTCAAATTTTTTTATTTTTCTTTAAAGTTTTCGGTATATACGATATATGGAAATTAGACTCGCTTATTTTAAGCCATATATTTCATTCTTTCAAATAATGCGATAAAAAGTACCAAAAGGTTTATTTTCTGCAATTTGGTTGAAATCCATCCAGCGATTTCCGAGAAAAGATTTTCAAAGGTTTTAACAATATATGGAAATTAGCCCCACCCATATAAGCTATGTTTTTCATCCAATCAAATGTCTTTGAAGAAAACTGATAAAGGTTGACCCAAGAATCATTAATTTCGTGTGAAATTTGCTTCAAACCCATCAATTGGATTTTGAGAAGATTTTCAAAGTTTTCACCATATATGGAAATTAGCCACGCCCATTAAAGCCAGGATTTTCATACAATTTAAATTATTTGAAGGAATATGAAAAAGGGTCATCCAAGGACCATTTTTGGAAAATTTGGTTGAACTCTGTTCAGTACTTTCTAAGGATATCTTAAATTTCATAAGTTTATGACTGGACGGACAGCCAGATGGACAGATGCATGACGGACACATGCCATAACTTAGTGCTTTGTTACTACTGGCATATATGTTCTGACCCAATCATTGCCTTATTTGTCAGTTACAGTAATTCAAGTGAATTACAGTGTTTTAGATAATCTTCTAAAAAAGCCAAAATCAATACTTAATCAGTCTAGATTTACCAAAAACTTAAAGGGAGGTATCAATTTTTGAAACATTGTGGAAAATGAAGAAATTGCTTGCTGTGAAATCAAAGGGCTGAAATCACTGATAGAACTTGTTGTTGAAAAATCAATATTTCTTTTAGAAATCAATTTCATAAACAACTCTGGCAGGAAAAGTACAAGCAGGAGGTGTAGATCAAGATCAGTCTGCACTTATGATTACGGCAATTCAGTAAGGTAATTGACACAGCGTGACAAGGGTTAAGTCACAAAACAGTAAGTAGCTAACTTGCTGTCTGTCAGTTTGGAAGCTATTAATTCATTATGTAGCACGGCCACCTAGTTGAACCTCCATACCAAGCTCTTTTGTTTGAGAATTTAGCAAGTAGCCTTTAAGTGTTCATTGCATGATGTGCCATTCTAAAGGCCTGTTTACATATTCACGATCTTTGGCTCTTGTGCCACTACAATTTCGCTACAATTTGTAAAATCGTTGTGTACTCTGGTGATTCGTAGTAGAACCGCGGTGCTAGGGTAGTTTCATATTGTTTAAAACTATTGAAGCCAATTGTTGTGGTATTTTGGTAAGGTCTAATTCGTAGGGCAACTGCAGTGGAATCATGCTTTAGCTCATGCTTACACCGAAGCTATAGGCACAGCTATTCGTGAGAGATTGTAGCCAGTCGTGGAATCTTTGACACAACAAATTCTCACAATTCATCACTAATTGTGAAGGTTGTCTTAAGGATCATCCCCGGTTTCACTATGGAGCTCCATGCTGTGAATTATACTAATACCATATCGAACCGTACAAGCACCTTGAACATTCGTTATGCCACCTTGGGCAATCCGCATTGGCAGTAGCAATGCCGTCATGAATTGTCATTGATTTTTAGCAATACCTTACAGCCACTGTACTAATATCGTGGACATTCTTACTGGAATCGTAGTGACACTGAATATTTCTATTTTTCACCATGATCCATCCCAATTTTTCTCACCATGAGAAATCAGGGGTGAATCATAGAGAAAAATGTGAATGTGTTAACGGGTCTTAAAGGCTTCTTGGAAATTACAAATTAGTTCAAAAACGGTAATACAGCATAGATGATAAAGCATTGATGATAACCTAGACATTGTAACCCAAATAAGACCCAATGAATATGTTTGAAGACCAAACCAAACATAGAAAGACAGGTCAACACTGAGAAACACATCTATTGGTTTGTAGGACACATATCATTTTTCAGGAACAAAAATTTTAAACAAACTTTCATCCCACTTACATTCTGTGTGTACTAGCAAATTCTGACCTTATTGTATACTTTATGAATTTCAGGAATCTTTATGGTAAAAAAAAATGAACAATCTAAAATCTTATTAAAATTGTATAGATTGCAGTATTGCATCACATTTCAGGAACTTTAAAGATCAATTCAGATATAGAGTACAAGACGGAATTGAGGGTAAGTATGATTATTCTTTCATTGAGTGAACAACAAAGGCTATATTTTATGAGTAAATAATTTAACTTTTAGTTTCGTCTATCAAAAACAAGCGTTCTGATTGGTTGAAAAAAATCATTCATAACTCCATGAACAAAATTTTAATTGAGCACGCAGCGATTTTGTATTCTTCCGCAAAAATAGTCCAATACAAAAAAGGTATCAACATTTGTAAAGCTTCTGTTTTTTTCGCTCTATGCTATTAAATTATAAGAAATGAAGAGATTTTTTTTTTCATGGAGGTATGAACCGAAAAACCTAATCACACTGTATGAATACCCGAATCCACTTCGCGTATTCATACAGTGTGATTAGGTTTTTTGGTTCATACCTCCATACCTTCATCTCTTAACACGATACTGCTACCCAGATAATTCTTTACCTTTCCTATAACAATGTATTTCTACATTTTCCACATTGTTTTCCAAAGCTTTTTTCCTTTGGGGCGTTTATAGGCGTCACTGAGTGGGAATGGGTTAATGTTGACCCAAGGGTTATTCCTGTGATATTTAGATGAAATCCATCCACTGGTCTCTGAGATGATTTTAAAAGCTTTCATTATATGTGGAAATTAGCCCTGCCCATGAAAGCCATGTTTTTCATCCAATCAAAGTTTTTTGAAACTGATAAAGGGTTACCCAAGGATTATTTCTGTAAAATTTGCTTGAAATCTGTTCAGTACTTTCTGAGAAGAAGTTTTTTAATGGAAAAGTTTACGGATGGACAGATGGACGACCGGACAACCGTAAGCACGACAGACACCACACCATGACATTATAGCCCTCTGGCATTGAACTAGTGGAGCTAAAAATCATGCTGCGTGCACAAAATTTTGTTCATGGAAATATGAATATTTTTTTCAACTAATCAAAAGGCAAGTTTTTGATAGACGAAACTAAAAATTAAATAATTGGCAAATGAAAGGTCTTGCTTATAATATATCAGAATCAATCTTTGGTGGCTTATTATAGACACACTTATAACACCACAAGTCTATCATCTGCTAAAAAGGGTCAAATCAAATGTAAAACATTATAGTTAAGGGTTAATAGTTTATGTGATATAGGGTGCATCATTTTCTTCCAGTTATTTATTCTAAATGAAGCCATATATGGTTATGTACTTTATTATCTTTATAGAAGCAGAGCCGTTAACAGGAAAACCCCAAAGGCATTATGGGATATTACATGAAGTGGATAATGAACGAGATTGGATATAGAGAAAATACAATCTTTTCTCCTTATTTTCTTTCTTTTTCTTATTGTCATAAAAAAGCATCTTGTATTAACCCTTGCTCTATTAACCTAAAATATTTCTATTTTGGAGGATGTAAAGACAAAGATCAGCTTTCACATATCTGCAGTCTGATGTTAGTCTACATCACCTATTTGTCCTTTTCAACTTAGATTTATTTATGAGATTAATTTTCAAAAAAAAAAACATCTACTAACAGCAAGTACCGGTACTTTCAGCTCTTTTATTTAAATGCAATTCTAGAAAAGATCATGAGTTGAATGTTTAAATTCATCAATAGAATTACAGAGCTTATTTGCAATAACTGCGGTGATTAGAGCTTATGCTTCTACAACTATGACCCAATGGTTCCTTAACCCTTGCAGTCTGATCTTAGTCTACAGCTCCTGCTTATCCCTTTCAACCCATTACCAGGATGCAAAATTTTAGACTCAGTTCCAAATTGAAAGGAGTTGCAGACTATAGTTTAAAATCTATTAAATTTTATATTTTTTAAACTTTATAGAAAGAAAATATTCTTCATTTTACACAATGTTTTCCCATTTGCTTTTCTTGAGAGGCATCAAAAAGTGCCACTCTGTGGGAATGGTTTATGCAAGAATTGTTTATAACATACATTTTCAAAAGAATGATTAACCCACAAAATTGATTACATCCAGTACTGTCAGCCCTTTGATTTTAAAGTAATTCTGTAGAGGATTTAATTAAACATGGCAAGGGTAAACATACAATACCAAATATTTATAAAAACAAGCAGTTTGAATAACTGTTATTAACCCTTGTCATGCTGAATCAAAAAACCCTTATGGAATGGCTTTAAAATGAATGGACTGACAGCACTAGAAGGTCTTAAAGAGGTTCAAGATTTCTTTAAAAAAAGATTATTTAAACAACTCTAACTGAAAGGGAATATGCAGGAGGTGTAGACCAAGATCAAATTAATCAAATTGAATTATCTACTTTTTGTACCAGTCGGATCTCGTTAATTGCGACAGCAACAGTTGTCAACAATTTTCTTACAGTTAACCATAAGTTGATATTAATTGCAATGAAGCAGTGAATAGCATCAGGGTTGCAGAGACAAAAGGATTCCTCTATATATTTTTGGTTTTAAATTAAAGGTAAATTCATTTTGAAGTTCTCTTAACCCTTTCCTGTTCAAACACAGGATTTTGCGTTCCTGTGATTTTATACTTGAGAAACATTGTGGAAAAAGAAGAAATTGCTTGTAAAAAGCAATTTCTTCTTTTCCACAATATTTTCTACCACATATGATGGTTTCATTTCAAATTGCATCCAGTATTCATTGTCATCTGCAACCTCTTTCAATTTGGACCAGTCTAAAATTTCTAAAAACTGGAAAGGGTTAACTGTTCAGAGATTTTTAAAAATGTAAAGTCATTACCATTACAAGAATTGAATTCAACTAACAAGAGCTTTGCAGAATAGCACATACATGTCCAAAGGGGCTTGTCCATGAAAAAACATTGTGTATTTTCACGAATTTGCTAAGTCAAGGGAAGATAATTCCAAAACAATTTTAAGGATCAAAACATTTTTGTCTCATGCACAAGACATCATAGATATTCATTGTGGCATTTAGTTTCAGCAAATTCCATTTTACAAGCAATTTCTGCTTTTTTCACATTGTTTTCTACCCAGAGAGACAACGATGTTAAAAATTTCTACAATTTAAAATTGTCGTCTACAGCTTCTTTCAATTTGGACCGGTCTAAAAGCAAATTTCTTCTTTTTCCACAGTGT
Source organism: Fragum fragum (assembly GCA_946902895.1). NCBI lineage: Eukaryota > Metazoa > Mollusca > Bivalvia > Cardiida > Cardiidae > Fragum > Fragum fragum. The sequence continues at coordinate 13,461,465 of OX336381.1, forward strand.
TTTCCTACTTTATGGTTATTTTATATTAAATCCACTTTCAGTTTTTGTCTGCAAAGGTTTTAAAATTGGACAGGCCTGAAATTTGGCAACACAGAAAAGGGTCAACCCTTTCCTGTTCAATCCCTGGAGTTTACATTCATAATTATACTTGAGAAAACATTGTGGAAAAAGTAGAAGTTGCTTGTAACAAGCAATTTCTACTTTTTCCCACAATATTTTCTACTCTATCCAATGGCTATTTTTCAAATTAAATCCACTCTCAATATTCGTTTGAAAACCTTTGAATTCGGAAAGGTCTTAATTTTTTTAAAATAAGGATTAACCCTTGTCATGCTCAAAAATAACCTTACTGAATCGCTGTAAAATCAAAGAGCTGAAAGCACTGATATAACTTGTTGTTCAAAAATCAATATATCTTTTAAAAATCAATTCCATAAACAACTCTGGCAGGAAAAGTACAATCAGGGGATATAGACCAAGATCAGATTGCACTTATGTGCAGGCTAATCTTGGTCTACACCTCCTGCCAAGACCAGAATATTCCGGGTTCAGCATGACAAGGGTTACGCTATAAAAAATGTGTTTATGGATCACCATGATATTGGTATCTTCAGAATAAATGAGATCTTTAATCATTCAAAATATGAGTACTGAATTGTCAATTGGCTTAAAGTAAATGTTCAGTTGTTTTTTTTAGAAAATTTGCAGAAAGTTGACCTTGACAAATGAGACCTACCTTACCACATGACCTCTCACATTTTGGTATTTTTAGAGCCAGAAATCATAAAAAATAATTCTGTTCTCAGTAGGGAATTTTACTAAAACTTTGAATTTGAATACCATATTTATTCTAATAATCGCCCATATTCTAATAAATGCCCATCCCCTAAAAAATGTGTAAAATGCGGCCATTTTTTCACAAATTTTGGCAAATCGTGGTGGCTATTGGGAGTGGCCCTACGGCATCGTGTTTATTTGTACTGACACCATGGCTATATTCACAGCTATTTGTGAGAGATCAAAGCCTGTCATGGAATCTTTGACACAATGAATTTGCACAATTCACCAAGAATTGTATACTGTTGTCCTATGAATCTTTCATGGTTTTGCTACGGAGCTCCACGATTGGCTGGTGTCACTGCCCCGACTATAAATCATACAAGTACCGTATCAAACTGTACAAGCACCGTGAGCATTTGTTGTTCCACCTTGGTCAATCCTCATTAACCGTAGCGTTGTTGTCATTAATCGTCGTTGATTCATAGGGATACCTTACAGACATCCTAGTAATCCATGAACATTGTTACTGGACGCGCAGTGACACCGAATATTTCTTTTCACCATGATTCATCCTGACCCATCCCGATCCATCCTGATATCTTTTACCATGAGAAATCTGAGTGAATTCTAGAGAACATTTTGAAATGTAAATGGGCCTTAAAGGAGATTTATGATCGTGCCAAAACTTAAAAAGGCCTAAAGTAATTGTAAATGTTATCTTTTTTGCAGGAATTTGACCTTGACAAATGACCTTTACCTTACCACATGACCTTGACCTTGGTATCTGTAGATGCGATGAGATCTATCATAACTCCAAATATGAGTACTGTATCGGGAAAAGGCATTAAGCCCGTCTTTCAGTTAGGGGGCAAAATAAGAACAGCGAAACAGATGCATCAAAACGCATCAACTATGCATAAAGTTAAAAGAATACAGTCATACAACAGTATTACACCAATTGCTGAATATTTTATGGCTGCAATGTCAATTGACATGGATTTCATATAATTGTGAGCACAAATATTGCATCAGGTCATAAATAAGAGAAAGCTAGAAAGAGCAATTCTGTTTTCTGGGAAACAGTTGAACTTTTCAAATAATGTTCTGGAAAATTGCTAATGCTAATTTAAAGGCAGAATATTGCTTGAATTCCCTAAAGAAGCTGCTTCAAAATATTTCAGATGAAAATGCTGGTTAAAATATAGCAAACTTTAACTTTACTGATGGTTTTTGGAGTTTAACCCTTATCATGCCGATCCCGGAATATTCCTGTTTGGGCTGGAGGTATAGACAAAAATCAGCCTGCACAAATATGCAGTCTGATCTTTGTCTACACCACCAGCTTGCACTTTTCAAGCCAGAACTGTTTATAAAATCAATTTTCAAAAGAATATTAACCTAAAACTTGTTCCTCGTGAGATTTCGGTGCTTTGATTCTAGAGCAATGCTACACAGGATTACATTCAGCATGACAAGGGTTAATAAATGGCTAAAAAGTCTACTTACCGGATTCATTGATGAAAAATCATCAATAACTCAATACCTCTCTTGCCCTTTACCTCACTCTCTTTCATACAGGTGAGGTCCTGAAACTAGCTATAAGATTTACTGGTCAATTCTCATTCTTGAGTCAATCTTTCAATCACCCATTCATTCACTCATTCAGATACTTTCTCTTTAACCCATTCCCACTCAGTGACGCCTTTAGACGCCCAAAGGAAAAAAAGCTTAGGAAAACATTGTGGGAAATGAAGAAATTGCTTGTTACAAGCAATTTCTTCATTTTGCACAATGTTTTCTACCCACAAATGTGAAAAAAATAAAAGTTTCATTCACTTTAAATTGTCGTCTGCAACTCCTTTCAGTTTGGACCAGTCTAAAATTTTACCATCTGGTAATGGGTTGCCAGTGTTCTTACACAATGATGCTTGACATCGATTACTCACTTACTGACACATTATTAGCTAGGAAAGCATCAGCTAGAGATGCAAGATCAGACCGCACATATGTGCTGGCTAATCTTTGTCTACACCTCCAGCCAAAACAAGAATATTCTTTCTTTAATGCTTTCAGGTGGATTATCGAGAAATAACGGTAGATTATCATTTGATAAACTCACCGCCTATCCAGTGAAATTATCAAAAACGTATGCCCCGCTTTCGTTCATTTCATCCTATCTGACGTTATCTAAGCATGCAGAGCCAAATAAGTGACACCATCATAAGCGTTGCATAGCAGTCACATGCAAAATGATACGCTTTAAGAAAATTTGTCATAAAATTTTTGCATTTTGTCTAATTTTTGCATTAAAGAAATGGAACAATTGTTTGTTTTTTTAGTAAGATCAATTGATATTTCATTTTGTGAACAACAAAAGTTATATTTTCACACACTCATGAAAATATAGCTTTTGTTGTTCACTCAATGAAATATAAATTGGTCTAACACTGAAACAAATGATTATCCTCTATTGGATCAGCATAAATACGACAAATTGTGGATTTTTAGTAGTTTTAATCAACGCTAACCCTTGTCATGCTGAACCCGAAATATTCCTGCAGCACTTTTTTTTCAATTTATATCTTCTTTGAAATGTTGTCTGGAACTCCTTGCAATCTGGTTCAGTTTAAAATTTTGTCATCTGGTGATAGGCTTGTATTTAACTATCTATTGCCCTTTCAATAATCAGGGCAGCAAACAAAACCTCCCATAAAATCAGGATGCAATCTGCTCTAACAATTGCTAAAGTAAATATCAATGAGAGTGATTCCATTCTATCTGATATTTGCACTGTTTGCAATATCAATGAAATGTTTTTGATCAGAAAATTAAGTAAAAGACAGAAAATTAATGACCCATTTAATTGTTCTATTGAATCTGCTAGCATTATACTTGCTTTCTGCTCTAACAATTGCTAAAGTAAATATCAATGAGAGTGATTCCATTCTATCTGATATTTGCACTGTTTGCAATATCAATGAAATGTTTTTGATCAGAAAATTAAGTAAAAGACAGAAAATTAATGACCCATTTAATTGTTCTATTGAATCTGCTAGCATTATACTTGCTTTGACACTTTAGAGGTTTAACCCATTACCAGACAACTAAATTTTAGACAGTAGGTACAAAATCTTTTAAGCTGCAGTCAAAAAATTTAACACATTGCCACACAACAAAATTCTAGACTGGTACAAAAAGGAAAAAGCTGCTGACTATTATTTCAGGATAGTGGAATTTTATTTTTTTCGTCTTTTTGAATAGAAACATTGTGGATAATAAAGAAATTGCTTGAAACAAGCAACTTCTTCATTGTGCACTATGTTCTCCAAAGCTTTTTGTCTTGAAAAGAGTAAAAAGGAGGGATGGTGTGGGAATGGGATTGTGTGGGAATGGGTTAACTTGATGGAGTTCTTAAACAATTTTCAGGGCAGAAAACAATGTAAGCAATGAAAATCAAATGCTTGATACAAGCATTTTCTGCTAAACTTTGACAAAGTTTTTCTACAACTTTATTTCCTCGGGGTACCAAAAAAGAAGGTTCGTGTGTTGAAGGCAAAAGCAATTCCTAGTTTCAATCAAAACATACAAAAAATGCTTGAAAATAATTGCCAAATTCTCCTAGGATCCTTGGGAAGATTTTGCAAATATTTCATTTTTTCCCAGTCACAGTTGTTGAAGAAAATATCCAGAACAGTTTCTTGAACCTCCCAGAGCTACATACATATAGAAATACCCTCCAGAAGCCAGAACCATTGTGTGAAGCTAATTAAGGATATAAATCACTTAGCCAAGACATAATAGGTCTGGCCACTCTGTTATATTCATATGGAAAAGAAAATGATACAATACTTATATCCACTTACTTCATAATTGTCTGTCAAATCAAAGTACTGAAAGTACTGTAAGCTAGCAAAGCATTTTTTTTTATGTAATCTTCTTTGTCATTTGTAGGGTAGAAAACATTGTGGATACTGAAGAAATTGCTTGTGACAAGCAATTTCTTCATTGTCCACAAAAGTTTTCCAAAGCCTTTTTTTTTGGGGGGGGGGCGGATTCTTAAAAAGCGGGATTGAATGGGAATGGGTTTTTAGCCTTCTTTTGAAATCGTCCTCTACATTTTAATTAGAGCTAATTCATGTGGCCAGTCATTTTGAAAATAATATACTCGAGTATACACAAGAACTACATTTTTTGGTATAGACATTAGTCAGTGGATTTAGTGGTTAAGCCTCCAGTGGCAGTTGGCACTTGTTTGGACTCCGAGAAGACCTCAAAATTTTGTCTGTTAACTTAAGCTATCAAAGCTGGCGCTTTGCTAGCTAAAAAATCAATAGATTAATCAAACCATTTATTTAGACCAGAACCGAACTTTGAACTCCTAGATTGGTCAACATTATATAAAGTATTTTCATCAGTCAACATTCTATGTGAAACATTTCAATAAGTATGGCAACTTTAAAGCCTAAACTTCCCCCAAAATACACAACAAAATATATAAGAAAAAACATATTTGAGGCCCAAGAGCATAAATGAATATGACAAATGAAATCATAAGATCTAAATGATTCTTGGCAGTATAAGCCTACAATTCAAGAAAGAAGTTATGATATTTTAAATTGTGACCCACCACAAGTTGAGGTTTGTTTACATAAAACTATGACAACAGTGATGATGTTTTACTTTTGCTAGCAATTCAAACAACTATCTCGGTCATGAAGATTAAAAATCATTTGTAATGTTTAGTGATCAGCATGCGTGCATGTAACTGTATCGTCAGCCTGATTAGCTCAGTTGGTAGAGCACTTCACTTCAAACCTCAAGATCACGGGTTCGAGTCCTGCGCTGACCATATCAACTAACTAACTAATTGTCTTTCGGATGAGACGTTAAACCGAGGCCCCGTGTGACGATGCTATCCATCGAGCCCGTTAAAGAACCAGGCGGGGCTCTCAGTAGTTTCGTCCTGTATCCTTGCACTATCCCCCGTCACAACTAACTGTCTTCTGGGGACGTCGCTCATATGGGCATGTGCTATACGGTAGCGACGATAAATAAACGGAAATACAAACAAACAAACAAAGCATGTAACTGTCAATGCCGAAGATTAGCAAGATTTTCCTGTAGAGTTGAAATCTTTCAGAAAAACACAAAATACTCTTTCCAGACACCTTTACTCATATCTTCCTTTTGTATATCCATATTCAGAAGGCTCTTTCTTGTTCTAGTGACAAAATACGTGATAGATCGTTTAAACCTTTTTTCCTCCTCAGAGGGACAATATGGCTTTAAGGTTGTAACTATAGTAGCTGTCATGTTTAGATCTCCAACAAACTATTTTACTTTTTGTTATTTCATTGTTTCTAACCATAAAACAGTGTTCAATATCTAACTCAAATTTCCTATAATCATGCAGCCATAACAAGATGGCAAAATTTTAGACGCTTCCAAATTGAAAGGAGTTTCTGATGACAATTAAAAGTTCATGAAATATCAGATTTTTTTAACTTTTTGGATAGAAAACATCGTGGAAAATGAAGAAATTGCTTGTAACAAGCAATTTCTGCATTTTACACAATGTTTTCCATAGCTGTATATATAATGGGGCCTCAGAAAGCGTAATTGCGTGGGAATGGGCTAAAGGCACAGGCAGGGGCTTGGTACCTTTACCTGAGTGCACCATCAAAGAAATGAGACAGATAAAGCTCACAAATATTAATTTCAAGGGGAGGTAATTCACCAATAAAGAAATGTTTGTATGAAAAAAGTTTTTATTTGTGCAAGAAAAACAAGATGTGTTTGTGAAACACAATGCCCCCACAACAGGAGTAAACGTTTGACCTTGGTATGTGACCTTGACCTTACCAAATGACCTTGACCTGAGGAGATGCATATAATGGAGATGTATCATCATATCAAATGTGAGCATTGTATCTTGAATATGCTGGTAGTATTTGGCAATGTTAAGTTTTTTTGTTAAGTTTTGCAGACAGACAGACAGACCAACAGATTGACAGAGAGACAACGGTTAAACAATATGCCCCCCAATTTTTCGATGTGGGGGCATAAAAATTGAAGATCAAATCATGCTAAACTTTTCAGAGTGAGTTCTGCAAGTCTAAAGGAGGATTTTTTTCAGCATGTCAAAGACTAATAGAAGGGTTGCCATTTTTTATATGCGTTATTTTTTTAATACGTTATTTCATGAAATAAGCAATTTGTCAATGAAGGAAGCGCATAAACTTAAGTGTCTACAGGGTATTTGAGTCCACATTAAAAAGTCAACAGTGCACTAGTAAAGCTGAGAGTTCCATTAGACCATGAATAATTCATCCAAAATCTGAATGTGACAGACTTTAAAGTGATGAGACTACATTCGACCATACAAGGAAATAAACTGACACAAACATTGTCTGGGGCTTCGGACTTCCTCATCTAACTCATCTACCATATTTCTCCTAATAAACAGAAAGTTCATACGGAGCTTTTATTAACCCATTCTCACACAATCACGCTTTACAACCATACAAGGAAATAAACTGACACAAACATTGTCTTGGGCTTCGGACTTCCTCATCTAACTCATCTACCGTATTTCTCCTAATAAACAGAAAATTCATACGGAGCTCTTATTAACCCATTCCCACACAATCACGCTTTACAACCATACAAGGAAATAAACTGACACAAACATTGTCTTGGGCTTCGGACTTCCTCATTTAACTCATCTACCGTATTTCTCCTAATAAACAGAAAGTTCATACGAAGCTCTTATTAACCCATTCCCACACAATCACGCTTTTGGGGCCCAAGAAAAACAAGAGGGCCGTTGGCCCTTGGGCGCTCACCTGAGAAAAGGACTCTTTTTCTTTAAACAGTCTAATTTTATGTTAAGGATAGGAGTATACTACAATTGGCTGTACTTTTTACATATAAAGGCTCTGTATCTTGGGATTAAAAAGTCTAAATAACTAATTCCAAGACTGGATCCATGAGTTATAATTTCAAAAATAAGACAGAAGTCAATGAACTGATGCTTCATGCAAACTATCAAGGCACTACACCTTCTAGGTTAGGAGGAGAAGAGTTTTGAAGACTGTTTTAAAATTTCACTTTTGTTGCCAAGGCAACCAGAGTTTTTTTTATAGATTCCAATTCTTTTAGCTTTTTTCAAAGGGGACCACCTAAGGAACATTTCTTCTAAATTTGATTCAAACTTGCCCAGTGGTTTGGGAGGAGATGTCACTTAAAAAACATTCTTTATTTCTATATAAACCCAACCCCTGTGGGGCTCTGCCCCTGGGGACCGTAGGGTCGTTATTTAAGCTATTTTAAAGAGGTCAATATACTGATGCTTCATGCTAAATATCAAGACTCTATGCCTCCTGGGTCAGGAGAGGAAGATTTTAAAGATTATTTTAAAATTTCACTTTGTTTCCATGGCAACAAGAGTTTTTAATGGATTTCATTTCTTTTAGCCATTGTTAAAGGGACTACCCAAGGAACATTCTTGTCAAATTTGGTTCAAATTGGCCCAGTGAATGGGGAGGAGATGTCGTTTAAAAATCGTTCTTTATTTTTATAGAAACCTTCAAATTCTGCCAAATTTGGTTCAAATTGGCCTAGTGGTTTCGAAGGAGATGCCCATTAAATAAATTGTTGAGGGACGACACACGACTGACAGACAAAGGATAAAAGGTGGTCACAATTTGTCACATGAGCACTTCCTGCTCAGGTGAGCTAAAAATCTTTCCATAACATTGTGGAAAATGAACAAATTGCTTACTTCTTCATTATCCATTTTATCATATGTTTTCTACCCTAAAAGTAGAATAATTCCAAAATATCATCAACTAGAATCTGTCTTTTGCTTCATTTTTCAATTTGGACCAGTCTAAAATTTTGTTGTCTAGTAATGGGTGAAATAAATATAATAAAATGATACAGACATTGCCTTCAGTATATTCCTCATTTAACCAATAACCCGATGACAAAATATTTTGTGGTGTGGTAATGGGTCTTGTAATGAACTGTAATGAAAGTAGGATATGCACATCTCTATTTGAGACTGAACCTATCTGTGAAGTCATGGCAGCAGAGCACCTAACAATGAATTTCTAAGATTTCTTACACCAGTAATACCACTACGTCTTTTCCTAGCCTCCAGCTGCTATCCCACTTAGGTTTACGATTATCCACCCATCATTCAGTGACAAATGTCAGAAAGGATGCATGCTGTCACTGGGAATCAAACCCATTACATCCCATGACTGAAGAATGGGAGTCTTATGCACTACCGACCAAGCTATGACAGTGACAGATAGATGGAAAGACAGACAGGCAACGTGAAACCAATATTTTCCCCTCTACCTCGTAGGTTGGGGTTTAAAATATATCCAGTAGTTTAAGAGGAAATTAATCGACAAAAGTCATCAGACCAAAAATGTCTCATGTTCCTATAATGCCTCAAAACTATGTTTTGGGAGATAGGGCTTATATGCACACAAGACTGTTCCTTTTACTCCCCTTGAGAAAAAGCTTTGGAGAATAATGATTGCTTGCTGCCAGCAATTTCATCATTATTGATACCTATAATTTTCTAAACCAAAAGACAAAGATAATATTCAAATTCCGTCAGGTTTAAAACTTCATCTGCAACTTCGGAATACTTTGGAATATTCTTGTATTTTGTTTGGTCAAAGGCTAATTCCAAATAAGGCAGAAAATATTGTGAGAAAATATTACAATGTTTTCCATGATTTAGCTACCATCTTCAGCTTGTCAAAACAAGTGATTATTTGATATTGTTGGAGCCAATACAAGGCGACAAAATTTTAGAATAGTCCAAACTAAAAAGAGTTTACAAGGGATAATCAATCTTTAAAGTTTATGAAATTTTAGATTATTTTCAAATTTCTTGATAGAAAACATTGTGTGAAATGAAGAAATTGCTTGCTGCAAGCAATTTCTTCATTTCACACAATGTTTCCGAATTGTTTCTCTTGAGGGACATCAAAAAGCATCATTTTGTGTGTGCATGGGTTAAAGCAAGGCAATGACTGTTACTGGATATAAATACATTTAGGAACTTTGTTTTCCCAGTCTGTTTTTTGTTACTATGATACAAATTTCCAGATGATGAGAGCTTTAGAAGAAATCCAAAATGAAAATATCTAATTCTTTTCTGAGTTTCTTCTAAAAACATACATTTTGAAATGAATTTTAATGAAGAAGAAAACTATTAATTTTACTGCTATTTTTTATCCAATGGTATTGTAGTTCATTATTCCTTTTTAAAAGAAAAAAATCACTTCACAAAGTTAAATCACTACGATATCAACAATTAAACTCCATCATCAATTCAATAACCTCTACCATTTTTATTAATGAATTGAATTTCTCACTACAAGACCTGTTCACTAAGCCCAGTAATTTCTGATCAATGAAAACCAAAAAACAGATGGCCTCGTATCAGCAGGTCTATACCAAAACAAACACCGATTTATTTTTTCTAAACTTAAAGCACACACATTCCAGAGATGGTCAATCAATTCCGTGAACAATTCAGGAGCACTCTTCCCCCCTCGAAGCTCAATTTTTACGCATGAAATTACCATAGAAACATTTTAGATTTGTCCAGATAATCATCCAAACTTGGTGACCACATTTTATGTCTTGTCGTTTCCTCATAGATGCATAGATGACTTAGTGCAACACTATTATAAGTGTCACTTATAATATATACGCACTTACAACAGCCTTGGTCTGAGCCCTTTGATTTTTTATTTAACCCTTGTCATGCTGAACCCGGAAAATTCCAGTTTTAGCAGGAGGTATAGACAAAGATCAGGCTGCACAAAAGTGCAGTCTGATCTTGGTCTACAACTCCTGTTTGTCCCATTTTAGCCAAAGATGTTTGAATAATCCATTTTCAAAAGAAATACTGCCCCTCATTAAGGCTATCCAGTGCTGTCAGTCCTTTGACTTTAAAGCCATTATGCTTTGTATTTTAATTTAGCATGACAAGGGTTAATATTCCCCATGGATTATGCAGGAGTAGTGCAACAAAGTTGTAAGTACCAGTATAAAGACACTGGTGTTGCTCTAAGCCCTAATAAATCATTTGAAAATTATGAGGGTTTAGAGCAATAATGTTATAAGTGCAAATATGAAAGCACCTATGACAGTATTATACCAAGTCCTGATAAATTATTTGAAAATTATGAGGGTTTAGAGCAATAATGTTATAAGTGCTTATACGAAAGGCCTTAATAACAGTGTTGTTCTAAGCCCTAACAAGTCATTTAAAAATTCATGAGGGTTTAGTGCAATGTTAGTGCAAATATATCTAAAAGATTTTTATAACAGTTTTGCTCTAAGCCCTAATAAATCATTAAAAAATTATGAGGGTTTAGTGCAACAATGTTGTTAGTGCAAATATAGATAAAGACACTTATGACAGTGTTGCTCTAAGCCCAAATAAATCATTTAAAAATTATGAGGGTTTAGTGCAACAATGTTGTAGTTTAGTGCAACACTGCTGTAAGCGCAAATATTAAATACACTTAAGACACTTTTCTCTAGATTAAAAATTATTAGGGCTTAGTGCAACAATGTTGTAAGTGCCAGTATAAATAAAGAATTATATGACTGTGTTGCTCTAAGCCATAATAAATTATTTTCTGTCTTTTACATTGGAATCCTCTTAATTGTAACTACGATAATAGCAGTTCATTGTCAAACTGCAATTGACTTAATGCTCTAACAATAAATTTAATGAACAAATAGCAACTTCTGGTTTATTGAAACAAAAGTGTTGACAAATTGTAAATGCAATTAACAGGATTCCACTGTAATTTCCTCATAGATTCCTCGACTCCAAGCACTAAAATGTCCCCTCTGATCCAAGCTTTAGGGCTAACTACAGCTTATTCCATGATGTAGGGTTACAAAGAGGATAATCAACTGTTTTTCTAGATATGAAAAAATATTTCATGAGGATGCATTGTTAGGTGTTGAAAAAACGAGTGCGCAGCACTATTTTTTTTTAATGCCTAACAACACATCCTTGTGAAATATTTTTTCATATCTGGAATTACCAGTTGATTATTCTATTTATTATATACCTTATTATTTTATTGTTTTACTAAAATATCAAAACCAACCTTTTTGATAGAGAGAAGATCTATTGAAAAGAGCAGATGAATACATGATTAAATTTTTTTTACAGAGAGAGAAACTGAAAAGTGTTATCGTCACTGGAGTGACGATATCAAAATTCATTACGCTGAGAAATTCCAAGATTTCACAGCAAGGTATGTAATAAAAAAAAAATTTTTTCGCAATTGTAAAAATATCTTGCCTTTGTTTTCAATTTGCTGTCTTTTAACCCATTACCTCTCAACAAAATTTCAAAGATGTTGTTGGCAGTAATTTAAATTTGATGATATATATTAAAATCCTTGTCTTTTGGGATACACAAGCAATTTCCTGATTGTCCACAATGTTTTCTAAAGCTTATATCTTCAGGGGTGTAGAAAAGTGGGACTAAGTAGGGATGGGTTTTAAAGAGCAGCTTAGATTATAGAATTTTAAAATCCTAAAATTAATCCATTTTTATCCGTCTCGATTAGATCACAGTTCTATTCTAATAAATCATCAGTTATCAGACTTCCATATCCACAGAAATTTCACGTTAATATTCTATTTGAACCTTTTTCCCTCTATTTGATTTCCCGAGTCTATCGTAACATGATGAAAATCTGTCTGGATTACTTCCACTGGACGTATAATGTAACCATAACATGTTACAAAAAAGTCATTTACATTTCTTAATTACTCATTCTACAAGAACCAATAGAATTTTCAAATGAAATCGGGGTTTTTTCCATTTCTTTATTTTCCACTATGTTTTCGAAACTAATATTTCTTGGGGGGGGGTCTAAAAGCGTCACTGAGCGAGAATTGGTAAAGAAACATGGTGGACCCCTAGCTAGACCTCAATACCAAGTTTAAATCAATGCCCTTAACAGGTGCAAAAAAAAAAAAAAATACAACTATAACAGGCATTGAATCAAAAATAAATAAAGTCATAAGATATGGAAGGAGATAACTCCGGGGGACATTAATTCACTAAGCGCCATGATGGACTGACCAAGAGCTGAACCTCAATGCCAAGTTTCTAGTCAGCGCTACAGATAGTTGACGAGAAAAATGTGATGAAAATATTCTTTTCAGACAGATGGATGTACAGAGTTAAAACAGTATACCCCCCCCCCTCTTTGAAGTCAGGTAAGTAAGTTGACATTGACCTTGATTGTGATTGACTGTTGAGATACATACAAAAAATTCTTTAAATTGCAAATAATTCTACTCATCTAACAAGGTGCCAAACTGTCACAAGATACGCCCGTCACACTGTTTAATATTAACTGGGGATTTGAATAGAACAGGTTATTTTGAATAAATATTTTTTGTCAAACAAAGTATGAAAAACAACAAAAGGCAATAACTCAAAAAATAGGCTAGGTAGAGTTAAGGTTCTTCACACTGCACTCCCACTTGGTGAGCTCTATCCATCCATGAAATTTCATGATTCTAGCTATTATACTTTTAGAGATATATTCCGGACAAGATTCAAGTATGAAAAACAACAAAGGGCAATAACTAAAAAAATAGGCCAGGTAGAGTTATGGTTCTTGTGCCCTGCATTCCTACTTGGTGAGCTATATCCATCCATGAAATTTCATGATTCTAGCTATTATACTTTTAGAGATATACTCTGGACAAGATTCAAGTCTGAAAAACAACAAAGGGCAATAACTCAAAAAATAGGCCAGGTAGAGTTATGGTTTTTGTACACTGCATTTCCACTTGGTGAGTTCTATCCATCCATAAAATTTCATGATTCTAGCTATTATACTTTTAGAGATATACTCCGGACAAGATTCAAGCATGAAAAACAACAAAGGGCAATAACTCAAAAAATATGCTAGGTAGAGTTATGGTTCTTGAAAACTGCACTCCCACTTGGTGAGCTCTATCCATCCATGAAATTTCATGATTCTAGCTATTATACTTTTAGAGATATACTCCGGACAAGATTCAAGTATGAAAAACAACAAAGGGCAATAACTAAAAAAATAGGCCAGGTAGAGTTATGGTTCTTGTACACTGCACTCCCACTCAGTGAGCTCTATCCATCCATGAAATTTCATGATTCTAGCTATTATACTTTTAGAGATATATTCCGGACAAGATTCAAGAATGAAAAACAACAAAGGGCAATAACTCAAAAAATAGGCCAGGTAGAGTTATGGTTCTTGTGCACTGCACCCCCCCTTCGTGAGATCTATACACCCATGGTGTTTCATTATCCTAGCTATAATACTTTTAGAGATATACTTTGGACAAGATTCAAGTATGAAAAACAACAAAGGGCAATAACTCAAAAAATATGCCAGGTAGAGTTGTGGTTCTTGTACACTGCACTCCCCCTTGGTGAGCTCTATCCATCCATGAAATTTCATGATTCTAGCTATTATACTTTTAGAGATATACTCCGGACAAGATTCAAGTATGAAAAACAACAAAGGGCAATAACTCAAAAAATAGACCAGGTAGAGTTATGGTTCTTGTGCACTGCACTCACCCTTGGTGAGATCTATACACCCATGAAGTTTCATGATCCTAGCTATAATACTTTCAGAGATATACTCCGGACAAGATTCAAGTATGAAAAACAACAAAGGGCAATAACTCAAAAAATAAGCCAGGTAGAGTTATGGTTATTGTGCACTGCACTCCGTATTGATGAGAAGAATATAACTGCCAAGTTTAAAGTCAATCGGACTTACGGTGACAGAGTTATGCCCCGGACAAAGAAGTGGACACCGCCGGACAACCGGACGCCCGGACGCCCGGACGACCGGACGCCCGGACGCCCGGACGACCGGACGCCCGGACGACCGGACGCCCGGACATCACGGGTGATCCCATAATACGTCCCGTCTTCGACGGGCGTATAAAAATTATTGTGTAAACTTATTTTGAAATCAAACCATAAATATAGGAGCTATGGCCTATACATATTGGAAAGAAGGAAGCAGGGACAGAGGGATAGACTTCCTGTAAAGTTTTATCCAGATCAACCTGATGGATAAGGAGAAGATGTTTTTAAAGAATTTTTTGCCATACACACTAAAAACATACAGATATCACAAAAGCTCTAATTGAGTACTTTATGTACCTGCAAACTGAAAGATTAAGGATTCACAACCACACACATGCACTAATTGAATGAAGCATGATGAGCATAAAGTCATGAAAATAGCTTCACTGCACTTTGGTCCAAAGATGTCATAATGAAAAGTAATTTTAACTCTTGCCAAGCTGAATAAATATCTATCTCAGAATCACATTAAAATCAAAGGACCGAAAGTACCTGGTGGCTTGATTGTGGGTCAATATTGTTTTGAAAATTAATTCTGAAAAACAACAACAGTTTTATTGGCAAGAACAGGTGGTGTAGACTAAGATCAGACTGCACTTATGTGCAGACTGATCTTTGTCTAGACCTCCTGCCAAAACAGGAATATTGCGGAATCAACATAACAAGGGTTAAGAAATTTGTATGTCATGACTATGATAAGTCAACCCAATAACAAAGCATTCGACCTCATATTATAATTCCCTAAAGGAGGATTCACTTAGACCTGCAATCACAGTTGAAAGGATAAATTTTCATTATACAAATGCAAAGTATCAATTTCAAAATTACTCTCCTATCTTTAATCTAACCCATTTAGACCTTTGTTGTCTTTGGCTGTAATTAATGCATAGCATCAAAGTCACCCACAGCTTTCAGGAATTTAGTAACATTTGGATTGAATGATAATTGGTTGCCTTTACTGTTGTAGTCATAACTTTATAATTTAATTTTCAGTTTTGTCTATCGAAAAAAAAGTGTTCTGATTGCTTGAAAAAAATTATTAATAAGCCCATGAACAAAATTTTGAGCACGCAGCGATTTTGTATGCTTCTGCACAAAATAGTCCCATACAAAAGGGTATCAAAATTTGTTAAGCTTTTGTTTTTTCTCTTGATGCTATTAATTATAAGAAATGAAGAGAATATTTTTTTGTTTCATTGAGGTATGAACCAAAAACCTAATCACACAATGTATGAATCCGCTTTGCGTATTCATACAGTGTGATTAGTTTTTTGGTTCATACCTCCATGGAAACAAAAAATATTCTCTTCATCTCTTAAATGCTTCTGTAACATACATCACAATTTCTTTGCTTTTTGGATAATGTGCCAGGACCATAGCACAGTTGGTAGCGCATAGGACTTCCAATCATTATGCAGGTTTCCAGACCCCAGCTATTATTGCGCGGCGTACCAACGCAGCGCTACTTGTGGTTAGATTGGGACGAGGTCATGTATGACAGTGTTTGCATTTTTCAATGATATAAGCATTTTACAAAAACACAAATCAATTTTGTATCTAAACAAAACGTGATTTTGTTTTGATGATTTTTTCTTATAAATCGATGTAAACTAGTTTGGTAACAATTAAAACTCTATTTTAACTGTGTTTTTATGATGAACTCGGAAGTATTTAGTTGTTGAAAGGACAGTCAGATTCGAATTGATATTTTCAATTCAGAACTTATATTGGTTAATTTACGATTTCAGCTTTTTTAAATCAGAAGTGTTAATGTCTAAGTATTATAAAAATATGATTAACTGTATGGGATAGTGATTAAATTATCGGATTTGAGCTATATCTGTGTACCGTAAGAAACCCTTAAATAGACCATTCGGAAATCTCTTGACCGCTTTCGGGAATACCGATCGTGTTCCGATTGGTTAATCGACAAGCATTTCGTACCTTAACCATTTCATACTATAAATTTTGTGGTTATTTCGTACCATGATAAAATGGCCGGAAACGTGTGTGACATGGGGAATGAATCAGGTAAGATTGATAAACTGTAATTTGTATTTTAGCCCCAAATATCTGAAAACCTGCGAGCTATTGGAGAGGCTTTGTGTCCGCTCCGTCAGTAAACTTTTACTTTTGAAATCTCCTCCACAGAAAGTGTCTTACAGATTTCAATAAAATTTCATCGGTACGATCTCTTTATGAAGAATTTTGATCGGAAAAAACATTTTTGTATGACTTTAATCGGTGGGACCTCATTTATTTATTTATTTTGTGTGTGTGTGTGTGTGTGTGAAAACTTTGAATTTATTATCATCAGAAGCCAGTGGATAGGTTTCAACCAAAGTTTACACTAATGATCCTTGGAAGCCCTTTAACCGGATTCGTTGAAAGAATTTTGATCAGATGAAAACAAAACATGGCTTTAATGGGTGAAGCTAGTTTTATATATGGCTAAAATTGTGAAAATCTCAAAACTATAAGACGGATTCCAACCAAATTTCTCAGGAATGAGCCCTGAGTGACCCTTTGTCAGATTCCTTTAGAATTTGGAATGGTAGAAAATATAGTAATCCTTTGGTCAGAGCTAGATTCCATTTAATGTATATAGTGAAAACTTTGAAAGTCTTATTCTCAGATACCACTTGAATGAATGAAATATCACTTCCTTAATGACCGAGTGGTTTAGGTGCTTGACTTGTGAACTAAAGGTCACGAGTTCGAGCCCCAACGTCACCGGGGTGTGTTCACGGGCAAGACACTTAATAGCTAGCCCAAGTCTACCCAGCTGTGAGTCAGCCGGATTAGCTCATTTGGTAGAGCACTTGACTTCAAACCTCAAAATCACGGGTTCGAGCCCTGGGCTGACCATATCTACAAACAAACTACCGTAATTTGTCCATATATTCGGACACAATTAAATAATTATTTTTTTTCATGTCCGAATACATAGATAATTACTCAAGCCAGTGTCCGAATTTATAGATAAATCGTCGTGCGGCCGGGAACAACCATTGCCGATTTTCATGAGTCACTAACTGTTTTGCTCAAACACTGAATTCATTTCAACAGTAAATAAACTTGATATGTGTTACGCATTACGTTCGTAAATTTATTCATTATTATTTTATTTTTTCAGATTGTTTCAAGATACCGTCGAAGACGACGTGAATTAAATGTTCATTCACTGATTAAAAACCTTAATAAACGATTTACTTTTCTAAACTGTTGTTTTTCTTCGTTTTAACGATTGATAGAATCCCACATATCACCGTAAGAATACGACAAGATCGTAACTGCAGCATGTTCAGGCAAAATTGTATGGTAAATTCTTTTTCTGTCATTTATATACATCATCGTTGGTTGATTTGAAAAAAGGGGATATTGATATGGAGAGCTAAACAAAATCTTCGCATGTCAATTGTTCATGTATTAAAGTCACCAAGAGAAAAGAAGTAATTTGTCAGAATAAAATCACGGCATCGGTCAATTACAACAGTTTTTCTCTGATCTGCTTCACATAAATCATCGCGTATTATTCCCCGCAAATTTAAAGTAAATGCGGTGGCCTACCTGTGAGAAAAAATCCTTTTTTAAAATAATATCCGTAATGTTTTAAGAATATTCAGACAGTAGATTATTTTTTCAGATTGTTTCAAGATACCGTCGAAGACGACGTGAATTAAATGTTCATTCACTGATTAAAAACCTTAATAAACGATTTACTTTTCTAAACTGTTGTTTTTCTTCGTTTTAACGATTGATAGAATCCCACATATCACCGTAAGAATACGACAAGATCGTAACTGCAGCATGTTCAGGCAAAATTGTATGGTAAATTCTTTTTCTGTCATTTATATACAATCATCGTTGGTTGATTTGAAAAAAGGGGATATTGATATGGAGAGCTAAACAAAATCTTCGCATGTCAATTGTTCATGTATTAAAGTCACCAAGAGAAAAGAAGTAATTTGTCAGAATAAAATCACGGCATCGGTCAATTACAACAGTTTTTCTCTGATCTGCTTCACATAAATCATCGCGTATTACTCCCTGCAAATTTAAAGTAAATGCGGTGGCCTACCTGTGAGAAAAAATCCTTTTTTAAAATAATATCCGTAATGTTTTAAGAATATTCAGACAGTAGATTATTTTTTCAGATTGTTTCAAGATACCGTCGAAGACGACGTGAATTAAATGTTCATTCACTGATTAAAAACCTTAATAAACGATTTACTTTTCTAAACTGTTGTTTTTCTTCGTTTTAACGATTGATAGAATCCCACATATCACCGTAAGAATACGACAAGATCGTAACTGCAGCATGTTCAGGCAAAATTGTATGGTAAATTCTTTTTCTGTCATTTATATACAATCATCGTTGGTTGATTTGAAAAAAGGGGATATTGATATGGAGAGCTAAACAAAATCTTCGCATGTCAATTGTTCATGTATTAAAGTCACCAAGAGAAAAGAAGTAATTTGTCAGAATAAAATCACGGCATCGGTCAATTACAACAGTTTTTCTCTGATCTGCTTCACATAAATCATCGCGTATTATTCCCCGCAAATTTAAAGTAAATGCGGTGGCCTACCTGTGAGAAAAAATCCTTTTTTAAAATAATATCCGTAATGTTTTAAGAATATTCAGACAGTAGATTAAGCCATGTAAACTTTCGGCATATTAACAAGGGTGAAAATTCGGTCACCAAGAATTCTCACGGGGTACGCGTCTGGCACGTGCCAACTCCGGAACCTCTCCCAAATATAGCTGAATATCTGGCGGCGGCGCCTTTGATCACCTTTCCTCCCTCGTAGTAAAATAAACTTTACCCGAAAACCTTTACTTTATATTTGTGGAACGAGACTTGTTACGTGTGTTTTATTGAACAATATGAGATTAAATTTTCGGATTATTAAAAGAAGCGGGGATAAAAAAGGGTAATTTATTTTAATCTACCAATATTATATATCGGATGAGAAGTTAATAATTTGGTGTCAAATTAACAAGTAAAATTCTCGCATTTTTCGGATTTAGGGAAAACGTTGTTGTTACGACTGATTTTTCTCGAAGCATATCATTGCATTTTTTTCTTGATTTGATACGGCCGATGACAATACCCTCGATGAGCTCCGGATACGAGGAAAGTGTAGTAAAATCGAAAGTAGGTTCAGGTCAATTTGACTAATTTCATAGGGTCGCACATGTTAATCGTAGCCATCCTTTCAGAGCAGGTCCTGCCGGGGATAGAAAATTAGGAAATCAGAGAGAGAAACCAAGCGTGATATTTTAATTGCATCACCTTCACGGTTCGTAGCTTAAGCATATCGAGGTGCGTGCCTATTCTCGGTCACTGTTATAAACAATATACACCTGTTGACACTTAACCCAGACAGTTTGGAGATACTGATCGCCAAGATTCCAAATTACCGATAATGGATGCGGTATTTGTTAACCTGATATTTTATGTTCGTAAATTCGGTGTCCGAATTTATAGATAAATTCCAGACACCATTTGTCCGAAATTAGAGGCACAAAATTAATTATTTCATGAAATAATTAATGGTGTCCGAATTCTTGGAGTGTCTGAATATATGGACAAATTACGGTAATTGTCTTTGGGATGAGACGTTAAACCGAGGCCCCATGTGACGGTGCTATCCACCGAGCACGTTAAAGAACCAGGCGGAGCTCTCAGCAGTTTCGTCCTGTATCCTCGCACTATCCCCCGTAACAACTAACCGTCTTCTTGGGGCGTCGCCCATATGGGCATGTGCTACGGTAGCGACGATAAATAAACGGAAATTATCAATTAACCCAGCTGTGAAAGTGGGTAGCAGTGGGATTCAGCCACTGCCTCTCTTTCAGGGAGGTGAAAACATCTGGATTGTGTCACCTGCCAGTAATACCCGAAAGGGGAGTTAGGCAGTATAAATAGATAGATAGATATCACAGACATTTACCTTTTTTGATTTTTAACATATTCCTGTTAAAAGATTTGATCAGAATAAGAACATGGCATGGATGGGGCTAAATTTTATATGTATGGTCTATAGTGAAAATGTTTTAAGATCCTCTTCCTATAGATCATTTGATGAATTTCAGTTAACTTTAACAGGAATTCCCCTTTGGTGACTCTTTATTGGATTCCTTCAAAAAATTGTTGTTACAAAGAACACGAATTTGACACATTCCCACTCAATGACCCTTTTAGATACCCACAAGAGAAAAAGCTTTTGAAAACATTGTGGAAAAGGAAAACATTCATGATTATCCTCAATGTTTTCTACCCCAAAAGTATAAAGAGTCCAAATTTTCATAAGCTTTAAATTTGTCATCAGCAACTCCTTTCAATTTGAACCAGTCTAAACTTTTGCCATCTGGTAAAAGGTGAATGGGTTGGGTTAATGTCCATATATGGCATATAGTGAAAACTTTGAAAGTAATCATCTCATATTCAACTAAATTTCACAGAATTGATCTTTTGATGACCTGTGATGTCAGTTTTTTTAAGAATTCATTGGCTTAATATAAATTTACCAAATTTCAATAGAGAGCACATAGTGTTATGCTATGAAAACTATTGGAACTGCACCACTGATGATATTTGTTGAATGAAAGAAAGATGCCTCCCATCAAGTGAATTGAAAAAAGTGTTTTTTTCCCTAAAATGCCTCCTTTGTAAATGAATACCAAGTTACCTGTATCTTAATCCATTCCTACACAACAAAATTCTAGACTGGAAGCTGCAAATGACAATTTTTAGTTTTGAAATATTTAATCTTTTTGGGTATAAACATTGTGGATAATGAAGATATTGCTTGATACAAGCAGTTTCTTCATTTTCCACTATGTTTTCAAAGCCCTTTTCTTGAAGGGTGTAAAAAGGAGGAATAGTTCGAGAAAGTGTTAAGTATATTGTACATTTGTATATCAGGATGATGGAGCAAATCAGATGCTCAAGCGCCTATAGTTTCACTGTTATTGAACTTACTTTGTGACTAGTAATTTAGTTGAGGGAAGTATTTTAACTGTCATTGTAAGTTGTTAATGCTTATACATGTATATACCAAATTTACATTGAATTGTTATCTGAATTTGTATTTGTCCTCTCCACAAATAACCATTGCATGGTGGGCTTTCCACTTTCATTAAAACATTTTTGATATAGAAAGATGACAAGAGCAGATCACATCTTGCTATTATAAAATGAAAGATTAAGATTTTAGCTCCAATAAGCAGTAGTGTTTTATAATTGATGGAAATTAAATCAATGAAGATTAAGGTACTTCCCATCAAAGGCATGTTTCAAAGACCATTGCCACTTACAAGGGCAAAATGTCATAATTTGACAGCATATAGTATCTTCTCAATTCCTTTCTTGAGTGTTCTTTTATTGTTTTACAGCCTGTTGGGAAAAGAAGTTGATAAAAACAACTGTGTCAGCCCTATTAGCTCAGTTGGTAGAGCAGCTGACTTCAAACCTCAAGATAACTTGTTCGAGCCCTAGGCTGACCATATCAACTAGCACAAACAATTGACTTTCGGATAAGATGTGTGACAAGTGTGATGATGCTATTTGTCAAGCATGTTAAAGAACTCGTTACAGTTTCGTCCTATATCCTTGCACTATCCCCCGTAACAACTAACCGTCTTCTAGGGTGTCGTTCATATGGGCATGTGCTGCTGTAGTGACCAACGGAAATACATACACACAAAGCCATTTTTTTGACAAAACAATCCTTCTGTTGCACTGCTGATGTACTTAGTTGAGCTGTAAGTTGAGGATATGAGATGAGAAGACACTCTATTTTACTCATAAGTAAGGAAGCTGCTTATAGATATGTTAGCATTATCTGCTAAATAGACAAATTTCATGCACTTAAGGCAGAAATCAAGTGGGCTCTCAATACATGGCAAAGGAACATTTCCAGATGGAAATTCAAACAAACTTAAAAACTGTTTCCTGAAAGAAGGCATCAACTTATATAGAAGTTAGACTCAGTGTAAACGACAGTGATTAAATGTACTTTGTAAAATATTAAAAGTTGCCCCATTTGTTGAAAGCAATACAATTTTGGTAAATAGGACCTATTTCAAAATCAACTATTTTCTCCTTTCATCAACATTTTCCTTTTTTGATGATGAAATATCAGTGATTGTATAAAAAGGGTTAAAATTTGAATGAGTTGTCTTTTTCAGTCAACAATAAACTTGATTTAAAATTGGCATTTTGAATGGTCTGAGTCAAATTGTATTTACCCATTCCAACACAACCACACTTTTTTATGCCCCTCAAGAAAAAGGATTAAGAAACATTGTGGAAAATGAAGAAATTGCTTGCTACAAGCATTGTCTTCATTATCCACAATGTTGTCTAACCTTAAAACAAAAGGCTGTAGAATCCTATCAACTGTAAATTGTCATGTACAACATTTTTGGGTTTGGACCTGTCTGAAACACCGCCTTTTTATGCCCCTCAAGAATAAGGATTTAGAAACATTGTGGAAAATGAAGAAATTGCTTGCTACAAGCATTTTTTTTCATTATCCACGATGTTGTCTAACCTTAAAACCAAAGGCTTTAGAATCCTATCAACTGTACATTGTCATCTAGAACTTTTTTGGATTTAGAAATTTTGGACCAGTCAAAATTTTGTTGGGTGGGAAAGGGTTAACTTGGTAATATAAAAGGCATTCAAAACTTGGAATATTATATTGTTTTGAGTATCTCATTAGACTGTAACCACTGCCCTTTTGGTACTAAACATAAAATGTTCCGTGTTGCAAATCAGATAGTCTCTAATGTATTTTGTAGGAATCACTCCTTATTCTACATTCTTTATAATTGTCCTATTAATCACAAGACAGCAAAGGGTCAGACATGAGTTTAACCCTTCTTTTTTTTCAAAAATTTAGACTGGTCCAATTTGGAAGAAGTTGTAAATGGCAATCAAAAGTTATTGCAATTTGAAAAGGAACCAACCTGAAGGGTAGAAAACATTGTGGGAAATGAAGAAATTGTTTTTTGAAATCATGATGTTTTTTCAAGTATAAGATCACAGGCACATAAAATCCTAGGTTTGTACAGAAAGAGTTAAGGTCAATCTGGAATTTGTGAAAAGCATCCTTTCAGACTCATCTTTGTAAACTGTGCATTCTGATCAGGGTTGAACACTTTTCTCAAAGCATTTTCTATGTATGGAATGCTTATTATGACTACAATACTTTCTTTGCTTCATGTCCTCTGGTCTGTATAAGATTCATCTTTAGCTCTACTGGCCAAAGCCCAGGAAGCTATTTTTATAGCATTGTGTCCATTGTGCATATGTCTATTAGTGATTAACTTTTCTTAAAAAATATTTTCCTTAGGAACTGCTGGTCAGATCTGAACCAAATTTCACAGGATTGTTCTATAGATGATCTTCTTTCAGATCATTTCAAACAATTATCTTCCAAAATAACTTTGGTTGCCATGGCAACAAAGTAGATATCCTTTAAAAATCATTTTAGTCAAACTGTCTATTTGATTTCATAATTCCTTTGCAAAAATGTTCCTTGCACCAAGACAAAGCTAATTACATAGCATTCTTTGGATTTGTCAAAAAAGTAAAACCCCTGCTTTTATAGGTGGGGCTTTTTGTCATTGTATAGCATAAGTATTGCATTTGATAAATGGTCAAAGGGAGATAATGCATGGATTTTATTATTTAGGAAAACAGTCCAATTAGTAAAATATCTCCCCTGTATGCTACATCTTGGTAGGAAATAAAGATTTTTTGACTTGCAGAGTTAGTAGATAATAAAAAAGCCCAAATGAAAAAATGTTGAAGATGTTGAGACTTTGAAAACTTCCTTTTGAAAATTGTTGGATTATATTTGATTAATGATGGAAGAGAGACAGCTTAATATTTGATAAAACTGTTATACAAATGGATAAAGTTCCTTTTACCTTAGATTTAAGTTGGATATAACACTACTGCTCATATCAAATGTACAGCAGGTTGATTACAAGAAGTAAAGAAAAATTTGTCCATAGAAGAAAAAGGGGAGAGCTCATTCAACCCATCAATAAATAACGTGAATACAATCTTGAAATTGAAAGATGTTTCAGAAAATTATGAAATTTGAGTCGGGGTTATTTGTGCCATGACAAGGGTAGCCAATTGTAGTTCACACAGATCTTAGATTGTCTCTTTGAGCATGACTTATCATTTATTTTTGTTTATTAGCATAATGGGTTTCATTCTTTGAATAATAAACGACCCATTCCTTGTTCACATAATCACAAACAATTTGTTGCCAATGGTATTTCAGTTTCTAATTAACCTTTAAATTTTTTACATCCATCTTTTTTTATACATGTACCAGTTTATTGTTTGAGATGTTTAATTTTATGAAATATTAAATTACTTCTTCAAAGAAAATAATCTTTACTCTTGCCAATACTACACTGGGTGAAAAACTTTCCTATAGCTTTATCATTGACTGTAGACTTTTGTTTTTTCTTCAGATCTCTAAACACTTTCATTGACAACTCGAAATATGTGCATACCTCTCTGAACTTAAACCATTGTCCCGTTCAAATCTGACAGTTAACACCGTGTGATGATATAGATGTCATCAAATTCTTTAAAATTAAAAAATCTAAAAAAATTATGTTATTTGTATATGCATTAATGAATTTGTTTACTTATTAAGTCTACATCTGTATCAAGAATTCTAAACAAGTTTCTTTCTGCCGCGCTAAATCCTTTGCTCCACCATGGAGCAACTTTATACTTGTTCTTTATATTCGCCTCCCATTACATGGTAAATAATAGTAAGCATAAGTGGGATTAGTAGCTGGAGGATAAGAAATGCTGTTGTGGCATCATGATGGTTAGGTGCTTCAGCTGCCCCAATATGATTGAAATACTGTTGGAAGTGGCATTAAACCCCATTTAATCATATCTTGATAATGTAGTTAAAAAAACCCCAAAAAACATATAACATGATTATAAATGTAATAGTGTGTCACCATGTTCTGAATCTGTTGACCAACAAACTGTTGTCATGGCAATAGAGTTCCATGAATAAAACAGAAAAGCCAACCTTTTGACCTGATGTTTAAAGGAAGTTTTTCTCTGCCGTAATGATTGATAGTTATCAGGAAAGTCCTAGTTGATTTCATTAATTATCACATCAGCCATTCAATTTAGTTGGTGTCACTTAGAGATTAGACTCGCTCCCAGTCTCACTGATACTTACATTTTATAGTTAGTTGAAAAGTTTCTTTTCTCTAGCTGTTATCTTTCTCTGTTTTGCTGATCAGTGAGACGTTCCAAGGAATGAAATGTACTTGCATGATTGATCTATCTTATTTACTTTTAAACCCTCAGTTACTGACAGCCTGGGAGACAGGCTACTTAGAGATGTGTGGGTTACCATGTAAACTTGGCTCAGAGAAATAACTCACTTAATTTAACCCATTCCCACCCAATGGCGCTTTTAGACGCCCTCAAGATTAAAAGTTTGGAAAGATATTTTGATAATGAAGAAATTGCTTGTTACAAGTAATTCCTTCATTATCCACAATGTTTTCTATCCAAAGTTAAAATAAATTGCAAAATTTCATAAGCTGCAAAATTTCATCTTCAACACCTTTCAATATGAACCAGTTTAAAATTTTGACGTGTTGTAGTGGGTTAAATCATTCCCATTTCAAAATTTTTCAGAGAAAAATCTTCGAAATTCATAATATTTTCTACTCTTAAAATCAAAGATTGTTTTTAATTCCCGGGCTAAATAATGTTGTCTGCAACTTCTTCCAATTTGGACCAGCCTTACTCTTTGTTGCAGTCTGCATTACTTGTTTGATATTTCAAGCAATATCTGTTTCTAAAATTCATCCCATAAGGATATAATTTTGACCCAGAATTAGTCATGTCCTGGAGATCCTGCATAGCTCAGTACATAATAGTGAAGGTGGACTTGAAACCCTCCAGCTGCTATCCCACTAAGGTTTAGGATTATCCACCAATTGGTGAGAGACAAATGTCATAAAGAATATGTGCCGCTGCTGGGGATCGCGTTCAAATTCCAGTTGTCAAATGTGTACAACCTTGGCCAAAGCATTCAGCGCCCAGCCAAGTACTAGTGGTATACTGTCACAAAGGAAGCAGTAAGAAAAATAACCGCAATATGATATAAACTAAAAGATTTTTCAAAACATAGTAAAACAAATTAAAATCTACAATTAGGGCCTTTAAAAGCTTTCAATCCTTTGATTTCAATACATTTAAATGGCTCAGCGCAAAACAATTGTAACTGCCTATAAACATATAGGCAGTAACAATTGTTTCGCGCTGAACCACCGATTTCTGAATGAAAGAGCAAGCGACCTAATTTCGGCAAAAAATCACATGTTAGCAAAATCTTGTGTAAAAAATCAGAAAGACACTTTCGTAAGTTTCAAGATTTTTGTTTTAGGAAAGAAGCATGTACATTGCATTTGGAAGGGTTTTGTAAGATTTGGGTTAATGAACTAGATATTGAATCAAAGCCCATTATCAAACCCTGGCTAAGATATGGAGATGATCACAATGACAAATTATGAAGACAATCAAGCCAAATATGTGGCCACTTAAGAGAGCACACAATGACTTCTTGATGTTTTGCCTTGGGACTTTGTTTTACCCAATTTTACCCACTATCAACATTAACCAAGGTTTTACAGACAAAAATAATCTGAATAAATATCAATTCATATGCCTTTAAATTGCATGCAAGGTCTTTCTCTGATTTGACTTTGTGACCTAGTTTTTGACCCCATAAGACCCAAACTTGACTAAGATTTTATGAAGACAAACTCTCTGACCAAATTTCAAAACATTTCAGTATAAAATATGGCCTCTAGAGTGCGCACAATGGTTTTTTTTTCTATGATTTAGCCTAGTGACCTAGTTTTTACCCATGCTATTATATATCAAACTTGAGATCCCATGCAGACATTCTGACCAAACATCAAGACATGTGGCCTCCAGAGTGAAAACTGGACAGCTGCTGACCACGCATGTGGCATGACAGACGCCGAACACAGCTTGATTAAAAAAGCTCTCATTAAGCATGTTGTGCTCAAGGAGCTAAAAACAGATAAGTACAATCATGGTCAAAAATACTAGTGGTAAGTTTAACCGATAGACAAAGATGCAGGCTTTGACCTTTTGACCTTGACCCAAAATATGTTGGCGCATTTCAAAAGGAATCCACATGTGAGAGTTCAGAGGCAGAGTCGCAGGGACAGACAGACAGACAGACAGAATGACAGAAAGATGGACAGACAATGTGGCAGATATAATGCTTGCCCATCTTGGAGCATAAAAAGGACAAAAGTATACTGTACTTAGTTGTATATCAATATTTTGGTCACCATTCATAAAGATTTAATTTATGTCACCCTCAATACAATACTGTGAGCTATGAGTGACCATTTATGACACTGTAGGAGCTCGTTCAGCTATAAATATTTACTCTCAGAAGTATGCCTGTCAAATTCTATCTTATTACAAACAATAATTATCGATTATTGAGGGAAACGTTGGGACGCTGATAAAACTGTCGAGTCATCAATCTTAATGTTGACAGAGACTGTGATTCTATCTTTGTTTTCTGCTAAATTGTTACAGGTTTAATCACATTTGATATCATATGGGTCCCATCATGCAAGAAGGTACCATCAAAACAAAATATTCAACCCATTACTATGACAAAATTCTAAACCGGTCCCAATTCAAGAAATGAAAATTGAAAAATTCATATTTCCTTTTTTTTGGGGGGGGGGGAGGGGGGGGAGAGAGTAGAAAACATTGTGAATAATGAAGAAATTGCTTGAATTTTTTTTTGTTGTTTTCAATGAGGTATGAACCTATATACACTTATAACTTGTTTGTGGAAGTATGAAAAATTCTGCAAGTTGAAACACTTTCATCTTGAAAGACAAAACTAAAATTACGCTACAAGTAAATAAATGCCAAGATATTCTTGTCATGTCATTAGGTAAAGAGGTTAATAAATCATTGAATCAAAGTACTGAAAGTACTGTAAGCTAGCAAAGCATAATGTTTTGTTGTGTAATCTTCTCTTCCATTTGTAGGGTAGAAAACATTGTGGACAGTAAAGAAATTGCTTGTTACAAGCAATTCCTTCGTTAGCGAGTCAGAATCCTAATCTTCAATTATTGGATGTCAATGGGTTCGATCCCCGGCAGCGGCACATATTCTTTCCGACATTTGTCTCTCACCAATTGGTGGATGATCCTAAACCTTAGTGGGATAGCAGCTGGAGGCTAGGAAAGGATGTAGTGGTAGTACTGGTGTGAGAAATACCAGGAATCCATTGTTTGGTGCTCCAGCCGCTGCAATATGACTGAAATCCTGTTAAAAGCGGCGTTAAACCCCATTCAATTGTCCACAATGTTTTCCAAAGCCTTTTTAGGGGGATTCTTTAAAAGCGGGAATATTTTCATTATTCACTTTGTTTTCTACCAAAACAAGTAAAAATAATTATCAAAATTTCAACAACTTAAATTAGTCGTCTGCAATGTCTGAATTAGAACCAGACTATAATTTTGTTGTTTCAGAATAGGTTAAAGATGATCAAATTCTACACAAGAGAGGGTCAGATGTGATTTAATTAAAAGAATTCAGCTTGAAAATATTGATAAATAAATCTAGAACTAGATGGTTGTTCTAGGACAACTGTGGTCAAGCCCACAAAATTTTGTAGGTATCATGCTCCGGACAAGCACAATTTCAGTGTTTCACCTTGAGCTTTGACCTTGAATTTATAGCTATCAAAAAAATTCAAATGGCACATATACTTATGATGGAGAATAATTGTGCCAATTTATTTTGAAATCCATGCATAATTGTAGGAGTAATTGACTGGACAAAACACAATTTTAATGTTTGACCTTGAGCTGTGACCTTGACATTAGAACTATCCGAAAAATTCTTTCAAATGGCACATTTACTCATGATGCAGAATAATTGTGCCAAGTTATTTTGAAATCCATCCATAAAATGTAGGAGTAATTGTCTGGACAAAGACGGACAGACTATCGAACTAAGGCACTAACACACATACTCCGACTTGTCATAGTGACAACTATGTCTCGCTCACTGCAAGCAGGCTCAACAAAAAACAGCTGTTCCTCAGATACTTTAACCCCTTCCCACACAATGACACTTTTGAATGCACCCAAAGAAAAACAAATGTGAAAACACTGTAAAATTAAGAAATTGCTTGTGACAAGCAATTTCTTCATTTTGCACAATGTTTTCCACCAAGATAGTTAAAAAAATTACAATTTCATAAACGTTAAATTGTTGTCTGCAACTCCTTTCAATTTGGACCAGTCTAAAATTTTGTTGTTTGGGAATGGGTTAAAGGGATCCAAAGTGCCTGGATTTATGCTTCAAGACAATCACTATATGGAAGGTCTGAATTTGAAGTCCAATTCTTGTCAGTATTTCACTAATTGATTTAGATTTACTTGTCTTGGATGATAATCCAATTTTTTCATATTGTAATTTTCATAAAAATTTGCATTCTTGTTGAATATGATTCCTAATTTAACCTGTTTGAATCATTTAATAGGATACATGCACACTATTACTGCACAAAAATTGAAGCCATGCAAAACTAGAATAAATCAACATTAGCGAGAAGACGTTTCCGGATAGAGAGTAATTATTTATTGCGACAAGAAACTTTTAGACAATCTGGTCACATGACAAAATGGGTTGCTGGTGATTTTCTTGCCTTGGGAGTTCTTTACTTTTGTAGTAGTTTTGTATGGTATTTTGGCCATTTTCAACTATTTATAAGAGACATTACATTTTCTAAACTAAAGTACAACTAAAGTACAATATTGAAAGTTTTCAACAAATTCTTATTTATCTCAATCCCTCTTCATTTCCCACTATATCTTTTCTGAAAGGCAGAGCAAATTCTATCGGTCAAAAAATGTATTGCCAAGTCATGAGTTAAGTCTTTTCATTCTTATTAAAATCCTGTTTAGAATTCCTATAAAATGAACTTGGATGAGCAGCTGGAGGCTCAGAAAGGATATAGTGGTAGTACTGGTGTGAGAAATACCAGGAATCCATGGTTAGGTACTCCAACCACCGTGATATGACTGAAAAACTGCTAAAAGTGGCTTTTACCCTATACAATCCATCAATCAATCAACAATTATTTATCCATTCCAGCACAGTATTGTTTATTGATGCCCCGTGAAAAAAACTTTCACAAACATTTTTGAAAATGATGAAATTGATTGTGACAAAAAATTCCTTCAATATCCAATTTTTCTCTCTACAAGACCAAAATAAACAAGGTGCCAAATTGTCACAAAATACGCCCGTCACACTGCTTAATATGAACTGGGGGTTTGAATAGAACTGAGGTTATTTTGAATTAATATTTTTTGTCAAACAAAGTATGAAAAACAACAAAGGGCAATAACTATAAAAAAATAGGCTAGGTAGAGTTATGGTTCTTGTACACTGCACTCCCACTTGGTGAGCTCTATCCATCCATGAAGTTTCATGATTCTAGCTATTATACTTTTAGAGATATACTCCGGACAAGATTCAAGTATGAAAAACAACAAAGGGCAATAACTCAAAAAATAGGCTAGGTAGAATAATGGTTCTTGTACACTACACTCCCACTTGGTAAGCTCTATCCATCCATGAAGTTTCATGATTCTAGCTATTATACTTTTAGAGATATACTCCGGACAAGATTCAAGTATGAAAAACAACAAAGGGCAATAACTCAAAAAATAGGCTAGGTAGAGTTATGGTTCTTGTACACTGCACTCCCACTTGGTGAGCTCTATCCATCCATGAAATTTCATAATTCTAGCTATTATACTTTTAGAGATATACTCCGGAAAAGATTCAAGTATGAAAAACAACAAAGGGCAATAACTCAAAAAATAGGCCAGGAAGAATTATGGTTCTTGTGCACTGCACTCCCCCTTGGTGAGATCTAAACACCAATGAAGTTTCATGATTAGCTATTATACTTTTAGAGATATACTCCGGACAAGATTCAAGTATGAAAAACAACAAAGGGCAATAACTCAAAAAATAGGCTAGGTAGAATAATGGTTCTTGTACACTGCACTCCCACTTGGTGAGCTCTATCCATCCATGAAATTTCATAATTCTAGCTATTATACTTTTAGAGATATACTCCGGAAAAGATTCAAGTATAAAAAACACCAAAGGGCAATAACTCAAAAAATAGGCCAGGTAGAGTTATGGTTCTTGTGCACTGCACTACCCCTTGGTGAGATCTATACATCCATGAAGTTTCATGATCCTAGCTATAATACTTTTAGAGATATACTCCGGACAAGATTCAAGTATGAAAAACAACAAAGGGCAATAACTCAAAAAATAGGCCAGGTAGAGTTATGGTTCTTGTGCACTGCACTCTCCCTTGGTGAGATCTATACACCCATGAAGTTTCATGATCCTAGCTATAATACTTTTAGAGATATACTCCGGACAAGATTCAAGTATGAAAAAAAACAAAGGGCAATAACTCAAAAAATAGGCCAGGTAGAGTTATGGTTATTGCGCACTGCACTCCCTATTGATGAGAAGAATATAACTGCCAAGTTTAAAGTCAATCTGACTTACGGTGACAGAGTTATGCTCCGGACAAAGAAGTGGACACCGCCCGGACGCCTGGACGACCGGACGCCCGGACAACCGGACGCCCAGCCGCCCGGACGCCCGGACACCACGGGTGATCCCATAATACGTCCCGTCTTCGACGGGCGTATAAAAATAAAATTTGTCAACTAAAAGTTGTTGCCTGATAGTGGGTTAAAAAGTACCATTGAACTGTTTATGATTTAATTCAATCCTTGTCATGCTGAACCCAGAATATTCCTGATGGGCAGGAGGTATAGACAAAGAAATGCATGTGCAGTCTGATCTTCGTCTACACCACCTGCTTGTCCCTTTCAAGCCAGAAGTATTTAGGAAATAAGTTTTAAAATGAAATATTGACCTGCAACTAACACTTGTAGTGAATTTCAGTTCTTTGAATAGAAATCAATTCTTATCCCTGTCATGCTGAACCTGAAATCTTGTTTTGGCAGAAGGTACATACAAAGATAAGCCTGAACATAAGTACTGTCTGATCCTTGTATTTACCACATGTTTGTCTCAGGCAAAACATAGTTAACTATTTAATCAATTTTCAAATGAAACATTGACATACAACAAGATGTGTTTGTGAAACACCACGCCCCACTGTACACGAGGTTTTTTTTTTGGTGTTTGACCGTAGTATGTGACCTTGACCTTATCACATGACCTTGACATGAGAAGATGCATATCATGGAGGTGTATCATCATGCCAAATACGAGCATTATATCTTAAATAGGCTGGTAGTAATTAGCAAAGTTAGGTTTTGGGTTAAGTTTTGCACACAGACAGACAGACAGACAGACAGACTCAATGACTGACAGACAGACAGTGGTAAAACAATAATTTCTGATCTTTCGATGTGGGGGCATAAAAAAGTTTCTGGTGTTTTCAGCCCTTTGAAATTGATACATTTTGGGAATAATTTTTATTTGGCATGACAATTAATTAATTGCAATACTGACTCATAACCAGTTCTTTCAGTGCCTTCAGCCCTTTGGTTTTAATGCTATTCTGATCAAGGATTTAATTCAGCATGACCTAGGTTTAGATACTCTGTTATTTCTTTTTGTACAACTAGAAATGTCTTGTAGCCAGTTTTCAAATGTGAAACCTCACTTCAGTCCTAAATGGATTTGGCTTTATGCCCATTCCCACAGAATCCCGCTTTTTTTATGCTCCTAAAGAAAAAAGCTCTGGCAAGCATGGTGGGTAATTAAGGAACTGCTTGCCACAAGCAATTTCTTCATAAAAATCCATGTTTTCTGTCCTAAAAGACAAAGTTTCTGAATATTTCTTTTACTAGAAATATCTGCAACTGCTTTAAACTTGGACCAGTCTTAAATTTTGTCATCTGGTAATGGGTTAACCTTTTTGTCAGAATGCAGTTCTGGAACCAATTAAATTGTAGTTTTGTGCAATAAATATCAAATGGGTCTGAAAGAGACAAACAAGTGGTGAAGACAAAGATCAGACTGCACATATCTTTGTATATACCTCCTGCTAAGGCAGGAATATTCTGGATTCAGTACGACAAGGATTAACCCTTGTCCTGCTGAATATTTATCCTCTTTTCTTTTATGTTTAAACCTTAACCCATTCCAACACAGCAAAATTTTAGACTGGCCCAAATTGAAAGAAGCTGCAGACGACAATCTAAAGTTGATGGAATTTTGATTTTTTTTGTCTTTTGGGATAGAAATCATTGTGGATAATGAAGAAATTGCTTGATACAAGCAATTTCTTCATTTTCCACAATGTTTTCCAAAGCTTTTTTTCTTGAGGGGCGTAAAAAGGAGGGATTGAGTTGGAATGGGTTAAGATAATTAGATTGATGTTCTGGTCAAAGATTTTTCTCAAAACAAGAACAAGCAAGTAGTGTAGGCCAAGATCATACTGCACGTCTGTGCAGTCTGATCTTAGTCTGTATACATGCTGAAGCCATCGTCGAAGCAGGAATTTTCCAGGATCAGCCTGACAAGGGTTAACATAGTTCTGCTGGTCTCTGATTACAATAAAGACACAGATTCAAGTAACCCTATCATGTA
This sequence comes from Fragum fragum, assembly GCA_946902895.1. Classification (NCBI taxonomy): domain Eukaryota; kingdom Metazoa; phylum Mollusca; class Bivalvia; order Cardiida; family Cardiidae; genus Fragum; species Fragum fragum. Next base: position 13,495,953 of record OX336381.1, read on the forward strand.
GACAGAGCGTTTAAGTAGGACAACTGAATTCAAATTACCATGCAGAAATGGTAATTCCAATGCTATCAGATCTGAGGTAAATCAAACTTATTCACCATAGAAACACTATCTATTCTGTTTTTTAAGGGCAATATGATCAGTTATTCAGGAAAATCTGCCTAAATGGCTTAACTATTTCCTGTTTTTCAAAATTTTAGACCTGTTCAAATTCTAGGGTTTTGCAGACAACAATTTAAAGTCAAATTTATTTGAAAAATAATCATTCAGTAGGGTAGAAAATATTGTAGAAAAAGAAAAAATTGCTTGTTACAAGGAATTTCTTCCTTTTTTCACAATGTTTTCTCAAGTTTAAAAACAAAAAGGACGGAAAACCAAGGGAATTGAACCGGTTAAACCCCTTTTAACCCATTCCCACACAGTGACGCCTTTTGACGCCCGTCAAGAAAAGCAATCGGGAAAACATTGTGTGAAATGAAGAAATTGCTTGTGACAAGCAATTTCTTCATTTCAAGCAATGTTTTCTGCCTAGAAAGTTGAAAATTCTAACATTTTATAAATTTTAAATTGTCGTCTGCCACTCCTTTCAATTTGGACCCGTCTAAAATTTTGTTGTATGGGAATGGGTTAATCAAACAAATCATGATGGAGAGTTATTTTGAAAATCGCAGATATCTATGCTCTGGATAAATTCAGATAGACTGACACACTAACTTACATGATACACTGCCTTCTCATAGTGTGTTCAATGCAAGCCAGCGGGCTGGACAAAGATAGACTATAAAATACCATTTTGGATCAGAAGTGATAATAGTTTAATCATTTGATATCATATCAGAGACAGTTCTTGCTTTGTTCTTTAGATCTCACCTGAGGGTCATGAGTTCGAACCCTCAGCTTGGTCAACATTCTTTCGGACAGTTGAAAAATGTAATCTCTACTTTTATCATCCCAGAATGTTGAGCTCAGGTAAACTAATATGACTCATATAAATAGGTTAATATATAAACTGAAGAAAATAATTGTGCTATTTTGTTTACAAACACAGGATCAATCAACAACATTGAAAATATACACCTAACTAAAAAATGGTAAATTGCCACATGATTTGTTGAACATTCTAATTGAAAGTTGCAGTCAGCAGAATTCAAGCAGTCTTTGTGCAGACAGAATGAATTCTTACAAATTTCAAGCTTTCATTTAGTTTCACTTTTTTATTTATTCATTTATCTTTCTAATTTTTTTTAACCTTCAATTTTTGGAAAAATCTATTTATTCCTTTCTAGCTAAAATTATGATTTGACAAATAAGTAACTGCTTTTGGTTGTTTTATTGATTGATGAATAAGTATGTTTATCAAATGTTTGCTTTACTTGCACAATTTGAATCTCTTTGGATGAAAAATATGACAGAAAGATGTGAAGCCATGGTTAGGTGCATAAGCTATCATAATATAATTTAAAATACTGTTGAAATCTCAATACAATCAATTGATTGGTCAGTTATTTTGCAGGATCAAATCTGCTTTTGAAAAGTTGCACTCGGGTTCATTTGCATATGAATAAAGTGACCCATCCTTCAGATTTAGATGTTTTAATCTACAACTCCATCAATTTTGATCAATGCAAGATTATTTCTTAAACAAAGAAAAATCTGAATAGATCTATATTCACTACTGAAGGATCAGATTCAAAAATAAGCAATATTGAAGAGTAGTGAGTGTTGAAAAGTTTCTTTCATATTGCCAGATTGACAAATACGCCTGACCATTTCAACAGAAAACACTTAAAGGTAGGTATCAATGTTTTTTTCATGTCACAGTTTTTAATTATCTTATTTCCACTCAAATACCATTTGAATACAATATGCCGCAAAGTAGTTTTGCAAAAATCTGAGGTCGCTTATCAGAAAAATGCAGGGTATTTTCCTAATAGCCTACGTAGGCTATTAATCTATTTTTAGATAAATCCAAACAGTTGCAAAGATTGTAGGGCATTCAAGTGGCGCGAATAACCGTTGGAACCTTGCATTTATTTAAATTAAATCAAACCAATGTCATCGTTACGTCATCAAGAGTTATGTTTGCTAGCCGGTCTGTAAAGATCAGTCCAAAACTGTCGTAAGCATTATTACGAATATAAACACCCACCGTAGTTTTGCGCTAACCCTTTCATGTGACATGATTTAGGATGTTGGCTGTTTCGCTAGTAAATTTGTTACCTTCATTTGACTTTGGGTCATATGCAAATGAGGTCATTCGATGTCGACAGCAGAATTCCGTGATATCTAAAAATAACCTGGATTTCCGCTGAACCTTTCCGATAAAACCACAAAAAGCCACTTTAGGTCTATTAGATTACCACCAAGACAATACCTGACATAACTTAAAGTATTAAATGTTCGTTTGAGTGTATTTTTCGGCACTTGGTAATTTTTTCTTATCTAGGTTTGAGAAACATCGATACCTCCCTTTAAAGGCATTACTGTTCAATGTGTAGAAATTTAATAAGTTGCTTATAAGATCTTGGTGGTAATGCAGGAACAAACACTTTTCAAGGCAAAATGTGATTTAACTTTGAGCAATACACTGCAACTCCTCTATAACGCTACCTGGCACAGCCCTAACTCCATTAAAATGCGGGGTCCCTTTGGCTCTCCCCCCCCCCCCCATTTTTTGGGGGGAGGAACAATTTTCGGTTGCTGATGCTGAGACGGACCTGCTCAAAAATAAAGGGTTGCCCTTAAAAATTCTATAATTACCCGAAGCCAGGTAAGTTTTCACACTTAACAGTGGACGGTCGTGGTGATTCATCCATAGATCCTAGGTGATTGCCTTGTTTCATTGATGACATGCATAGTGTTTCAATTTATAAAATCGGTTTGATTGTTTGGTCAAACTGTTTGACATTGAGATGATTAAGGTCATTGATATTTTTTCACTCGCACGCATGACCTCAGTATCCTTCAGTTACTAATATTGAAGATAAAACATCACACTTTGTTTCTCTCTCGGCATTCTTAAATTTCTTCAGTCCCCAGTGGGACCTGTTCTGAAAGTGTTGCACGACCATGAAATTAGGCAAATTGACTTGAGCCTATTTTTGATTTCACCTCATAGTCTGCTGGTATCTGGAGCTCATGGAGGATAGTGGCTTAAAGATAAAATTGCGACAATATGCTTTAAAAACAATAAGTCATTGAATACGGAAAATGCTTGAATTTCGATTGTTAATGTCACAAAATCATAAGCTTCTCATCCGAAAAGGGATATATAATATTGGTAGATTGAAATAAAATACTGTTATTTTTCCGCATTTCTTTTAATAATCTGAAAATTTAATCCAATTCTGTATGATAAAAAAATCTTGACAGGTTTCTTGGGTACAGTTTATTTTATTATGAGGGAGGAAAGGTGATCAAAGGCACCACCTCCAGATGTTCAGCTATTTATAGGAGAATTTCCGGAGTTGACACGTGCCAGACGTGTACCAAGTGAGAATTCTTGGTGACCAAATTTTTTACCCTTGTCGTTATGAAACTAGACAATCTGCCGTTATTATGACCTTCATTTTTACGATTAAAAGTTACCCACTACAAAGTTTAATCTAGTTTTGTACACGTGCAACCTGTCTGTGAAATTCCCGATTCGTAAATGACTAGGTTCAGATAGAGTTCTTTGTAGATTTATTGTTACCGTATTTTTAACAATGGTAAGGGAATTAGAACAAGTCCATTACTGCAAAATAAGTTCGAAGGTCGATTTATGTGACGTTTTCTCAACGCTCCAGTAAGCCCAGGTGTTCAACAACTCGTCGGTCTCCAAGGAGACGTCACTATGCGAGATACTTGGATTTTATCCCTTTTGTCTAAGGATGGATAAATTTACGTCAATGTAAAACTAAATTCTTTTAGATTAATGCTGACGACTATAATATGCAATAAAACATGTCTCGGGTGAAAATTCTAGCTTTTTAATGCTTGGGTCCGAAGAGAACCACAATTTGTAGACCTGTAGAAATTTACGGATTATTCTATTCCGATAGACAGGGAAGGTAATGGTAGATTTTAATAAATTTCCACATGTCGAATTTCGCTAAAATCTCGTAACTACCAGGGTTCTCCCCAGAGATTTTTGAAGGCGTAGTGGCAAATGCGCCGTGTGTTGTCTGTCAACATCTTGGTATGACTATACATAATAAAGGTCATTAAAACTGGTTCTTAGCTTGATTATTGACATCTTGTTGTTTTATTGAGAGCTATTCTTGAATAATATTCTTCAACTTTTTAATTATTATAAGTTGATTTATCTACTCTGAGGCTTATTTTGATACCAACCAATTGTGACATTACTCAGCTTATTCTAACTCTCTATCCTATTTGTTAGAAAGGGCACTAAATTGTCTGAAAAAAAATTGGATGTGAAAAGGAAAGATAATGAAAGAATATACCCAAAAGTCTCAAAGGAATGAGTAAAAAAAATGTCAACTGCTTGTCTATTAGATAGGATTAGCTTTTCATGCTTGGCCATTCTATCCAGTCTGTCCAAAAATCATATCCTTGAGGACTCTTTAAAAAAAGCATGGAGTGTTGGATTGAAAAAAAATGCTCTACATCAGGAAAAAATTGAAATTATTATCAGTAATTTCAAAAATGTATTTATAAGGTTCCTGTGTAAAATACCTGGTTTCATTTGAAAATTTTGCATCTTAAAGCGCTCCATTAGATTCTCTGTGTAAAATTTGAAATGTTCATTATTTGCCCATTCAGAAGCCTTTGACTGTCTGACACTATAACTATTCTTCTAACAGTACTTTCAGCTCTTTGATTTCAATAAGTTAATTATATCAGCAGTGTCCAATCTTTACCTTAATATTCAAATTATAACATGAAACTTGATCAAATTTATAAAACAAGTGTCTTTGCTCTTCTCTTCTTTAAGTGATTTCAGCACTTTGATTTTCAAAAGAGGATATTGTTTTCCAAATATTAAAGAGTGAATTATCTTTTCCTGATTCTAAATAATTATTAAACCATTACTTTTTATAAAAAGAAATCCCTATTTGGTCTAAGGCATTCTTTTCTTGAAGTGCTTTCAGCACTTTGATTTTTATGGGGGTATTATTTCTTTTTGGGTAAAAAAGCATGAGAGGATGAGATATCATTAAATGATTACTAAAAGTATAATAATATTTTTCATCAAACTTTTAAAACAAATGTATTGAAAAATGGGTTGAACAAACCAGGGTACGAATGTTTGAGATAATACCCTCCATGTTGGATAAAAAAATATATGGACTTAATCCAGAAGATACATGTGTGTAATTATTAAACTGATTTGAAAACAAGAGCTAATTATAACTAGGATGGCTTCTATACAAATCTGTCTTTATTATTTTAAGGAAAAAACATTGCGAAAATGGTATGTTTTCAGCGATTAATGTATGAAATAAACTGACCCAAGTAATCTTTCCTTCAAAAAATTAAATTTCAAACCACTATGGCTTTAGTTTGATAGTTGTCACATCAAATAACCACATCTTTTACTTTTAACTAGACCAATCTCAGCCGAAGTGACAATTTTCCGAAACCAGGTCGCCATTTTGAATTCATTGTTTACATATTGGTACCGACTGATAGCGAGGTACCAGTGGGAAACACTAGAAAAAAAATCAATAATCACCAATTAGTAAGAGTGTAAGGGTCCTATCAATAGAGATGTTATGTAATACGTGGTATACAACACTATAGATAAAGAGCCTGTGGTGTCCACGCTTCTGCAACTAATTTTAATGGTTTGCTTGACCCTTTCTTCAGCTGGAAATTAAGCTGCAAACTCTCTTAATTTATGAAGGCGTATCGGCCCCGATACCCCATAAGGGCCTAGGGAGAACCCTGACTACAGTTGTTGTTTTTTTCCATTTTCCGACTAGTAACATGTATTAAATTAAACTTGTAACAGGAGTGTTATCATGAATTATCGCATGTTTGGAACCGATTCCCACGATTGAAATTGTGAGTTGGGGAGGAGTGGGGGGGCTGGGGAAACAGCGTTATAGCATAATATCTCCACTTTTTCTGCTGTTTCATTTCTTGGACCCCAACAACAGCGTTATAGTGGAGTTGCAGTGTACTTAGATTTGCTGCAGTTGAAACATGCTAAATCATTGACATGATATCTTTGCAAACAGGACTAAAATGGCTGCAAATAAGAACAATGTGTGCTGTAATTGTTTGTAAGCCCTTGTTGGAAATCGTCAGCAGGCTATTATGTAGAACAAACACTTTTCAAGGCAAATTGTGATTTGTCTAAGAGCAATACTTAGTTTTGCTGCAGTTGAAACATGCTAAATCATTGACACGATACCTTTGCAAATGGGAATAAAATGGCTGCAAATAAGATCAATGTCTGCTGTATGGATGATCAGGTCTATATATAATCTCTTTTAACCCATTCCCGCTTTGCAAAATTTTAGACTGGTCCAAATTGAAAGGAGTTGCAGACGACAATTGACAGTTTTTAAAACTTTGGATTTTTTCAACTATCTGGGTAGCAAACATTATAGAAAATGAAGAAATTGTTTGTAACAAGCAATTTCTTCATTTTCCACAATGTTTTCCAAAGCTCTTTTCCTTGTGGGCGTTTAAAAGCGTCACTGAGTGGGAATGGGTTAATAAGGGTTTGGTAACTTTTTTGGTACCAACGTAGCCAAGTCAAATGACAGGAACATCTTAGTAGTTTGTAGCATAAGAGACTGGGACAAACTGGTACAAACCTAAGTCATGTGAGGGAGCAAATGTTAACTTTTTTTTAACCCTTTCCCGTTTTTGGAAATTTAAGACTAGTCCAAATTGAAAGCTGTTGCAGACGACAATGAAAACTGGATGCCATTTGAAATGAAACCATCCTATGTGGTAGAAAATATTGTGGAAAAAGGAGAAATTGCTTGTTTCAAGCAATTTCTTCTTTTCCCACAATGTTTTCTCGGGTATAAAGTTACAAGAATGTAAAATCCCGTATTTTAACGGGAAAGGGTTAAGGTACTCAGATTCTGACTTGCTCTCCTATATTTTAGGCCTACTAATCCAGAAAAATCTGGCGCATATCGTTGAGTTACGGTAGAAAAGGTTGCTCCCCATTAGATACTCAGATTCAGACATTAGTCTTGTAGTATCCTCCCAATATTTTAGGCTTTATATTCTGAATATATTCTGAACGTATTTTGAATGTATTTTGAATAAAGGAAAATAAAATGGTACAGTTTCTGAGATAAAGAAAATACAGTTCAAAAATACTGATCTTCAACAGTATTTTCATCAATTTAACGTACTGCTAAAAAATACCCATTATTACATGACAAAATTTTTAGACTGGTCTGGATTGAAAAAAATGCAGAAGATAATTTCAGATTGATGATATTTTAAAATTCTTTGTCTTTTAGAGTTGAAAATGATAAATTTGCTCGTTTTCCAATGCCTCACCCAGGAGAGGCTTAAAGAAGCGGGATTGTATGGGAATGGGCTAAGTTGAAACATGGCATGTATTCTTTTCTTTCTTTTATCAGAATGATTTCCCTTTGTGCATAACTCAAACCACCCTGAGCATTTTATAAGATGACGAAAATATAGGGCGACAATTGTTAAGAAAGCAACTGCAGATGGAAACATCTCAAGACAAACATATCTACTGATTTATTATAGCTGTTCAACAGTTCAAAGGAGTTTTGCAGCCTACAAAAACATTCAATACATTAATTCTCCCATTTAAGAAATCAAACAATGACTCTTTAATTGAAGGTGCATAATTACTGATTTGGACCGATCAGCTAGTGTGAAAATGATTTAAGTAGCAATTTGTGAGGCAGCTCTGGTAGTTCATGATATTATATTTATCACACCTGCAAACTAAAGGCAGGAATTTTGACAGCCCATTCTTTTTAATTCGTATTTGACAAGTGATATTTGCCAAACTCTTAAAAAATATCACCAACTTTTGCTAAGGTTTCTTATACTACAGACATCAAGATTCATTTCATACTACTTGAAGCATAATGTTCAAAATTTGCTCACCAATTTAGATACTTTCAGTACTTTAGTTTATGGCAGTTGGTATTTAGAGGACAGCTCAACCTGTTACAACTATTTTGTTTTGTTACTGACAATAAATTTTAACAAGAGCACTGCCTACAGGTGCCTACGCTCGGCTGTTGGGTGTTGGATAGTGGACAAAATGTATCCCCCTTGATAGTATAGGTTGCTCTTATGATAGGAACAAGTGTGCAAAGTTTCAAATGAATGCTTTTTGAAGAACCAGAGATATCACAAAATGTCAAAATTTTTGCACGACAAGACGACAACAAGAATAACGACAACAACAATGATGACAACAACACGAATGCTATCACAATACCTAAGGTTGTCACCGAAAACAGCCAAGCTAAAAATGACACAGGCTGTTATAAATAATGAATTGTCCTTAGTCTTAGTCTCTTGTCAGAGGTCAGCGGGTAAGGTCCGCAGCAATCCGTCAATTACCGATGGCTCTTGACGAATGTCAACACCAATGTGTTTGGTCTATATAACAACTGTGCTTGCCTGATATTCAAAACTGTCATTTTCTGATAAGATCATTTTAAAGATAATCAAATTATGTTGATTTTCTATTTTCAGAGAGAGAAAATAGTTTTTCAATTTTCCTGAAATCAGCAAGATGAATAACATATAAATCAACTTTGACAGTTTTGACATAAGAGATGATCCAATGCATAGGAAGAATATCAGGTTTTATTCAAGCAGTCAGGAGAAAAGAGTGTTGATTGATCAAAATGAAATGATATTTAAAGTTCTTTCACTCAAAGTAAATCAGTTTTCCTTTAACCCATTCCCACACAATGATGCTTTTGGACGCCCCTCATAAAAAAAACACTTGAGAAAATATTGTGTAAAATGAAGGAATTGCCTGTATCAAGCAGTTTCTTCATTTAACACAATGTTTTCTACCAAGAAAATTGACAAGTTCTAAAATTTGATAAACCTTAAATTTTTGTCTGCATCTTCTTTCAATTTGTAACAGTCTAAGATTTTTAGTCTGGTAATGGGTTTAACCCATTCCCACACAAGCCTCCTTTTTACGCCCCTCAAGAAAAAAGCTTAAGAAAACATTTTGGAAAATGAAGAAATTGCTTGTGACAAGCAATTTCTTCAATTTCCACATTGTTTTCCATCCAAAAGACCAATAAATTTAAAATTTCATCAACTTGAAACTGTCGTATGCAGCCTCCTTCAACTTAGAGCAGTCTAAATTTTTGTTGTTTGGGAATGGGTTAAGGGAGATGTAGATGTTTCTGAAACTGAAATAAATAAAATTTGCCAATTTGCATAAAAAGACTGTCAAACAAACATTTTAATACATAAATATGAGTCAGATATTGTTGTCACAGAAATTTGACAGGCTAAAAGTGGCTTTTAATTGTGGTTATCTAGGAAAGGTTCAGTGGGAATCCATGTTATCTTTAGAACTCACAGCATTTGATTGTTGACTACACATGACCTCATTCGCATACGATCCAAACAGAAGATAACAAAGTGACAAGGATAACCATCAATGTCCTGAATTATGTCACATCAAGTGCTTAACGCAAAATAGTAAGTTTCTAAAATAAATGCGGAAGCATACAAAATGACTGCAAGCTCAAAATTTTGTTCATGGATTTATGAATATTTTTTTTTACCAATCAGAACCCCCGTTTTTGATAGACAAAACTAAATATTAAATTATTTACCTTATGTGTTAGAGGTCCTCTAAAGTCTTCAATCAGGTATTCAGGTGTTGGAAAAGCCAAATTTAATATTAAACCATTCCCATACAATCCCGCCTTTTCATCCCCCCCCCCCGAAACAAATCTATAGTAAACATTGTATCAAGCAATTTCCTCATTATCCACAATGTTTCTTTCCAAAAAGACGAAATCATTTAAAATTCTCTTAACCCTTTCCCGTTCAAATACGGGATTTTACATGCCTCTGATTTTATACTTGAGAAAACATTGTGGAAAAAGAAGAAATTGCTTGTGACAAGCAATTTCTCCTTTCTACAATATTTTCTACTACATAGGATGGTTTCATTTCGAATTGCATCCAGTTTTCATTGTCGTCTGCAACCTCTTTCAATTTGGACTAGTCTAAAATTTCCAAAAACAGGAAAGGGTTAACCCTGAAACTGTCGTCTACAGCTTCTTTCAATTTGAGTCAGTCTAAAATTTTCTCATTTGGTAATGGGTTGAGCAATCTTTGGCTTTACCATATACAAAATTAGTCGACATCTTTGAATTAATTGACCATATTCTAAAATGATTTTTTCAGGAAATGGGTTAAATAAAACAAATACACTGAAGTAGAATCAAATGACAAAAATACTGTGTTTTGGAGATAAATAATGGATGGAGGATGACATCACTCAAGCTTCCTGTAATACAGAGCTCTGGTCCAGAAATTATCATCCATTTATATTGTTGTAAAACTAATAAAGTCTTCAATAATGTGATGTAAAATCTGGAAGTTGGTAAAGAAATGTAAGAAAATTAATGCTATAAAAAGTCTGGAATTCCAAATAAAGTGGTTAGGTTATGAGTTTACAAGAGGAATATTGAATCATTGTTCTCATCTCTTTTCTCCTTCACCCATAATCGGCTGGCAAAATTTTAGATTGGTCCAAAATTGACAGATAAAAGCTGATGGAATTTTTCTAACCCTTGTCATGATGATCCAAGAATATTCCCGTTTAGATGTGATGTGCAGTCTGATCTTAGTCTACTCTACCTGCTTGTTCTTTTAGTGTTGAGTAATTATTTGAACACAAAGCAGATCTACATTGATAAAAAAAACCTACAATTTCCAGAAGAAATGATAAGTATGTAGCATGATAAGGGTTAACAATCTTTCTCTTTTTGGATAGGCTTTTTTCTTAACCCTTGTCATGCTGTATAAATTACGTTACTGAATTGCTGTTAAATCAAAGGGCTGAAAGCACTGGTAGAACTTGTTGTTCAATAGTCAATATTTATTTTAGAAATCAACTTCATCAGCAACTCTGGCAGGAAAAGTACAAGCAGGAGGGATAGACTAAGATCAGCCTGCACATAAGTGCAGTCTGATCTTAGTCTACACCTCCTGCCAAAACCGGAATATTTAGGGTTCAGCATGACAAGGGTTAAGGGACATAAAATGCAGGATTGTGAAAGAATGGGTTAAAATATACCCAATTTAGTTATTTTGAAAGAGCCGATTTAAGCTGTAGTGGTAAGGCACTATTATAGACTACTGTGCTGGGGTTCCTGGTTTGATCTCTTATCTTTCAGGTTCTTTAGATGAGAAATAAATGACTGTCTCTAAAGTATTTTTTCATGATTTGGGTAAGTCTGATAAGGCCTGAGTGTCCTGCCAAGTCTACATTGTTATGAATCAAAGTTTTTCAAACAAGTTTTGAAGGCACATTCCTGCCAGGTTTAGTTTAAATTCATCTAATGGTTACAGGAGAAGATATTTAAGAATTGTTTCTGACTTCTGACACACAATAACAGACCATGGTGATCACAAGAGCTCATCTTGAGCACGTTTTGCTCAGTTGAGCTAAAAAGATTCTTTAACCATTCCCTCACAATAACGCTTTTGGATGCCCCTCAATAAATACAATTGAGAAAACATTGTGGAAAATGAAGAAAACGTTTGTCACACATGTTCTACCCCAAAAGGAAAAGAAATACAAACTTTCATCAACTGAAATTTGTCATTTGCAATGCCTTTGAATTAGGAGCACTGTCATGCTGGATAAACTCCTGTTTTCAGAATTACATCAAAATCAAAAGGCTGAAAGAATGGTATCACTATTTGAAATATTAATACTTCTTTTGAAAAAATATTCTATGAACAACTCTAGCTTGAAAAGGACATATGTGCAGGCTAACCTTAGTCTATGCCCCAAGCCAAAACAGGAATTTTCTGGGTTCAGCATGACAAGGGTTAAAGTTTTTAGTCATATTGTGCGGGTGGTGCACCTAACCATGGATTTCTGGTATTTTAACACCAATACATGTACTACCAGTACATCCTTTCAGAGCCATCAGTTGCTCACCCCAACACAAGTTTACAATTATCCACCCATTGGTGGGAAACAAATGTCAGAAAGGATATTCAGCCCAGTTTGGGATCAAACCTTGGACCCCATGTCTAGAAGTCCTATGTGCTACCACTGGCTTTGATTGACATTTACGTATGATCCCAAAAATAGCCAGCTAATTTGAAGCTACTGCATGATCTTTAGGTTTGGTTTTTGCTAATGTATGTTGGGTATTTTTTTTTTAACCCATTCCCACACAGTGATGCCTTTAGACGCCCCTTAAAAAAAGGCTTTGGAAAACATTGTAGAAAATTTGTTGCAAGCAATTTCTTAATCATCCACAATGTTTTCTACCCAAAAGGTAAATGAGGGCAAAAATTTCCTAAACTTTGAATTGTCATCTGCAACTCCTTTCATTTTGGACAAGTCTAAAATTTTGCTATCTGGTAATGGCTTAACAGGCAAAATCTAGAATTTTAGACAAAAAGGGTTTACTAGAAGGCCTACCAGACAAAAGAGAATTAAAGCCTTCTCTTAATGTGTTTCAGATGGAAGATGAATGGCAGTTGAATGTCTATTTAATTTTGTCTCCATGTGAACCAGAAAGGTACCAGTTAAAGTATGACATATTATCTTATTTCAAAGAACGCCTCGGTGAGTTTTTAGCTAGCAATGCATCAGCATTGATAGCTTAAGTTAACTGACAAAATTTGAGGTCCTCTCAAAGTTCAACAAGTGCAAACTGCCACTGGAGGCTTAACAACTAAATCCAATTAATACCTACGCCATAAAAAGTAGTTCTTGTGCATTTCAGGACTCAGGCAAATATATGAATATGAATATATGAAAATATTAGTGGCGATATAGGGCATTTCAGGCATTGCAAACTCTGCATGGAAGTTTATCTGTGAGTTTTTTTTAGCTCACTTGAGCACAACAACTCCTTGGTTACTTTAACCTTGTTTCTTTATCATCAAAATGTTTGACAAAGAAGAGTACTCAACAAAACAATGCTTTGCTAGCTTACAGTGCTTTTCATTTACTATTTCAGCTTACAGTCATTGGTCAAATGCTCCATGCTTTGAGAACTGCCCTGCTGACCTATTAGTGTGTGTATCTATACATGGGGGAGGGGTGTAACAGTAAAGGCTAACACTCTCATTTTTGAAAAAGACAGAAACCTTAAGCAATTTTCTCTATATTTGGAGACTAATGTTAGGGTAAGAAAATGGTTTGAGATAGGATGGACATTTCCAAAAAGAGAAGCTTCAATCAATTTAGGTAAATAACCTCTAAAACTATGATTAGATGTTAACCCTTGTCATGCTGATTTAAAACCTTAAACTTAATTGCATTAAAATCAAAGGACCTACAGTACTGGAAGGCCTTAATGAGGGTCAATATTCCTTTTAAAATTGATTTTTTAATCAGCTCTGGTTTAAAGGGGACAAACTGGAGGTGTACACAAAGATCAGACTGTACTTATGTGCAGGCTGATCTTTGTCTCTATCTCCTGCCAAAATAAGAATATTCCAGGTTCAGCATGACAAGGGTTAAGTGTTTCCCATAGTTTGTTTGTTTAAATGGGGTTTTATGTAGCTTTCAACAATCTTTCAGTTATTTAGCGGCAGCTGGAGAACCTAACAATGGATTCCTTGTATTTCTCACACCAGTACCGCCTTCACATCCTTTCCTAGCCTCCAGATGCTATCCCACATAGGTCTACAATTATCGACCCATTGGTGGTTTTTCCATAATGATTTTCAGATAAAAAAATATAGACCATAAAGATGATGCTTACTGATACCTATACTACTCAGAGCATCAATATTTAAGTGTATTTATACATAATTTAAAATATTCAAGAAAAAATTACAATAACCCTGCTTTTACTTTTATTGACAGTATGTGAGTGATATGGAAGATTTGACAATATAGCAAGACAATATTTTGTCAATATTATAGATAGTGTAACAATATTATTAAAAGAATGGTAATATTATTGATAGAGTGATAAAATTATTGATAGTGTGGCAATACTCACTAAGTGATAAAGTGACAAATAGTGTGACAATATCATCGATACTGTTACACTATTTTTGATATCATGACAATGTTATTGATAGTGTTGTTTTAAGTGTGATAATAATATTGACAGCCAGATTAATAGTTTAACAATTGATGGTGTGACAATATTACTGATAGTGTGACAATATTACCAAAAGTGTGGCATTATATCATTGATAATTCAACAATATCATTGATAGTGTAAATAGATTGTATTACAATATAATTGATAGTGTGGCAATATTATTCACAGCATGACAATATTCTAGGATAGTATGACAATATTTTTGATAGAGTGACATTATTAATAGTGTGACAATATTATTAATAGAGTGATAAACAGATATTGTGATGATATTATGGAATATTAAAGCAATAACAGTTATCGCATGTGAGCAATAATTGAAGATTGATCAATATATTGATCAATACCATTGTCAATAATATTGACAGTGTATTGGTTCTTTTATGGTAATACCATAGATCTTGACAACATGGCCCATCTAAAATACATTTTTTCTGTAGTTCAAATTAGGCTAGACAAAATATCTAGGACTTTTTATTTATTGACATAGGCTTAAGTCAAGACAACCCACTTCCAAAGGGTATAATTAGTATCCCAAATAGGTTTGTCACACTGCCAGATGATTGTCTAAAAACAGAAACATTGTTGCCGACCTTTCAGTTCATTTGCCCTTCTTTAGGATACTTTCAGACAGCTTTAAACCATCACAATACTCCAAACTTTTAGAGTGGACCAATACAAAGAAGTTACACAAGGCTTTCAAAGATTATTTTCTTCAGAGGGATTGACAATCAGGCTAGTGTTGGAATGGGTTAAGAATTAGAATTATATTATGGATTCAGATGTATATGTCTTTAGGATTATCCCTATATTATGAAGCAACCTATTTAATCAATATTAGGATAACAATCTTAATAATAGAGGAAAATAAAAGTTTGAATGACTTTTTAGCAACCAGCAATATTTTTCAGTAATAGATAATTGATGGATAACTTGCCAGCCCTATTGACCTCCTACCAATCATTTTGATTGAGGTATCAAATGATGTCAGTTCGTAGAATATATGGTAAGGCAAATCATTAGTATGAGGTCTGAATGTAAGCTGCAGTTATGATGTCTAAGTTACAAAACTAACCAAAATTACTTAGAATGAATGTTAGTGTTCAAAGTTCACTTTTCATCTAATTAAATAATTTGATTGGTTAATCTGGTTTTTTTTGTTATTGACAGTGGTTCGTCATCAATCAATTTATTGACACAAATGTGAACTGGTATCTTGTCAAAAGTGAGAATAGGTAAGCTAATGTAAGAAAGAAAACAAGAGCACCGGATACAAACTCAGCTGTTCCAGTACTTGATAGTGAGTAGAATTTCTGAGTGGAAAACTAACCCATTCCCACACAATAAAGTTTTCAACCAGTCCAAACTCAAAGAAGTTGCAGACGACAATTTTAAGTAAACTAAATAATTAACAATTTTGTCTTTTTGGATGGAAAACATTGTGGAGAATGAAGAAATTGCTTGTAACAAGCAATTTCTTCATTTTCCACCATGATTTCCAACATTTTATATTCGAGGGGCGTTAAAAAGCATCACTGTGTGGTAATGCGTTAAGGGGCATATTTTGTTCAAAAATGTTTTTCTTTCTCTCCCTGCTTGGTATATATTGCTCTCTTTCAGAGTGAACACATATTCTGAGTTTCAAGAGAATGTATTCAGTAGTTCCAGAGATATTACAAAATGTTAAACAATGCAGACACTGACGACAATCTGGCCGCAGCAATACCTCGGGTTTTCTCTGAAAACAGCCGATTAAAAAAAAAAAAAAACACCATTTCTCCATACTTTTGCAAGTTTCTTACAAAACCATTTTGTGTTTGGCGAACTGATTTTTGATAAATAACATGGTGCTATTAATGGAGAGAAACCTTACAATTCTGAGTCTTCATTAAAACAACAGCTTTGATCAAATTACATGAAAGGACAGAGCAAACTTTTTGTTTTACCAAATTGGAGTATGGGACTTAAATGATCTTAACACTTTCCCGTTTTTTTAAACTTTAGACTAGTCCAAATTGAAAGAGGTTGGAGAAAACAATAAGAATTTGAAGCAATTTGAAATGAAACCATCCTATGTTGTAGATTTTTTTTTCCAGAATGTTTTCTCAAGAATTATTGAAAATCACAGCAATGTAAAAACCTGGGTTTGTACAGGAAAGGGTTATGATAAGTTGATTATGGACCACCACCAGAATGATTGATTTTGTACAATTCAAATCATTGGCAAACATAAAAAAGCTATAATTGTTGTCCAAGAACAACTCATGCCCTGTAGTTGTAGCCTGCAGATTTTTACTTTCCAATGTGTCCTTGACCTTTAACCTAGAGTTATAATTGATTCAAATGGCACTAATTTTTACTCCTTAAATGGAACATTGTTGCAATATTATTATAAGATACATCCATTAATGTATAAATTCTGATCCAGACAAAAACATAACCTTGAGTGTCACCAGGCAAGCTAATGGCTTTTGAGGTACTTGAATAATTTCTTCAAATGGCACTTCTACTCATTGAAAAATGTCCATAAATGTATTAACTGATTTGTCTAGACAAAGTCAGATAGACTGAAGGATACATACACCAAGGTGCAATTAATCTAGCACCGCAAATTATGTGGATTGGCTCTATTTTTTTTTTTACATTCCAGAGCAATTTACTGCCAATCTGTAGAACATGATATACTGATTCCCTCACTTTATGGCATTTCTTTAAGTTCTGAAAAATTGTTTTTAAAAACATTTTATATAAAATTATTTGAAAATATTAGTGGCGATATAGGGTATGGATGGGGTGAACTGAACCCATTCCCACACTACAAAATTTTGGACTAGTCCAAATTGAAAGAAGTTGCTGATGACAATTTTTAGTTGATGAAATTGTTCGTTTTTTTTTTAAAGAAAACATTGTGAACAATGTAGAAATTATTTTTAACAAACAATTTCTTCATTTTCCACAATGTTTATCTAATTTCTTGAGGGGTGTAAAAAAGCAGGATAGTGTGGAAATGGGTAAAGCTGTTCTTTGGCTTACATGTGAAGAAATCACGTAGAGCTCATATTCATTCTAAATAATATCAGACAGTATAGTTTTGCACATCATAAAGTAACCCTTGTCATACTGAACCCAGAATACTCAGCCTTAGCAGTAGGTATAGACAAAGATAAGACAACACATAAGTGCATAAGTGCAGTCTGATCTTAGTCTACACCTCCTGTCTATCATTTAGAAAAAAGAGTTGTTTATGAAATAAATTTTCAAAAGAAGTAATGACACCTGAACAACACGTTCTTCCATTGCTTTCAGCCCTTTTATTTTTATACAATTCTGAAAAAGATTTTATTCAACATGACACGGGTTAAATAAAACAAAAATTGGCATAACTCTAGTCCCTTAAAGACTAACATTAAGGCTCATTATTTTTCAAGAATATCTCCTTTTAACCTATCTCAGTGTCTCCATATGTGGAGACATTGTCAAAAACAAGTGTTACATTTGTCTTAAGAAGTCTTGAAATTTAATTTTTCTCCATTTTTAGAGGATATTTGTCTCCACTGTTCAACATATGAATAATGGCTGCACTGGAAAAACGATTCAATTTAAAAATCTTCAGAAATGGTATGGGTTTTGAAGCTCCACCTCAAAAAGTGGGGATGTTTGACCTAATGGGTGAATAAAAATTGCTTTCGGGCTCAGTTTAAAACAAACCTGTGTGTGACAATTCTAACCATTAACCCATTCCATCACAGTGATGCTTTTGGATGCCCCTCAAGAAAAACCTTTGGGAAAACATTGAGTAACAATGTTTTCTCTCTAGAGAAATCTAAAACATCATGAACTTTAAATTGTCGACTGCATTACACTTTTCAATTTAGAACAGTCTAAAATTTTGTTGTCTGGTAATGGGTAAAACATGTGTGTAAATCAAAGACTTGGAGCAGCCTGTGCATCCACACAGTATGATTAACCCATCACAAGATGGCAAAATTTTAGGCTGGTCCAAAATTTAAAGCAGTTGCAGACGACAATTTTAAGTTTATGAATTTTTTTCAACTTTCTGTGTAGAAAATATTGCGTAAAATGAAGAAATTGCTTGTTACAAGCAATTTCTTCATTTTACACAATTTTTTCCCAATTGTTAGTCTGGAGGGACATCCAAGAGTGTTCTCACTGTTTGGGAATGGGTTAAACCAATCACTATAATTTTTATTGAATGATTGAATGGGGTTTAATGCTACTTATAACAGTATTTCAGTCATATTGCGGCGGCTCACACCAGTGCTACCATTACATCCTTTCCTAGTCTCCAGCTGCTATACAACTTAGGTTTACGATTATCCTTCCATAGGTGAGAGACAAATGTCGGAAAGGATATGTGCCGCCGCTGGGGATCAAACCAATGACATCCCATGATTAAAGATTAGGAGTCTGATGTGCTACCGACTGTGCTATGATGGCGGCTCTAACACTCTCTTTAAATAGATACTGACTCCAATTGACCTCAGACTGTCTCTCAGCTGTCAGTGAGTGTGGGTATTAAAGTAAGGTACATCACTCATGCTTTACATTTCATTCCTTAAAATACCTCCCTTAAATATCAAAAACTGATCAGCAAAAGTATCTCAGCTAGAACAGTACCTTATGAACTTAAAGCTTTTAGATATTTCAAAATTACATATCAGTAAGGCATTGTTAAGGTTTTTGAAAACAGTGTGGAAAATGAAGTAATTGCTTGTAGTAAACAATTTCTCCATTTTGTACAACGTTTTCTACCCTAAAAGACTTTTTAATTTCAATTATTGAATACAGTGTCTGCAACTTCTTTAATTTGGACCAGTCTAAATTTTTTTATCTGGTCATGGGTTGCAGGCACTTGATTGGTGTTTAGAGTACTTGGTGTGTGCATTTGAAGTACATTATTACACTGCAACTCCTCTATAACGCTACCCGGCACAGCGCTGAATCCATTATAATGCGGGGCCTGCTTGGCTCCCAAAATTTGGGAGGGGGGGGGCATTTTGGGTTGAAGATGCTGAGATACGACGTTAATGCTGATTTGGCCGCGATTTTTTCATTCCGTCTTCGGCTCGTTCGAAGAAAAAGGGTTGCACATAAAACTCGATAATTACCCTAAGCCAGGTAAGTTTTTAACACCTTACGTGGACGGTCATGGCCATTAATGCATTAGCATAGGTAATTGCATTTTTGATTGAAGACACACGTAGTGTTTCAATTTACAAAATCGGTTTAATTGTTTGGTCTTACTGTTTGACATTGAGATGATCAATGCCTTAGGTCTTTGACATTTTTTAAATCAATAGAGAATAGGCATGCACCTTGGTATCCATCAGTGCTTTATGATCAATGCCTTAGGTCATTTACATTTTTTAAATCAATACAGAATAGGCATGCACCTCGGTATCCATCAGTTACAAACCTTGAAGGTGGTGCGAATAAAATATCACACAGACATTCCGCCGTCTCGGATATTTTTCGATTATTATGACCTTCATTTTTACTATTAAAAGTTAGCCGCTACAAAGTTTAATCCAGTTTGTATACGTGCAACTGGTCGGTTTAAATTCCCGATTGGTAAATGACTAGGTTCAGATAGAGTTCTTTGTCGATTTATTGTTACATATTTTTAACAATGGTAAAGAAATTAGACCAAGTCCATTACTGCAAAAAAGGTCCGAAGGTCGATCCACACGACTTTTTCTCAACGCTTCAATAACCCCAGGTGTTCAACAACTCGTCGGTCTCCAAGGAGACGTTGCTATGCGAGATACTTAGATTTTATCCCTTTTGTCTATGGATGGAAATATTTACGGCTGTGTAAAACTAAATTCAATTAGATTAATGCCGACGACTTTCATAATAATAAACTATGTCTAGGGTAAAAATTCTAGCTTCTTAATACTGGGAGAAAGAGAACCACATTAAAAATTTTGTAGACCTCTAGAAATTTACGGATTATTCAATCCTGATAGACCGGGAAAGTAAGGTTAGAATTTAAACGGGGGGGGGGGGGGAAGAGGGGCGCAGCGTTGTAGCATAATAACTCAACTTCTTCCGCTGTTTCATTTCTTGGACCCAACCAACAGCGTTATAGTGGAGCTGCAGTGTGCTTGGATATCTCCCCCATACTCTGATCAGAGTCTCCACTCTATAAATAGATACAGACTGAAAACTTCTTAAATCATGTCATGCTGAACCTAGAATATTCCTGCTTCGCAGGAGGCATAATCCAAGATTATGCAGCGTTGTAGCATAATAACTCAACTTCTTCCGCTGTTTCATTTCTTGGACCCAACCAACAGCGTTATAGTGGAGCTGCAGTGTGCTTGGATATCTCCCCCATACTCTGATCAGAGTCTCCACTCTATAAATAGATACAGACTGAAAACTTCTTAAATCATGTCATGCTGAACCTAGAATATTCCTGCTTCGCAGGAGGCATAATCCAAGATCAGCCTGCACATATACTTTAAAATGCTTGTTTCTCAGCGAACACAATGTGTCATATTTTTCTACAATTTGCTTTGACAATTATGACTCTAATTTGGCTACTTATGGCATGAATGCCATTACAACAAAGTCATTTAAACTTCTGCACACAAGAGCCGTTGTAGACGGATTATGCTCCCCAAAATAAGGCTTTTGTCAGAAAACTGTATGCCTTTATTGGACAAAAAACTTTTTATTGAATGCAACTATAGTTCAGTTCACAAGAAATTTGGAATTTTGACAAACATTGAAGGAATCTGTTTGGCTTCACAGGCCTGATTCTAGTAAAACTCAATATCATTATATGGTAAAGGGTTAAATATTTTACCTTGACTATCAAACTTATCAATGAAAAATGTCTCCATACAAAAAATGAAGACTCTAACTTGAGTAGTCTTGCAGAAACAATAGACCAATTTATTTTAGAGTAGGATATTTACAAAATGTAAAGCTACATGGAATTAAGCCCCCTTTTATCATGGTCTGGCTCATTGCGTCAAAAATTGAAATAAACATTACCTAGGGCATTTAATAAACAACATTTATGTAAAGTAACAAGAAATTTTGGCAATTTGTAAAGGAGGTATTTGAAAATTAATGACCTTCACAACTTGACCTTTACCAATGACTATGAACTTAGTACCAACAGACAATCTATGTAAAAAGCAATGCACATGTTAAGTATGAAGGCTATATCACTTACCATTGTATACTTATGGGAGATGTTAAAGTCAAAATTTTCAAAATTTTGACCTTGAAAAGTGACATTGACCTTGACAGATGACCTTGAACTTAGTACCAACAGAAAGTCCATGTCATAAGCAATGCATATGTGAAATAAGAAGGCTATGTCACTTACCATTGTATAATTATAGACAATGTAAAAGTTAAGATTTTCGAAATTTTGACCTTGAGAAATGACCCTGATCTGACAGATAACCTTGAACTTAATTCTAACAGAAAGTTCATGTCATAAGCAATGCACATGTGAAATATGAAGGCTATATCAATTACCATTGCAAAATTATGGCCAATTTTTAAATGACCTTCACGACTTGACCTTGACCTTGACCAATGACTATGAACTTAGTACCAACAGAAAATCTATGTAAAAAGCAATGCACATGTAAAATATGAAGGCTCTATCACTTACCATTGTATACTTATGGGAGATGTTAAAGTTAAAATTTCCCAAATTTTGACCTTGAGAAATGACCTTGACCTTGAATGATGACATTGAACTTGGTACCAACAGAAAGGGTTTGTTCGAAACAATGCAAATGTGAAATATGAAGACTTCATCCATAACCAATCAAAAGTTATTGCCAATTTTAGTTTTTGCGGGGAAAAAAGAGTTAACGTAAAGGTAGTAACATTAAGGCCCCTTTTCCCATGACACATTTTTTTCAAACGAAAATTCCCGTTAGTTTAAGGTCAAGGGGATCTGATTTGCTACTCAAATATGAAATTTCATGAAATTCTAACGATTAGTCTTGGAGAAATTGGCAAAAAACTAGTTTTTACATTAAGGCCCCTCTTTCCATGACGCAGCCTTGAAATAAGAAAAATCAAAAAAAGGGTCTTGGAAATTTCCTAGGAAGATTATATATGAAGTTTCATCCAATTAGGCCCAGGGGTTGCTGAGATATGACTTCAGACAGACGGACGGACGGAAGGCCAGCCAGACGCACAGGCCGGCGACTATATGCTCCCCCCCAGAAAAATTTTTCAGGGAGCATAAAAATGATCAGACATTTATAGTCTCTATCTAGATCTTCAACAGCTATTTTACTAGAATTTTTCTGGATCATCATTTGGTCTCAGAACTAGGACGAAATTAACACTTATAATTCTGAGCTTTTCAATGTCACATCACATGTTCTTGTATCTTTTTATGTAGATTTATTCATGCATGTAAATTTGGTTTGGACCTCATGAATATTCTGCAAGAATTTTTAACAATGGTCTCTGTAAATAAGACCCATTGTCTAGGCTTTGGATATCAATTTTTCTACAACCTAAAAGCTTATTTTGTATTGTGAAAACTAGGGCCATCAACAAGCGTGATTATACCCCCTACTTGCATGTTGTCACAAAAACAATTCTTATTGCATAAAGCTAAATGGTTCAGTATAAAAATTGAGTATAAGGCAATCCACAAGCATAGAGGGTAAGATTGGTTCAGAGCATGCAATATTGTTGGATTAATGTTCTGGACAAAAATAGTTTAATACAAATTACAAGATTAATGGGTGATAATTAGTAAACTGATGATAGTAAGATCATCAAAATTTCTCATGCAAATTTTATATATACACAAAATTTTGGAGCAGTGCAAACCATACTGACAGGTAGTCATGCTACGAACAACAATGGTTCATTACTAATTACAATTTCATGGGGAAATAATATGGGAAACAATCATACTAGCATATTTAAATTTGATTTTAATGCACACAACAGCTACAGGAGTATTGTCATAGGAAATAATAAACCAGTGAAATCTACACAGTTCAAGGGAAAATAATTCCTCACTCAAGGAAAGTATTGCAATGAAAAGCATACTTGAAAAACTTTCTAATAACAGCAAAATTGTTGATAAATTGACTTCAGTGCATACAATAGTAACTGCAGATTCCAAGGACCATGCAAGTGTTGTTGATTATGGTCTCTGTCAATATGGCCCATTTTATAGGCTTTGCAAAGCAATCCTTCTACAACCTAAAACTGTAAGTGCCTCATAATGAAAGGGTTTGGGACAATGGTCTCTGTCAATATTAGGCCTGTTTTCCTGGCTGCTTTGGATACCAAACTTTCTACAGTTACCTAAAGGCCCGGTCACACAGCCTTCCGCGAGTTGATCACGAGTGTATCGCGAGGAAAAACTGTCAAACGCGAAGTAAACGCGGTCACAAGTGAATGACACGTGAATGAAACGTGGAGGACTCGCTAATTACAAGTGCGCATACGCTCGAAAATTTTTACACGCGCTCGGAGCCCGATTTTATTTTTGAGCAGCACAAAAATAAGCCGCGGCGGCCAACGCGTGTCACACAAGTGGTGTTAACGCAGTACAAACGCGGACCAAACGCGATAACACGTGGTACACTCGCGGATCACAAGTGGACAACAAGTGGTCACTCGCGGGCATACGCAAAATTTCTTCGTGTGATTGCATTTGTAGCACTTGTCACTCACTTGTGATCCGCTTGTCTATAGCGTTCCTTGCACATGTGATAGCGTGCGCTTCCAGTGTAAAAGGCTTTCTCAGGTTTTGTGTCTCGAGTCATCCGCGGGCCATTTGCGTGTTTCGGCGTTGAATCACGATTGAACCACGACTGATTTGCGTGTTGTCCACGTCCCAATCACATTTGTACTATAAGTTATTTCTGCTATAAAAAGATCTCGTGAGGGCCAGTTTTCATCAGTTGTAATCAAGACGTTGAAGAGGCAACATGGATCCGTCGCATCGTAATGCTATGGTTATGATGTTGCAGCAACATCAGAACCAGCTACTGCATGTTCAGAAAGCCCTGGACGCCAGAAGAAGAGTGAGGAGAAGACGAAGACGGGATCTGGATCGGTAATGATCCAGAACACTGTGCAAGGCGGCTTTTAAACATGCGGGCGGCAAGTGGAGCACAAGTGATCGGCACGTGACTCACACGCAGAGCACACGCGGTACAAACATGGAGCACACGCACCAGACACGGAGCACAAGTGATCACTTGTGACCCCATTTTCTGACCACAAGCGCTCACACATGGAGGACTCGTGTGGACACTCGATGGGCACGCGGAGCACAAGCGCTCTTTTGGTCCACTTGTCATTCGCATGTCTAGCACGTTTGAGACAATTTAGCTGATTTTTCATCGCGTGAAAAAAAAAAATTGGCAAAATTACACGTGATCGACTCGTGGAAGGCTGTGTGACCGGGCCTTAAAGGGCTATTTATTGAGCCTCTTTATGCAACAGTTGTTGACAATAGCCTCTGTCAAAAAGGTCTATGGATATCAGTCTTTCTACAACTTTAAAGTTTTAATTCAAGAACCTTTGCATAATGCAAAAGTGGGGGACAATGATCTCTGTCACTAAAGCCTGTTTTCTAGGCTTTGGATAGTAATCTTTCTATAATCTTTCTATATATTTATATATCTTATTATGCTGAATAAAACCTTTTTCAAAATTACATGAAAATCAAAGGGCTGAAAGTACTGAAAATAGCTGTTGTGGGTGTATTTGAAAATTGAATTTTATAAATAACTCTAACTAAAATAATAAGAGGGACATTCAGTTGGTGTAGACTAAAATCAGACTGCATTCAATGCAGCCTGATTCGGTCCATATCATCTGCTTAATTCCTCGTTCAGAAAGAAAACGGTTAACATCAATACATTCATTTTGAATTGCTGATTACATCTACTTAAACGCATTCACATACCATGATGCTTTTTGATACCCCTGAGAAAAAAAGCTTTGTTACAAGCAGTTACAAGCAATTTCTTCATAATCCACAATATTTTCAACCCCAAGAGTAAAAAAAATCCAAAATTTCATCCACTAGAATTTCTTGTCTGCAACATCTTTGAATTTAGACCAAAATAAAATTTTATAATCTGGTAATGGGTTATGTTTGGGGCTATTCTCTAGATTTGTAGCCAAGTAACGGGTTGCAATTGAGGTCTGAAAGTCAAGGCACAAACCTGTTTTTTTCCTCCAACTCTAACAAGGTCCCTGATTTAAAGAAAGTTGAACTAATTGGCAATTAGTGACTCCAGTAAACACAAAATCAAGATGGATTGTCAAGGCACTAGAGGTTCTATTCTCAAGAATGAAAATGTCTTGGAAATTGTGACCCTTTATTTTGTTAAAAGTCTTGATTAGGCCTTTAAAACAGGGATTAAACAGGAAAGGGTTAACTCATTACCAAACAAGAAAATGTTTCCCAATTGAAAGTAGTTGCAAAAGACATTTTCAAGTCGACATAATTTTGAAAATTTATGTCTGGGTAGAAATCAAAGTGGTAAATGAAAAAATTGCTTGTTATAAGCAATGTATTCATTTCCTACAGTGTTATAAAAAACGTTTTTCTACAGTGGGGTAAAAAGCATGATTTGTGTGAGATCGGGTTAAAAAGGAAGTTGCTGTCATAAATCATGCAATTTCCTTAAATTCTTACTTTCTTGAGAGTTATCCCATACCACATATTTTTACCCGGTTTTTACAACCCTCAGAAAAAAACAGAGGAAAAGAATTTCTTATTTTTCCAAAACAGTTTTTATGCATATAATGATAATCTTTCCAATTACAGTCACTGCCCCTGCGAAATTTAACCATCATTGACCATGGTTAACCATAGTCTTGAAACAATGGTTAGGCATGGTGAACCAAGGTTTTAACGTTTACAACAATTGGCACATGATCGCCATGCATGGTCGTATCTTAACAATGGTCAACCATGGCCAAGATGATCCAATTTTGACCATTGTTAACCATGGTTTTCATCATGGTTAACCATGGTTTTCATCATGGTTAACCATAGTCTTGAAACAATGGTTAGGCATGATGAACCAAGGTTTAAATGTTTACCATTGTTAACCATGGTTGTAATCATGGTTAACCATTAGTCTAATGATAAAGGTTAACCATGGTCTGAACAGTGCAACCATGTTTGTACAGTGCTTGACCATGGTTGTATGACAAACAGAAAAAAATGACAATGCTTTGACCACTGTCAACTATTGCAAACCATGGTTTGACCATTGCTGGTATTATTTTATTATTTGAGGGTGTAAAATAATCATAAACAATTTCAAAAAAAAAAAAAAAGTGAAGTGGTTTCTTTTTAGAATTATATTTTGCAAATTTTCAGGTTTTTACATTTATGCTAAAAGGAAGTTGTTTGTTACAGGTGAGGAAATCTTAACCCTTTCACAAAGTATCGGTAATTAAAATCTTGAGAAACAGAGAAATGAGTCTGAACACAACTTCTTAACAACAGACAGTACTTAAAAACATTGTGGCCAAATCTTCTTTAGTTTCAATGTTTCTTACAAAAAAAAAAAAAATCTAAATTTTTGACAACTTTTCATGTTTTGCTTTATGCTTTCAATAGTTTTCTGCATATTTGTGCAGGTAGGTATAAAAAAGAGGTGAGTGGTTTCAGAGAAGAAGATTTTTAAAGTTACACTATATTTCGTATAGTGAAAAAAAGCCCGCCCACAGCGGCAATGTTTCCTAGTTGAATCAAAATTTCTTCAAGGAAACTGAAAGAGGTCCACCTGAGGAACACTCATGCAAAATTACAAAGAAATCCAACAAGCAGTTTTGGAGAAGATGATATTTTAAAGTAACACTATATTTCATATTGTGAAAATAAGCCCCGCCCACTGCGGCCATGTTTTTTGTCCGATCAAAATTTCTTCAAGGAATCTGAAAGAGGTCTACCATAGGAACACTCATGCCAAATTACAATGAAAGCTGATAAGCGGTTTTTGAGAAGAAGAGTTTTAAAGTTTTTCTTAAATATTCAATTCTGTTGCATTTACAACAAGAGCTCTGCACGGAACTGAATTCTTTGAAGGAATTTAGAAGAGGACCATATAAGGAGCATTTCTGTGAAATCTGGTTACATTTGGCCCAGAAGTTTTTGAGAAGAAGATGTTTAAAGAAAAAGTTAACGCACACACAGGCCTGATGCACGACAGACACACCGCCATGACATAAGCTTGCTGGCCTTCCACCAGTGGAGGTAATAAACCAGATAACAAAGAATCTACTATTAACATCATAAGAACATTTTCAGAAATGGAAACTAAGTCTCAAGTTAAAACTAGGTAACACTAATTATCACCACTCTCGTCATCTAATGTTTATTTTTGTATTTTTTTTGCACAGCTTGAACTTTCTTGGTAATGTCTGTATCTTTAATGGAGAATTTTTCCTTTAAAAGAGTGGTAAGAATACCATATAATTGGGCATTAAATTTGGGCTTTGCTGGTGTTCTACTGTTGGCCTTTTGCCCTGACACGCTGTGGGAAATAATCACATCTTTGCTAAAGAGGGACAACATAAGGATATGACATGCTTCGAATTCATTTTGAATGTGCATTATCTTAGCCCTCAACTCTGTCTCTTTTAAACCATTAAAGGTAATTTCTTGTGTTGTCTGGGGGGACAGATCTTCTGCTTGGCTGTTTGTATGTTTCTCATATGAAGGGGTCGGTTTCGGTGATTTTGGTTGAGGTTCCAAACCATCTTTTACTTTCCTTTTCAAACGGCGAAAGTCCTCCTGCAGCTCTTTAAATTCTTTCTGTGTTACCACATGATGACTGTAAATGAAAATAAACATGTATAAAGTGCCGTTATGCTGTAAACACAGGTAGAAACTATCCAGTACAAACTCTGTTGCCTTTTAAAAATCAAAGTACTGAAAGTACTGTTAGCTAGCAAAGCATGGTTTTGTTAAGTAATCTCCTTTGTCATAGGTGATCATGATAAATGAACGACGTTATTTATGTAACCCAGGAGTTAACCATTTCAATACGACAAAATCTTAGACTGGTTCAAATTGAAATAAGTTGCAGATCATGACAATTTCAAGTTTGCGGAATTATACTTGCCTTCTAGGGTAGAAAACATTGTGGACAATGAAGAAATTGCTTGTTACAAGCAATTTCTTCATTGTCGATATGTTTTCCAATTTTTTTTTATTATCTTTATTTTTGAGATGCGTAAAAAAGTGGCATGGCGTGAGAATGAGTTCTCTACTATTTGAATAAAGTTAATTCATGAGGCCTTAGTTTGCAATATTCCTGAAATACATTAGAACTACTTTTTAAGGCGTAGTCATTTAATGTATCTAGTGGTTAAGCCTACAGTGGCAGTTTGCACTCATTTGAACTCATGAGTCTACCTCAAAATTTTGTATGTTTACTTAAGCTATCAAAGCTGACGTTTTGTTAGCTAAAAACAAACAAAAAAAAAACAGTTGAAGATGGAGATACTTGGAACACAGTACTATCATGGCATCTCATTACAAGCAAGCTATAAAGTGGAATGGAACACAAAACTTCAAATGCAGCACATGTGATGACATTGACATTCTTTTTAAACAAGAAGGCCAAGATAGCCCTAAATCGCTCACCTGACTTAACAATCATTCTTTACAAAACAAATTCAGGGCATAGACTAAAGTTCACAAAGATTGAGCCCAAAAAGTAGTCTGTACAGTGTGACAAATTTTTCTTTTATTAAACCTAGTGACCTAGTTTTTGACCCCACATAACCAATACTCAATCTCAGTCTAGATTTAATTAAGACAGTCATGGCTTCTTGCATATAAATAAAGTATTCCTTTGATTTGACCAAGTGACCTAATTTTTGACCCCACATGACCCACACACGAACTCACTCTAGATTTTATAAAGACAGTCATTCTGACAAAGTTTCACAAAGATTGAGTGCCATGTGTGGCTTCTAGAGGGTAAACTTTGAAAGTAAAATATTGCATTTTTCAAAATTCAAGGGCAGATAACTCTTGACATATTGGCATGATCTGGCTCAAATTCAAACTCTTCCGAGACTTTATAAATATATGCATTGTGACAAAGCTTGATGAAGATCACTTAAGAAATGAAAGTGCTAGAGTGTAAACAAAGTAAAATATTGCATTTTTTTCAAATTCAAGGGCAGGTAACTCTTGGCTTGCTGGCCCAATTTCACTCAAAATCGAACTCATCCGAGATCGCTTATGGCAATATACATTTTGACCATGTTGGGTCATGATTGGTCAATAAACGAAGGTGCTAGAGTGTAAGCAAAGTAAAATATTGCAATTTTCCAAATTCAAGGGCAGATAACTCTTAGATTACAAGCCCAATGACACTCAAATTTGAACTCATCCGAGATCTTATGGCTATATACATTCTGACCATGTTTGGTCTTGATTGGTCAACAAATGAAGGTGCCATAGTGTAAACCAAGTAAAATATTGCATTTTTCCAAATTCAAGGGAAGATAACTCTTAGCATACTGGTCGAATTTCTCTCAAAATCAAACTCATCCTAGATCTTCTGGTTATATACATTTTGACTATTTTTGGTCTTGATTGGTCAATAAATGAAGGTGCTAGAGTGTAAACAATGTAAAATATATCATTTTTCGAAATTCAAAGGGAGCTAACTCTGGACTTGCTAACCTGTTCTTGCTTAAATTCTAACTCATCCGAGATTTTATGGATATAAACATTGTGGTAAATTTTAAATAAGATTGCTCAAGAAATGAAAGTGCTAGAGTGTAAACAAACTAATTGTTGATGGATGGACGGATGCCGGACATTCATTGATCCTAAAAGCTCACCCTGACCACTATGTGGTCAGGTGAGCTAAAAATCAGATAAGCTAAAACTGTTCCTCATTGATTGAGTCCAAAATAAGCTAAAGAAACTGTTGTGGCTGTGTACTTACCAGTGGCATTTGGTTTGGACAGAATTCTGTTTGAACAACGTTGCTTCAACAGATTGTACAGACTGCAAACCTGAGACAATAAGGATGTGAAACTTGTTTAACCCTTTACCAAACAACATAATTAAACTCTTCAATATTGAAAGAGTCTGCAGATGTCAAATGATTATCATGATGTAAGTCTTTATTGTTTTCTGATAGGGCAGAAAACATTGTGGGAAAAGGAGAAAATGCTCGTTATGAGCAATTTCTCCTTTACCCACAATGTTTTCAAAAGATGTCTATCTTTTGTAGACCCATCAAAACCAGGTTTTGTGTGGTAAAGGTTGACAAAAAATCCAGTTTAAAAAGTGGAGTAATAGCTTGTAAGAACAAATGAAGGCCAATTAGGAACTGAAAAAAAGACAATTCAAACTATGACAGAATTGAATGGAAGATATTACTCTGACAACATTCTGAGCAATTTCTCCTTTTCCTACAATGATTTCATGGTCTTTAAAACATGGAATTATGTGATGAACAATGATGTTCTTTCATAATAACAGTGATTTAGATCATAAGATATAATTGTTTTACCCTTTAAAAAAAACAGATGCCAATAATTTAGCAATTTTTTCTAAAGGACAAAAAATGAAGTCCAATCAAATAGATTTAAAATCATGCCAAAGGTTTAGTAATTTTGATGTATATGGTAAAACATTCTATGTTTGAACGGTGTTTCACACTGTTTTCAAAAACTTTTCAGGTAGATTACGGCAACAGTTCACTTATTCATTGTTCCCAAGTTGCAAACTAGTATTACACTAACAAAATTAGCCCTGTCCAAAGTCAGTTGACTGTAACAGGAATGGAACATGTTCTCTCAGGTGACAGTCTGGTGCCTTAACCACTTAGCCACAAAAGACAATGACATTTAATGACCAATCAGTGAAAGAGGGACAAAAAAAGAAAGAATCAATGTACCTTGTGACTCTTTTTGTCCTGGTTTCTTTTCACACACATTAATGTGATTATCTCTTCCTGGTAAAAAAAAATAACAATACATTATGTACATTTGGTCTTCAAGGTTTGCTTTTCATTTTTACAACAAATTCCATTTTTTAACTATGTATGTTGTTATACCACTTTTTAGTATTCAGTGAAAAGACAAATGGCATTTGAAAATGATATGACAAAAGAACCGGTTTTAACTTAACAGTTTCAACATTAACTTGTCATTAAATACTTAAATGTTGATGCAAAGTGGATAACTGACACAGGGTGGTCACAATAGCTCAGGTGCAGGTGCACTACGATACCTAAAATACAGTCAAATGCCCATAGCTTGAATGTCCATACATCAAAACTATCCGTACATCAAAGATTTTTTTTCAAGTCCACTTTACCTTTTGATTCTATTTGCTCTGGATCCTTTTTGCACAAATCAGTGGGATTTTCTTTACCTGATTAAAAAGAAAAAAAAAAATGTATACATCATTGGCATGTAATTTCTGTTGTCTGCATTTCATCAGCTATACATATACATGGTCATGTCTTAATGGAGATACCATATTGCTAAACTATATCCCCTTATACTTCCAGCATGCAATAGAAATAGAGGTAGCTAAACTTCTTCAAAACAGCCAAAATAAAGACCATTAAAGTGTTGATTTAAGAAAGTCTGTTCTGAGGACTAACCACAAAAGTTATAAAAAATAATATTTTTATTTTTGTTTTCATACAAAGAATGCTTTAATTATTTATCGGCTGCAGACAACTTTGAAAACATAGGAGCAAAAACATGAAACTTGATGATCAAAATTTGGTGAAAACATTGTGGCCAAAGTACATATCCGTTGTTTTCATGTGACGTCACAGATAATGCATACCTTGTCATCCGCCATTTTGGTTCCCTATTACAGATAAACGTTATTAGTACTACACGTCAAATCGCTGACGAACAAACCAATTCTTTATAGTTACAATAATTTCAAAAGTTGTTTGCTGCAGAGGAATTTATGTGTTGTCTGTTTCAGGGAAAGATCAAACTTTTCCAAATAAAAAAATATTTCTTTCAGTCCGAATCGAGCAGGCATTTTCTCTCTTACCCTGTTCCTAATACAGATGATCTAATGACTCTTCTTTAGATGTATTTTTTAAAACATTGTAGCAAAAAAAAAAAGAAAAAAGAAGAGAAATTGTTCGTAAATAGAATGTTCCCCCACTTTTCTTCCCCTATCTTTAAAAACTATTTGTTCCAGTTTTAAACTTTTGTACAATTATTAACAACATTTGTTGGCTGCCTACAGACCGTCAACGGTTGCCTTGTTTGATAATAATGTGGGAAAAGGAGAAATTGCATTATATTTTTCCTTTTCTTAGAATGTTTTGCATGTATCGGAATAATACATGGATCTGTTCCTATAAATGCAGTCTTTTTATAGAACCCCTTATACGGCTCTGCAGACATTCACGGAAAATTTGTGAAGTTTCATCTGCTTTCTTTGACATTTCAAGAATTAGCTTTCTTCAAGCTTATAATTTCAGTTTTACATGTTAGCCCACAAAGAAAATGAATACAATTTATTGATGAATATTAGTTTGTAATCAGAAAATCAATTGACCCCCTTCAAATAGTTAATTACGGGTAGGGAACCAACATGGAGAGACAGACCCATTGGGCATTGCGTTATGGGTAATGTAAGACATCAGTGAAAACAACAGATTGCTAATAATGAACAATATCTCCTTTGGCTACAATGTTCTGAAATGTTATCTGCTGCAATGCCATACTTTGGGGGATTAAGTGATGAAGTTAGTAATATAATCCATGTTCCATATTTAACCCTATAACAAAAAGCTACTTTTTTTAAATAGTCCAGTGTTCATCCATGAGCAATTGCTGCTTATCTCACAATGTTTTCAATGCAGTCAATTGCAGCACATGTCAAAGCTCTCTTATAGTTGTTAAAGGGTGAAAGCAAAGAAAAATGAGTAAATGTCACTTTTTAATAATCTAATACATTTACTTTTCAGTCCAATTTATATGCCTATTTCAACCCTTTTCACCATTCTCTACATCTGACATCTCACCACCGATGACTATTTAAACACACCCTGGCAATACATTATAGTATAAATTGCTTGTAACAAGGGCGACAGATCACCCAAGTACTATTTCAGTAACCCAAAGCAATGCACAATCTCCATATTGCCTCCAATTCACATACCAAAGTTTCATCAACCTAGCTTCAATAGTTGTGATGCTGGATCTATTTTGAGCCAACAGACTGACTGACGGTATGTATACCTGTAGTCCCCTCCAATGTGAACACAGTAGAATCTGATAAATATTTACATATAGAGCAGTTCCGATTCCATATTTGAATGATTAACTCTTGAACATATGACATATTTGTTTTTCATTCTTCCTATTTGAAAGTAATTGCAAGAGAAGACTTATTGAATAGAAAACAATTTTTCCCTTCCAAACAACGTTTTCAAAAGTTGTTTGCCGCAGACATGTACCTGTATGATTGAAAGGTTTAAATACTCGTCATGTACTATACATAGCAAAGGGTCCATCGAACGCCTTGCTTAAGGTACTCATCACAATGATGTGCACAATTACCATATTTGCTGAATTCAAATACCAATTTTAAGCAGCCTAGCCTGAACCACAATTAGACAGATGGTAGACAACTTATAGTACCCTCTGGTATAAAAAGCAAATGTAGGGGTCTTACAAGCAAATTAAATGGGGAAATAAATTTTACTATGACAATACCTATTAATTTCTTGTACTCCTCATAAATATCTGATGGTGTTATAACTTGGTCCAATTTGATATTTTTTATCTTTCCACTATTGTTGTTCAACATCGTTTTGTCATCTACAAAAGCAACATAAAATATTTCCATGTGAGAAAAATAAAATAAAATTATGAAAATTCGTGTCTAAATATATTTGTTTTTATAGGAGAAAAAATATGTCTCTTTATGCCTTTTCTGTCATACAGCTAATTTTTGATGTGTATGCACTTAACAACTTTCAAAAACACTGGGAAAAGAGAAATTGCTTGCTACTTTATTCACAATGTTTTAAATGCCAATTATTTTATTACTTTTTCACATCATTTTCATTTCTATTCTTTATCTACTTCATGATAGAGTCAATAAATGGTACATTTAGGAAAGGATACAGTTTTATTGATTGAATTGATTGAATTGGGTTTAACGCCGCTTTTAACAGTATTTCAGTCATATCGCGGCTGCTGGAGCACCTAACCATGGATTCCTGGTATTTCTCACACCAGTACTACCACAACATTCTCTCCGAGCCCCCAGCTGCTCATCCCACGTAGGTTTACGATTATCCACCCATTGGTGGGAGACAAATGTCGAAGAGAATATTTGCCACGGCCAGGAAGCGAACCCGGGACCCCGAGGTTAGGAGTCCTGTGCGCTACCACTGCACTATGGCCGCGGCCTTGGATACAGTTTTAACATCAGCAAATGTTGTCATACATATCGACAAGAGATGCCTGTAAGACAGCATGGTTGATGTTTACCAGTGATTGCAAGGTAAACATGTTCCAACTTTAAATACCCAACACCATTGAATAATTTCTATGAGAAATTCCGGAAAAGTGTGAATTATTTCTGTTCACATTATGCAATGCCACAAAAAGTCTATGAAGATGAACTGAACAACTTGAAAACAAACCTGATCTATCAAGCACCAATCCAGGATAAGTCTTTACACCATACAAAGCTTCAACAACCATACCAGACTTGAAATTAGCTGTTTTAATGGAACTGGATGCCAGCACTGAGTACAAACCTTCCTCAATCCAATATAATAGTATATAGCTCATTGTGATCTGTTAATAGAAAATATTCAAGAAAACATAAACAATAAACTGACCATGACCATGATTACATATATCAAAACTTCATCTTCAGAAACAATTCCAGTGTAATCCCTTAATTTAAAAAGTTATCAGTAGGATGACCTGCCAGTAATACCCAAAAGGGGAGTAGCAGTATATATAGATAGATAGATTGATGACAAATGATGACAAAATTAGTAATGAGTTCAATCTTTTTTTTTCTAATTCCACCACACCCACTTAAAACCCATTGTGACGTCATATAAGATCATGATAGATTAAGCCCAGGGCAAAGCTTACTTTCCATTTGACAGTGTCTCGTGAAATTATAATAAAAGAGTGAAGCAATATGAACAATGAAATCTGATGAGTTGGTGATACATCACTCGTACATCGGACAATATTTTGTCTTCGAAACGGGGGGGGGGGGGTTATCGTGCACGAAAATGCAAGACAAATATGACTTTCCCAATAAAGTGATCTGCGCATTCTCCAAGCGCAACTTTACATACTAAAACCATCGCTCTCAAAAAAAAATTATACTATGATTTTTAAATATTTTCCACTAATTAAAAGCATACCTTTAATTTACAGCCTCTCTCAATCTCTGTTGTGTTGCGGATTTTTTTTTAAAAAGAAGCAGTTGCGTATTTGGCGCTTTCAGTTTTTAGCCAATAGAAACGGATAAAAGGAAAGCAGCTGACTTATCGCACGTTCTGTTACAATGTGAAGCGGTTCCCTATTTTCACGTAGCATCGCGATGTAGAAATCGGCAGAATCGGAACCAGCAAAATTATCGTTCAACTATTTCCTGAAAGCAAATATCATGTCAACATGTTGGAAAAAATTTGGAAAGGTAAGAAATAAACAGATACCTTTGTTTTTTGTTTGGCAAGAAAGCATACGGAATAAAACAAAATATTCGACTGAATGGTGTCAAGTCACAGAGTACATGATGATTATCCCGACATTCAAAAATATCCCGGGTACAAATTAAAAGTGGGATTAAAATATGCCTAAAAATAAACAGCTAATGAAAATTCAAGAAAATAGGAACCATATCTATTTCTGAGATGGTCAAACTGTTGAACCAAAGATTTAATTTAATTTTCCTTTATTTACAAATGAAGGAAATTATGACAAACAATTTAAAGGCTTCTACGATCTTTTCTTGAGTTTCTTGTTACGATACATTCTCTCCAAAAACTAAATTTCACTTACTTATATTGGTAATAATTCCATTTGATAACATGTAATCCTATAAACTGGATTAAAATATTCTGTGTTATCTTTAAACCTCTTCATGTAGACAATCTGGTTTTGTGTACTGAGCAGTAACCCTTACCCTTTACACATTATAACTAACTTATTCACAATGGACCTGTTTTAACCAATTAATGACAATTTTTATCCATTTTTATGTTATCATGTAAAGTTGACTGACTATTAACTCATTATCATACAATCCCACATTTTGACACCTTGAAATGTTTGTATGGAAAACTGTGGAAAAAGGAAGAAATGATTGCAGCAAGCAATTTATCCTATCCCCACATGTTTCTACCCTCTTTGGCACCTTTTTTCTTATTGAAGCTTACTTTGAAATGTCTTATTTAGCTTCTTTCAATTTGTACCAGTCTGCCTATACACCATTTGCATTTTCTTTTATTAGTTGTCATTTTATATCATATATGAATCTATTATAAAAAAATTTAAAAAAAATTCGGAATCATACTCTTTAATTCTCAAACCTAAAAATAGAAGAATACAAAAGTATTTGTTAACAGGTAAAAGATCTTTATTGAGGACTGAAAGAATAAGCAGTATTTTCTATGTTTATTGCATATTACATACTGCAAAATGCAACTACTTGGTTGTAAAGCTATTTTTATTTTTTGTTGGAAAAAGGAAGACACGCAAAAACTTATTTTTTTGACGCAATCCACTTCTCCTGAAAGTCTCACCACTTCTCCCCATTTTGAAAAACTTCTCCCAATTCTGGGAGTCTGCCCTGAGCAAAGACACGTGTATGGTTGGAATTTTTGAGTTATCTTATTTTTACTAGTAGTATTGAATGTCTGGAATATCATCATGTATGCCAGTGATCATAGATATGTGAACTTGGGAGATCTGTTTTCTCATGCTTTTATAAAGTACAGTCAACTAATTTCTAAAAACTTTCTTGTAATGTCTCATTATTTATTAAAAAAACCCTTTCACCTGAAAAAAGTATGGTAATTCTAAATGTTTTGTCTTGCTAATAATTGCATAAATTTATAAAATGTGCCATTACTCTGTAAATTTTACATTATAATAGAGCCTCAGTTCATTTGTATCAGATATAGGTTTGTATGTAAGTATTTCATTAATGTTTTGGAAAATTTCCTTGTTGTGGCTATATGCCATACAGATTTTGTTCTCTCAGCTGACAACTATTGTAACAGTTGGAGTTGCACATGATATATAAACATTAAATATTGTCAGTTTAATTCCAGGTATCCAGTAGATCTCATGGCTTCCTATTTGTCTGAAAATTTATACAAGGTTGTAGCAGTTGAAGGAAAGACAAAATATGCTTGTTCAATCTGTAACAGAAATCTGTCTTCCAAACAGAGAATCACAGCTCACATCACCAGACATAATGGTATACACTTTAGTCATAAACACTTAAGTTTAAATATTAATTTTGATTTGATTTGAATGGGGTTTTACGCCACTTTTAACAATCTTGCAGTCATATTGCGGCGGCTGGAGCACCTAACAATGGATTCCTGGTATTTCTCACACCAGTACTACCATTACATCCTTTCCTAGCCTCCAGCTGCTATCCCACATAGGTCTACGATTATCAACCCATTGGTGGAAGACAAGTAGTCGGAAAGAATGAGTGCCGCCGTCGGGAATCGAACCCGGGACCTCTAGATTGACAGTCCGACGCGCTACCAACTGCGCTTTGACGGCGGCTTTAAATATTGATACAGTAGCAAATTATAATGTCATTTCCAGACCATTCTGGATTTTCTGTGACATTAAAATTAACCTGAGTTCTTGTAGTTGCCTTTTGTGGGCAATGCCCATTTCAAACCAAACACTATGGCATATTTGATAAAATGGAAAAAGAAGTATGAGTAATTCTGTTATTTACGAAATTCATTTTGAAGATGCTGGGTATTCTCTGCTGACATACAAGTGGAAGAAAAGAAAGATGGAACCAGTAAAAATTTTAAAAACCCTTGAACTACAAAACATAGAAGACATTTGGAAATTAAGAATGTTGCTTAATTTTTAAGCATATATTAGTGTCAGAGTCATCGATACAGAAAAAGAAGCAAATTGGTAAAACTAATTTGCTTACCTGTACCTGTATGTGTCCATCATGAAATGCTGCAAGATTTGTTTGAGTTTGGTTTAACGCCGCATCAACAATTTTTCAGTTATATTACGGCAACAGTTCACATATTCTTGCTCCCTGGGTTCGAACCGGTACTACCAGTCTTATTATCCTGGCACTGGTCAACCGGTCATAATGCTAACCCCGTAGCCCTGAGCGCCAAGGATTGAAGCCATTACCACCATTTTTAAGTCTTTGCTATGACTCGATTGGGGATCGAGCCCACAACCTCCCGTACCCGAGGTGGATGCTCAACCACTGTGGCTGCAAGATTTGGATTATCGACAGTGTTAAATGTAATTAGATGCATTCATTATGTTAATTTATTTTGAATAAAAGGGTAAGGTGAGAGTTATTGTATTTGGATAATGCATTACTTTTATTATAAATATATATTGAAAAAAATTCCAGAAAAGTTGAGAAACGTTCTGAAGCATCTGAACCTGATACATGGGAAAAGTTAGTATTGATGTTTTAAATAGATTAATGTAACAGAAACATTAGCTACCATTGGTACCTAATTCAGTATTGCAGTCAAGTTTTATCTCTGGGGTTGTAAGTTCAAAACCCCATCTGACCAGTCCTCTATCACTGCTGAGCATTGACTCTACTCCATTTACATTTGTGTAGGTGTTTGACACTCCCATGAAATACTGTTGAAAATGGCATGAACCAACAAACAAATTAGTATTGGCATTTTAAAGGCTCATTTTCGGTTACTCGATTTACAGGAATCGACCTATTTACCAGAATATACAGGAATCGATTTAGATTTTTACTGGAATCTACCTTGATTTCATGCTATATAAGGCATATTGTGTACTATTTTGTCCAAAGTCCATAGGAAAATTTGAAACCATAAAAACTAAAATTTTGCATTTCATATTTTTCCATTTTTTTTCCAAACAGATATTCGATATATTAAACTTGGCAGTACCGACCATGTCAATTCCGGCATCCAAATATCATCACAGATTAAATACTTCTTTTTATTAACTTAAAGCCCTTGTTATATCTTTTTCATCTTTTCAGTGTCTTTGGATGACAACTTGATATGTAGAGCTTTATAACAAGTAAATAAAACTGAAAGTAACATTTACGTAACATGGCGGATTTGTGGTTAAGTTGAATATGTGGTGCCAACCTAACATGACATCTCACAGAGCTAACCCATTCCCAAACAATCCTGGGTTTTCACGTGTCTGCAGAAGAAGGCTTATGAAAACATTGTGGGAAAAGGAGAAATTGCTTGTTACGAGCAATTTCTCCTTTTCCCACAATGTTTTATACCCTATAAGAGAACTTAACACCATTTGTATTAAATTTAAACTTGTCGTCTGTAAACCCTTTCAAATTAAAAGAGTCTAAAATTTGATGTGTGGGAAAGGGTTAAAATAGTATGCTTTATAGCAATCAGTGTTGGTTTTACCAAGAAGATGACTAATGGTTAAATTGAATTTCAAATTCAAATATAAAAATATACAAAATCATGTTCAATTTGTAAAATAAAAAGAGGATACAGGGCCATTATGGTCCTCTTCTTGTTAGCTTACCTGAGCACAATATGCTCAAGTGGAGCTTTTAGGGTGACTCAAGATCCGTCGTCCGTAGTGTGTCATGCGTCGTCAACAATTTCTTTAAACATCTTCTCCTCCTAAACCAATGGGCCAATTTGGACCAAACTTGGCAGGAATGTTCATTGGGTGGCCCTCTTCAAAACTTGTTTGTGAAATTTTGATTTTCAAAAAATGTGGGTGTGGCAGGGCCAGGCTTATCAGACTTGGAGAAATCCTAGTATATTTCTTGAAAGACCTTCTCCTCCTAAACCAATGGGCCAATTTGGACCAAACTTGGCAGGAATGTTCCTTGGGTAACCCCCTATAAAACTTGTTTGTGAAATTTTGATTTTCAAAAAAAAGTGGGTGTGGCAGGGTCAGGCTTATCAGACTTAGAGAAATCCTAGTATATTTCTTTAAAAATCTTCTCCTCCAAAACCACTGGGCCAATTTGGGTGGCCCTCTCTAAAACTTGTTTGTTAAATATTGATTT
The DNA here is from genome assembly GCA_946902895.1 of Fragum fragum. Taxonomy (NCBI): domain Eukaryota; kingdom Metazoa; phylum Mollusca; class Bivalvia; order Cardiida; family Cardiidae; genus Fragum; species Fragum fragum. Next base: position 13,536,495 of record OX336381.1, read on the forward strand.
TCAAAAAAATGTGTGCGTGGCAGGGCCAGGCTTATCAGATTAAGAAAAAACCTAGAATTATCTTGAAAAAATCTTCTCCTCCTAAACCACTGGGCCAATTTGGACCAAACTTGGCAGGAATGTTCCTTGGGTGACCCTTTCCAAAACATGTTAGTGAAATTTTGATTTTCAAAAAAATGTGTGTTGGAAGGGCCGGGTTTATCAGATTAGGAAAAAACCTAGAATAATCTTTAAAAATCTTCTCCTCCTAAACCACTGGGCCAATTGGGACCAAACTTGGCAGGAATGTTCATTGGGTGGCCCTCTTCAAAACATGTTTGTGAAATTTTGATTTTCAAAAAAAATGTGGGTGTGGCAGGGCCAGGTTTATCAGACTTAGAGAAATCCTAGTATATTTCTTTAAACATCTTCTCCTCCTAAACCAATGGGCCAATTTGAACCAAACTGTGCAGGAATGTTCCTTGGGTGACCCTTTCCAAAACTTGTTTGTAAATTTTGATTTTCAAAAAAATGTGGGTGTGGCAGGGCCAGGCTTGTCAGACTTAGTAAAGTCATGAAATTAGTCTTTAAAAATCATTTGCGTAGTATTTGGGACTTAGTTCAAATTCAGTTGAGCGATCTAGGGCCATTTTTGCCCTCTTGTCTTTTGTTCCTTGGGGTCCATTTATGTTATGTAACCAAATCTTAATTGGATTTTTTTTCAGGTCCTCTTAAAAGAACTTACAAGACATATGACTGTATCCCTGAGGCCACAGTTCCAAAAAGGACCCTTTTTGGACATAAAAAGGGGGCCAAAAATATTGCAAATAAGAGTGAAGATTCAACAAGCTCACCAGAAATTAGTTTCAAACTTCCTGGAGCAGATAGTATGAAATTTGGATCAGAGAAAGACCAAGAAGATGATGCTTCAGGAGAAGATGAATTTAAAACAGATCAGGAAGAAAGTACAAAAGATGATTTTCAATTCCCAGATGAAGGCAGCTTTCATGTTGCAGATTCAGACGAGGAGAAAGTGGAATCAGAAAATGATCTGGAAAAAAGCATTACTTCCGAATCTGTATCTGAAGATTCTGAATCTGAAAGTAGTTTTCAGTCTGATGAGGCACTTTCACCCATTTCAAGTGATGTGGAGGACACTTATTCAGGTTGTTCAAGTGGAAGTGAAAAAACATTTGAAAACACACAAGGTTGCAACAATTTTTCAGATTCTCAGCTGCATGAATATTGCGTTTTAGCATATGCTAAAAGATTCAACTTATCGAGGGAAGCAACAGTTGCTTTAAAAAAGATGGCTTCAATTTTGTCACCAAACACAAACTTTAATTATGCTTCTGAAATGCCAGATCTCCACGCATTCCATTACTGTGAAAAGTGTAACTCACTTTTTCCAGAGGAAGATCTTGATATATTTGAATGCATAGATTGTCATGGTTTTAGGTATGAAGGCAATCAACAGTGTCAGACTAATGAAAAACGAAAACCAAGGTGTGAATTCATCATAATCAATATAGGCCAGCAGTTGGTCCGAATTCTTGAGAAGCCAGGAATATGGGATCTTGTCATAGCTGTTAAAGACAGAATTAGGGTCCAACAAGGAGATGATGTCATTTGTGACATCATAGATGGTTCTTGTTATAAAGCTCTTTGTGCTGAAGGAATGTTCTTAAGTGAAGAAACTCATTTAAGTGCAATTATGAACACTGATGGAATACCTCTATATACCTCATCCAAAGTTAAACTTTGGCCCATTTTCCTTGCATTAAATGAATTGCCACCTCATCAACGATTTGCTCGGGAAAATTTGATTGTTGCTGGAATGTGGCAGGGAAAATCTAACCCTCCTTTCAAACAGTACTTGGAGTGTTTCACATGTGAAGTAAACAATTTATATACAGAAGGTGTCTACATTGATCAACCAAATATCGGAAAGTTTAAAGTAAAACTTTGTGTACTGCTTGCCACTCTGGATCTTCAAGCTAAAGGATATGTTGCAAATATGTCTATGCATAATGGGGCATATGGATGTTCAACATGTGAGGAACCAGGTGTTACAGTGAAGAAAGGGAAAGGACATGTCAAAAGTTACCCCTATAGAAACACAAAGCCAACTGCCAGAAGTTCTGAGAACATAAAGGTTGCTGCCCAACAAGCAACAAAGACAAAGCGTGTAAAAGGTATTTGTGGTGTTTCTGGATTGACCAACTTGCCAGAATTTGACCTTGTATGTGGTCTTGTGCCAGATTACATGCATGGGATATTACTAGGTGTTACCAAAACTTTATTGAATTTGTGGTTTTCAAAGACGAATTCTGGATCAAATTACTACATCCGAAATAAAATCCATGATGTCTCTTCCAGACTGGAGAAAATGACTCCACCAGATACAATAGAGCGATTACCTAGATACTTTGAGAAAAGTTATGAACACTTCAAGGCTACAGAACTGCAAGTATGGTTGCTGTACTACTGTCTACCTTGCTTGAAAAACATTCTAGATGATAGATATTTGGAGCACTTTGCTCTCCTCTCAGAGGGTTCATTCATTTTGCTAGGTGATAGTATAACCAGATCCGAGTTAGAAAGAGCTGCATCATTATTAGACCAGTTTTATAAAGAATACTGTACACTTTATGGAAATGGAGCATGTGGTTTGAATGTTCACAATGTTGGGTCACACATGGTTCAGTTTGTCAGTTATTGGGGTCCACTATGGTGTATGAGTTGTTTTCCATTTGAAGATGCAAACTCATCGATTCTGCAGTCAGTTCATGGAACAGGTAATGTCACCAGGCAATATTTACACATTAAGCAGCGTCACATAGAATTAGATGGACTGACAAAAAAAATGATAGAGAAAGAGTGCAGTAATGATAAAGGAACAAAATTTTTGAAAGATATGCTGTATGTATCAAGAAGATGGGCTGGAAAACATTGTGAAGACAACTACAAAGTTGTAGGAAGATTGTTAAAAGTTTCTGCAGAAGAATCTTTTCCAGAGTTGCTACAAGTTACTGGATCAAACAGTGAACTTGATCTGCGAAAGTGTTTACGTGTTGAAATTCACAATCAAAAATTTTACTCAAAGGAATATTCACGAATGAAAAAAAGAGTGTGCTATTTTGTCATTTCAGTTGATAGTGAAATTATTGCTATTAATTTCTTTGTGGTCAGTACAAGCAACAGTGTTTTTGCTGTCACAAATTTGTACAATGTGGAACAAAACAGTTTCATATTTCAGTCAAGTGGTAGACATGTGGTGAAAATAACCCCAACTGGTCTTCAAAAGGTTTTGCCTATTTATAAAATTATGGATAAACTGTTTTACATGGAAGTTGATAACAAAATTTTTGTTAGTAGGCTGCCAAATACCCTAGGGCGCTGCGTGTTTAAATAAGTTGCCATTTTTATTTCACCCTTTGCCAGACAACAAATTTTAGTTACATGTCCAAACATGGTGCAAATGACAAACATGACTTTAATAGATTATATTTCTCTGATAGGGTAGAAAACATTGTGTGAAAAGTAGACATTGCTTGTTACAAGTAATTTCTCCCTTTCCCACAGTGTTTTCTAAAAAATCTACTGAAGGCATGTTTAAGCACAGAATTGTATGTTAAAAGGTTAATTGCTATTTGCCCTTATTGCTATTTGCCCTTGATTGTGAAATTGATTATTGAGACCAGCAGAGCCATTCAGGTCCTCATGGACCTCACATATTTTTCTAATGCTTTCATTTTGGTAAGCTACTTTGATTGATTGATTGATTGAATTGGGTTCAATGCCTTGTCAACAATTTTTCAGTTCATGTATTCATGCTCCCTGGGTTTTAAACGGTACTACCAGTCTTATTATCCTGGCGCTGGCCATCCAGTTGTAATGCTATCCCCGTAACCCTGAGTGCCAAGGAGGGAAGCCATTACTACCTTTTTTTAAAGTCTTTGGTATGATTCGACCGGGGATCAAACCCACGACCTGCCGTACCCGATGCGGGCACTCACCCACTGAGCCACCGGGGCAGTTTTGGTAAGCTTAGGTTGCAATGCGTTAAATCTTTCCCTCATAGAGACACCTTTAGATGCATCTGCAGAAGACATTTGAAAACATTGTGAGAAAAGGAGAAATTGTTTGTAACAAGCAATTTCTCCTTTTCTCACAATGTTTTCTACTCTACTCTAAAGCAGGATTTTAAAGCAGAAGTCAGCACTCAAATTTCTGTCTAACCCCCCCAAAAAGTCTGCCAATACTTAGTTACAGTTTGTGAATTCTTAAATGAACAGTAAGGTGGAATGGCTTTTAACCTTGTACAATATGGTACATGGTTTTGATAAGTCTGCAGAAGAAGCCTTTTAAAAACACTGAAGGAAAAGGAGAATTTGCTCATAACAACAATTTCTCCTTTTCCAACAGAGAACTGCGACTCATTTGTTTCATTTGATTTGCAGACCCATCTGCTTTTCTATTCGCTTTTTTGCAGATTTTCTATATCGCCCAAATGGCTCTGTGGTTGAGTGCCCACCTCAGTTGTGTGTTGTTGTGGGTTCGATCCCTGGTTGAGTCATACCAAAGACTTAAAAATGGTAGTAATGGCTTCCCTCCTTGGCGCTCAGGGTTACTGGGTTAGCATTATGACTGGATGGGAAGTGCCATGATATAATAAGACTGGTAGTACTGGTTAGGACCCGCAGAGCATTAATATGTGAACTGTCGCCATAATACGACTGAAAAATTGTTGACATGGCTTTGAAAACAATTTTATAAATTTGCAGATGTCTGAAGGCCAAATTGTGCATTATGCAAATGAACAGATTATTGCAGCATTATTATTATTGCCTGTGAGCAAAAATACAATCAATTTGTTAAGTCTGCAGAACAAACATTACAAAGTTGACAATAAATTTTGCTTATTGTTTCATTTTTGTCTTTATATTATAGACAGTATTATACACAAAAACTTATGGTTTCTAGAAAATTTCAAGCCTTAAGTAACATTCAATCATGTTTTCTAATAACCATGGTTGAGCATGGTTTCTTTTACAACTGAGACTGTTCAATTTCTTGATTCAAAGTATGTAATCAGAATACATAAAAAATCAAATAACCAAACTTAGCCTCGAAGTGGTTGTTCATTAAAACCATGGTTGACCATGGTTTTGAATCTTACCAGAAAGAAAAAGCAGGTCTGACCCTGTTTTGATTTGTTTACAACATTCAAAGCAATGGTTGACCATGCTCACAAATAAGGAACATGCTTAACCATGGTTTTAGTTTTACTAACCATGGTCAGGAGACACAACCATGGTCGTCTTTCTGTGAAAAGCATGGTTAGACCATGTTTGACCATCAACAACAATGCTCAGCAAGGACTAACTGTGCTGTAAGCATAGTTGACTGTGGTTAACAATTGTCCATTTTCGCAGGGGTTGGTTCAGTCATCTGCAACCTCTTTCAACTAAGACCAGTTTAAAATTGTGCAGTCTTGGGAAATAATTAGGATACATAATCACAATACAAAGGCATTGATATATAGTTGTCTCGCATTCTCTCAAAGTCGGGCTAACTCCAGTTCATGCAACAGCGCTAAATCAATTGACAGCTTGAGCAGTAATCTCAGTCCAGCAGTCAAGTTCTACTGCTCAGAGTTTGCATCTTTCTGACCATCTTTTGTTATCTAAAGAATTTAATTTATAATTTTTGCACATCTTAAAGAATATTCTTTCGTCATTAATTGTTCATGAGTTTGACAACTGATTTTCAAACATTTTCACTTACCATACTCATTCAATGAGATCTTAATGTTGAGATTTTTAGATGAGAAAAAGGTTATGGGACACCACAATATTCTAGTTTGAAGCGCTGAATAATGAAAGGAAGCTATGGAAATCATTGTCAGAAATGAAGAAATTGCTTGAAACAGCTCCCATAATTTGGTCCAAACTTATCTCGTTTATGAATGATCGTTATTGAAAACATTGAAAGAAGGGAAGAAATTGACTCTAACAGCATCTCTTTAAATTGGGCACACCCAATTCAGCTTTTCTTGTTTAGTAATGGTCCAGCCTACAGTCTGTAATAAACATTGGATTCTTCATGCTGTGTGATTTTAACATTCACAGGCTTCGATTTTTTTTTTGCAATACTGATATAAATGATTCAATTTACTCAACTGATTTTTAAAAATAAATTCTGTTTATCCAGAAAACTATTTCTAGTGGAAGTAATTTAGATAATTACTGCATATTATGATGGTAAATGATGTGAAAGTCTGCAAGTGAAAGAATTTACATGTCTTCATAAAAGCCAATCTTGCTATTACTCGTGCTAACTCGAGTCATGCAATGGATCAAGCAATTTGGTCGGTCCCATGTATGCTTGAGCCATTGCGAGACCACTGAATGACAAAAAGGTAAACCAAATATAAATATTTTAATTAGTTTATCCTTTTCAATTAATAGCCGGTTTTCAGAATATCCAAGAATACATGTACAACCTTAAGTAAAACAAATTACTTTAACCCTTTCCTGGATAAACCCGGGATTTTACGTCACTGTGATGTTATACTTGAGAAAACATTGTGGAAAAAGGAGAAATTGCTTATAATAAGCAATTTCTCCTTTTCCCACAATGTTTTCTACCACAAAGGGTGGTTTTATTTGGAATTGCATCCAATTTTCATTGTCGTCTGCATCCTCTTTCAATTTGGACCAGTCTAAAATTTCAAAAACCAGGAAAGGGTTAAATTACAAGCATGTTTCTATTTTCAAATCACATAGTCTAACTTTTAAGTCCTAATCACTACTCAAAAGACAATTTTACACAAAACAAATTATTGCAGTCTCAAAATGATGATTTATGTGAAAGGAATAGCTTTTTCATTTTAGAAACAATTCTATCAACATTTTAACCCTTATCATGCTGAACCCAAAATATTCCTGTATTGACAATAGCTGTGGAATGTGTTTAGACTTAGAGATCAGCCTGTACAGATGTGCAGTCTGATCTTAGTCTAAACTACTTGCTTTTTCTTAGTGTTGAGCAAATATCTGAACACAAATTAGATCTAAATTTGACAAAAATTCAAAATTTTGTGAGGAAAGGATAAATTTTCAGTAGGACAAAGGTTAGAGTTGCTCTTGCACAGTTCATGAAAGAACAATTTGGGCTCTTGATTGTCAAACTTCTAACTGTTAATGCTTTCAGATCTTTGAAAGAAGGTGATAATACTGATTTTGTAATGAAAATGACTGTTTATATCTTTATATGAAGAAAGAAAGGAACAAAAAACATTTCGGGATACAAGACGCCAAACAAGTCAACAAAGTACAACGTGAATGGAACCGGAATTGATCGGGTAAATATATTATCTGTTGATTGTACCAACAATTGACCAATCGCAGCTGTCAGTCGAGGAATCAAGCGACCGATCAAATTATTTATTCAGCCCGGATCTGAGTTTTCAACTCCAACATTGGCCGTCATTTTTGTTAACCTTTTTTGTTAGTTTGGCAACTTAAACATCATAACTACAGCTTATTCAAGCTATAGTTACAATGTTTAAGTTGACAACCAACTATTCTTCTTTTTTGTTACATGCTGCTGGCCAAATTCTTTCATAATAAAGCCGTTAAAAATCGAAGCAGGACTTCCTGTCGGAGTCGATGGGCGTGGCCAAAGAAGTCAGTTGGCGGGGCCAGCCTTGGTCAATTGCCTTATTTAATGCGGTGTCAATGATATATCAATTACAACACTAACTACTGCTAGCAATTCATTTGTTACATTACTTGAAGAATGACAACTTTTTCTGATGTTTAAAAGTAACTGGGTATTGGGAATATTTCACATTACATTAAATCTATAGTGAATTTATTAAAGACAACAAAATAGTATTTACCTTGAAATGATATTACTAAATATTGGATATCTTCCTACATCAAATTTACATGTAAATCTGTTCAAGAGAGACAAAAAATCTGCAAGTAAAAAAATCACCGACTAAACCCCCCCCCCCCCATGCATTCACTTCCATAGATACAGTGAAAAAGAACATATTCAGTAAGCATCATGTAGGACACCTACATCAATCATTAAACTGATATTACTTTACCTGGTAATGTCCAAAAATAAGTCAGAAAACAGGAAGTAAATAACATACAGATCTAAATTTGGCTAGCAGCACGGAGGACCCCTAGTTGAGCATTCATAAAAGGTTTAACCCATTCCCACTCAGTGACGCTTATAGACGCCCCAAAGGAAAAAAGCATTGGAAAACATTGTGGAAAATGAAGAAACCACTTGTCACAAGCAATTTCTTCATTTTCCACAATATTTCTTTCTAAAAAGACGGAAAAATCCGAAATTTCATTAAGTTTAAATTGTCGACTGCAACCTCTTTCAATTTGGACCATTCTAAAATTTTCTTGTGTGGTAATGGGTCATAGTCAATACTTTTAATAGTTGCTGAGAAAAAAATTATGAAAATAAAAGACTATACAAGGAAATGACGGAAAGTTATTAACTCTTAAATTTATTTATTTATTTGAATGGGGTTTTACGCCGCTTTCAACAATCTTTCAGTTATATCGCAGCGGCTTGAGCACCTAACAATGGAATCCTGGTATTTCTCACACCAGTACTACCATTACATCCTTTCCTAGCCTCCAGCTGCTATCCCAAATAGGTCTACGATTAACAACCCATAATAGTCGGAAAGGATGAGTGCCGCTGTGGGGGATCGAACCCGGGTCCTCTAAATTGACAGTCCGACGTGCTACCAACTGCGCTATGACGGCAGCTCTATTAACTGTTAAAACAGGAAGAAGCTAACTTGCAAAACTAAATTCGGTAAGCGCAATGAAACATCAAGTTTCAAGTCAATGCTCTGAATAAGTTGCTGAGAAAAATGCAGCAAAAATATACTACTTTACAAGCCATGTCCAAAAATTATCGAAGTTGTAAAATAGGAAGTACTTAACTTTTGGACCTAGAATAAGTAAGCACCATGAAGGACCATAGATGAATCTAAACATCAAGTTTTATGTCGATGCTATCAATAGTAAACTGTTGCTGAGATAAATGCAACAAAAATATACCAGTATACCAGTCAATGTCGGAAAATAAACCTAGCCAGAAAAGAGAAAGTAGATAACTTGAGGCCCTAAATTCTGTAAGCAATATGAAGGACCCCTAGATGAACCTCCATGTCAAGTTTCAACTAAATGCTTTGGAAATTTGAGGTGACAAGTGCAACAAAAATGTACCACTATACCAGATCAACTAAGTTGTAAAATAGAAAGTAGATACTTTGCTTACCTAGATTCGGTTAGCACCATGAAGGACCAGTAGATGAACCTCCAAACCAAATTTCAAGTTGATGCTATTAATGGTTGCTGAGAAAAGTGCGACAAAAAATATTTGTTGCAGACAGTTTGAAAGACTGAAGTACAGACAAGAATAAACCATTATACCCCCTCTTTGTCAGAGCAGGGCTATTAATAACCTTTCTTCCATTTGTCTCCCACAAATGGGTGGATAATCATAAGCCAAAGTGGGATGAGCAGCTGCTGGAAGCTCAGAAAGGATTTAGTGGTAGTACTGATGGTACAAAAACCCTTAAGAATCCATGGTTAGATGCTCCAGCCACCACAATAAGACTTTAATACTGTTAAACTATAATACTGTAGTGTTAAACCCCATTCAAACAAAAGCTGGGTCAACATCATAAAGTTTTTGAAAGGGTTTCAGGGCATGATGAAGAAATTCCATTTGGAGATCCAATTTTACAGTTCATGGATATGAGCATGATGTGAGAAATGATGGGCAAACCAAATCAAAGTGATGAAAGCCCTGCTCTGAATAGTGACAATAACAGACTGCTTATTTGAGTGTTTTAACTCTTGTCATGCTGATCCCGGAATATCCCTGCTTTGTCAGGAAACATAGACAAAGATCAGACTGCACATATGTGCAGTCTGATCTTAGTCTACACCACCTGCTTGTCCTTTTTTAACTAGACCTTTTCATAAGATCAATTTCCAAACTAATATGGACCTTGACAACTAGACCTACAGGGCCACCAGTCCTTTCTACTTTAATGCATTTCTGAACAAGGATTTCATTCAGCATGACAAGTGTTAACCCTTGTCATGCTGAACCCGGAATATTCCGGTTATGGCAGGAGGTGTAGACCAATATCAGCCTGCACAAAAGTGCAGTCTGATCTTAGTCTACATCCACTGTTTGTACTTTTCCTGCCAGAGTTGTTAATTTTAATTTTCAAAAGAAATATTGATGATTGAACAAGTGCTACCAGTACTTTCAGCCCTTTGATTTAATGCTATCCCCAAAGGGATTTTATACAGCATGACAAGGGTTAATACAGTTCATTTCAAGATCGAAATAAATCTGATGTATTTAAGTCAGAGTATCTGTAAAAATCTGATCTTAGTCTACACCACCTGTTTTTCCCTATCAAACCAGATTGGTTGATAAAGTCTATTTACAAATCAAATATTGACCTACAACTAGTGCTTCAAATGATTTCAATCCTTTGATTTTGGTGTAAAGATTATAGTAGATCATTTTTATTCAGCATGACAGGGTTAATCCCTACCAAAAAAACCCCAAACATTTTTAGAATTCCATTAACCTAAAATGTTGTGTACGTTTACTTCTATGAATTTGGACCAGCCTACAATTTTGTTGCTGGTAATTGGTTGAATGTCAAAGAAAGAACAATTAAAGATATACTGAAATATCTGTGGCCTATTACGAGCACTAGTGGATACACTAAGTTCTATTGTACTTGAGATATATTTAACCCATTCCAAACAGCAAAATTTTAGACCGGTCCAAATTGAAAGGAGCTGCAGACGATATTTTCAAGTTGGTGGAATTTGAATTTTCTTTGACTTTTGGATAGAAAACATTGTGGATAATGAAGAAATTGCTTGATACAAGCAATTTCTTCATTTTCCACAATGTTTTCCAAAGTTTTTTTCTTGAGGGGCGTAAAAAGGAGGGATTGAGTTGGAATGGGTTAAGGATCCTGAGAGAATCCCGAGCTTGAAATTGCTGGAATCCCTTCCAATTTTCTTGGATCCATGGGAAATTGGGACATTGTTAGTGTCAATCCCTGTCTGTGGTACCTTTCAACACAATCCAAATCGTTTATGTCCCTCAAAAAAATAGCTTTGGGAAACTTTGAGGATTATGTTTACCCTTGTCATGCTGAATTTCATTTTTTGTATAGAACTGCATTAAAGTAATTGAACTTAAAGCACTGGGTCAATATTTGTTATAGTAAATGATTTGAAAAACAACCCTGACTTTCATAAGCCTTACAGGAGGTGTAGACTAAGATCAGACTGCACATATGTGTAGGCTGATCTTAGTCTATACCTCCTGCATAAGCAGGAATATTCCGGGATAAGCAAATGACAAGGATTAAGAAGCAATTTCTTTAAAATCCACAATGTTTTCTATTCCAAAAGACAAAGGCTTTAACTAAAACTTATTATCTGCAACTTCTTTGCATTTTGACAATTTTAAAGTTATTTCATCTCAGGTTATGTCTCAGGCTATGGGTTAAAAGGTAAACGAGAAACAATTTCTTTAAACTTTTAAAATTTTGATTTCCATCCTTTTAAACCTAAATTTTGATGTTTGCTTTAAATTTACTTTGATAAAAATCCTGTATTTTGCAGTAAGTTACAGATTCAGTAGGGACTCGTAATGTCTGCAGAGTTATTGCCTATAAATTTTTGTCATCATTTTTAATCCATTTTCCAGACGCCACAAAATCTGCCCCTGACATGTCTTTAACGCAAAATGGATGACATGCAAACCTTGCCAATATTTCCATAATCATGCATGGGATGCTGGTACTTATATTAAACCATTATGAAACAACAAAATTCTAGACTTTGTCTTATTGGAAGAGGTTTTATATCCATGTGAAATTGATTGAGAAGGAATGAGATTGATATATAGGGCAGGCATTTAACCTAATACCACATGACAAAGTTTTTGGACTGGTCAAAATTGAATAAATTGCAGATGGCATTTCACATTGCGCTAAAATTGTAAATTAAGTGCCAATTTGTGTAGGCAACATTGTGAGAAAATTTGTACCAAGCAATTTATCCTTTTCAAAAAAAGTTTTCAATAATTGTATTTCTTTGGGGCAACAGAAAGCGTTATTGCGCAGGTAATGGGTTAAATCTTTCCTTACTATTTTCTGGTAGGTTTGCAGTTCTCCCCTTTTTTGTTAGTTAAAATTCTTGAAATAACCAGTTAATTTCCCCTGTGATATGTAACAATGCAACAAAAAGAGAAATTTTGTGTTGCACCTTCTTACGTAACATTTTGTAATGCATAAATTGCACAAATAAGTATGAAATCCAAAAGTCTCAAATTTGTCAACAAAAGCAATTTCTTCTCAGAGAATTCCAAAATGCCTTTACTGATTGTTTATTAACCAGTAAAAACATTATTTTCAAATTAAAAAGAACATGCCAGAATGAGAATTAGATCTTAATCCTCAGGTCCAGACTGAGCTGACTTACTGTTTTTCCAAACTGATTGCTAGGATAATCAGTGACTAGGCAAACTTTGATTGATTTTGATCAGGTGTGAAAGTTTGACATTCCAAGTTTGATCAGAATTTCCTTGTTTGTCTTTGATGTAGATTCTTATGTCTCAAATTTTCATTGGTCAAATTCTATAATCTTTGAATCTTGCGTTTAATTGGTTATGCTTATGATAACGTCTTACCTATATATACCAACTTTTCAGAATTATAAAGAAGATGAGATTTAGATTTTAATTTAGACTTAGAATATAGAACAAAAATATGAAATAACTTAAAACTTTGTCAGTAGATAAGTGCTTGTCTAATTGTAATAATTTCATGCAACAAAATGTGTTCCACTTGATTAAAAGAAATATATAGAAACCAACATTGGACTTAATTATTTATATCTATTTACTCTCATGCCAAGCGAGTTTGATAAACATTGCGTAAAAAGGAGAATTCCCCAACTCAAATAAACTCTAAGCGTGATCAGGAAAACAACCCTCGGTCACAGCTTTCTTGTGGTGTCAGAATCCAGTGGTAGATGATCCAGGAATATTGTGAATGAAATGTGCATTTGGTGACATTGTGCAAATAGTGTGAACCAGTTGAAGATTCTATTATTGTACATATACAGAAACAAAGCTGAACATTTACTATGTGTGATACAAATAAGAAACAAAGTTCCCAACTTATATGCTGAGACTATAAAAACCCTTTACTAGACGTTACCATACCAGGAGCTAATAATTAACCAGGGACCGATACTAGGGACCAATCCTTTACCACAAACCAATGTGCCAGACCATAACCAGTTGCCAACCAACCTGACTGCGTACTGATGTGCCAGACGACCTTCCAAACCCAACTCTATGGACAATGAATAAAAATCTTTGATATTCAGACTTTAAATTTGTCTTAAGTGTAATTTTATTCTGTTTTACTTTCACCAGTAAACTGATGAGCTACCTTATGACCTGAAAGCAGGGGTAAGTGAAATTTCAACATTTTAGTGCTATATTGTTTTATTGTTTGTATCCAAACAGTTGATCTTTCTATTTTTCCTTTTACTCTTTTAATCACTGCAAATTCAACTGAAACCAGTGCTTTATTCTTTTACATTTAAATATACAATATACATTTATGCTAAATTTCCTCACGCTTAAATAATACAATTTGAATATTATCATAACGGTAATTTGTTACATTCACTTACAAATCCTAATTTCTCATACTTTAAATTTTTTCAAATCTAATCATAATTTATTGAACATGGCTACTCAACAACAGGCTTCCTGGAAGTGCTCAAAGCAAAATTGTGCTAAAATAACAGAATCTTGCTGTAATATTAAGCCCACAGTTTCATTGGTAACATCTTTGGACAAAACATGCAAAGCATATATACAAATAGAGTCAAGGCAATTTTCTACACTGTTTGATTCAGGTGCAGGCATCTCATGCATTAACAAACATGTAATAGACAAATTATTTAAAAATCCCCAATATCAAAGTGCTAAAATTACACATGTATATGGTGTATGTGGTGAGATCCATTCTGTGCTAGGAACATTAACTCTTTCATTTCTTCTTGATGGCTTCCCTTTTGAGCACACCTTTCATGTCTTTCCTAACCTGCATGAGTCTGTAATTCTAGGTCGGGATTTCATGGCTAAGGAAGGGATACAGCTCAATTTTCACTCTAATACTATCTCTCTTTCTAAACCCAACTCTGAACCTATTCACATCTGTCTAATATCACAAGAAGAATCAATAACTGACTTTGGCAAGACCTTTAGTTCACATGTAATTCCTCCTCACTCTGAATACATTCTTCCTCTGAAAACTAACAAGTTCTGTGATGGTGATGTTGTATTGTGTGAACCGCCTCAATCTCTTGTAAAGGATGAGCTTGTCGGAGGCAAGTGTCTTTCAAGAGTTACTGATGGCAAAATACACTATCGCCTGATGAACCCTACTGCCTTACCTATCTTTCTTAAACGTAACAAGAGAGTCTCTGTCTTAACTAGTGCTTACAATGCTAACATAACGCAAATATCTGATCTTGACACCCTAATGTCTAAAAACTCTGAAACTCTTAACTCAGTAGAAACTAACAACCTAACTGATGATGAGTATATAACAATAGCTGAAGATCTTGGAATAAACCTTAACGACTCTGATCTCACCAATACCCAAAAACGCAACTTAATGATCTTTATTGGTAAAAATAGACAATCATTTGCAAAAGACTTCTCAGAATTAGGACTTACAAATTTATTTTCACACAGAATTGAAACAGGCAATGCTAAACCAATTAAGAAAGCACCATATAGACAAAATCCTGAAATGCGACGAGAAACTGAGCGTCAGGTTAAGGACATGCTAGAGAATGGCTTCATAACTGAGTCAGACTCCCCTTGGAATAGCCCAATTTGCCTTATTAAGAAAAAGTCAGGTGAATTCAGATTTTGTGTCGATTATCGAGAATTGAATAAGGTCACAGAACCTATGTCCTTTCCTATACCCCATATAGCAGATGTATTCGACACAATAGCCGATGCAAATGCAGAAGTTTTCTCAGTTCTTGACCTCAAGTCCGGGTTTTGGCAAGTTCCCCTTGACCCTGAAACTGCCCATAAAGCTGCATTTGTTACCCACCAGTCTGTTTATTCTTGGACTAGGCTACCTTTTGGTCTCATGAATTCACCTATTACTTTCCAAAATCTCATGACTAAAGTACTAAAAAATCTTAATTGGAAAATTGCCCTTGTCTACATTGATGACATTTTGGTTTTCAGCAGAAACTTTGATGACCATTTGGACCACCTTGCCCAGGTCTTTGCTAATCTAAGATCAGCAAATTTGACCCTTCAGCCCTCCAAATGTAGGTTTGCTGCTACAGAAATTGAGTACTTAGGTCACATTATTTCGAAAAAGGGCATAAAGGTTAATCCCGCCAAGACCAAAGCAATAGATGAATATCCACCACCAAAATCAGCCAAACAAGTAAAGTCATTTCTCGGCATGACCTCATACTACAGAAAATTCATAAAATCATATGCACAAATAGCACATCCATTAAATGCACTATTAAAGAAAGATACTAAGTTCAAGTGGACACCAGAATGTGAAAATGCATTCAAAACATTGAAAAAAGCACTAACATCTCCGCCCATATTAGCTTTCCCAAATTTTGATCGCCCTTTTATACTGGCAACAGACAGTTCAGATCATTCTATGGGTTATGTTCTATCACAATGTGATAAAAACGGAGCAGAGCATCCAATAGCATATGGTGGTAGAACATTGCATGGCCATGAACTAAAATGGCATATTACAGATAAGGAAGGTTTAGCACTGATAGAGGCGGTTAAACACTTTAGACCCTATCTTGCTAACAACTTCTTTACAGTGTATACAGACAACGTTTCTGTAAAGTGGCTTAAACACATAAAGAATTGTCAAGGTCGTCTCGGAAGATGGGCCCTAACCTTACAAGGTTACAATTTCGAGATTGTCCGTAAGGCATCAAGTGCTAATGGTAATGCAGATGGACTATCACGTTGTGTCTACCAGCCCGTAGACAGTGAGAAAAGTGATCGGGGTACAGATGAGTCTGTACCAGTCTGTCAGATCTCTGACAACCAGTCTAAGCAACTGACAGCAGTGACTTTAATCTATAGTCATGAGACTGATCACTATCCATCTGTGGCACCTGCCACTACCAGCACTGAGACAGCACTGACACAAAACAATACTGACATAAGTAATAATGTAAATAATAACAATAATGACAATGTAAATACAAACACAAACAATGAACAAAACTTACCTATAAAACCTAATATAGACTTAATTTTCCTCCAAAGAGATGATGAATTTTACAAAGATATTATAAAATACAAATTACAACTAGAGTTACCAGATGATCCAAAACAATCAAAACTAGTAGTTGCAGAATCTGATCAATATGAATTATCGGAACACGGTGTTCTTCTACATATTTACTCACCCAGAACTAAAGGCATCCCAAAAGATCAGAAAATTATCACTCAAATATGTGTTCCTTCAATACTGCGTGATGACGTCTTAAAGTCATATCATGACAGTTTAGCAGGTGGTATGCACCAGGGCTTTGAGCGCACATATGCAGCTTTGAGACAAAAATACTACTGGCCTTCAATGTTTCGTGATTGTGAAACCTACATTAGATCATGTGATCAATGCCAAAGGGTGAAGCGTGACGTGCATGGTAAGCCACCTCCACTTCAACCTTTGCCAGTAGTTGATGTCTTCCAAAGATGGCACATTGACATTCTTGGAGGCCTACCGACAACTAAGGACAAATACAAATATGTCCTTCTTGTTGTGGACTCTTATTCCAAATGGAGCGAAGCCTTTCCACTACGTACACAAGAGGCCACAGAGGTAGCAGCCATACTATTCAAGGAGGTAATTTGTCGGTATGGTGCTCCAAAAGTCCTTGTCTCTGATAGAGGACAACAATTTCTTTCCAAACTTGTTAAAGCTCTCTGTGAACTATTTCAGATAACACGATTCTATACAAGTTCATATCGGCCATTACTGAATGGAGCTGTAGAACGTATGAACAGTGTTATCCTTCAATCTTTGCGTCTTTACTGTAAAGGACAGCAGGACGATTGGCCAGATCTTCTTCCTTCTATCATGATGGCTTATCGTATGACCCCTGCAACTCAGTCCACTCAGCATTCTCCATTCTTCCTGCTCTTTGGACGTGAAATGAGGCTGCCAATTGACACCTCTCTTACGCCCAAATCTACTCTTTCTGCTAACTTTAAAGCTCATCTTTCTAATGTCCTCCAAAATCTTGAAATAGCCCGAAAAATAGCTGCAGAAAACATTAAAAAAGCCCAAGACAAATACAAAGAGCAGTATGACAAAAGGACCCAAGAGCCAAAGTATAGGCCAGCAGACCGAGTGTGGCTATACTGTACCAAAGTACCAGTGGGTATGGCTCCTAAACTCCACAGAAAATGGGTAGGTCCGTACTACATAGTCTACCTTGGCCCACACAACACATACAAGCTCAGAAGATGTGGAGATAATAAAGAGGTAAAAGTTCTTGTAAATGCCACCAGACTGAAACCATACTTTGATCCCAATGATAGACCCACCAATCCACCACCTGGCTATGAACACATAACACAACCACTTAATGCAGACCACATACCAGATGATCTATTACCGCCCCAAAACACACAAAATACTCAAGCAGCTCCTGATCCAAATGCACCAACAAATACAAATCCTCAGAGCAAAGGCAAACACCCTCTCAATATGAAATTCAAAGCAAGAATTAAGAAATCAAAAGTAACGCAGCAAAATAATGATACAAATAACCAAAATGACACATCAACAATTCCAAATACACAACCAAATCAAGCAGATAAAACTCCACAAAACAATTGCTCACACTCAAAACAAGGCACAAAAACTACCACAACAATAGACCCTTCAGACCAAGAACAAACACCAGACTCTGCACCAAATGCAACAACATCCAAACCACAAAAATTCCCAGTAGATGACATAGACAAAATCATTCAATCAAAACGGAGCAACAACACACTTTACTATAGAATAAAATGGAAAGAAAACAAAAAACCAAGCACTTGGGAATATGCAAGCACCATACCAGATGTCTTCATTCGTGAATATCACATACACAGAACAATGAATGGTAGAAAACGAAAGCGACCCTTGGTGAAAAAAAAACAGATTCTTTGTTGATTTACCAACACTTCATCGTGAATGCAAGAACAGAGATGAAAATCCACCATATGTTGTTGGTTACATGGAAACTTTTGATCTTTCCAATCAAAAACTTATTGAGCATTCTCCATTTGAAGGTACAACTTATACTAATTCCATCCCATTTCCCATATCTCTAAGAAAACGTAGACTACAGCCATACATGAATAAACTTTTTGATTGTCTACAAGATACTGGCATTACTTTGTGGCAAACTACAACAGCTCTTCATGACAATGGAACTCCGGAAGAAGCCAAAATGGTCCGAGCAGTCTTTACAAGCGATTTAAATAACCCTTTGGAAACAACTTACTTCAAAGTTTTCACACAAAATTCACGGGAACCAATATGGTTACCTTTCAACCAAGCACCACTCAAATATGTCAGACAATTCTTGTACAGAATCAGAGCCAAAATTAATCAACAAGGCAAAATATTTAAAAGTGCTCAAACAAACAAAATTTAAATAAAAAAAAAAACCTTTACTGAAAAACTAAATCTGTGAATTATATCTTCATCTTAAGTATTCAACATATTCATTATTAAAATTTTTTATATTAAAGTGTAGCTTCTGGTCTGATTGAAGGCAACAATAAAAAAAAAAAAAAGAAAAAGCCTTTTCTTCTTACTCGATGTTAGTTCCTTTCAACTGTTTGGATGCTCATAGTGAGGCAGTAGATCACAATGAATGTTGACAGTTTCAGCTTACCAAGCAACCAGAATGTAAAGACAATTATCAATATGGTAAGAACTGAAAATTGTTAGAAAATCTGAGCTTTAACAAAACATTGTTGGCATGGCAATTTGCCTCAACCTTGCTTGTTGCAAAATGTCATGAAAATTAGAATACAATAAAAAAAAATTATATATTTCATATATGAAATGTAGTTCAAAAACTTCATATGAAATATAAATATGTATATCAAAAAAAAAAAAAAAAAACATATTACAGCTCAAAAGGAGCAAAATACAAATAAAATATGTAGCTGATAGTGTTAACTAAAAGTATATTGAAATCAGTTACTTTAAGTATAATAGGGGCAGTAAGTGATAGACTATATTCAAGTTTCATATTACTCATGATGGTCTACTCACAAAGGAGGTTGTACCCCAAAGAAATGTAAATGAAATGAATAAACAAAAAACTATTCATGAAGTGTGAGATTAAGAACAAGTCAAAATAATTAATATTTAATCTTTCCACACCAGGTTTAAAAACTTAAGTTGCATCTGTACAAATACTATTCATGAAGTGTGAGATTATTTACCAGTCAAAATGTACTCATATAAATCTCTTCCACACCATAAGGTTATACAAACCTAAGTTGCATGTGTGTAGTTACTAAATGTAACATGGACAAGACTAGCTACGAATTAGTCTTATGTCATGGGCCCTTTCAATTCAAATTCAAGGCTTACAAATAAAAAAAAAGTATTTGTGTTAAGGCCCAACCCTATTTAACAACAAAAAAGGGATTTCATTATGTATGTGTTTAAGAGGATTTCAATTCAAAAAATTGTTAATTTCATTTCTCTTTCTTTATGTTGCATTATGTTGTATTCTTGTACAATAGCAATTTTTCTTATTTAAATTGAACAAGTTATCTTACAGATCCATGTCATTTTATAAGAAATTGAAAGTCAATGCTTTGCCTCTGTATACATACACATATCATATCTATGTAATTGCATTTGTTAATTGTTAACTGTATGAAAGAAGATGGATATATGTATGATGATAGATAAACCCTGGCCAGGTCATGAGTGAAAAACTCTTTGATTGTATGAATGTTATATTTCATTTGATGAATAATCATGATTTGTTACTGTATTTCTTTTAATTAGAATATGATTGAGGACAATCATTTTTCAAGGAGGTGGAAAGTGTAACAATGCAACAAAAAGAGAAATTTTGTGTTGCACCTTCTTACGTAACATTTTGTAATGCATAAATTGCACAAATAAGTATGAAATCCAAAAGTCTCAAATTTGTCAACAAAAGCAATTTCTTCTCAGAGAATTCCAAAATGCCTTTACTGATTGTTTATTAACCAGTAAAAACATTATTTTCAAATTAAAAAGAACATGCCAGAATGAGAATTAGATCTTAATCCTCAGGTCCAGACTGAGCTGACTTACTGTTTTTCCAAACTGATTGCTAGGATAATCAGTGACTAGGCAAACTTTGATTGATTTTGATCAGGTGTGAAAGTTTGACATTCCAAGTTTGATCAGAATTTCCTTGTTTGTCTTTGATGTAGATTCTTATGTCTCAAATTTTCATTGGTCAAATTCTATAATCTTTGAATCTTGCGTTTAATTGGTTATGCTTATGATAACGTCTTACCTATATATACCAACTTTTCAGAATTATAAAGAAGATGAGATTTAGATTTTAATTTAGACTTAGAATATAGAACAAAAATATGAAATAACTTAAAACTTTGTCAGTAGATAAGTGCTTGTCTAATTGTAATAATTTCATGCAACAAAATGTGTTCCACTTGATTAAAAGAAATATATAGAAACCAACATTGGACTTAATTATTTATATCTATTTACTCTCATGCCAAGCGAGTTTGATAAACATTGCGTAAAAAGGAGAATTCCCCAACTCAAATAAACTCTAAGCGTGATCAGGAAAACAACCCTCGGTCACAGATACATGGTTCCAAAAATCATGCACTTTTCATACAATTCCTGGTTTTGTAACTTAACCCATTTCCACACAGTGACACCCCTCAATATTAAAGCTTTTGGAAACATTGTGGAAAATGAAGACATTGCTTGTTACCCCAATTGACAAAGATTTTATTTTTCATCAACTTTAAATTTTTGTCTGCAACTTCTTTTACAGTCAAACCCTGTTATAACGACATACTTTGTCCCCACACAATTCCTGTCGGTAACTGAGTCAGTCGTTGTAATGGAGCAGGAGATTTTGGGTACCGGGAGATTTTTCGGGATGTCGGCGAGAAATGACGGACTACACAGAAAGTGAAAGTTGTAAACAAGAACAGGCTAAAAGCTGGGAAGTTTACGTATTACGTTACGGATTGGGACAAGTCGGCAATTTTTGCGATAAAAACACAATTGAAAATAAATATTTCTCAAACTTCTCAAATTGCTCAAACATCTCAAATAAAGACAACCGAATTCAATAAAACATACAACACCGGTACATAGTTAAATTTAAGTGTGAAAAACTTGCCAAAGGCATTTTATTTACAGTAAACACTATTAATCAGAAGGTGTAAAAATCAATAATCGAGTCTATTGTGTAACCTATATTGTTTACGACAACTGCGGATAAAGGATTTTACGACACCCTTTACGGCATGTCAACAACCGTAAAACATGGGCTGAGAAAATTCCGATAAACTGAAGCAAAATTCATTATATTTCGAAGATTTGTTCCTACAAATGTCTGTCGGTGTCGGTACTTGAATATGCCGTTCAAACGGGTCAAAATTACATTAGGTGAGGTTTGTTCCCAGTGTTTTTTTTGTCGTTAACAGAGTTTGCCGATGTAACGATGGTCTGTGTATCGCGGCCTGACTGTAATTTGGACTGGTCTAAAATTTTATGGTGTGGGAAAGGGTTAATCATTTTAAAAACAGCTTATTATCTGCTGTAGTTATGACATTATAGTCTCCAAGCAACCATTTTATTTGTTTGCTTCATGATACTGGTTATAGATTTTGCAAAATATTGCTGTTTAGCATCAAAGTAGAACTTCCAGTCATAGCTCAGTGGGCGTGGCCAGTGATACATCTGTTAATAGGTGTTGTAGACTAAGATCAGTAGCATTCATGTACAGACTAATCTTTGACTACAACTCCTGCCAAAATAGGAACATTGTGACTATCAGCATAAAAGATATAATGTTTGTTATATACATATATATTTAACTAGATAGACAGATAAACTACAGTTAAATCAAATGCTTCCTTTCTTATAGTGCATTATTAAACATCAGATTTGGATTTGTCTCAAGAACAAAATCAATTGATTTCACTTCTCTTATCTCTTTTATCAGTCTGTTTGTAAGTAATTCTCTTTATTTGTTTTAGAACTAGAAAATCTTACTAAGTAGTTGTTTAATTGACACTAAAATGCTTTTAAAAAAACATTCACCATGAAATAAAATTCTTCAACAATTCATGAACTTTTGGAAATGATCCATTGTATAAGAATGTTCCCTCGAGAATAAGAGATAATGGAGTTCAACTCGAAATGATTCTTACCAAGAGCACCCTGCCCACGGTGCAACTCTCGGCTGCAGCTGCTTGATAATGTAAAAATTCGAAGTCAAAAAAAGGGCATAGCTCTTACAAAAATGGTTTTAGAGTTATCCCCCTCAATAGTGTAGATAGCTCTTGTGATGGTCAATACACATGCCAAGTTTCATGAGGATTACTTCAATAACAACAGAGATATGACCAAGGTTAAAGTTTGTCACGCCAACGCCAATTCGAACAACGATAAGGTGATGGCTATACCTCGGGTTTTCTCCAAAACAGCCGAGCTTAAAGAGAATAAATTAAATACAAATTTGGTTTGGCAAAGTTCATAGACTGATAAAGTGAGTGGAAATTTGACATTTGACCTTCTGCTGTGACCTTGATCTTCAGAATAAACGTCTGAATCAAGCCTAAATCCCTTCCTCTTGTGAAGATATGTATGTGAATGTGTATGTGTGTGAAATATTATGAAAATTGGATCATAGATAGCAGAGATATAGGCAAGGTCAAAATTTGATCTTTGACCTTCTTCTGTGACCTTGACCTTCAGGACAGAAGTCTGAATCCTGGATATATCACTTCCTCTTGTCAAAATGTGTATGTTTGTGAAATATTATGAAAATTGGATAATAGACGCAGAGATATAGGCAAGGTCTTAATTTGACCTTTGACCTTCTGCTGTAACCTTGACCCTCAGGACAGACGTCTGAATCCTGGACAAATCATTTTGTCTTGTGAAGATGTGTATGTGTGTGAAATATTATGAAAATTTGATCCCAGACTGCAGAGATATAGTCAAGGTCAAAATTTGACCTTTGACCTTTTGCTGTGACCTTGACTTCAGTATAGATGTATGAACCTAGTTAAATCACTTTGCCTTGTGAAGATGTGTATGTGCGTTAAATATCCTGAAAATTGGATCCTAGACTGCATAGATATAGGCAAGATCAAAATTTGACCCTTGACCTTCTGCTGTGACCTCGACCTTCAAAATATACATCTGAATCCTAGATAAATCACTTCCTCTTGTCAAAATGTGTATGTGTGTGAAATATTATGAAAATTGGATCCTAGACTGTAGAGATATAGGCAAGGTCAAAATTTGATCTTTGACCTTCTTCTGTGACCTTGACCTTCAGGACAGAAGTCTGAATCCTGGATATATCACTTCCTCTTGTCAAAATGTGTATGTTTGTGAAATATTATGAAAATTGGATAATAGACGCAGAGATATAGGCAAGGTCTTAATTTGACCTTTGACCTTCTGCTGTAACCTTGACCCTCAGGACAGACGTCTGAATCCTGGACAAATCATTTTGTCTTGTGAAGATGTGTATGTGTGTGAAATATTATGAAAATTTGATCCTAGACTGCAGAGATATAGTCAAGGTCAAAATTTGACCTTTGACCTTTTGCTGTGACCTTGACCTTCAGTATAGATGTATGAATCCTTGTTACATCACTTTGTCTTGTGAAGATGTGTATGTGCGTTAAATATCCTGAAAATTGGATCCTAGACTGCATAGATATAGGCAAGATCAAAATTTGACCCTTGACCTTCTGCTGTGACCTCAACCTTCATAATATACTTCTGAATCCTAGATAAATCACTTCCTCTTGTCAAAATGTGTATGTATGTGAAATATTATGAAAATTGGATCCTAGACTGTAGAGATATAGGCAAGGTCAAAATTTGATCTTTGACCTTCTTCTGTGACCTTGACCTTCAGGACAGAAGTCTGAATCCTGGATATATCACTTGCTCTTGTCAAAATGTGTATGTTTGTGAAATATTATGAAAATTGGATAATAGACGCAGAGATATAGGCAAGGTCTTAATTTGACCTTTGACCTTCTGCTGTAACCTTGACCTTCAGGACAGACGTCTGAATCCTGGACAAATCATTTTGTCTTGTGAAGATGTGTATGTGTGTGAAATATTATGAAAATTTGATCCTAGACTGCAGAGTTATAGTCAAGGTCAAAATTTGACCTTTGACCTTTTGCTGTGACCTTGACCTTCAGTATAGATGTATGAATCCTTGTTACATCACTTTGTCTAGTGAAGATGTGTATGTGCGTTAAATATCCTGAAAATTGGATCCTAGACTGCATAGATATAGGCAAGATCAAAATTTGACCCTTGACCTTCTGCTGTGACCTCGACCTTCAAAATATACATCTGAATCCTAGATAAATCTCTTCCTCTTGTCAAAATGTGTATGTGTGTGAATAATTATGAAAATTTGATCATAGATAGCAGAGATATAGGCAAGGTCAAAATTTGATCTTTGACCTTCTTCTGTGACCTTGATCTTCATGACAGAAGTCTGAATCCTGGATATATCATTTCCCGTTGTCAAAATGTGTTTGTGTGTGAAATATTATGAAAATTGGATAATAGACAGCAGACATATAGGCAAGGTATAAATTTGACCTTTGACCTTCTGCTGTAACCTTGACCTTCAGGACAGATGTCTGAATCTTGGACAAATCATTTTGTCTTGTGAAGATGTGTATGTGTGTGAAATATTATGAAAATTGGATCCTAGACTGCAGAGATATAGTCAAGGTCAAAATTTGACCTTTGACCTTTTGCTGTGACCTTGACCTTCAGTATAGATGTAAGAATCCTTGTTAAATCACTTTGCCTTGTGAAGATGTGTATGTGCGTTAAATATCCTGAAAATTGGATCCTAGATTGCATATATATAGGCAAGATCAAAATTTGACCCTTGACCTTCTGCTGTGACCTCAACCTTCATAATATACTTCTGAATCCTAGATAAATCACTTCCTCTTGTCAAAATGTGTATGTATGTGAAATATTATGAAAATTGGATCCTAGACTGTAGAGATATAGGCAAGGTTAAAGTTTGTCACACCAACGCCAACATGAACGACACTCAGGTGATGACAATACCTCATGTTTTCTCCGAAAACAGCCGAGCTATGAAATAATAATTTTTGAAGTTGAACACAAACTGTCAAAGAACTTAAAAGAATCTATTAATATGTTAGAAATATTCATGAAAATTCCATGAGTCACTGACAGACAAATAAAAATCATAATGTAGCCAAGGTAAAAGTTCATGAGTTCCTTTATCAAGACCACTTGAAGGACAGTCTCAAACTCACTTCAGGAAATGGTTAAAATGTGGAAATTATCTTTTCATGAATAATTCATGATTCATTCATAAATAGTAGCTGTTCATTCAAAGGGGATATCCTCAGCAATACATGTTTGGAGATAGCGAATATTGAATGAGTAAGCATGATATAACAAATTTATTAACCAATTTCCAGACGGCAAAATTCTAGACTGATCCAGATTAAGGAAGTTGTAGATGATAGTCTTAGTTGATGAAATTTTAATAACCTTTGTCTTTAGGGGTAGATAACATGGTGAATAATAAAGAAATTTCTTATTCAATTAGTTTCTTTATTTTCCACAATGTTTTCTAAAGCTTTGTCTTGAGGTATGTTCAGAAGCCAAATTTTTTGGGAATGAGTGAAACAAGCCATCTATAAACAGATAAAAAAACAAGTTTTTATCTGTTTTAGTTAATAAGTTTCAAAAGAACGGTATTTTATGAGCATAAATTTGATACTCAAAATTTACAGCACCAAACATTGTTAATTTGACAATCAAGTTTTTATCTGTTTTAGTTGACAAGTTTCAAAAGAAAAGTATTTTATGAGCATATAATTTATTTGATATTGAAAATTTACAGTACCAAACACTGTTGATTTGACAATCATTTCAATCACATTCCGAGCAATCATATTAAATCTCATTCAATCGGTGTTCAGCATTCAATCAGGTTTTCCAATCTGTGATCATTAAAAGTGTTCAATAAAAAGATTTCAATCATTCCGATAATTAATTGCACCATATAAGTTTTGGCCATTCATTTTAATAAATTCCAGTGATTTGAATTTTAAAAATATGTAATTGTATTCTTGTTTTAGTCATTTCCAGGGGTTGTAGTGATTGAATGAAAGTCTTAGTTGATGAAATTTTAATAACCTTTGTCTTTAGGGGTAGATAACATTGTGAATAATAAAGAAATTTCTTATTCAATTAGTTTCTTTATTTTCCACATTGCTCTCTAAAGCTTTGTCTTGAGGTATGTTCAGAAGCCAAATTTTTTGGGAATGGGTGAAACAAGCCATCTATAAACAGATAAAAAAACAAGTTTTTATCTGTTTTAGTTAATAAGTTTCAAAAGAACGGTATTTTATGAGCATAAATTTGATACTCAAAATTTACAGTACCAAACATTGTTAATTTGACAATCAAGTTTTTATCTGTTTTAGTTGACAAGTTTCAAAAGAACAGTATTTTATTTCAATCACATTCCGAGCAATCATATTAAATCACATTCAATCAGTGTTAAGCATTCAATCAGGTTTTCCAATCTGTGATCATTAAAAGTGTTCAATAAAAAGATTTCAATCATTCCGATAATTAATTGCACCATATAAGTTTTGGCCATTCATTTTAATAAATTCCAGTGATTTGAATTTTAAAAATATTAATTGTATTTTTGTTTAAGTCATTTCCGGGGGTTGTAGTGATTGAATGAAATGTTTCATTGATTGAATGGTGGTGTCGTTCCTAGAAAGTGTAAAATCCATTTTGAACGGTAAATGTGATTAACGGTAAATCTCCCCCAAAGAAATTCCTTGTCACAGAAAATATATTTTGCCACAAGAAGGAAGCCTTATGTACACAAAGGGCCACAACTCTAAGAAAAGAAAACCATAAAAGCAAGATCACATCTTTTAATTATACTGCTTGTGTCAAATTTAAATCATATTCAACCGATAGTTAAGTGAGAAAATGAGTGGACAAGATTTTTCATTAAAGGGCTATTACTCAGTAAAAAGAAAATGGAGCATAACCAAAATTGGATTAAACATATTGCTTCTTGATACTGAGACTAACTGTGAAGTCTGTATCAAATCAAATCCATAGTTAGAGAGAAAATGAGCAGACAAGAGTTTTCATTAAAAGGCCATAACTCTGCAAAAAGTGAATGGAATATAACCAAAATAGAATATGCAAAACACTGCTTTATACTGAGTCCAACTCTGAATTTTGAATCAAATCTAATCATATGTTTTAGAGAAAATGAGCAGATTTTTTTTTTCTTCAAAGGGCCATAACTCTATTAAAGGTAAATGGGTCAGAAACTCCGTAAAAAGTAAATGGAGTGTAACCAAAATAGGATATGCACATCTGTGCTTGATATTAAGAATACCTGTGAAATTTAAACAACATCCATCAAGTAGATTATGAAAAATAAGGCAGACAAAATACTACCAATGGATGGACCAATGGGTGTAATTATTCAATTGTTATTTTGTAGCGTTCAGCGCCCAATCAGATTGACTTAAACTAACGATGTTCAATAATGAAATATGATATATATCTTTGGGATAAGTAGATAAAATCCCTGCACTTTTTTTATTCAAGACATTCCTCAAAACATAAAATGCTGTCTATGAAATGACACCAATACATGAATTAGGTGACGTCATTTTCACGATAATAAGAACATGTTACTATAGGTGTAGGTCATATTTATATGAATGTGACTTGATAGATTCTTATTTTAAAATGGAAGACAGAAGAATTTAGCCACTTTCTCAAAGGGATGGGGCTAATCCATTGCCAGATGACAAAAATTTGGGCTCGTCGATTGAATAGTCACTTCAGATGAAAAAATTCTAAACAGTACTAAAATTCGAGAATAAGGGTAAAAAAATTGTGAGAGAAGGAAAAATTGCTGGTTACAAGCAATTTCTCCATTTCCCACAAAATTTGCCATGACCGAAATTCTTCCGAGCATTAAAAAGCAAAGCATTTTTGTATGGTAATGAGTTAAACAGGTAAAGTTAGATACTACTCACAAAGCTGTATGAAATGTTCGCTTACCTGAAATGAAAAAGGGGGAAAAATTAAACCTTTACCGGATAACATTATTGACTGGTCTAGATTGAAAGAGGTTGCAGACGACAAATGAATCTTTAAACATTTTGGGAAATAACATTGCAATGATTAACCCTTGTCATGCTGAACCCAGAACATTTGTTTGGGCAGGAGGTTTAGACAAATATCAGCCTGCATTATGCCACCTGCTTGTCCCTTTCACGCCAGAATTGTTTATAAAATCAGTTTTCAAATGAAATAGTGCTTCCAGTGATTTCAGTCCTTTGATTTTGGTGCAAAATAAACAGAATTTTTATTCAGCATGACACAGGTTAATTAAAAGTAAAAAACATTAATTGAAAAGGTATCTTCATTTAGAATGAAAGTGATAAATAAACCCATTACCAGACGACAAAATTTTACACTGGTCCATACTGAAAGGAGACTGCAGATAAGTTCTACTGTATGAAAACAGAGAATTAAAAACCTTGTAGGGAAGGAAACATGTTGGAAAAAGAAGAAATTGCTTATGACAAGTAATTTCTTCTTTTTCTACAATGTTTTCACTTGTATCACATCTTGTCAATCTGAAAAAATGGCACATAAGGGACTTTAGCTATTTGTAACTGGCATTCCTGACATGAATACTGGATTGTTTAACCCATTCCCTCACAATTCCATCTTTTTATGCCCCTCAAGAAAAAAACTTGAGAAAACATTGAGAAGAAAGGTAAAGTGGCTTTTAACAAGTAGTTTCTTCATTATTCCAATATTTTCTATCCTAACATACTAAGATTTTTGAAATTTCTGCACAAAAAATGGCATCCACAGTTTCTTTAGAATTTTGACCAGTCTAAGATTTTGTTGTATGATAATGTATGACAAGTAATTTCTTCTTTTTCTACAATGTTTTCACTTGTATCACATCTTGTCAATCTGAAAATTATGGCACATAAGGGACTTTAGCTATTTGTAACTGGCATTCCTGACATGAATACTGGATTGTTTAACCCATTCCCTCACAATTCCATCTTTTTATGCCCCTCAAGAAAAACTTGAGAAAACATTGAGAAGAAAGGTAAAGTGGCTTTTAACAAGTAGTTTCTTCATTATTCCAATATTTTCTATCCTAACATACTAAGATTTTTGAAATTTCTGCACAAAAAATGGCATCCACAGTTTCTTTAGAATTTTGACCAGTCTAAGATTTTGTTGTATGATAATGGGTTAACTTGTTTTTGAGAGTAAAATGACTATGTCAAACAGTGATGAATATTAATTGCACCATGGGTCAAACAAATGATTCACTGTCTAGCATGTTGAAAATAGCTCTACAGACCAACAAACTCAATTTCTCCTTTTCTATCAAAGTTTTCTTTTATACCTGTTATTTGGTGTTGAAAACTTGCTGTAGTGTAAAAAGGGTTTAATTCAGATCATCAAACTTCAAACAATTACAACTTACAGAAGTTATTGATGCCCTGAAGAAAGTGTACTTTAGAAAAAAAGGAGAATTGCCTGTAACTGATCGTTATTTTTCCTTTTTTCACAATATTTCTAAATACACTTTGCAATGTCATCTGTAAATTCTTTAGATTTAAACTAGTGTAATTTTTTTAAATTCTGGTAAAATGGGTAACTTATTTAGAAATACATGTAATCATGTAAAATTTCATACAAGGGAAATAACTACTGATTGCAATAGTAAACACTACACTGGTTATATGCCTTGTGAATTAAAACCTGTACATATCATTTTCTATTTCTGGAAACTTTCAGATTTACCTATGTTTATATATGGACGTATGGTAATATTTTAACTTGTCATCTGAACATCATGGAATAAAGCACAGTTTATGGATTGCAACTGTCAGTCAAAGATTGATAGTCCATTCAAATCATACATTTAGACTGGAAATGAACTTTGAACTCCGACATTTATCAACATTTATTTAAAGCATTTTTGATGGTTTGGCCTCTTAGAAGTTATAACTACAGCTTATTGACATTACAACATTTTGGGCACCAATCAACCATTTTGCCTTTTATTAAATGTTACTGACCAAAAGTTTTGCAAAATAATGCTGTTTAACCAATTCCCACACATTATGACGCTTTTAAACGCCGCTCAATATGAAAGCTTTGGAAAACATCTTGGAGAATGAAGAAATTAATTGCTACAAGCAATTTCTTCATTATCCACAATGTTTGGAACCCTACAAGACAAAGATACTGAAGATTTCATCACTTTAAAACTGTTGTCTGCAACTTCTTTGAGTTTGGACTGGTCCAAAATTTTATTGTGTGGGAATGGGTTAATCCCAGTCAAACATCTTCTCAGAGTTCAGTGGGTATAGCCAGCGATCGGTCAGTTCTCGCCTGGATTGGGGATCTGGAGTTGGGATGCCAGACCAATCAGACTTTGGCTTTTCTTCCAGTTGAAAAGCAGATTTTCCATTAAACAAAAACAGCAAATGTCCGCAATGGCTATTGTATCAGCAAAAAATGTTACAAGTAAATAAATAATGTCCACATTGTACACAATAACTTTCTACCCAGCAATTTTTAATAATTCAGCTTGTAAAGAATTGTTGTCTTTAACTTCTTTGAATTAAATTGACCAGTCTAAAAATATTTTGAGTGGTCATCAATTAATATGTTATTTATTATGTGATAATTGATCTCTTTAAGTTTTTCTATAAAAGAAATTCAGATATTAATACTAAAGAAGAAACATTTGAGTGCATGCATGACATTACCAACCATTACACATGTGTGCCAAGTAAAGACTCAGATCAGCTGTGCATCCGCACAGTCTAATCAGTCTAATCAGGGTCTTCACTCTGTGCTCTGTAGATAGATACTGACCCAAAGCTTCTTTAAACAATCAGCGAATATTCTAATTGCCCCAATTGGCTGTCCAGGGTGCCCAGCGAGTCACGCACATGCGAAATGGTTCAAAATGCCATGCATAGGCACAATTCTTAAAATTTGAGTAAAATGATCACAAAATAGGACAAGCAAAATTTTGCTATCAAATTGTCTACGGACCTGAGAGAGAACAAGATGTATTTGTTACACACAAATGTCCTGTAAATGCCGATTTTCAAAGCATGACGTTGATCATGGAAGACAATTTGGCCGCTATAGTAATGAAAAAAAGGTATTCATCCAACAAGAAAGAATAAATAAAGGTGAAATAAGAAACCATGATAACCTATAATTCAAAAGTAACCACTATTACAGTTTATTTTTATATGACCTTCAAAATGAGCTTGGCCTTGGCAGATGACCTTGAACTTGACATCAACAGAAAGATCTTTAGGTCTTACTCTGAAAGCTGATTTATAATTGTAACAGTGTAAGATGGCAAAATTTATACTGATCCAAATTGAAAGGAGTTTCAGACGACAACTTGAAGCTTATGAAATTTTGGATTTTTTTTTACATTTGGGATAGAAAACATTGTGGGTAATGAAGAAATCACTTGTGACAAGCAATTTTTTCCTTATACACAATGTTTTCAAAAGTTTTTTTTCTTGGGGGGCGTCTTAAGGCTTAATTGAGTAGGAATAGGTTCAGACATGACTGCCTCTGTCATACTGTATTTCTCCTATAAAATGTTCCTTCCTTCATCATAGCCTCCTCTAGGATATTTAACAAGATTTTCCTCTTAGATTGATGATTATTAATTGAAGGAACACTACTGTCAATCAAAAAATCAATTGACCAATCAAAATAATTCATTTAGACCAGAAGTGATTTTTGAACGACTGACATTGATGCGAAGCTTTTTGTCACTTTGGCAAGTTCAAGCTGTTACATTCCCCGTAGGTTGCCAACTAACCATATCACTTTTTTTTATTACATGCTCCAGGCCACAAAATTTGAAAAGTAACACATTTAACCCTTGTCATGAGGAACCAGGAATATTCCTGTTTTGGCCTGAGGCATAGACAAAGATCAGCCTGCACATATGTGCAGTCTGATCGTAGTCCACACCACCTATTAATTTTGTCCCTGTTGAGTAGGAGTTGTTCATAAAACTAATTATCTAAAGAAACATTAGTCCTCTGTAAGAGCTTCCCGTGCTTACAGTTCTTTGATTTAAATATATGTTTTTGAAGCAGGTTTTGTTCAGCCTGAGAAGGGTTAACCCTTGTCATGCTGTATAAATTAACTCACTGAAATGCTGTCAAATCAAAGGGCTGAAAGCACCGATAGAACTTTTTGTTAAAAATTCAATATGTCTTTTAGAAATCAACTTCATAAACAACTCTGGCAGGAAAAGTACAAGCAGGAGTTGTAGACTAAGATCAGCCTGCACATAAGTGCAGTCTGATCTTAGTCTACACCTCCTGCCAAATCCGGAATATTCCAGGTTCAGCATGACAAGGGTTAATATCTAAATGGAACTTCCTGTCAGAGATCATTAAGGTAGAGCCTGCAGCAATCAGTTAAATTTCCTTTTAACCCATTCCCACACAGTGTCATTTTTGGACGCCCCTCAAGAAAAAAGCTTTGGAAAACATCGTGGAAAATGAAGAAATTGCTTGTTGCAAGCAATTTCTTCATTTTCAACAATGTTTTCTACCAATACAGTTGAAAAAAATCCAAATTTTCATAAACTTTAAACTGTTGTCTGCAACTTCTTTGAACTTGGACCAGTCTAAAATTTTGCCGTTTAGTAAAGGGTCAATTGATGGATTACTTATTAGCCCTGTCCACTGATCTCCTTCAATGCAGCTCAAATACATGAGATATCAAACAAAATATATGGTCAAGCACATTAACCCATTCCCACGTAAAGACACCTTTAGACGCCCCTAAAAGCTTTGGGAAACATTCTGGAAAAGGAAGAAATTGCAATTTCTTTCTTTATCCACAACTGTTTTTTCTACCCCAAAGATAAAGATTTTTAAAATTTCATGAACTTTTAATTGTTGTCTGCAATTCCTTTCAATTTGGACCAGTGAAAAATTTGCTGTCTGGTAATGGGTTCAATAATAAGCAAAATTGTTGGTTTTAAATCTTGTAACTGCAACTAAATAAATTCTTTCCTGTTTTTCAAAGTTTAAAATGACAATTCAAATTTGATTTTATTTGAAAAATAATTATTCTGTAGGGTAGAAAAAATTGTGGAAAAA
Organism: Fragum fragum; assembly: GCA_946902895.1. NCBI lineage: Eukaryota > Metazoa > Mollusca > Bivalvia > Cardiida > Cardiidae > Fragum > Fragum fragum. The sequence continues at coordinate 13,570,185 of OX336381.1, forward strand.
GAAGAAATTGCTTCTTACAAGTGAGCGGTCTTAATCCTTGTTATGCTGAACCCTGAATATTCTGGTTTTAGCTAAATCTTTAAAAAAAATCACCTCAGAAACTACTGAACAAATTTCAACTAAATTTTAACATGTTTTGACTGGAATGATTCTCTAGTGCCCCTTTACAAGATTACTGATCTGTTGACCAAATTGATAAAATGGTTACAGGAGCTAATTTCTATATAAGGTATTTAACCAATTACCAGATGACAAAATTTTAGACTTGTCGAAATTGAAAGGAGTTGCAGACGACAATTAAAACTTTAGGATATTTTAGAATTTTTTAACTTTCTGTGTAGAAAATATGTTTTACTTGAGGGGCGTCAAAAAGCATCACTGTGTTGGAATGGGTTTATGAGAACTTCAAAACCTGTTTCTTAGAACCTGCATCTGGATGGATTTCCACCAAATATATTGTACAAGAAAGATTAATTTGTTTGTCAACCCTTTGTCAGCTTCAAACTCTGGCATAATTTGGCCAGCAATCTTGTTAGTTTGGGGACTTAAATGTTACCTACAGTTGTTTCATGCTGCAGTTACAAAGTTTAAGTCATCAACCAACCATTTTATTTTTTGTTATGTGTTGCTGACCATAAATATGGTGAAGCTATGTGGATCTTCTTGTCAGAGCTTGGTGGGCGTTGCCAGCAATTTGTCAATTGACTGATCCTTCAGGCCACGCACACTTACTTTCAACATAGTAGTTCTAGTGGGATATCAAAATTAGTTTGTAAAAGTCATGGTCAGAAAAAAAAAATATTACCTGTCAGCAAAATTTTAGACTGATCCAAAATAAACGGAATTGCTGACAACAATTTTAACTTTATGAAATTTTAGATTTTTTCAACTTTCTTGGTAGAAAACATTGTCGAAAATGAAGAAATTGCTTGTTACAAGCAATTTCCTCATTTTACAGAATATTTTCCCGATTTTTTTCTTGAGGGGCGTCCAAAAGTGTCACTGTTTGGGTTAAATAGGTTAAAAGAGCAAAATTGCTTGACATAAATATCAGAGCTCAACATTTACTTTCAGTTTGAGCTAGAGTTGTGACAAAACGGACTAAACCCCCATCCCTACTACCAGCATTTTGTCACTCAAGTAGCCCAGCTGACCTTTGACCTAGGTTACCCAAAACAAAAACAATTCCTCGGTTCATAGATAACATTTGTATAAAGTTTGATAGTCCTACATCAAATTGATTGGTCAGCATAAAACAGTTGTAACTATGTATATGTTTTAAGGCAGTTACAGCTGTTTTGCGCTGACCTATCAAAATGGATTATGAGCTAAGGCACGGAAATGGTCAATTATTATCTTGACTTTTGACTTATATGACCCTAAAAAAAATAGGCACTTTGTTGGATCAGAAGTAACAATCATTTGAATTTTCATGGTTGTAGGTCAATAGGTTCTATGATTAAGGCCTGTGTACACATTCAAGATTCAATGAAATTCTCATGGTCAGAAAAACCAGGATGGATCGGGATGAATCGTGGCAAAAAGTGAAATATTCAGTGTCACTATGATTCCAGTGAGAATGTCTACAATATTAGTATGGTGTCTGTAAGGTATCAATGATGATTCATGATGGTAACACAACGGATATCGAGAATTGACCACAGTGGCACAACAAATGCTCACAGTGCTTTTACGGTTTCGATACAGTACTAGCACAATTCACGAAGGTAGCAACACGATCCAATTGTGGATTTCCATAGTGAAACTATGGATGATTTGTAGGACACACAATTTGTGGTGTCAAAGATTCCAAAACTGGCTACGATCTCTGACGAATAGCCAAGAATATACTAAGCTACGGTGACAGTACGCAAAAGCACTATTCCGCTAGGGTTGGGCTACAAATTAAGTTATAAACACCAAAATTAACCACAAATGTTTTGAATTGTTTAAAGATTTAGCCACTTCTACTACAAATCACCACGGTACACGATGACTTTACAAATTGTAGTGAATTGTAGCGGCCCCGTAGCCAAAAATGTGTAAACAGGCCTTTGGAGTTTGAAAAACGTAAGGGTATGCAGATGGACAGACAGACAGACAGACATGGTGAAACCATTATAAACCCCTCTACTTTAAGGGTAGGGGTTAAAACAAATTATTTGACTGGTCAGAATCACCAAATTCAGTTCATTGGAGTGATGCAGGCAATCAACACCTCTAGTTGATGAGATTGACATTCTGCAGATTAATGCATTTTCAAACAAACAGCTACAAATTAATTACAGCATGGTGGCACCAAATGCATTAACTGTTTATCATGAAAACACATAATGGATGGCCCGTATTTATATGCACATTACAAATTCAAAGATTTCAAGATAGTGGCATTTTTATCCCAAACCATTGACCTCTAAGACAAACATTGTTTCGCCTGATCCAAAATAGAAGAAGCTGAAGTCAACATAACACAAAGGGTATACAAAACATTGTGAGAAAAAGTGAATGATCGATTTCCCCTTTCTCACATGACCTTTGTCATGCTGAACCCAGAATATTCCTGCTTTAGCAGGAGGTATAGACAAAGATCAGGCTGCACATAAGTGTAGTCTGATCTTACTCTACACCTCCTAATTGACTCTTTTAACACAGAGATGTTTAGAAATTCAATTTTTAGAATTACTTTTTACCCTTAAATTTTACTTCCAGTGCTTTTAGGTCTTTGATTTTTTACTGTGCATTTAGATAAGGGTTAGATTTCAGCATTACAAGGGATAAGTTATGTGAATCTCCAAAGTTTGGATTGAAAGGTTTTTGATATGAAAATAAAACACACAGCCATGCTTTTTGATGTCCTCAAGAACAGAAAGCTTTTAAACATATTGTGAAAAATGAAAAAAATACGGGGGAAACAGTAGAGGGGACATGGCAGGGCTCTGATCTTGATGAACACATAAATTTCTTGGAGTTAAAAGGTGCATTTCTAGTTTTACAAACATTACTAGATACAACATGTGACTGCCATGTTAGGATATATATGGACAATACTGTAGCAGTGTCGTACATTAATAATTTTGGGGACCGTATAGAAAGTTTACATACGCTAACTAAAAAACTCTGGTTTTGGGCTATACAGAAGAATTTATGGATTAGTGCTGCGCATGTACCAGGCATTCATAATTATGAGGCAGATTTCACGCAGTTTAAATAATGACATGGAATGGAAATTAGATTCCAAGATTTTCAAGGACATTGAAAGTAAATTTGGTAAAATCGAATTTGACTTGTTTGCGTCGGAATTAAATCATCAGACAGAGAAATATGTATCTTTTTACCCTGACAAGTCAGCGTTTGCAATTGATGCATTTACTCTTCATTGGAATGATTACAACAACATATATTTATTTCCACCTTTCAGTGTTATAGGCAGGGTGATCCAGAAGATTGTTGTCGACAAAGTGCCACAGATTCTGTTAGTAGCACCAATCTGGCCGACACAAGTGTGGTTTACGATGCTTCTCCACCAAATTGCAGGGCAATCCTTCATCCTCCCCAAAAACTGTCTGGAACTGTTATCCAACATCAACAAAAAACACCCAATAAAAAACCTCCGACTTGGGGTTTTTCTTCTATCGGGGATATCCTCAGCAGTAGAGGACTATCGCAAAACATTATCTCCGTCATCCTACAGTCTTGGAGAAAATCCACTGGCCAACAATATGGGTCATATCTCCAGCGATGGATGCGTTTTTCAGATAAAGAAAGTGCTAATCCCTTTGATCCACCTGTAGAAATGGTGTTAAAATTTCTCAATGAGTTATTTGAAAGTGGTCTAAGTTATAGTTCAATAAATACGGCTAAATCAGCCATATCATCTGTGTGTAAGCTAGTGAAAAATAGGGAGATAGGTGAGGATATTCTCATCAAACGTTACATGAGAGGAATTTTCAACGCCAGGCCAAGTTTACCACAGTACGGAGTAATATGGGATGTCAATATGGTGTTTCAGTACATTTTGTCTTTGCCGGCTAATGAACACATGACCTTGCTCCACTTATCTGAAAAACTAGTCATGCTATTTATGTTACTCAGTGGACACAGGGCACAAACTATCCATTTGATAAAACTTAGTGACTTACAGATGGATGAAGACAAAGTGACAATTTATTTCTCTAGTCTTTTAAAACAGTCTAAACCAAATAGACATTTGCAGCCATTAGTTATTAGAAATTATTTAGTAAATGATAAATTATGTTTGGTCAAAACACTTAAGATATACATCCAACGAACATCTGTTTTACGTCGTAGCGGGGACGGATTGTTTATTTCAACAGTTCCCCCTCATACATGTGTTACAAAAAGCACTATAGCTAGGTGGGTGAAGGCCATTATGAAAAAATCAGGCATTGATGTAAAGGTTTTTCGGCCACATAGCTGTAGGGCAGCCTCTACTTCAGCAGCAGGAGAAAAAGGGGTTCAAATTGCTACAATTTTGAAGGCAGCTGGTTGGAGCACTGCCAAGACTTATTTTCAATATTATAAGAAGCTTATTCAAGTGGAGGCATATAATTCCAATATTCTTGATCCTTTAGGAAACTAGGTGTTAAGAGTTAAAGTTTGAGATTACAGAATGTGGAAACTTTTCTAGCAAAAATAACATGTTTTTGGATGTTTTATGATTTCATTTATGGGATACAATATAGTAAAATATAAGAAAAATTGTTGGATAGAATTTCTATTATACCGGCTAAAAATGATGACTATTCAGCTCTAAAATCTCGTGGAAACCTAAGATTGATGAAGATTGATTGATATTCTATCAAGCCAGTGTTTCTTAGAGTTTACACGCCCACCCTATATGGGAAATAGTTTTGTAACCCACCCGATTTCCAGGAATTAACATAGTCATCATTTTCCCTCTCTAAAGAATGACCATGACCTTCAGAGGCTGTTCTCTCGTGTAAACTCTAAGAAACACTGGCTTGATAGAATATCAATCAATCTTCATCAAGTCTCGATTAATTTTTCTATTATTTTCTACTTCAAACAACAAAAAAGCTAAAATTTCATCAACTAAAATTTGTCATCAGCAACATCTTTGAATTTTGACCAGTCTAGAACTTAATATTTTGTCCTGTGGTGATTGGTTAAGCCACTTCCCACACAATAAGGATTTTTGATGCCTCTGAAGAAAAACAATTGGGAAAACATTGTGTAAAATGAAGAATTCAGTAATCTTTTTCTACCTGTTAGGCTGAAAAAATTAGATTTCTATCAACTTGGAATTATCATCTGCAGCTTCTTTTAATTTGGACCAGTCTAAAATTTTGTTGTTTAGGAATGAGTTAAGGGAGTATTTGGATTTAGATTTAAATGTGTTAACAATACCATGTCAATTTTGGAATATAATGCCAATTTTGAATACTATTAACAGAAGTGCAGCTTCTACTTCTTCTTTACCTGTAACAAGCAAACTTTTTCTTTTCACACAATGTTTTTTTCAGTATAAGGTACTAACTTCTTGTGAATGGTTACCAAGTAAATACTAATTTAAACCCTTGTCATGTAAAATAAAATCTTTTTCAGAATTGCATAACAATGAAGCAATTATTAATGTCATAATTAACTCTGGATTGTAAGGGACAAGTAGATGTTGTAGATTAAGATCTGATTCAAAAGAAATACTCAACTACAATTTTACTAGTGATTCAAGGGATTTGCATGTACAGTACTTTAAGGCCTTTGGTACTTTCAGAAAGTGGTCGTAAAAGCGGGGTGGTCGTATTACTGAGGTTTGGTCGTTTGTGGTCAAGTAATGCATGTTTATTTCATTTTCGTTATTTGAATATACAAATACTATACATACAAAAATGAAACTATAAGAACATGTATTACAGCGGAATCTTTTGTCATTTTCGATAAGTTCTACTTTCTCCATTTGGATCTGATTCAGAACTCCGACCTCAGATTATTTATTTGTAAGTACAGGTTCAAAGTGTCAAACTGTCGATATCATATCTTCTATAATGCGAATACCAAGCATCAATTATGTTGAAATCAAAATTTAATTGCTAATTAACTGTTCGGAATGCCGAAAACAAACTAATCGTAACTTCTTGGATACGTTTTCACTTTCGAATTTATTACTGAGTTAAAACCTGTGAAACATTCAAATAACAATTAGAAATAATACAAACTATAATTTCTAAAAGTGATTGGCCACTTTAATCATAACACCTATTATAATAAGGGTTCGATATCACATAATCAAAAATCCAATAATGTATTTACAATGAATTCGTACCAAATTAGTGTCGCTCTTATCAAGTATGAAATTCGGGTGATCGGTCTCAATGTGTGAAAACTGGTCATTTTAGTGGGGTTCAAAATAGTGTATCAGCTATTGTTGGTACTGAATTTAGTGGTCGTAATTCGGAATGGCGGGGTGCCCGTTTTAGAGAGGTTCGCGACCATTGAAATGAAGAACAAAAAATTCCGCTCTGTAAAATTTCGGTCGTAATAGCGGGGTGCCCGTATTTCTGGGGTGGTTGTAAGGAGGGGTTTTACTGTAGTTCAGAAAAATATTTAATTCAGCGAGACAAAGGTTAACATAAAAACCATACAATCTCGTATTTTTACACACCAAAGAAATAAAGCTATGGAAAACACTGCGAGAAAGGAAGAAATTTCTCACAATGTTTTCTACCTCATATGGCAATAGTTTTTCAACTCAAGTCCATTTTATTTTGTCAGCGTCAACCTCTTTCAATTAGGAACAGTCTAAGAATTTGTTGCTTCTGAATTGTTTAACCTTTACAAGAAGATAAATTCTAGACTGGTCCAAATTCAATGAAATTGCAGATGACAATTCTAAATGCATGAAATGTTAGAAATCTTTCATCATCTTGGGTAGAAACATTGTAGGCAATGAGGAAATTTCTTGAATTAAACAGTTACTTCATCTTTCACAATATTCTCTCAGCTTTTTTCATTTGGGCGCCCAAAAGCAGGATTGTTTCGTAATCAATTAACCCATTGCCAAATAGTGACTCTTTTGGATGCCCCTCAAGAAAAAAAAATGGAAAATATTGAAGAAATTGCTTGTTACAACAAGTAATTTCTTCATTTAAAAATGTTTTCCTACCAGAAAGCTAAAAAAATCTAAAACTTCATAAATTTTAAATTGTTGTCTGCAACTGACCTTTCAAGTTGGACAAGTCTAAAAACTGTCGTCTGGTAATGAGTTAAAGACCAAACATTCAATCAGCCTATTTCTGTGAACTTATAAATGCCAGTGATATTTATTTCTTGATAAGAAAGTGGCAGCACAGACATGGAAGGGCAGAGATCAATGACGGACAGGAATTAATGAAAAACCTAACAAGTTGCCAGCAGGCTTTGAACACCAATTTACGGAAATCCCTTATGACCAAATATTAATCACTACAGGGACTAGATCATTAAATCTGAGAAACAGACAAATTGTAACCACTTATACACTCCTATAGGATACTCTGCAACCTCTTAACCTTTTACCACACAAGAATATTTTAGACTAATCCAAGTTGAAAGAAGTTGCAGACCACAAATTTAAGTTTAAGAAATTTAGAGTAACTCAGGACTCACTACAACATGACAAAATCATAGACTGGTTCGAATTCAAAATGATGCAGACAATAATTTCAAGTTTGTTGAATTTAGAAAATCTTTCCTATTATGGCGCAGTCGGTAGCATGCAAGACTCCTAATCTTCAATCATGGATGTCATTGGTTAGATCCCCGGCGGCAGTACATATCCTTTCCGACATTAGTCTCTCACCAATGGGTGGATAATCGTAAACCTAAGTGGGATAGCAGCTGGAGGCTAGGACAGGATGTAATGGTAGTACTTGTGTGAGAAATACCAGAAATCCATTGTTAGGTGATCAAGCTGCCGCAATATGACTTAAATACTATTAAAAGTGGCATTAAACCCCATTCAATCAATCAATTAACCTTGTTGGGTAGAACAAATTGGGGACAATGAAGAAATTGCTTGTTACACATACTTTCTTCATTGTCTGCACTGTTTTCTCGATTGTTTTTCTTGAGGGGCATTAAAAAGCGTCATTGTGTGGAATTAGGTTAAACTATTACCAGATGACACAATTTTAGACTGGTAAAAATTTGAAGATTATTTCAAGTCGATTGAATTTCAAATTTCTCTTTATTTCTTAGTAGAAAACAAGATATTTTTACTTTTCCACAACTTTTTTCTAAAGGGGCATCAAAATGTAGGGATTGATAAATAGTTTATTTCAAAAAAATATTCGAACTTTAATACCACATTTGAAGCACCTCAAAAAATAATTGGGAAAACATTGTGTAAAATGAAGAAATTGCATGTCTTCTACCCAGAAGTTTGAAACAAGAGCACCGCCCATGGGTGCCAACGCTTGGCTGCAGGTGCTGAATAATTCAAAAATTCTAAGTTGAAAAAGGGGCATAACTCTTACAAAAACAGTTTTAGAGTTATCCCCCTTGATAGCTCTTGTGATGGTCAATACACATGCCAAGTTTCATGAGGATATCTTCAATAACAACAGAGATATGACAAAGGTTAAAGTTTGTCACGCCAACGCCATGCCAACCCCGACGCACACAACACCAAGGTAATGACAATACTTCGGGTTTTCTCCAAAAACAGCCAAGCTAAATATCTAAAATTTCATAAACTTTCAATTGTCGTCTTCAACACCTTTCAATTCGGACTAGTCTAAAAAATTTCCGTCTGGTAAAGGGTTAACTAGTACACAGATGAAAAGGTTTAGTTACAATTTTGTTTGAGTGTGTGTGATAGCATTTTAGTTGTGTGTGTCTCTCAACTTCTTGTCAACATCATATCATTACAGAAAAAAGGTTCAAGATTTTTATTTCTGGTTCTAGAACTTCAAGAACTTTGAGGTTCGAGATCTGTTCTTGAAGTTCTAGAGCTCTGGTTCTAGAATCCATCACTAGTTCAAGAAATTAAGTTCAAGCACCAGTCCTGAAAGTTCTTGAAATTGTGTTATAGAGCAGTTATAGAACTAGTTGTAAGATCTAGGCTCAATAAGATCAATACAGTTCAAGATCTTAAGTACAAAACCATAAACTTCTTGTTCTTTGACCTTTTGCTATATAGTTTTTTTCCACTACGATTGAATTCACAATTATAAGGTATTCAAATTTGACTTTATTTGACATGCATGTTATTTGATTAAGACTTCTGCAGCATTCTAGAAATACATTTTTCATCTCTGAAATGTCCCAGAACTGCTTGAAAACAAGAAAAATGTGAGTAAAAATTCATTGAGTATACCCCACGCATGCACTACCTGCATGCACAACAGTGAAAATGAACATTATTCAGGAAACACCATGTAGTACACTAGCTTCACCTCCACTTCAAGCATTGAAGAGATACCACTATACCAGGGAATGTCCAAAAATAAACTAATGACTGAAAATAAACTAAGTCAGAAACCAGGAAGTAGATAACATGCAGCACAATGGTCAGGGTCCACAGATGAGCCTCAACATCTACTTGCTATGAATGGTTGCTGAGGAAAATGCGACAAAAATATATACCAGTGTACCAGGTATTTAATTATGTTGTAGTACTACCACTACATCCTTTCCTTACCTCCAGCTGCTATCCCACTTAGGTTAACGATTATCCATCCATTGGTTAGAGACTGATGTTGGAAAGGATATGTGCCACCGCTGGGGATGGAACCCATGACTTCCAATGAAGCCGTAAAACAGGAAGATACTAGTTAACCTAAGGACCTTAATTGGGTAAGCACCATGTAGGACACCTAGATGAACCTCCACTCCAAGTTTCAAGTCAATGCTATGAATAGTTGCTGAGAAAAGTGCAACAAAAATACCACTATACCATCCATGTCCCAATATAAACAAAGTTGTAAAACAGGAAGTTGTTAACTTGTGAACCTAAATTCGGTAAGCACCATGTAGGATCCCTTGCTGAACCTCCACACCAAGTTTCAAGTGAATGCTATGAATAGTTACTGATAAAAATTGGTTTCAGATGGACGAACAGACAAAAAGAAGGACAGACCAGAGTTGACCATAATAACCCCCCTTCTTTGAAGCAGGAGTAAAATTGTTTGAATGTAAGAGTTATTCCTTTGACAAGCTTAATTTGATGCCTGCAGGATAGATTAGGGCTTGTCAACAAATAAAACAACATCCCTCCACCTTTTAGCAGAAGATTATCAGATGAAAATGTTAAGAAGAAAAAAAAATATTTATCAAGGTCATTGTGTTGTATTAATAAGATCTGATGTGTCTATAATACAGGAAGAGCACTAAGTGCTGCTTTGGTCTGAATAACATCCAAATTGTTATTTACATGTCATATTGTTCCGGCACACACTTTCAACAGACAGTGCGACATATATTATATTACTCTAAAGATGTATATCTCATCTGTTTGAGACTACAGATTAACCCTTTCCTGTTTTTCAAAATTTTAGACTTGTCCAAATTCAAAGGTTTTGAAGACGAAAATTTAAAGTGGATTTAATTTGAAAAATAACCATTCAGTAGGGTAGAAAATATTGTGGGAAAAAGGAGAAATTGCTTGTTACAAGCAATTTCTTCTTTTTCTACAATGTTTTCTCAATTATAAAGTCGCAGGGACGTAAAAAAACAGGGATTAACCAGGGATTAACCAGGAAAGGGTTAAGATAAAATGGATAGAAAATCTAAATGACAAAAATACTATTGATATTTGTAGTAGCATAGCAATTTAAAGAAAATTTTCAACAATAACAATAGATACCTTCACTCTATTGATTCCCTATATTATAAACCTGAAACAGCCCCTTTTGATTAAAGGTACATAATATGAATCAGTATCAGTATCATTCACGAGGTGTGAAAATCAAGGTAAGTGGCGTTTTGTGACACCATAATAGGATTAATCACAGGTACGAATTAAACAAAGGAGTTTGTGCTGAAACCATACTTTAGGGACTTGCAAAAGTAAAGGAGGAAAAAATATTGGGACCTTAGAAAGTACACTGCACCTCCACTATAATGCTGTTGGTGGGGTCCAAGAAATGAAACAGCGGAAGAAGTGGAGTTATTATGCTATAACGCTGTCCCCCCCCCCTCCCGCCGTAACTGAAATTTTCAACCGTCGGAATCGGAATAATTCGTGATAAAATTCCTGTAACAAGTTTAATTCTATACAAGTTACTAGTCGGGAAATGAAAAACAACAACTGTAGTTACAAGATTTTAGCAGAAACCGACGAAATTCAGCGTGCGGAGAATGGGCCCCTACCGATATACAGAGTTCTCCCGAAAATTGCCCTTTAATTAACTCCCTTGATTCTACTGGGTAGTTCCGGTTTAAATTTCAATATAGAGTATATAAGGGCTGAGACTAAAAGCGTCCGTTTTGGAGAGAATTAATTATTCTTTCGGTATTTCACACATAAGAATATTGAGTACTTTTGTAATACTCATAGATTATGAAAATGTATTGATCGTTTTTATATACGTTGACACGTTATAATCGTCTTCCCGCCCGAGTTTCATACAGTTTTCGTATTCTACTTCTCATTTTCGAAACAAAATTAGCAAAAGTGTCCTTCATGGTGAATTGTTGCTTTTATTTGCTTTGCTTGAGAATATCTATTGAAACATGCAAACAGACAAAACAACAACGTGGGGAACAAAAGTATTGTGATAAAGGGAGTATTTTTACAAGGAATTTTTCCAAATCTGAGCAATCCGTTATTTTTTATACAATTGCTTTTTAATATTTTGTCTGTATCCTATTTCGTTCTGAGATTTTTTTTAACTACAAAGGTTTAAATGGTAAGTTAATCTTAAGAATTGTCGATGTCCGTCCATAAACTCCTGTTTTAATCCAAGTTACTTACACGTTTTGAATCGGTATCTTTGATTACGCAATAGTCCACGGGTGGTATCAGGATATATCTCATAACGATCGGCTATTTGCTTTGATTTTCACATGACTGCCGAGATGTCCTTATTTGACTAATTAACAAGGGAGTCGGTTGACTTATATTATTTGGAATTTATCTAGTTCTAAAGATTGATTAATGTTCGATCTTTCTGTCCATATATTATATGCAAAATGATGTGGTTTGGTCCCTAAGTAAAAGTACACTATCAGATGTTAAATAATTCTATTTGGCGTAGAATTATATATTTTTTCAGAATTTGATATAGTGGAATGTTGAGTACTCTTATAATACTCTTAGAATATGGAATTGTTGTGGTAGTTTATATTAACATTTGACACGTTTTAATCGTTTTTCTCTCTCGACCTAGGAACCAATTTCATTCTCGTCCAGTTTTCATATTTTACTTCTCATTTTCGAAAAAAAAAGCAAAGGCCTCCTTTGTAGGAAATCATTGCATTACTTCTTTAACTTCAAAAGCTTTATTAAAACAAGGAAACCACACAACAATAACCAAGAATAACAAAATTGCGATAAAGAGTACTTTTTACGCCGATTTTCTCCACATCTGAAAGATCCATTATTTTTGGTACACATGGCTATTAAAATTTCGTTCGTATCCTCTTTTGTTCTGAGATTTTTTTTCTGTAAAGGGTTAAATGGTAAATCAAATTTAAAAGTTAACGATGTCCTCTCATATTCCGCTGTTTTAATCCAAGTAACTTACACGCTTCTGGTCGGTATCTCTGATTGCGTAATAGACCACGGGGGTATTTTAGATATACACTGGATATATCTCATAATGATCGGTTATTTGCTTTTGATTTTCAGCCGATATCCCCTTATAACAAGTAACAAAGGAAGTCGTTTGCTATTCCCTGAAATTCTAAGGAAATTACGAGTTTGTACATTTTAAATAGGATTATAAATGCAAGAGGTAAAGGAAATCTATTTTAAAACGTTTCTCATTTAGAAAAATTTGGAAAAAATGTTTAAGTAAGAAAAATCTGAAGGAAAAAAACATGTTTAAGATCACTTTTTTTACAACAAAAAGATTTGAATATTTAGTACCATATATGTCATTGCATGCTATATCTCAATATAGTAATAAGAATTTGGTATCAACTTAATGGATTAATACGTTCAAAAAGATTGTCTTGGTATCTTTGTAACACTTCTTACGGTCATCTCTTATATATTTCTACTTTTTTATTTCTCACTTTTTCTCAAATACTTAAATACATGAAATGATATATGAAACAATATATTAGAAAAAAACAAAAATATTCAGCAGGGTAGAAATACTGTGAAAAAAGAAAACATTGCAACAAGCATATTCTTTTTCTACAAAGCATTCTCAATTTGAAAGCCACAGGGACGTATAAACCAGGGTTAACCAGAATACATTTTATATGAAAAATATAAATTTGTGCACACATCTAATATCAGATGCTAAAGCTTGTGCAGGTTGATTGAATTAGTTTGGTATACCCATTCCCACACAATGACCTTATCATTTGCCGATTGGTAAGAAATTAATGATATATCTTACTTGCTGTTGGTAAGAAACGAATGATAATTGTCTTGGGAGGACCTAAAGAGGCAGCAATCATTTACACAAGCCACCAGACACTTTACAAAGCTTTTTGAGGATCATGCAGTGAATTCTGATTAAATTTGTTCATATTCATCAATGAAATAGGTATTTGGTAAATTCCCGTGGTCATGAAATGAAGACGTATGGAGAGCTTCTTTGTAACAGTTCCCGTTTGTAAAATGACATATATCTTATAAATTTAAAGCCCCGCTTGACATGTGAAACCATTTTTTAAAAAAGGAAATAACGGAATGTATTTCCGTGAGTATGATTGTATTTATTTCGACCAAAAAAGCTCTTTTTATGGTAATTAACACGTATATCCGGAATAAGGGTATATCCGAAAAATACAATTTCATACTGGCTCATTTATGATTATAAACACATAAAACGTCACTTAGCTTTAAAAATTAAGCTCAGCTGTTAAAATAAAGTAGCCTCTAGAACATCTAGGGTTTCAACAATAATGACACATAGTAAGAGCTGGCAAAAACCTGTTAATGTTTTCGATACCGATATCATCAATTTTTTCACCGGAACTACCCAAAGATTTCAGGGAGGTCACTCTAATACTAAAACTAAGCGGAGTAACTCTGGATATCGGTAGGGGCCCATTTATTTCTACCCTTACCTTCCCGGTCTATCAGGGTTGATTAATCCGTAAATTTCTACAGGTCTATAAATTGTGGTTCTCTTTCTCCCAATATTAAGAAGCTAGAACTTTTCACCGAGACAGGTTTTAGTATTATGATAGTCGTCGGCATTAATCTAATTGAATTTAGTTTTACACGGACGTAAATATTTCCATCCTTAGACAAAAGCGATAAAATCTAAGTATTCCGCATAGCGACATCTCCTTGGAGACCGACGAGTTGTTGAACACCTGGGGTTACTGAAGCGTTGAGAAAATGTCGCGTGGATCAACCTTCGAACCTCTTTCGCGGTAATGGACTTGGTCTAATTTCTTTACCATTGTTAAAAATAGGGTAACAATAAACCGACAAAAACTCTATCTGAACCTAGTCATTTACGAATCTGGAATTAAACCGAGCAGTTGCACGTATACAAAACTGGATTGAACTTTGTAGCGGCTAACTTTTAATCGTAAAAATGAAGGTCATAATAAACAAAAAATATCCGAGACGGCGGAATGTCTGGTTTCATAAAAAATTCGGTCAGCAAGAATTTTCACGGGGTACGCGTCTGGCATGTGTCAACTCCGGAAACTCTCCCATAAATAGCTGAACATCTGGCGGCGGCACCTTTGATCACCTTTCCTCCCTAAGAATAAAATAAACTGTACCCCAAAAATCTTGACTTCAAATTTGTCGACGAGCTTTATGCTGTGTGTTTGATCATACAGAATGGCATTAAATTTTCGGATTATCGAAAGAAATGCGAAATAATAATGGTATTTTATTTTAATCTAGTTATATTATCTATCCCGTTTCGGATGAGAATCTTCCGATATTGTGGCATTTACAAGTCAAATTCACGTATTTTCTGTATTTAGCGAAAACGTCGCAACTACGACTGATTGTTTTCAAAGCACATTGTTGCGTTTTTATCTTGAAGCCACTATCCTCTACGAGCTCCAGATACCAGCAAACTATGAAGTGAATAAATAGTAGGCTCAAGTCAATTTGTCTAATTTCACGCTCGAGCATTACTCTAAGAACACGACCTACCGGGGACTGAAGAAAATTAAGAACGCCGAGAGTGAAACTGTCTGATATTTTAATCGCACCACCTTCAAGGTTTGTAACTAAAGGATACCGAGATGCGTGCCTATTCTCTATTGATTTAAAAACTATAAAAGACCTAAGGCATTGATCATCTCAATGTCAAACAGTAAGACCAAACAATCAAACTGATTTTGTAAATTGGAACACTACGCGTGTCATCAATCAAATAAAGCAATTACACCTGAAGTAATGCATTAATGACCAGGACCGTCCACATAAGGTGTTAAAAACTTACCTGGCTTCGGGTAATTATCGATTTTTATTTGCAACCCTTTTCTTCGAGCGGGCCGAAGACGGGATGAAAAAATCGCAGCCAAATCAGCATAAACATCATATCTCAGCATCTGCAACCCGAAATGCCCCACTTCCAAAATTTTGGGAGCCAAGCGGACCCCGTGTTGTAATGGAGTCAGTGCTGTGCCCAGTAGTGTTATAGAGGAGTTGCAGTGTATATGAGAGAACTCATAACTACGAACCAGTGACGTTTGAATTAGCAAAGTTCCACTGTAAATGTCGGAGTTCAAATTTCACTTCCAGTTGAAATGAACAATTTGATTGGTTAATTGATTTCGTGACAGACAGAGATTTGGGTGAAAATATATGCAGTACATGAAAATGAACTCGTAATCTATGTGGGAACAGTGTAGAGCAGGTATGGAAAGGGTATCCATATGGGATACATTTCCCCATGAGCTAAGATATAAAAATTGAGAAGCAATTTAAGAAACAACAAATTGCCAGATTCCTGATCGAGGAAGTTTATGTTGTTTGATTTTGTTGTTGATTAAGACACCTGTGTTTGGGAGGGGATAGTCAGGAAATTATTATAGAAGATTTATTATGAATTTCAATGCATATAATACTTTTAGCTTCCTATAATGAAATCCTTACCTATATTTCTTCAGTTCTTAAAAAAATACAAGATTATGGAGTAATATGATGTTAAAGACAGGTCTCTTTTTTCTACACACTTTCTCTAACACACTCTGATTTTTCAGATTCAGTAGATCAGAATTTTTCAGGGGAACTAGTATAAGGCATCTGTCATGTTACCGCCGCCGTCATAGTGCAGTCGGTAGCACATCAGACTCCTAATCTTCAATTATTGGATGTAATGGGTTTGATCCCGGCGGCAGCATATATCCTTTCCAACATTTGTCTCTCGTCAATTGGTGATAATTGTAAACCTAAGTGGGATAGCAGCTGGAGGCTTATAAGCTAGGAAAGGATGTAGTGGTAGCACTGGTGTGAGAAATACCAAGAATCTATTGTTAGGTGCTCCAGCCACAGCAATATGACTGAAATACTGTTAAAAGTGGCTTAAAACCCATTCAATCAATCTGTCATGTTACAGTGAGAGAGACAAAGCATGTGCATGTGACTCCCGTGATAGATTATCCTAAATGAGATAAAATTATTTTGACTAATATGTCTTACGGGATATTTAGTTATTACAAATCTACAGAGATTAGGCATCCTATGGTTATGATGTCGTCTCTTGGGTTAAAATATCCAATCTTACAAATATAACACACACACACAGAGCTATGGCACAGAAAAAAATATTGTCACTGGAATAGAGCCTTTTTTCAGCATTTAAAGGCCATAACTCCAAGAAAATTCAATGGACAATAAACCAAATGAAACATGCACATCTTTGGTTGATAATGTCAGTGCATATATGAATTTGAGTCAAATCTAGTCAGTTTTTGAAAAGAAAACAGGCAAACAAGATTTTTCTTCAACAGGCAATAACTCTGTTAAAAGTGAATGGACAGCAACCAAATTACAACTTGCACTTCTCTACTTGATATTGAGTATGTGTGCCAAGTTTGAATTAAATCTGTGCAAGAGTTGAAAAGAAAATGAGCAGATAAGATTTTTCATCAAAGGACCATAACTCTATTAAAAGTGAATGTAAAGCAAACAAACTACAATATGCACATTTCCACTGTCTGTCTGTCAAATTTGAATAAAATCCATGTGGTATTTACTGAGCAGACAAGGTTTTCAAAGAGTGATACAGAGATAAGTTATCCAAGTGTAATATGTCTACAGAGAGAGTAATGTGTCTACAGAGATAATTTATCCAAGTGTAATATATCTACAGAGATAGGTTTTCAAAGAGTAATGTATCTACAGAGAAAAGTTATCCAAGAGTTGAATGTCTACAGAGATAGGTTTTCGAAGAGTTATGTGTCTACAGAGAGTAATGTGCCTTAAGTAAACCAAGTGTAATATCTTTACAAAGGTAAGTTATCCAACTGTAATGTGTCTACAGAGATAAGTTATCAAAGTGTTATATGTCTACTGATATATGTCTACTGATATAAGTTATCAAAGTGTAATTTGTCTACTGATATGAGTTATCAAATTGTAATTTGTCTACAGAGATAAGTTATCAAAGTGCAGTATGTCTACAGAGATATGTTATCAAAGTGCAATATGTCTACAGAGATATGTTATCCAAGTGTTATATGTCTACAGAGATAATTTATCAAAGTGTAATTTGTCAACAGAGATAAGTTATCAAAGTGTAATTTGTCTACAGAGATAATATCCAAGGGTAATATGTCAACAGAGATAAGTAATCAAAGTGTACAGATTTTGTTATCTAAGGGTAAATAATTGTCTACTGAGATAAGTTATCCAAGAGTAATATGTCTACAGAGATCATTTAAGTAATACAATAATAAAAGGTCTTTTGAATATGTTATCTCAGAGTCAAAGTTGCCTATGTTTATATTTCATCAGGAATAAGATAAATTTTTTGTAATTTGTTTCTCAGGATAAGTTATCTAAGGGTAATATGTGTACAGAGACTAGTTTTTATCTAAGGGTAATCTGTTTTCACTCATACAAATGATCCATGGGTAATAGATATCTTTGAAAAGTTATTCTCGGGTCAGTTGAGGTTCATTATGCTGATATGCTCACAGGAATCAGATATCTGAGTGTAATTTTGATAACTTATCCATAGGTAATATGTGTACAGGGAAAAGTATTTTAGAGTACATCTTGTCTGTTAGGGTGTTAAGACAACCAAAGGTAATCTTTGGGAATAATCATAAGGTAATCATTCTGTGAAGTAACTAGGCAAAGGTATCTTGTTTACAGCATAAGTTTTCTGAGAGCAAGCCGTCTCTAGGGTTAGTTTCATGTTTTGATGGATGTCATGGTAAAATCTCTATAGGGATATGTACTCAAAAAAGAAATGTCTCCTGCCTTTAGTCAACCAAAGATTCATCTGTTCTTGAGAGACGTTTTTCTCTGTGATTAAGATTTCTTAGGGTAATATGTCTAGGGATCTTTTTCTAGGGGGACAAGTTGTTCTGTTTAGTAAGTTCACTAGTCCTTATTTTACTTATTCAGGTAATCTACTTCTCCTATTAGATATCAAAATACTGAAAGTACTGTTAGCTAGCAAAGCATGTTTGAATTTAGAAAATCTTTCCCTTGTTCGGTAGAAAACATTGTGTACAATGAAGAAATTGCTTGTAACAAGCAATTTCTTCATTGTCCACAATGTTTCCCAAAGCTTTTTTCTTGAGATGCCTGAAAAGCAGAATTGAGAGAGAATGGGTTAAATAGCATGCTTTTGACAGAGTTCTATACAATTTTAATCGAGTTTGCAGTATTCCTGAGAAAAATGTATATAAGAACTATTTTTTATTGTGTAGGCATTCAATGAACTCTGAGAAGACCTCAAAATTTGTCTGTTAACTTAAGCTATCAAACCTGACGCTTTGCTAGCTAAAAAAATTGAACAAGGATAACTACTAGGATGATATTTCAGACTTTAAAATTTTTAAAGTAATTCAAGCCAAGCTCTAAGCACCGAGAAAAAAAAATGAGTATTTCAAAGAGTTGAAATATTAATTAAGGTTATAAAACTTGACAGAAGGAAATAGATCACAATATTTCCTTGTTTAACCCATTCCCATTCAATGATCACTTTAAATACCCGGCCTCAAGAAAGACATTTGGGAAAACATTGTGTATAATGAAGAAACTGCTTGTGACAAGCAATTTCTTCTTTTCCCACAAAGTTTTCTACAAAGACAGTTGAAAAAATCTAGAAATTAATCAACTTTAATTGGCATCTGCAAGTTATTTCAATTTGGACCATTCTGAAATTTTACTGTCTGGTAATGGGTTAAACAACATGCTATTGCTATCAGAAAGACTTTAATCTGACATTCCCACACAATTCCTCCTTTTTGAGCCCCTAATTAAAATGGCTTTAGAAAACAGTGTCGAAAATGAAGAAATTGCTTGTCACAACTTTAAGTTGTCATCTGCCGCTCCTTTAATTCGGACCAGTCTAAAACTTGTGTTGGAATGGGTTAACCCATTCCCACACAGTGAGGCCTTTGGACCCCCCTCCAAGAAAAATAATTAGAAAAAAATTGTGTAAAATGAAGAAATTGCTTGTAACTTTCTGACTTAATCAAAGAAGTATGAAAGCTTGCAAAAGTCTGGGATATACACAGGTATTAAATCCATTAACAAACATCATAGGTTGACAGAGATCCTACGATTTATGTTTTATTAATTTAACGAAAATAATTCTGTAATAGGAGAACTAATTTTGTAGTCTTGGGAGAGGGGGTAACTTAACATTCATCCAAGAAGGAACTTTGTGGCCTGATAGGTCACATGTTTATTATAGCTTGTGCTCGTCTTGTAAACGAGGGTTTTGTCCCTAAAAAATTCCGAGTATCTGTTTTTTTTTTAATCTTAACCCAATCTCACACAATGACACTTATAGAAGCCCCCAAGAAAATAAACATAGGAAAATATTGTGGAAAATGAAGAAATTGCTTGTACCAAGCAAATTCTTCATTATTCACAATATTTTATATCCAAAAAGACCAAAAAATTTGAAATTTCATCAACTTGAAATTTTTGTCTACAGCAATTTTGAAGCTTTTTTGTGTGGGAATGGGTTTAAAATTTCTTCCAAGGGGATCTGATTTTGACCCCTTGAGAGAAATTTATCAGGTCAAAACGAGATGTTGATCCCCTCAAATTTTTATTGATGCATCAATTGTAATAAATAGATTATATAAATAAGCATCAATCTTCATATTATATTTCAGAGATATATGATTGAGAATCAGCATGATACAAGAAAAGAAATTGCTTTTCCTTAGAAATCATGGTCAATGGCTCCTTAACTTAAAAGGCAAGCAATGATCCCTGGTTATTCATCTTTCTAAAAATCTCTAAACCAAAAAAATAGCAATTATACTTTCACAGAATGATATGCTTCGGACAAGTTTAGTGATGGAAGGATGGAATGACGGACAGAGAACATTACTATATCCCCTTTGCAAAAACGGCAGGGGATAATAATTGCAAAGTATTGCGATTAGATTAGTGACCTTGACAAAGTTGGGGGTTGTGTGATTATTTGAGGCATTTGATATGAGGTGGATGTTTACAAAAGGCATTTGGAATGATGAATGACCTGTGAAAATAAAATTTCTGGAAATCATAACTGCATCTTATTAGTTACCTTTATCATGCTGAACCTGGAATATTCCTGCTTTGGCATGAGGTATAGTAAAGATCAGCCAGCACGTAAGTGCAGTTTGATCTCAGTCTACATCACCTTCATGTCCCTTTTAGTCAGAGATATTTATACGATTTTCATTTTCAAAAAAAATATTGACCTACCACTGGTTCTTTCAGAGCTTTCAATCATCAAATTTTCAGTCAAATAAGCCCCCCTCATTCCCCTTATTAACAAGAAATATGTGAGTCAGAACCACTGCAAGAACTACCGCATACTATAGTGAAAATGAAATTTTCCCCCAATAAACATATTCAGTATGCACCATATAAGACACCTAGCTACAAATAGTTGCTGAGATAAATGCAATAAGAAGATACCACTATACCATCAATGTCCAAATATAAACCAAGTTGTAAAACAGGAAGTAGTAAACTTCCGAACCTAAATTCTGTAAGTACCATGGCGGACCAAAGATTATCCACTACACCAAGTTTCAAGTCACTGCTACCAATAGTTGCTGAAAAAAGTGACAAAAACATACCACTATAACATCAATGTCTGAATAAAAACAAGTGGTAAAATGGGAATTAGTGAACTTGCAGAGCTAACTTTGGTAAGCACCATGTCATA
Source organism: Fragum fragum (assembly GCA_946902895.1). Classification (NCBI taxonomy): domain Eukaryota; kingdom Metazoa; phylum Mollusca; class Bivalvia; order Cardiida; family Cardiidae; genus Fragum; species Fragum fragum. The sequence continues at coordinate 13,591,658 of OX336381.1, forward strand.
CCCCTTGATGATCCACTACACCAAGTTTCAAGTCACTGCTACCAATAGTTGCTGAAAAAAGTGACAAAACATACCACTACACCATCAATGTATGAATTTCAAGTTGATGTTATGAATAGTTGCTAAGATAAGTGCAACAAAAAATATTGGTTACAGACAGATGGAAGGACATACAGACAAGGGTAAACCATTATACCTCCCTCTTCTGGTTATTTTGAATAAACATAAAAATTTGAAACCCTTTGTGCATTTTTCTTTGAATTACGTTGGTGGTCCTCTTTCTATTTCAATGATCTGTTGCTAATGCTTCATCTTTAATATGAGCGTCAAGGCTTAGGAGATGATTAGTTATGTAGGAAATCTATGTTAAGTTAAAAAAAAAGATGTGTATGTGTGTCTTTACTGGTTCATTATGACGATATCTGTTGGCATGTAGACCTTATTTATAATTGTGGGTGGTTACTGATAAGCCATCACAACTGCTCTCAGGACTTTCAGTCCTTTCATTTGTCTATTGTCTTATAATTATCCAAGTAAATATGTCAGCAGAAGATTAAGAAAAAGTTAAGCAAATTGCAATATAAGGCTACTTCAATTGCTATCACTTCCCAGAGGGCCAATACTTGGTGGCTCTTCAGACAGTTTATAATTACTTGGTTAATCCACCATCAAATCAACAGTATTTCTATGCAGACAAGAGGGTCAGAAAGGTTCTAGTTCTGTAATGTAGCTATAATAAAGTGATCGTATCTACAGGGATTTGATGAATGCAGATTTTGCAAGTCTTAGTTTCACAAATAAGTAACCAGGACTCTAACAAATTATCTTATAATTATGAGTCCCTGGGACGCTCTGGCACTCAACTGTTTTAAAGTCTTGAATTCTTTGCTGAAGTTCCAAATCTTATAAGGTCATTATACAGTATACTTTATACATTACCTTTTATACTATACTAATCTATACTTAAATATATAATATAAAAAATAGTTCATAGACAAGAGGGCCAGTGGCTCCTGTGCTAACCTGAGATAAGGTTCTTTTTCTTCAAGGCCAATACTAACTGGGTCAGGAGAAGACCTCATTTAATGTTTAACTGAATCAACTTATGTTGCAATGCTAACCAATGCTTTCAACAGATTTCAAATCTTTTAGTAATTATTGAAAAGGGCAACCTAAGGTAAATTCCCACAAAATTTGGTTAAAATTGGCCAAATAGTTCTGAAAGATTTGCCTTCTTTATTTTCATTTAAGTCCAATCACCCTGTGGCTCTGAAATTATAGCACTTTTGAATGAGGTCAGTGTACTGGTGCTTCATGCAAAATTCAAGATTCTTCAACTTCTGGGTCAGGAGGAGATGATCTTTCTTTTAATTTTACTCTTTTTGTCATAGCAACCAGAGTTTTTATCTCATTTAAATCCTTTGGTTAAAACTGACCCAGTGGTTTGTGAGGAGATATCCTTTTAAAAATCCTTCTTTATTTCTGCATAAGCCCCACCCTTAATGGGGATATGTCCCTGGGGACCCGAGGGTGATGATTTTAGAAATTCTGAAAGAGGTCAATGTATTGATGCTTCATGCAAAATATCAAGACTCTATGCATTCTGGGTCTGGAGAAGATAATATATAAAGATTTTTTTAAAGTTCAAGTTTTGTTACCATGGCAACCAGAGTTTAAAATGGATTTCAATTCTTTTACCAATTTTAAAGGGCACCACCCAGGAAAATTTCATCCAAATGGTTGAAATTGGCCCGGCGGTTTGGGAGGAGATGTCTTTTAAAATTGTTGACACAAAATGCACGCCAGACAGAGGACGATCAAAATACCTCACCAAGAGCACTTTGTGCTAAAGTGAGCTAATAAAAAGAACTGTCACAGTATGAATTAGTATCTTCTAAACCTCATAAAAGTTAGAACTCTTATGACACCGAATGTTGATTCTCTTGGACCCAAATTGTTAATGTCAGAATTAAAAACCTGTGATCAAACAGAATATATTGTTGGTAGGTATCAAGCTTGGGGCTCATGGACAAAGAATCAGAAAGATTACCTAAGGTATCTAAAATAACACAAAAGATAACCAAGAACAGATACAAGACCCTTAAAAACTTCAGAAAAGAAAGCAGAAGTGGCAAATGGAAAGAACAATAATGCTTTTAACTCATCCTCATAATGACCCTTTGGACGCCCCTCCAGAAAAACATTTGGGAAAACATTGTGTGAAACAAAGAAATTGCTTGTCACAAGCAATTTCCCCATTTTCCACAATGTTTTCTGCCTAAAAAGTTGAAAAATTATAGAATTTCATTAACTTTAAATTGTTGTCTGCAACTCCTTTCAATTTTGACCAGTCTAAAATTTTGCCATCTGGTAATGGGCAAATTGACTGATTTGATTGACTGATTGGTCATTGAACCATTGTTGTTTACCTCTCTTTGTTTCTGATTATTGTTTGATGTCTGAATGGGGTTTAAGGCTGCTTTCAACAGTATTTCAGTCTGGAGTATCTATCCATGGATTCCTGGTATTTATGACGATATTTCAGCTGTTTCAACAGAAGGGTACTTTTGATTACCTTTTGGATACCTCTGGGCTCCTTTTAGGTTCTGTTTGCTTACTTAGAGGATCTCTGAAGGGTTTCAATGGGCTTTTAATTTTTTACTAATTATAATGTTACTGAAAGTAGTACAGTGAGGAACATTGACAATTTGAAAATCATTTCAATTGCATTCCTGGTAATCACTGACAATTACGTTCAATCATCGTTCAGTGTTCAATCCAGTAGCAATCACAGTTTCCCAATATGTGACCAATCACTACTTAGCATTTAAAGTGTCAATCAAAAGCGTTAAATCATTCAGAGAATTAAAACTGCTGTATTAGTTTAAGAAATTGATATCTATTTGTTTAAATTAATTTGGGTTATTTGAAGTTAAAAAATACTGGTAAAAAATACATTTTCATTTGATTCCCAATGTTGTAGAGATCGAATGAAATATTTTACTGACTGAACTGTCCTCCTTGCGAAGAAAGTGTTTAATCCATTAAGAATAAAAAAGGAATCAGCGTTCATTATCACAATCTTACAATCTGGTTTTACAATCTGGATTGTTTGCTACATTCAATCAAGTTCTTAAATAAGATTGTAAAGTTCATAATGATCCCTACTGTAACTCTTGCATTGCTGAATGATCCTTCTTTTACAACTTCATTGGTTGATCTGATTGTGGGTCAATATTTCTTTTGAAAATCAACTTTATAAGTAACTCTGGCTTTGGCAGAACAAACAGTCAGCTCATACTAAGATCAGAATACCTGTGCAGTCTGATCTTTGTCAATTCCTCCTAACAAAAGAAGAATATTATCAGGTTAGCGTGACAAGAGTAAATTGAACCCTTAATGCTCATTGTCCTTTGTACATTATACTAAATTTTACAGAATCTTGTACATTATACTAAATTTTACAGAACCTTGTACATTATACTAAATTTTACAGAACCTTGTACATTATACTAAATTTTACAGAACCTTGTACATTATACTAAATTTTACAGAACCTTGTACATTATACTAAATTTTACAGAACCTTTGACATGCTCAACCTGGAATTCTGCTGCAGCTGGAGGTTACAATGCACCAAGTCTACACATATGATATCTCAGTCTATACCTCCTGTTCGATAAATTTCAATCCAGAGTTGTTTATTTAAGAGATGAAGACAATATTTTTTGTTTTCATGGAGGTATGAACCGAAAAACCTAATCACACAATGTATGAATCTGCTTCGCGGATTCATACATTGTGTGATTAGGTTTTTCGGTTCGTACCTCCATGAAAACAAAAAATATTCTCTTCATTTCTTATAATTTAATAGCACTGAGCGAAAGAAGCAAAAACTTTACAACTTTTGATACTTTTTTGGAACTATTTTGTGCGGAAGCATTCAAAATGGCTTCGTGCTCAAAATTTTGTTCATGGAGGTATGAATTAAATTTTTCAACCAATCAGAAGGCTCGTTTTTGGTAGACAAAACTAACAGTTAATTAAAAATAAATCAACAAAAGTAATACAAAATAAGGGCCTTTCAGTGCTTTGAGTTCTTTGATTTTAGTGCAATTCTAAGCAAACATTTTATCCAGCTCCATAATGATCAACATTCAGTCAAAATGAGAAACGTAAAAAATTATAAGAGAGAAGCAGAGAACGGAGTTCTCACACATTCCCACACAATCCAGCTTTTTTATACCCCTCTTGAAAAAAGGCCTTTGAAAACATTGAGGTAAATGGAGGTTTGTTTGTTAGAGTAGTAATTTCCTCATTATTCACAATGTTTTTTCTACCAAAAAAAAAAAAAAAAGACCAAAAAATTCAAAATTTATCAACTAAAAATTGCCATCTATAACTTCTTTGACTTCGGACCAGTGAAAAATGTTGTTAAAATGGGTTAAGGTTTTTGTTAGTTTAAGAGATAGCAAAACAGAGTGAATTGAAGGTTGGTTAGTCTAAGAGAAAGCAGAACTAAGTAAACTAGACATTGTCGCAAAGCGGACTTAAATATCCCCCTACAGTACTTGTCCATATACAAGTGCTATCCACCAAAGGGCCGTAACCAAAAATGGACTTTTTAATTAAAGAGCCATAAATCAGTCAAAAAATCAATGGACCCTAACCAAAATAGGATATCCTCATGTCTGACTTATACCGAGTCTTTCTGTGAAATTTGAATCAAATCTGTCAGATGGTTGATGAGAAATTGAGCGGACACAATTTTTCACCAAAGGGCCATAACTCCATCAAAACTCAATGGACCCTAACCAAAATAGAATATGCACATCTCTGCTTGATGCTGATTATATCAGTAAAATTTGAATAAAATCCGTCCAGCTGTTGCCGAGAAATTGAGCAGACACAAAAAAGTTACAGACAGATTGACCAACCGACTGACCAACAAGCTGACTCCTATATACCCCCAAATATAATTTTGGGGGGTATAATTAAAGGTTGGTTAGCTTAAGAAAAAGCAGTGAATTAAAGGTTGGTATAGCCTTAGAGAAAGCAGAACTGAGTGAATTAAAGGTTGGTTGTCCTAAGCCTATTAAGAAGGGTTAGCCAATAAATAACAACACCTTTTTGGTCCAGTTATTGGCCTTATGGGGACAATCAAACAAATATTGACAATCATCTTCAACAGGGAAATTATACGTAGTTGTTTCCTGGACATAACATGCTATAAATATTCTACATTCTAAAACAGTTCTAAGTCTTGCCTTGCTTTTTCCAGGAGAAGCTACCATACTTATAACCATTAGATAACATTCTAAGACTTGAGTTCTCAGTCTTGCCTTGCTTTTTTCAGAGGCTTACATAATTATAACCCTTAAAACTAGTCATATATAAATCAGCTGCATTGTATGAAATAGTATCTGACCCAGGACATTGATTGCAGGGGAACTATCTTTTTTTTGCATGCACATTAACCCATTCCCATACAATGGTGCTTTTGGAAGCCCCTCAAGAAAAATGATGGGGAAAACATTGTGTAAAATGAAGAAATTGCTTGTAACAAGCAATTTCTTCTTTATACACAATGTTTTTATCCAGAAAGTTGAAAAAAAAAACATTTCATAAACTTTAAATTGTTGTCTGTAGCTCATTTCGATTTGGACCAGTCTAAAATTTTTTCATCTGGTAACAGGTCAAACAGACAGCTAGATGTCAGTTACTTCCTTACCAGCATTATAGCAGAACTTTAAGGCTCTATTGCCATGCCACTTCATCAATTTTTGTGTTGGTAAATGTCCCCTTTTTACAGAAGAAATTGTTTGTTAATGTTATATTTGCCATGACAATGCTTCAATCATTAATATGCACAGATCGATAAGAAAAAAACATAACCTAAAAATCAGCACGTATGTAATGTCCGTTTTTGTTAACCAAGTCATTTCCTCACTGATTCTGTCGGTACAGAGACAACCGTGTGTTTGTTTTCTAGACGACTCATTCCTCTATTTTGTCTAACTTCAGAACATTATTCCACAAATTAAATTAAATATCATGTAAATTTAACTGTATCATTACATAATCATCAATTTAAGTATTCCACCAGGCTGTAAATCAGAATGTCCTATTTAAGGAATTTTTTTATGTTGCCAACATAAATAATTTTGAAATTTATTCTTTGTTTTCAGTTCGGCAAAGCTTTCATAGCCAGATTGTGACCTATTCTGAAATAATTGATAGAGGGGTCTGTACAGAATTTGACAAATATTTTAGGTCTCCTAATCTGTGAGAAATGTCCCTGAAAGATTAACTAGTTAGAGCTTTTAAATGATCAAACAATTGACAATATGATGTTGCCCTTTGTTTCTGAAACTTGAATTTTGTCCAGAGCATAATAATTTCTCAAAGTATAGTAGCTGTGATTATGAAATTCCATGTTTGCTATACCTTAAAGGATAGTATCATTTTCTATCGGTTCATCATTTATCATCTGTAACTTCTTTCAAAAAGGATCACTGGTAAACAACTTCATTATCATGACAACGGTATGTGCATACCAGGTGGCAAAAGTGTTAGACTAGTCCAAATTGGAAGGTGTTACAGACAACAATTTTAAAGTTTATGAAATTTTAGATTTTATCAACTTTCTGGATAGAAAACACAGTGTAAATAAAGAAATTGCTTTTCCAAGCAATTTCCTCATTTTGCACAATGTTTTCCTGAGGGCGTCAAAAAGCATCCTTGTGTGGGAATGGGTTTAGTAGGTTTCTTACGGGATGCGCCATACACAATTGATATTTAAATAAGTTTTCTTCTCTCTTACTTAAGTTACTCTTTACTATAATTATTTCCCCCTTTCATGAATTGTAGTACCACAAGAGTATGTTGAAGGGCGTACTTTGACAAGAGCATCTTACAGGGCTTACCTTGCGACAATTTGTTGCTCTTGTTTCCTTTGATTTATACCTATCATATAAAGTTAATGGCAAGTAAACTGCAACATAGAGATAAGTAATCAGAGATGTTGTTATTTAATGATTCACCCTGCAATTAACTACCTATCATTACCTTGAATCAAAGGCGGAACGACCATGCAAGAAACTCTATAGCGTTCTGTTGAGTGATTGTTGATACAAGAATATTTCACATATTTCTTCAGGTTGTTCTGTTTGTAAACTTTTGTAAGCAGTCAATCAATATGTATGAAAAATTTAATTTTTCAGAAGAAGTTAGAGTCATTGCCCAAAAAGATCCAGTACTGATAATTTGAGCAGTTTTACACTATATTCTTTAGATCTTAACCCTTGTCATGCTGAACCCGGATTATTCCTGTTTTGGCAGAATGCCTAGACAAAGACCAGTCTGCACATATGTGCAGTCTGATCTTTGTCTAGACCTCCTGCTAATTCCTTTAAACCCAGCATTGTTTATTTCATTAATTTTCTAAATAATTACCAACCCAAAATTAGTATACTTACTGTCCTTTGATTTTTTTCAAATTTCGTAGAGGATTTTATTCAGCATGACTGGGCTGAATTTTAAGTTTATGGATATTTTGTCATGCTTTTTCCATATTATGCTGTGTCACAGTAAACAGGGGCTTTTTTGTATTTTTTTTTAAAACAAATCTGCTTACATTTGTTGACAGAATCAAGGAACTGTGAAAGAATATCAATATTGAAAGCAATTTCTTCATTTTCCACAATATTTTCCCAAGCATTTGTCTTTATAGATGTAAACAAGAGATCATTGGCCCTAGTGCGCTCACCTGAGACAAGGCTGACCTTTTCTTTCCACAGGCTTATTCAATGTAAAGGTCAGAATTATGATACAAGTGGGTCTGACCATACTTTATACATAATAGGTTCTGTAACTGGGGTTCAAAAAGTATTAATGACAAATTTCAAGGCCTTAGGACTTACATGAAATGTGGAGAGCACTTTTAACCCATTCCCACACAACAAAATTTTAAATTTGCAGACAATAATTTTAAGTTAATGGAATTTCAAAAATCTTTATCTTTGAGGGTAGAAAAAATTGTTGAAAATTAAAAAATTGCTTGCATCAAGCACTTTCTTCAAGACCCCCAATGTTTTCGAAAGCTTGTTTCTTCAGGTGTTTTAAAAAGCGTGATTATGTGGGGATGGGTTAAAGATTAAACTTTTGTTGCCACGACAAGAAGAGTTTTTCCACTGGATTTGTATAATTTAAGCTTTTTTTTATACGGGGCCACCTAAGAAACATTTCTGCTAAATTTTGTTCAAATGTGATTTGGGAAAGGATGTCCCTTAAAAATCCTTCTTTTTTCTTTATAATCCAAACCTTCTGGGGCTCTGCCATTGTGGATCGAATGGTCATAATTTTAGCAATTTTAAAAGAAGTCAAGAAACTGATGTTTTGTGCAAAATATCAATGCTGTCCACTACCTGGGCCGCCGTCATAGCGCAGTCGGTAGCGCGTTGGACTGTCAATCGAGAGGTCCCGGGTTCAATCCCTAACAGCAGCACTCATCCTTTCAGACTTAATTTGTCTCTCATCAATGGGTCGAAAAACGTAGACATATGTGGGATAGCAGCTGGAGGTTTGGAAAGGATTTAATGGTAGTACTGGTGTGAGAAACACCAGGATTCCATTGTTAGGTGCTCCAGCTACCGCGATATAACTGAAAGATTGTTGAAAGTGTCGTAAAACCCCATTCAATCAATCAATCCACCACCTGGGTTAGGCAGAGGAGATTTTTAAAGAATATCTAAAATTCACTTTTGTTGCCATGGCAACCTGAGTTTTAAACAGATTTCAATTCTTCGACTCACATTTCTGCCGAATTAGGTTTTGAATTTGCCCAGTGGTTTGGGAGGAGATGTTGTTTAAAGAAATTGTTGACAGACAACGCAAAATGGATGGTCGCCAGATAAAAATTGTAAACATTGTACTCAGGTGAGCTAAAAAGCCAGATTGATTGAGAATGGGTCAATAAACAAGAGGCCCAGTGGGCCTTAACGGTCACCTGAGTAAAAGAGCACCAAGACAAGTGATTTTGTTTGAAAGAATTATAAAAAGGTTTGGTTGAAATCCCCTCAGTAGTTCTTGAGAAGAAGATGAAACAATTAAAAGTTACCAAAAATGACCCCCTTTTGGTCCCCATTTTAGGGCCCCCTGACCCCACAGCCTTTTAATTTTCACAAATCTGTATAATCAGTACCAAATGATGCTTTTCACCAAGATAATTTGATTGAAATTGGCTTTGTACTTCATCAGAAGCAGATGAAAATGTGAATTTTTTAACATGATGAACTTTGACCTCTGGGTGTGGCCCCATACATGACCCCAGGGACATGAATTTCACAATTTATAATATACCTGTCCTAGTTGTCATGCACACAGAATATTTAAGCTCTGGCATTAACGGTTTATTAGAAGAAGATTTTTAAAGAAGTACCAAAAATTACCCCTTTTTGGCCCCTATTTGGGCCCCTTTGACCCCCAGAACCCCTATTTTCACAAACTTGAATTGGCATTCCCCAATGATGCTTTCTACCAAGTTTGGTTGAAATCCACCCAGTAGTTCTTGAGAAGAAGATGAAATATTTAAAAGTTACCAAAAACTACCCCCTTTTGGTCCCCATTTTAGGGCCTCCTGACCCCCCAGCCTTTTTATTTTCACAAATCTGAATAACCATTACCAAATGATGCTTTTGACCAAGTTTGTTTGAAATTGGCTTTGTACTTCATCATCAGAAGATGAAAATGTGAATTTTTTAACATGATGAACTTTGACCTCTGGGTGTGGCCCCATACATGACCCCAGGGGCATGAATTTCACAATTTATAGTATACCTGTCCTAGTTGTCATGCACACAAAATATTTAAGCTCTGGCATTAACGGTTTATTAGAAGAAGATTTTTAAAGAAGTATCAAAAATTACCCCTTTTTGGCCCGTATTTGGGCCCCTATGACCCCCAGAACCCCTATTTTTACAAACTTGAATTGGCATTCCCCAATGATGCTTTCTACCAAGTTTGGTTGAAATCCGCCCAGTTGTTCTTGAGAAGAAGATGAAATATTTAAAAGTTACCAAAAACTACCCCCTTTTGGTCCCCATTTTAGGGCCTCCTGACCCCCCAGCCTTTTTATTTTCACAAATCTGAATATCCATTACCGAATAATGCTTTTCACAAAGTTTGTTTGAAATTGGCTTTGTACTTCATCAGAAGAAGATGAAAATGTGAATTTTTTAACATGATGAACTTTGACCTCTGGGTGTGGCCCCATACATGACCCCAGGGGCATGAATTTCACAATTTATAATATACCTGTCCTAGTTGTCATGCACACAAAATATTTAAGCTCTGGCATAAACGGTTTATTAGAAGAAGATTTTTAAAGAAGTACCAAAAATTACCCCTTTTTGGCCCCTATTTGGGCCCCTATGACCCCCAGAACCCCTATTTTCACAAACTTGAATTGGCATCCCCCAATGATGCTTTCTACCAAGTTTGGTTGAAATCCGCCCAGTAGTTCTTGAGAAGAAGATGAAATATTTAAAAGTTACCAAAAATTACCCCCTTTTGGTCCCCATTTTAGGGCCCCCTGACCCCACAGCCTTTTTATTTTCACAAATCTGAATAACCATTACCAAATGATGCTTTTCACAAAGTTTGTTTGAAATTGGCTTTGTACTTCATCATCAGAAGATGAAAATGTGAATTTTTTAACATGATGAACTTTGACCTCTGGGTGTGGCCCCATACATGACCCCAGGGACATGAATTTCACAATTTATAATATACCTGTCCTAGTTGTCATGCACACAGAATATTTAAGCTCCGGCATTAACGGTTTATTAGAAGAAGATTTTTAAAGAAGTACCAAAAATTACCCCTTTTTGGCCCCTATTTGGGCCCCTTTGACCCCCAGAACCCCTATTTTCACAAACTTGAATTGGCATTCCCAAATGATGCTTTCTACCAAGTTTGGTTGAAATCCGCCCAGTAGTTCTTGAGAAGAAGATGAAATATTTAAAAGTTACCAAAAACTACCCCCTTTTGGTCCCCATTTTAGGGCCTCCTGACCCCCCAGCCTTTTTATTTTCACAAATCTGAATATCCATTACCAAATAATGCTTTTCACCAAGTTTGTTTGAAATTGGCTTTGTACTTCATCAGAAGAAGATGAAAATGTGAATTTTTTAACATGATGAACTTTGACCTCTGGGTGTGGCCCCATACGTGACCCCAGGGGCATGAATTTCACAATTTATAATATACCTGTCCTAGTTGTCATGCACACAAAATATTTAAGCTCTGGCATAAACGGTTTATTAGAAGAAGATTTTTAAAGAAGTACCAAAAATTACCCCTTTTTGGCCCCTATTTGGGCCCCTATGACCCCCAGAACCCCTATTTTCACAAAATTGAATTGGAATCCCCCAATGATGCTTTCTACCAAGTTTGGTTGAAATCCGCCCAGTAGTTCTTGAGAAGAAGATGAAATAATTAAAAGTTACCAAAAATTACCCCCTTTTGGTCCCCATTTTAGGGCCCCCTGACCCCACAGCCTTTTTATTTTCACAAATCTGAATAACCATTACCAAATGATGCTTTTCACAAAGTTTGTTTGAAATTGGCTTTGTACTTCATCAGAAGAAAATGAAAATGTGAATTTTTTAACATGATGAACTTTGACCTCTGGGTGTGGCCCCATACATGACCCCAGGGGCATGATTTTCACAATTTATAATATACTTGTCCTAGTTGTCATGCACACAAAATATTTAAGCTCTGGCATAAACGGTTTATTAGAAGAAGATTTTTAAAGAAGTACCAAAAATAACCCCTTTTTGGCCCTTGGGCCCCTATGACCCCCAGAACCCCTATTTTCACAAACTTGAATTGGCATCCCCCAATGCTGCTTTCTACCAAGTTTGGTTGAAATCCGCCCAGTAGTTCTTGAGAAGAAGATGAAAATGTTTAAAAGTTAACGGACGACGGACGACGCACGACGGACGACGGACAACGCACGACGACGGACAAACAATGATTGCAATAGGTCACCATGACCATTTGGTCAGGTGACCTAAAAAATCAAGACTTTATTTCAGGAGGAAACACAGTTGCGTATAACCAGTCTTCCCTTTGAGAGTTATATTAAAAGAAAATAGACTCTCACTGAATTTGATTGACCCTTATTCCTGCTTTGGCAGGAGGTAAATATTAAGATAAGACTGCACATAATGTGCAGTCTGATTTTTGTCTATACCACCTGCTTATCCATTTAAGCCATTATTAGTTATAATATAAAAATTCAACATAAATATTGACCCATAATTTGGTGCTTACAGTGTTTTTAGTCCTTTGATTTTAATGGAATTCCTTCGTTGATTTTTAATTCAGCATGACAAGGGTTAATACCCCCCTACAGCTCTAAATCAAGAGACAAAACGTTTTGTTGTTGGAATAGAGTATTTCATCAAGAAAGGGCAATAACTCCATGAAAATTCAATGGACCATAACCAAAATGGAACATGCAGATCTTTTGTGGAAACTGAGTGCACATGTAATTTGAGTCAAATCCATTCAATAATTGAAGAGAAATTAAGATTTTTCATCAAAGGGCCTTAACTCTATAAATAGGAAATGGACGCCAACTGATTAACAACATGCACAACTCTTCTTTATACTGAGTCTATCAGAAAAAATTGAATCAAATTCATACAGTAGTTGCTGAGAAATTTAGCGGACAAGGAAAAATTTACAGACAGACCAACCTACTTGGTTTGGTTTAAACTTATTTATTTTACATCGATTTGGGAAACAAGTTCTTCAAACTTAGATTAATCCCTCTTGATTCTGCTTCCTGGAAAATGCACCAGTACTCGCGCCGAAAGTGTGGACCAATGACAGAACCAAGACCAACCAGACCAACCTACTAGCAAACTCCTGTATACCCCACAATGTTAGAAAAGACGATACCGCTTGTAACCCTCTCATCTAGACAGGCAGCTTGGTCTTATATGTCATTTATAGCTTGTCATAATGCTAATATGAGTTTGGATCTAGTTGCCACAGTCATACAAATACAATGTTAATATGTGGAGCTCCGCAGTCTAGAGGTAGGACACTGAACTTGGGATCGGAGGGTCCAGGGTTCGAATCCAGCCCAAACCATGGGAAGTTTTCTGAGCTAGATCATCTGACAATTGGTTACTGGAAAGGTTACAAGCATAATTGACTCCACATTGCTCCTCTTCACCCTGGTGTATAAATGGGTACCCGGTGTGAGGGATGTAAGCCAATGTGCTGTGGCTGCCATGGGCGCCGTTTGTTAACAGTTGACTTGCAATTCAATGATTGGGGGTTAAAGTGTAAAGACTTTTGATTATGCATGGCATAGAAAAAGACTATGAACCCAAAACTTTAAACTTTAACTTGGCAACCAAAGAGTGTTGTTTTAAAAGATTAAATTTCTTCAAAGAATTCTGTTAAATGGTGTTACAGAGATAAGCATAATGGAACTACAGAGAAACTGCTAATTGCCAGCAAAAGATAAACTCATAAAGACACAATAAAATGCTATCCAAGCAGACATCATTTCTCATGTTCATAGACAAGTCTAGGAACATTTCAACCTTTTGCCTGAAATTTTATTAATCAATTACCCATTTTTGACTGGTCCTAATTGAAAGGAGTTTGAAATTTAAGATTTTTTCAATTTTCTGGTTTGAAAACATTTTTGAAAATGAAGAAATTACTTATATCAAGCAATTTCTACATTTTACATAATGTTTTCCCAATTATTTTTCTTGAGGGGCATCTAAAAGCGTCATTTTTGAAAGTGAAGAAATTACTTGTATCAAGCAATTTCTACATTTTACATAATGTTTTCCAAATTATTTTTCTTGAAGGGCATCTAAAAGTGTTGTTGTGTGGGAATGGGTTTGGATGCTCAAATCTACAAATTGCTGAACTGTCAGTGGTAAAATTTTAACTGTCTCAGCTTTTAAGAATTGATGGATCAAAATTAGCAATCAAAGTATCAATCAGCCAATCAAATCATTCATTTAGGCCAGAAGTGAACTTTAAACTGTAACATTTACCTTCATTTATAGGAACCATTTTAAAATAAATATAAGCCTGGAACTTCCTTTCAGAGCTCTGAGGTTGGGACATTTGCAATATGCCAATTATGCTGTTTTTTTTTACCTTTCCTGTAACTAAATCTTGAATGATTCAGCTTTTTACGCCCTTTAATCCATTCCAACTCAATCCCTCCTTTTTAGGCCCCTCAAGAAAAAAGCTTTGGAAAACATTGTGGAAAATGAAGAAATTGCTTGTATCAAGCAATTTCTTCATTATCCACAATGTTTTCTATCAAAAAAGACGAAAAAAATCAAAATTCCATCAACTTGAAATTGTCGTCTGCAGCTTCTTTCAATTTGGACCAGTCTAAATTTTTGCTGTGTTGGAATGGGTTAAGAAACAAGAGGGCCATTGGCACTGGTGCGCTCACCATAGATAAGGCTCTTTTTCTTTCAATCGTCAAATTTAATGTTATGGCTATGGTTATGATACTGATTTCATTTTTTTTTGCTTTTTTTTAAGGAGGCCACCTAAAATACATAATTTCTTCCAAGTTTGAATGAAATCAGCCCTGTGCTCTGGGAAGAGAAGTCATTTGAAAATCCTTCTTTGCTTCTATATAGAGCCTGACATTCCCCCTCCTGGGGCTCTTCTCCTGGGGACATGAGGGGTAATTATTATGAAAGTGGTAAAAAAACTAGTGTTTCATGCAAAATATCAAGGCTCTAGGCCTTCTGGACAGAAGAAAAAGATTTTGAAGATTTTTTTAAATTTCACTTTTGTTGCCATGGTAACCAGAGTTTTCAACAGATTTCAATTCTTTTAGCTTTTTCTAAGGTAATGATTTTAGCTGTTTAGAAACACGCCCGGTAATCTTGGGCTCCATCTCTTTTTGGAGAACAGTGCAAAATGGAGACAATGATACTTTCAATATGGAGCCGAGGACCGGAACTAAACAGAAAAGGTAAATAAAACAGTGTCCGAAATTCATACAAAATGGGTCGGCTTTGATGTCCAAAGAGGGGCTGGGGTTACATAAGAGTATGGGGTTCTATTTGACGTTTTACAGTACATCTATATATGCATCGCCTCTCCCTCTGAATCTTGTCTCCCCCACCGCATCCTGGTCTCCTTCTCATCTAAGAATCCACAAAAGGGGTAGGAAAGACGCAGTTCTTTGTGGTAACATTATTGTATATCAACACGTTATCATTCATTTCACAGACATTGTGCTTAAATCTTTCAGAACTGTTGATTACATGGATTTGAACTATTTCAACACGAATTTGCGTGTTTGATCAGGTCTGATGTCCAAACTTTGAATCAAGTTTCTATTCACAAACAGAATTATTTTTGAAATCTATTACCGCCAACGGATAATATAATCATTTCTATGTGGTATGAAACTCTGGACGTTTTGGGAAAATGTATGATAGGTTAATAGGAGATCAAATTGTACGCGAGGTGCACTGTTTTATTTACCTTTTCTGTACAGTTCCAGTCCTTGGCTCTATATCGGAAGCATCATTGTCTCCATTTTGCACTGTTCTCCAAAAAGAGATGGACCCGAGATTACCAAGCCTGAGAAAGGGTAAATATATTGTTGTCTAATGCTAAATATAAAGACTTTATGCCTACTGGATCAGGAGGAGATTTTAAATGTTTCTTTAAATTTTACTTTTGTTGCCATGGTAACCAGAGTTTTCAACGGATTTCAATTCTTTTAGCTTTTTCTAAAGGGGACCTGTCGTAAGAAATATTTCTGATAAATTTGGTTGAAATTGACCCAGTGGTTTGGGAGATGTTGTTTCACCCTTTCCTGTTCAATCCCTGGTTGTTATGTTTCTGTGATTTCATTATGGAGAAAACATTGTAGAAAAAGAAAAAATTGCTTGTAACAATTTTTTCTACAGTATTTTTTACCCTACTGAATGGTTGTCTGCAAAACCTATGAATTTGGAACGGTCTAAAATTTTGCATAACGGTAAAGGGTTAAGATATTATGACCAACAACTGATGTAGAATGCTGGCTGGAGCACTTGCGCTCAGGTGAGCTAAAAAGTTAGCTTTTGCACTCAACTGAGCTTTGTCTATACTTTCTACATGAGTATTTCAAGTCATTGCCAAGATCACTTTCTGAGACTAGATGGTTGCCCCAGGACAATTGCTGTTGAGCCCGCAAAGTTTTGTAGGTATCATGCTCCAGATAAGCACAATTTTAGTGTTTTACCTTGAGCTTTGACCTTGAACTTGAAGCTTTCCAAAAAATTATTTCAAATGGCATATCTACTCATGATGGAGAACAATTGTACCAATTTATTTTGAAATCCATCCATAAGTGTAGGAGAAGTTCTCTGGACAAGCACAATTTTAGTGTTTGACCTAGAGCTGTGACCTTGAACTTGAAGCTATCCAAAAAATTATTTCAAATGGCACATCTTCTCGTGATGGAGAACAGTTTTGCCAAGTTATTTTGAAATCCATCTATAATTGAAGGAGAAATGCTCTGGATAAGCACAATTTTAGTGTTTGACCTTGAGCTGTGACCTTGAACTTGAAGCTATCCAAAAAATTATTTCAAATGGCACATCTACTCGTGGTGGAGAATAATTGTGCCAAGTTATTTTGAAATCCATCCATAAATGTAGGAGTAATTGTCCAAACAAATTTGGATGGACGGACGGACTAACACACTTACGCACATACATGAATTTGTCATAGTGACAACTATGTCTCGCTCACCGCAAGTGGGCTTGACAAAAATTGGACGAAAATATACAACTTTACCAGGCAATGCCAGAAAATAAGCCAAATTATAAAACAGGAAGTGTTTAACTTGTGGTCTTAAATTTTGAAAGTTCCATGCTGGACCCCCAGTTGAACCTCCACAAAAAATTTCAAGTCATTGCCATGAATGGTTGCTGAGAAAAATGCAATGAAAAATATTGGGTAAAGTTGGACGGAGGGACAGACGGAAGGACAGACAACAGTTAACCATTACACCACCCTTTTCTTTGAAACAGGCATAATTAATCACTACCAAAATTTACACTTAATTCCAAATTAAAAGATGTGGCAGACGGCAATTTTTGTTGATGAAATTGAAATCTTTTTTGTCCTTTAAAGTCATGTGGATAATGAGGAAATTGCTTGCGACAAGAAATCGTAACAAGCCATTCTTTTATATTCCACAATGTTTTCTTTAAAGCTTCTTTTCTCCTAAAAGTGTTATAGTGTTGGAATAGGTAATTTACCCTTTTTCAATAAAAAAAAATTGAAAAAAAGGGTAGAAAACATTTTAGGCATTAGGAAAGAAATTGCTTGTAACAAGCAAATTCTTCATTGTCCACAATGTTTTCCAAACCTTTTTTCTTGAGGGTTGTAAAAAAGCGGTATTGTGTGGAAGTGGGTTAATAAGAATATGAATATAGTAGTCAATCCTTTTACAGAGATCAAAGTTAAACTGAACTCTGGGTGGCTCTTGTACACATTCTCAGTTGATAGCTTATTTCCTCAAATAATTGATCATCAAATTCTCTGAATAAACCTGAAAATTTGTTGGACCTATTCATTAATTATTTCTATGGCGCTTTCAATAAAATTTCCACAGAAATATTGAAAATCCTGACAACAGCAAATGTAAATACTAATGTAATGAATGTTTAGCCTAGAACCAAACATTGTTTATAGAAACTGTTAATTGTATATAGAACAGATAAGCTTGAAGAAATACTGTACTCATCCTAATTTGATTGTGGCCATCAGTTTATCACCATTTTAAATCATTTTTGTAATTATGAATTTACTGCTTTCTAACACAATTAACCCATTACCACATGAGAAAATTTTAGACTTGTACAATTTCAAAGTAGTTGCAGACGACAATTTAAAGGTTATGAAATTCTAGATTTTTTTGAGTTTCTTGGTAGAAAAAATTGTGAAAAATGAAGAAATTGCTTATTTCAAGCAATTTCTTCATTTTCCACAATGTTTTCCAATATTGTTTTTCTTTAATGGCGTCCAAGTGTCGGGATTAATGTAGAATGGGTTAACAGCTTGTAGCTATCAATCAAAAAAACAATTGGCCAATAAAATCATTCATTTAGACCAGAGATGAACTCTGAAATTAGGAAGCATTTATGTGATGCATTTTTGTTGGTTTGGCGACTTAAACATGATTTAACTTTAATAAGTAGCAGTTGTTTTGGACGCTCACCAACCATTTTACTTTTTTGGTTCAAAATACTGGCCATAAATTTTGCAAAATAACACCGTTTGAAATTGAATTCGAACTTTCTTAGGCTGAGAGCTCAGTGGGTGGGGCAAGTATTATCAGTCATTTTTGCCGACTTTACTGAAAGTGGTATATCTATATGTGATTTTTATTTTTGTGTACTTTTTGTATTTTTTATCCATTCAACCCATTACCACAACACAAAATCTTAGACTGACCCAAATTAAAAGGAGATGCAGATGGAAATTCAAATTTTATGAAATTTTAGATGTTTCAACTTTTGGGGTTGCTAGAGAACATTGTGTAATATGAAGAAATTTCTCATTGCAAGAGATTTCTTCATTTTATAGAATGTTTCCCCAATGTTTTTTTTAGGAGAATCAAAAAGTGTTTGTGGAAACCAGGGTCAATACAGAAAACTAGATATTTGTCCTAATACTGCTATCAAGCCCACAAAGTTTTATAGGCATCATGCTCCGGACAAGCACAATTTTAATGTTTGACCTTCAGCTTTGACCTTGAGCTTGAAGCTATCCAAAAAATTCTTTCAAAGGGTACATCTACTCATGATGGAGAATAATTTTGCCAATTTATTTTGAAATCGATTAAAATGCTCTTGACCTTGACATTAGAACTATCCCAAAAAATCTTTCAAATGGCACATCTTCTCATGATGGAAAATAATTGTGCCAAGTTATTTTGAAATCCATCCGTAAATGTAGAGTAATTGTCCGGAAAAACACAATTTGGGTGTTTGACCTTGAGCTGTGACCTTGACATTAGAACTATCCAAAAAATTCTTTCAAATGGCACATCTATCATGATGGAGGATAATTGTGCCAAGTTATTTTGAAATCCATCCATGAATGTAGGAGTAATCATCCAGCAAATTCGGACAGACAGATGGACAAACTAACTAATGCACTAACACACATACACCGACTTGTCATAGTGACAACTATGTCTAGTCACTGCAAGGGGGCTTGACAAAAAATAGCATATCTTTGATTCTGTCAGATTTGCATCCTCTAGCCTTTTCTTTTCAACATCTAGTTTCACGAGCATTTGGAAGAATGGATAAACACATAGCAGGGGAACTTAAAAGCACTCCTTAAATTTTTTGGGGGGAGCATAATGACATAATACCATTTCAACCTTTTCCCTCACAATCCAAACCTTTTTACCCCCTCATTTTTTAAAAACATTATTGACAATAAAGAAATCAATTTTAACAAGCAATTTCTTCAATATCAACATTTTTTTTACCCTAAAAGACAAAGATTTTTTGAAATTTCACCAACTTGAAATAGTCC
The DNA here is from genome assembly GCA_946902895.1 of Fragum fragum. Lineage (NCBI taxonomy): Eukaryota > Metazoa > Mollusca > Bivalvia > Cardiida > Cardiidae > Fragum > Fragum fragum. The sequence goes on from OX336381.1 coordinate 13,611,284, forward strand.
TTTGATAGCATTTCCTTAAATTTGGACCAGTTAGTTAAGGCTTTAATTAATTACTGAGTTAACAAAGGACATCTCCTTCATAATGTCAAGAATTATAGTCCTCATACCCACCTATTGTGTAGTTCATTCCATCTAAGGTGAAGGTCGCACTTTTCGTCTTTTTAAATTGCCGTAACGGCTGTCTCCGAGGAGACATTGGTGCATCCTCCTCCTGATCTGACATCGTCATAAAATTCCAAGAATATTCAGATAAATCCTCACATAAAACTTCAAGAAGATATTCCGAGGTTTATTAACTGCTGTTTTTATCATACAATATCTTCCTTGTTCAGTTATCTCTAAGATATATGAAGAATTCCACTAAGAGAACATTTTTTTGTCAATACATTTTGTATATGTTCAAATTACAAAGTCATTTTATTACACACACACACATCTATAATAGCCTTCTTGAAAGCAATTTGAAAATCATTATTAATGATTTGATATCCTTGTCAAACTGAAGAAGGAATCATCAATAGCTTTAATGCAGCTTGAAAAACCAGTCACTTATTAATCTTTTTTTTTAAATAGACAACTAAACAGAATGAAGATAAAGCTTTTAATGGACAAATATAATTATATTTTCTGTTGTAGAACTAAATGGATTGTTCACTTGGCAGTACCAAAGCCACCGTGAGTTTGCTTTATCATGCAGTTTTAACACATCAGTGATCTACTGAGGGATTCAGTAGCATTAGGGAACAATGTCCCCATAGTCTAAGAAAAGTTGGGACATCTTACAAAATTGATGGATCATAGCTTAACACAATAAATTTTCAGACTGGTCTGAATTGAAAGATGCAGATGAAAATTTAAAGTTTATGCAATTTTACATTTTTTTAACTTACTGAGTAGAAAACATTGTGAAAAATGAAGAAATTGCTTGTCACAAGCAATTTCTTCGTTTTCCACAATTTTTTCCAATTTTTTTTCTTGAGGGGCTTCCAAAATCGTAATTGTGTCGGAATGGGTTAACCAGGGCCTTGAAATTGAGGGGTCGCAGTGTCCCCATGGTCTTAAAAGTTTGGACATTCACGATTTCTTTGAGACATTATTGTTCAAAAATGCAGCCTTGGCATATCATTGGAGATACAAATAATTATATTTATTTTACTCACTGTATGTTAACCCATACCTTAAACCATACAATTTTAGACTGATCCAAAATGACAGATGTTGCAGACAACAATTTCAAGTTAATGAAATTTAAAATAATCTTTGCTATTTTGGATAGAAAACATTATTGTTAACAATGAAGAATTTTTTGTTTCTTCTTGAAGGTCGTGAAAAAATCAATATCGAGTAGGAATTGGTTAATGTATCCGTCTGATAATTCACTTTTCTTTGCTTAACCCATTCCCACACAAAACGCTTTAAAACATCCCTCAATATAGAAGTATTGGAAAACATCATTGTAAATGAAGAAATTGCTTGTTACAAGCAATTTCTTCATTATTCACAACGATTTCTTCCTGAACAGTCAAAGAAATTCAAAAAATTAAAATTTTCATTGGCAATTCTTTTGAATTTGGACTGGTCAATAATTTGTGGTGTGGGAATTGGTTAAAAAATATCTTTATCATTTATGAATTTTAAATTCAGATTCATAGTTAGTGAATGAATTTAGGTAGCTTAAAGTAAAGAGAAAAAAATATCCAAAAGGCTAAATTAAGAACACACTAAATAAGAACAGAGCATCTCTAGTATCAAACAGTTTATGAGTCGCAGTTGTGGAAAATCTTAACCTAAATGTCATGCTGAATCCAGAATATTCCTGTTTTGGCAGTATGTATAGACTATGAGCAGCCTGCACATAAGTACAGTCTGTTCTTAGCCTACACCCCTAGTTTGTCTACTTCAACTCCAAGTTGTTTATAAAAATGATTTTCAAAATTAATTTTCACCTTTATTTAGTGGTCTCAGTAACTTCAGGCCTTTGATCTGAATGCAAATTCAAATAAGGTTTTTATTTAGCATGACAAGGGTTAAATTGTAAATATTATTAGTTTTTAAGTTTAGAAACAACAATGTGATCATATTGGATACAACCATATTAACCCATTCCAACTCAATCCCTCCTTTTTACGCCCCTCAATAAAACAGTTTTAAAAAACATTGTGGAAAATGAAGAAATTGCTTGTTAAAAGCAATTTCTTCATTATCCACAATGTTTTCTATCCCAAAAGATGAAAAAAATTAAAATTCCATCACCTTCAAATTGTCATCTGCAGCTTCTTTCAATTTGGACCAGTCTAAAATTTTGTCATGTGGGAATGGGTTAAATGACATTTTTTCTCTCATACAGGTTATCCAAATAAGGCACTTTTATTCTAATCCAGACATTATTCCACATGTTTTATTTTGCAATAAAGGGGAACAACTCTTTTTTTTTACACTTTCCTGTGGCTATCACAATTTGTTAGTTTGTATATTCAGACACTTTATAAATCATCAATTATTATCCATTTATCCCTGTTTTATGAGCTGTATAATGCTTCAATTAATGGTAGAATACCAATTCAAATAGAATTCCCTTCACTGTTATGGCCGGCTGTTCTAGTATTCCCAATATTATATCGTTCAAACTGACAGTGTCTCAGGTATGCTACACATGTGGATAATGATTATTAGAATGATAAAATCATAAGACACAAATGAAGAATAAGATTATATAATTTCCCCTCCCCCCGACCCCAACCCCCCAAGTTTGTCAAAATTCAATGCCTTAGAATAATAGAGTTATAAGTGGTACCTCATCTTTATATGAGGCATACATTTTTATAAAGTGCATTTCATTGAGCTCTAACAATATGCTGCAAGTTTCATAGATACTTGAGTTTCTTATGCTGACCAGTGTTTATCATAGGCAGGGGATTTTTTCTATAAACAAACAACATGAAACCAAACATTTCTCAATTGAGAAGATTTGCACTCACTCAGAAATCACCAACATTTTTGAAATCAGAGAATAAACACTGGCTGACCATACAATTTGGTTGTTATCATTTTTTTATTAGAAAAATCTGAAAATGTTGTGTGTGGAATTTCCTTCGAAAAAATAACTACCTATTATTTTTTTTTTTATGATTTTAACCCTTTCCCACACAATGCACTCTCTGACGCCCCTCAAGAATAATACTTGAGACAAGTAATTTCTTCATTTTCCATGATGTTTTCAACCCAGAAAGTTGAAATAACTTAGAGTTCATAACAATTAAATTGTTGTTTGAAACTATTCATTTTTGACCAGTCAAAATTTTTGCCATCTAGCAATGGGTTATATTATGGTTGGTTGATGGCCTAAATGTCATAACTACAGTTTAACCCTTTCCTTGATAAACCCTGTAATTTTATACTTGAGAAAAAATTGTGGAAAAAGGAGAAATTGCTTATAAGCAATTTCTCCTTTTCCCAGAGTGTTTTCTACCACATAGGATGGTTTTTTTTTCAACTATTTAGAAGAAAACATTGTGGAAATGAAGAAATTGCCTGCTGAAAGCAATTTCTTCATTTGACACAGTGTTTCCCCTGGAAAATTGGTTTTAATGAATGGCATCAAGAAGCGTCATCATGTTGCAATAGGTTAACATAAGTTCACTTATTATCTCGTTTTAAAAACACTTTTGAAAAAAAAGTGAATATGCAACCTGACAGAAATAGTTACAACACATTCAGTTAAGAACAATTAACCCATTACCAGATGCCAGAATTTTAGACTGGTCCAAGTTCAAAGTAGTTGTAGATGACAATTTACATTTTATGAAAATTTAAATGTTTTCAAATTTCTGGATAGAAAATATTGTAAAAAATGAAGAAATTGCTTGTAACAAGCAATTTCTTCATTTTACATAGTGTTTTCCCGATTGTTTGATCGACTGGGGTGTCCTAAAGCGTCACTGTGTGGGAATGGGTTGATGAATTTAAGTTATAAAACATCCAGAAAAAGTTCTAACAAAACTTCTATCATTTTCCCAGAAATTTGTATGAATAACTGTATGGTACTTCCAGGTGGAAAATGTTGATCTAACCCTAAAATAAACTGTAAGTTTGGCCCCTCATAATCTCTACATCATAATAAGTGTTTTTGTCTGTTTTTTAGCCAGTTTAACAGATAATGAAACTCATCCTCAACATTTCATGGGCTTCTGGTCATGATATTTGCTAACCTGGGGTCTTTCATATCTACCGTCTAAAATAAATGATTTTCTTTTGAGCTGATTTGGACTTAAGTTAAATCTAATTACATTTTTGGCCTGATATTTACACTTGTCATGTTGAAGCCGGAATATTCCTGTTTTGGCAGGGGATATAGACAAAGATCAGCTTGCATACATGTGCAGTCTGATCTTAGTTTTCCCTGCCTACTAATGTTTCTTTTAAGCCAGAGTTGTTTATTTGAATAATTTGTAAAGTGGTTAGTTATCTACAATTAGTGCATCAAGTGCTGTCAGCCCTTTGTTTTTTATATCAGTTCTTTAGAAGATCTTATTCAGCATGACAAGGGTTAACCCATTCCCACACAGTGGCGCTTTTGGACGTCCCTCATGAAAAATGATTGGGAAAACATTGTATAAAATGAAGAAATTGCTTGTAACATTATGGCACAAAATGGCAATTTTCTAAAATGATCTCAAATATCGAGAAAATGTTGATTTACAGAAACCAGTCTTTAGGAATAAAGTAAATGGGATACTTAGTAAAGATGTAGGATTGATTCAAACCAAATGAATTGGATTCAAGTTAGGTGGTAATTTGAAGAAAACTGGAATCAAAAAAAGCTTTACCTTTAGCCGATACTATTTTGTATGTTTTAATTTAACCCATTCCCACACAATCTTGCTTTTTTTGCCCCTCAATAAAAAAGCTTTCAAAAACATTGCTGCAACAAGCAAACCTTCAATATGTCTATGATGTTTTCTATCCTAAAAGGCAAAGATTTTTTAAATTTCACTAACTTTAAATTGTCTTCTGCAACAATTTTTTCCAATTAAGACTATAGTTTAAAATATTGTCAAGTGGTAATAGCTTAAAACTTGGATATCTCTTGTCAAGAATCTCTACTTTGAAGTCATCAATTGACCAATCGCGGCTGTAAATCAAATATTCAGTTGACCAATCAAGTCAGTTACTTTGATCAGAAGTGAGTTCTTTTTCTCTGATTTGGGGACTTATACGTTGTAACTACAGCTTACTTAAGATGTAGTTATGACATTTAAGTCACAAACCAAAAATTCTACCTTTTTGTTATATGCTACTGGCCACAAACTTTAAAAAGAAACGCCTTGAAATATCAGACCTTCCTATCAGAGTCAATGGGCGGGGCCAATAGAGTAAGTGGGCAGGGCCAGCCATTGGTCAATTCTTGTAGATGATAAAACATATAAAAACACATGAAATATCACTAGATTAGTTTCTGGATTTTAACCTTGTCCTGCTGAATATTCTTCGACTTTTTTCACTATTTTTGAAGTCTTTGACATGATTAGATAGATCTTGTATTCAAAGTTTTCTCTAACAAAAACAACAATAAACAGGTAGTGTAGGCTAAGATCAGACTGAATGTCTGTGCAGGCTGATCTTAGTATATACACCTGCAAAAGCCATTGTCAAAGCAGGAATCAACATGACAAGGGTTAATATTAAATTAGTCCAGGTCAAATAATAAATCAGGCCAGAATAGTACATCTTTGGTTTATTGCAGATTAGTCTGTCAAAATAAATGCTCTTGGCAAACAACTAATTCTGGCAAATAACTAAATCTACAAAAATCCTGAAAGCTATTTTAAAAGGTAACTTGATCCCTCTCATTACTTTTAAAGCACAACTTTCATTAAATTTTAGCCTCAAATTGATATAACTATATTTTGAACCGGCTTGTCATGCCAATCCTGGAAATCCTGTTTTTGCAGGGGGTATAGAAAATGATCTTACTTCACATATGTGCAGTCTGATCTCAGTCCAAACCTCCTGCTTGTCCATTTCAATCAACAGATGATGAAATTATAAAAGCAAGTTACAAAACCACAACTACAGTGCTTTAAGCCCTTTGATATTTACCCATTCCCACTCAGTGATGCTGGACACCCCACAAGTAAAACACTTGGGAAAACATACAAGCAATTTCTTCATTGTCCACAATGTTTTCTACATAGAAAGTTGAAATTTCATAAAGTTTGAATTATCGTCTGCATCTCCTTTGAATTTGAACAAGTCTAAAATGTTGTCGTTTGGTAATGGGTTAATCAGCAATTCTGAAAAGGATTTTCATCCATATAACAAGGATAAATCATTCACACACATGACACTTGGATGCCCTTCAAGAAAAACAATGGGGAAAACATTGTGTAAAATGAAAAAAATTGCTAGTGAAAAGCAATTTGTTCATTTTAAACAATGTTTCTATCAAGAAAATTGAAAAAATCTAAAGTATCATACAATTTAAATTGTTGTATGTAACTCCTTTGAATTTGGACTCGTCTAAATTTTGTTGTGAGGTAATTGATTAAGTTCACTTTGTAAGTTGAGAAATATGGCACACCAGAGACAGATTATGTCATTATAATTTGTCATCTTGAAATTTAAACCATAAATGAGTCAACACAATTTTTAAACTGGTCCATTAATTCAACAAGAGTGCCATAGTCACAATAAACGCGGCCACTTTGCTGCTGTTTCACGAAAATAATTGTAGACACTACTTATTGTGACAGAACCAAATTCAAAACAATTGCAGACTACCTTTTTAAATTATCAGGTTCAAACTGTTTGTTATGATTGATTGAACGGGCCCAGAGACTAAGTGTCAAGGGGCATAACTCTTGCAAAAATCAATGAACCATAAAATCCTTGATCCACCTACAAATTATGGTGATGACATTGACCAAGTTTCATTTAAATCAGGACAAAGAGTTAGGAGGAGTTGCATTTACAAGGATGCAATTTCAATAAGCCCCAGAGACTAAGTTTAAAAGGGGCATAACTGAGGCAAAAATCAATGAACCATAAGATCCTTAATTCGTGCACATCTAACAATTTAGGTTATAACATCCACCAAGTTCCAATTAGATCCAGCTAGAAACTTAGGAGGAGTTGCATTCACAAGGATGCAATTTCAATAAGCCCCAGAGACTAAGTTTAAAAGGGGCATAACTGAGGCAAAAATCAAGGAACCATAAAATCCTTTCTTCATGCACATCTACCAATTAAGGTGATAACATTCACCAAGTTTCATTTAGATCCTGCTAGAAACTTAGGAGTTGCATTCACAAGGCTGCAATTTCAATAAGCCCCTGAGACTAAGTTTAAAGGGGGCATTACTGAGGCAAAAATCAATGAACCATAAAATCCTTACTTCATGCACATCTACCAATTAAGGTGATAACATTCAACAAGTTTCAAAAAGATCCAGCCAGAAACTTAGTAGGAGTTGCATTCAGAAGGCTGAAATTTCAATAAGCCCAAGAGACTTAGTTTAAAGGGGGCATAACTGAGGCAAAAATCAATGAACCAGTAAAATCCTTACGTCATGCAGATCTATCAATTAAGGTGATATCCTTGACCAAGTTTCAAAAAGATCCATCCTGAAACTTAGGAGGAGTTGCGCTCACGAGAAAAATGGATGTACGGTCAGACTGGCGGACGGATGGATGGACGGACAGACTATGAAGATGACGCCAATATACGACTGCCTCCGGCTGCAGAAGACAATTTTTAATTTATATGAAAAAATATTTGTCTTTCTGGGTAGAAAATTTTTATGAAAATGAAGGAATTCTTGATGCAAGCAATGTCTTCATTTTCTGCAATGTTTTCAAAAATGTTTTTTCTACTTGGACATAAAAAGCATGGTTGAGGTGGGATTGCTTACTGTCCTAAGTTGAGATTTGTACAAGCAATATTGAGTGGGAATGGGTTAAACACATTCCCAATCAATGAAATTTTAGACTGGTCTAAATTGAAAGAAGGTACAGACGAAAATTTCAAAATGTTGAAATTTTTAAAATCTTTGTCTATCTGGGTATAAAGCAATGTGGAAAATGAATTAATTGCTTTCCACAACTATTTTCTTGATGGGTGTAAAAAGAGGGATTGTGTAGGGATCGGTAAAAGTGAGTTTAAATTGAAAATGATTGATTAACATTAGCTTTGCAGAGTGGCACATACATGCTCATAAGGGACTGTCAATGAAAAAACACTGTGATTTCCATTTATTTTGTTGAGTTAAAGGCAGATAATTCCATGAGGAATCAAAATATTATTTTCACAATCACAACTTAACAATTAGATTCATTCTGGCAAGTTTCAGGTCAGTCCAATTGAAACTGTAGGAGGAGTAATATATGCAAACAAAAACACTGCAATATTTAGCTATTCTGCATAGTCAAGGGCAGATAAATCAAAAACATTTGAAGGATCAAAATACTTTTTGTCTCATATACAATTAAACGTCATAGAAAGTTTCAGTCCATATCTATTGAAACTGTTGGGAGTCGTGAACATAATAAACAGAAATTTTAGTTTCCTTGTGAATCATTGGGGCAGATCAAACTTGAAACCAGTTTTAGGGATCAAAATAATGTTTGTATCATGCACACTTAGGCATCAATTAGAGATTCATTGGAGCAAGTTTCAGTCTATACATATTGAAACAGTAGGAGCAGTTGTTAACGAAAAAAAACACAACAATTTTTAGGTTTTTAGTTTAGTTTTTAGTAATAAAACAAGGACAGATCAGATTGAGAAACATTTCAAGGGATCAAATTAATTTTGTTCTAATGCACATTTATAACATCATAGAGATTCATTGTGGCAAGTTTCAATTCAATTTTATTTAAAGTTTCTGTAGGAGGAGTGATGCCCACATGAAAGAAATCGCCAACAGACAGACTGACAGCCTGCCTCACCGCCAATCACAAAATATAATCCTTAACCCTTGTCATGCTGTATAAATTACCTTACTGAATTTCTGTCAAATAAAAGGGCTGAAAGCATTGATAGATCTTGTTGTTCAAAAATCAATATTTCTTTTAGAAATCAACTTCACAAACAACTCTGGCAGGAGAAGTACAAGCAGGAGGTATAGACTAAGATCAGCCTGCACATAAGTGCAGTCTGATCTTAGTCTACACCTCTTGCCAAAACCAGAATATTCCGGGTTCAGCATGACAAGGGTTAAGGCATAGTTATATTACGATGAATTTCAGTTAACCCGTTTCCAGATGACAAACTTTTAGACTGGTCTAAATTGAGAGGAGTGTATACAGACGACAATTCAACGTTTAAAGAATTTTGGATTTTTTAAACTTTCGTTGTGGATTACATTATGAATCAATTTCTTCATTTTACACAATGTTCTCCTAAGTGTGGGCATCCAAAACGTCATAATGTAGAATGGGTTAAGAAATCTATACTTTTCTTAGAAGCTCAATAGATCATTAGAAAAGAAAAGTACCGGTAAGTGTGAAAGAAAATTCAGTGATGTTGAATACATTTGGCAGTCTCTTTGGCTTTTGATTTTTATCAGAAATATATGTCGACATACACAGGAACGTCTGTACCAAGGCATAACAAGAATTCCTGTTGTCATAATGTTTACCTGAAGCTCAATCATGAAGTACTAACCTTTATTTTTTTGAGAACTATATTTGTTCCGTATACATTTTATTTTAGTTTTTATTAAGTCTTGACCTAAAATGGGACTATCTAGGCCTTCAGGTTGGATTCAATTGTACAGCTCTATAGCAATGCGGGAAAAAAATAAAGTAATCGTAAGGTGAGCTCTTATAATACATTTCCACTCAATTTCGTTTCTTCTTTTTTTCCCCTCAAGAAAAACGTTCAGGAAAACAATGTTGTTGATTCAGAAATTGCTTGTTTCTACCAAGAAAAAAACAATATATTCAAAATTCTATCAATTGTTATTGTCGTCAGCACCTTTTAAATTGTACGAGTCAAAGATTTTGTCATTTGGTAGTGGGTTGAATATATATACATAAACTTATAAATGCAAAGTCCCTGCAGGGAATGCTCGTTTGTTATACTGTTAATATCTTTATTGGTTCACAGTGGGAAACATAAAAGTCTGCAATATTTTTCATCAAATACTTATTACATTAATATAATCACATTAATATAATGAGACTATGATGTAAATATGACAAGAATTCTGACTAACTTTCTCCTCCCTAACAATGTACAATCAAAGCACTGTAAGTACTGATGATGGAATTCTGTGTTGGCATAGTAGAGTGATGTTGTACAAAATGGAAATATAGATATTTTTTTGGCATAAGCTCTCGCTTGGCCTGTTTAATAGGTACATGTAATACAGGATGTAACTATTCTAGGGTCCTGAGCACGATCACAAGTTAGGAAAAAATGCCATTGTTACATACATCCTTTGTCTTTCACCCATGGATATATAAATAATATGCCTGTTAAGTTGGTTGAGCAGCTACGTATGTAATGGCCCAAATTTATTGTTGCAGTTGTACATATTACTGGTGTGAAAAATGGCAGGAAGCCATGATAGGGTACACCTAACAACCACTGCTTGTTACAAGCAGTTTCTTAATTTTTTACTCAATATTTTCCCAATTGTTTTTCTTGAGGGGCCTCCAAAAGTGTCATTGTGTTGAAATGGGTTAGCCCACTCACACACAATGACAATTTTGGATGCCCCTCAAGACAATCATTAGGAAAACAGTGTGTAAAAGGAAAAAATTGCTTGTGACAAGGAATTTCTTCATTTTCCACAATGTTTTCAACCAAGAAAGTTGAAAAAATCTAAAATTTCGTAAACTTTAAATTGTCCTTTGCAACTCCTCCCATTTGGACCAGTCTGAAATTTTGCTGTTTGTTAATGGGTTAACAAGCACTTAGAATTTAATTTCTTTCTTGTCTACAATGTTTTTCTAAGCATTTGGGAGGGGGCACTGATTGATGAGGAATGTGTTAAATTCCCAGAGCGATGATAACTAGAATTGAACACCAGTTCAATATTAAAGTTAAATACTATCTTCTGCTATTTCCATGTGTTCATTTGCAAGTCAGATTCCACGTAATTTTATACATTCTAAAAATGAATGAAATTCATCCTCAACATCAGTAATGGAAACTTAATTGTAACGTCATCTAGACTGTTGATATATTCTAGACTGTTTTAGCCCATTCCAACACAACCGAGTTTTAGACTGGTCCAAAATGAAAGGATTTGCAGACAACAATTCAAAGTTTATGAATTTTTTTTTTTCAACTTTCTGGGTAGAAACATTGTGTGAAATGAAGAAATTTCTTGTTACAAGTAATTTTTTCATTTTACACAATGTTTTCCGAATTGTTTTTCTTGAGTGGCGGCAAAAAGTGTCGTTGTGTGGGAATGGGTTAATTTATGGTTCGCTGACCCCATCCATTTAGCTCATAAAGGAAGGTCGGCTTAAATATTAAACAGCATCATAACGTGTAAGAACAAGGTGCCAAATTGTCACACGATACATCTGGCACACTGATTGATGTCAGCTAGGGCAAGGGATTTAATTAAAAGTCACAATGTAGAGCTTGGCTTCCTTTGCATGTTATTATGATCATGAAGTCTAATGATTATACCTATTATACTCTCAGAGATATGCTAAGGTCAAAATTCAAGTCTTAAAAACAACAAAGGGCAAATAAGAACAGTAGAGATATAGTTCTTATACACTACACTCTGTAATCGTGCAATGAATACAACTGCCAAGTTTCAAGTCTATCAGACTTAAAGTTCAAGAGTTATGCCTCATACAAAGATCTGGACAAATTCAAGTCTGACAAATATCAAAGGGCAATTACACAGAATAAGTACGGTAGAGTTACGGTTCTTGTGCACATTGCACTTCCTCTCTGTGAGATCTATGCACACATAAAGGTTCATGATCATACCTATTATACTTTTAGAGATATGCTACAGTCTGAAAAACAACAGGGATATGCTACGGACAAAATTCAAGTCTGAAAACAACAAGAGGGCCACAGTTGCCCTGGCGCTCACCTGAGATAAGGCTCATTTTTCTTCAAGGCCCAATACAAACTGGGTCGGGAGAAAACCTCCTTTAACATTTAACTAAAATAACAAGCTAAATTTGGTTTAAATTGGCTAAGTTTTGAAAAGGTTGCCTTCTTTATTTCTATTTAAGCCAAGTCAACCTGTGGCTCTAAAATTTTATCAATTTTGAGAGAGGTCAATGTACTGATGCTTAATGCAAAATTCAAGGTTCTTCAACTTCTGGGTCAGGAGGGTATTGTTTGTTTTTTTGTGTTTTTTTTTCAATTTTTTTTTTTTCAATTCGACTCTTGTTGTCATAGCAACCAGAGTTTTCAAGTGGTTAAACTCTTTGGTTGAAATCATCCCAGGGTTTGGGAGGAGATGTAGTTTTAAAAATCCTTCTTTATTTCTATACAAGCCCAATTCCCCCTGAGGCTCCGCCCCTGGGGGCCTGATGTTGGTGATTTTAGCACTTCTGAAAGAGGTCATTGTACTGATGCTTCATGCCAAATATCAAAGCTCTACGCCTTCTAGGTCAGGAGGAGATAATTTTTAAAATTTTCATTAAAATTTCAGTTTTGTTGCCATGGCAACCAGAGTTTTTAATGGATTTCAATTCTTTAAGCAATTTTAAAGGGCACCATCCAAGAAACAATAACCCTGCCAAATTTGGTTGAAATCCGCCCAGTGGTTTGGGAGGAGATGTCATTTCAAGATTGTTGACACACAACGGACAACCCACTTCGGACAGAGGAAGATTAAAATACCTCACCATGAGCACTTCGTGCTCAGGTGAGCTAATAAAAGGAGATTAGTCAAAAACTAAGAATAGTAGAGAGTTATGCCCCGGACAAAGAACTGAACTCAGTCCACCTGTTGTGACACCATGGCTCATTCCATGATACACCCTTTTTTTTTGACGACAATATAAAAAAATAATTTTGCCACAAAAAAATCTATTAAGAAAGAGCACAGTGCATCAGGTGACAATGGACATCCAACAAGTCCAATTATATACATGGACAGTAAAATCTATTTAATCAAATTAACTATTAGATTGCCGTCTCCAGAGTTTTTAATGGATTTCAATTCTTTAAGCAATTTTAAAGTGCACCACCCAAGAAACAGTCCTGCCAAATTTGGTTGAAATCCGCCCAGCGGTTTGGGAGGAGATGTCATTTTAAGATTGTTGACACACAACAGACAACGCACTTCCGACAGAGGAAGATTAAAATACCTCACCATGAGCACTTCGTGCTTAGGTGAGCTATTAAAAGGAGATTTGTCAAAAACTAAAAATAGTAGAGAGTTATGCCCTGGACAAAGAACTGAACGCAGTCCACCTATTCAGACAGCATGGCTCATTCCATGATACACCCTTTTTATTGACGGCAGTATAAAAAAAATAATTTTGCCACAAAAAAATCTATTAAGAAAGAGCACAGTGCATCAGGTGACAATGGACATCCAACAAGTCCAATTATATACATGTACAGTAAAATCTATTTAATCAAATTAACTATTGGATTGCCATCTCCGCAATTACTTTCAAAATGCAACAAAGCTCAAACCTCACTACCATATCTACTCATTGTCATCTCTTTCTAATCAGATTTACAATGGTCCTGATATATTAATAACACATTTTTATTGACAGCTACAGATCAAAAACTGGGAGGTACAGAAATATGCGAGACATATTTTGTCTTGTGACTGGAGAGCTTGAAACACCAATCTCATTGTCATTGTGAAAATTATCAACCCATGTCATGCTGAATCTGAAATATTCCTGTTTAGGCAGGAGGCATAGACAAAGATCAGCCTGCACATGTGTGATCTTAGGCTGATCTTAGTCTAAACCACCGGCTTATCCATTTTAAGCCAAAGTTGTTTATAAGATATTTTTTCAAAATAAATATTAACCTATGATTAGTGACTTCCAGTGCTGACTCATTTCAACTCTTGTCAAGCTGAACCCGGAATATTCCAGTTTGGGCAGGAGGTATAGACAAAGATCAGACTGCACATAAGTGCAGTCTGATCTTTTTCTACACCTCCTGCTTGTATTTTTCCTGCTAGAGAAGTTATGAAATTGATTTGAAAAAAGAAATATTGATTATTGAACAACAAGTACTATCGTCTTTCAGGCCTTTGATTTTACCCCATTCCAACTCAATCCCTCCTTTTTATGCCCCTCATGGAAAAAACTTTGGAAAACATTATGGAAAATGAAGAAATTGCTTGTATCAAGCAATTTCTTCATTATCCACAATGTTTTCTATCCTAAAAGATGAAAAAATTCAAAATTCCATTCACTTGAAATTGTCGTCTGCAGCTTCTCTCAATTTGGACCAGTCTAAAATTTTGCTGTGTTGGAATGGGTTAATGCGATTCAATGATGGATTATATACAGCATGACAAGGTTTAATGCAATTCTAAATAGCAATTCTAAATAGAAATGTATTCAGCATGACAATTAGAGTAAATTTCAGTGAAGTCAGGGATATCATTTGGCTACTTAACCAGACAACAAAATTTTAGACTAGTCCAAAGTGAAGGAAGTTGCAGATAACAATTTCAAACTTATAAAATTTTAAAAATCATTGTCTTTGCTGGTAGTAAACATTGTTGGAAATTAAAGAATTGCTTACTTTAACCCATTCCAACTCAAGCCCTCCTTTTAACGCCCCACAAGAAAAAAGCTTTGGAAAACAATGTGGACAAAGAAGAAATTGCTTGTAACAAGCAATTTCTTCATTATCCACAATGTTTTCTATCCCAAAAGACGAAAAAAATTGAAATTCCATCAACTTGAAATTGTCGTCTGCAGCTTCTTTCAATTTGGACCAGTCTAAAATTGTCTTGTGTTGGAATGGGTTAAACAATTTCTTCATTTTCCACAATATTTTCCAAGTTTTTTCTGGAGGAGCATGGAAAAGCAGAATTGTGTTGGAATGGGTTAACCTTTTCCCACACAATGACACTTTCAGTTGCCCTCAAGAAAAACAATTGGGAAAACATTGTGTAAAATGAAGAAATTGCTTCTAAACTCATTTTCAACTATGTTTTCTACCCACAAAGTTGAAAAAAATCAAAATTTCATAAACTTTAAATTGTGGTCTGCAACCTCTTTGAATTTGGACCAGACTGAAATTTTGTTGTCCAGTAAATGGTTAAGAGAGATGAAATTGGCATAATATAGATGAATCCTCTTAATTGCAATCCTGATAACTGAGCCTATGCGTGACATTTCCAACCATTTCCCATGTGCTTGACTCGCACACATTGAGCACCCTGGACAGCCATTCGGGACATTTAGAATAATCGCTTATTGTTTAAAAAAGCTTGGGTCAGAACCTATCTATAGAGCGCAGAGTGAAGACTCTGATCAGACTGTGCGGATGCACAGGCTGATCTGAGTCTTTACTTTGCGCACATGTGTAATTGTTGGAAATGTCACGCATGGGCTCAATTGTAATTTCCTGCTTGATTTAAACTGATTAAAGAACAAATAGCTTGTTTTACTAGCAACTTCTGGATTATTGCAACAGAAGTATTGACCAACTGGTGTTGCTATTAAAGGGATTTCACTGTGCAAGTGAATTTACTTTGTTAGTTCCAGGATAATACTAAACATTGAAAACATTATTAAACCATTCCAACACAAAAAAGCTTGTTGAAACCTTTTTACGGAAAATGAAGACATGCTTGTAAAAAGCAAATTTCTTAATTTCCAAAAATGCTTTAACCCTTTACTTTTTTTCAACATGTTAGATTTTCCAAACTCAAAGGGGTGGCAGATGACACTATAATTAGTACGAACAGTTCAAAAGTAATTCAAAAAGTAACCAGTCTATATGATAGAAATTATTGTGGGAAAAGAAGATCTTGCTTGTTACAAGCAATTTCTTCTTTTTCCAGGATATTTTCTTGAGTATCATATCATAGGGAAGTAAAAAACCAAGATTTTACAGGAAAGAGTTAACCCTAGAAAGGCAAAGTTTTAAACAAGAGCACCGCCTACAGGTGCCTAGGCTCGGCTGGTGGGTGCTGGATGGTGGACAAAATGCACTTAGAGTTATCCCCCTTAATAGTATAGGTTGCTCTTTTGATAGTGAACAAATGTTCAAAGTTTCAAGTGAATGCCTTTAGTAGAACCAGAACTATCACAAAATGTCAAAATGACAAAATGTCAAAGTTTTCGGACGACAACAACAACAACAACGACAACACGAAGGCTATAGAAATACCTCGGGTTTTCTCCAAAAACAGCTGCACTAAAAGTTCTTATTATCTGCATAACTAGTTCTTTCAATTTGGACCTGTGTGTTAACCCATTCCAACACAAGCCCTCCTTTTTACGCACCTCAAGAAAAACGCTTTCGAAAACATTGTGGAAAATGATGAAATTGCTTGTATCAAGCAATTTCTTCATTCTCCACAATGTTTTTTATCCAAAAAGACAAAGAAAATTTAAATTCACTCAACTTCAAAAAATCGTCTGTAGCTCCTTTCAATTTGGACCAGTCTAAAATTTTGTTGAGTTGGAATGGGTTAAAGAGTCAATTTAAAAAGGAATAAGGTCAATATGCAATAGATGGATTGTCTTTGTCAATCAAAAAAATCAAAATAGCAAATCAAAATACAAGAAATGAACTTTGAACTCAGACAATCAATCAACATTTATGCATCTTAGTTGGTGCAGCGACCTAAATGTCTTAACTAATAGCAGGGAGTTAGTGGGTGGGGCCAGTAATCTGTCAATAGTAAATTTAACCACAATAAATCATCATCGGCTATTTCAATAGCTCTAAGGTTAAGGAGTCTTATTCACAGTCAGCTGACTCCCTTTCAGGATATTAAGCTAAAGCTCCAACCATGAATGATCATAAACTTGATCTCCATCCTTATCTAAAGGATCAGTCTTGACTCATCTGATCTCGGTGCCCTCTGGGTCAGCTTTTAGTTCAGTCTCCCTTGCCCTGGCTTTCTGCTCACTGTCTGTAAGTTTTATACTGACTTGATTGACTTGATTGTATCAATGGAGTGCTTGACATGTCTACACCTATGATGTCATATTTCTCTTAGGATGAGTTCTTTAAAATCCTCAATCTCATGTCCTTCAAGCAGCTTATTGGATTGCAGAGTTTCTTAGTTACAGCTTCTGTCTTCATATCTCTCTTATCATGTTTCTAATTGACCCCACACACCATCTTCTGATAGGAAGGTCAACTTAGATATCAAGTGATGTTATATTGCACAATTTCTATTCCAAAGCTGTCATTAGAAACAAATTTAGCCATCTAGAAGTTTTCTCTTAGACCATTTCAGGTACATTAACCCATTCCAACTCAATCCCTCCTTTTTACGCCCCTCAAGAAAAAACTTTGGAAAACATTTTGGATAATGAAGAAATTGCTTGTATCCAGCAATTTCTTCATTATCCACAATATTTTCTATCCAAAAAGACGAAAAAATTAAAAATTTCATCAACTTGAAATCGTCGTCTGCAGCTTCTTTCAATTTGGACCAGTCTAAAATTTTGCTGTGTTGGAATGGGTTGATTGCAAGTTGGTAAAACTATTTGTTTGTATGATTGAAGACAGGTTGAACCACTTTTAACAGTTATTTCAGTCATCTCTCCATGGATTCCAGGTATTTCTACCACCAGTACTACAACATCATTCCCTAGCCTCCAGTTGCTTGTCCCACCTAGTTCTACAATTATCTACGAATTGTTGAGAGACAAAATATTAAATGTCAGAAAGGATATTTGAACCTCAATATTTAGAGTCTGTCAAGCGCTGCAAATTACGCTTATGATGGCCTCGGCCAAAACTATTTAAATAGCAGGATAAAAGTTTGGAGGGAGAAAATGGGACTAGAGTTATATATGTGACTCAATGTCATTTGTCAAGAGCCAATAACAGCTGGATAACAGCTTGCCTTCAGACAGGGTTATTTACTGTTCGCCATTTAACTTGGGGACAATTTCAAAACTGTAACCTGATGTACAGGCAGGGTAAAGGATAATTTTCATACTTTTTTGTTTCGAGCAAACCAACCCTGGTTGGATTGACCCTTGTCATGCTGAATCCGGAATATTCGTTTTGGCTGGAGGTATGCACAAAGATCAGACTGCAAATAAGTGTAGTCCGATCTTGGTCTACACCTCCTGTTTGTCCCCTTTAAGCCAGAAATGTTAAAGAATCAATTTTAAAAAATTTGAACCTCAATAAGACTTTCCAGTGCTGTCAGTCCTTTGAATTTAAAGTAATCCTTTGCTTTGAAGCAATTCTACATAGGATTTTAATTCAGCATGACAAGTCTTAATATACTGTAATGCAAAAAGTCTATTCCATTCCTATGCAATCCTGCTTTTTTACAATCCTCCAGAAAAATCATTGTTATTAACATTGTATGAAATGAAGAAAATGATTGAAATAAGCAATTTCTTCATGTCACACAGTGCTTTCTCAGTAGTCTGTAAGTTCTTTCGATAAGAGACAGTCTGAAATTTTGTTGAATGGTAAAGGGTTTAATGCTAAATCAGTATACTTAATTCCGTTTTCATGCCTTTACTTCAGTAAATGTTGCTAATGCCTAATATATGGAATCAATATGCAAACAATATTTTTATGGGAGAAGAAGCCATAAAAATAATTTTGATGACGGATGTTCAGGAAACATCAAGTCCAATGTAAATAATGGGTCCAACATTGCAGCTAATTTGTAAATAGAGGTTGTGAGTATTAATATCAGCTTATAATTAGGATTTAACAAATGTAGTGATACAATTTTTAGGGCTAATAATTGTTAAAACTCTGGCAATAGTTACTGTTTGTTTTTACTTATATTATCATTAAATCATAAAACAATTAATTTTAAACAGTTTTATACTTCTTAAAACAAAAAGTGGAGAAATTGTCTGCCTGTCCCTTTAAAGCTAGCATTGTTTATACCATTATGTACTAAATACCATATATATTCTAATAATTGCCCCTATTCTAATAAACGCCCATCCCCTAAAAAACTGCATAAAATGCAGCCATTTTTCGCCAATTTTCAGTAACAATAGGTGATTCTAATAAAAGCCCACCCCCCTCTATGATCGAAAATCAAGTCATAATTAATTGACGTATTTGAATGAAATGAAATAATATCTAATTTTGAGTCTATAAGGTATGCAATGTAACCTGTACGAAATATTACGCCTGGAGTTTAACCGGAACACGCCCTGAAATTTAAGCGTTTTCCATCTAGCCTTACAATTGAGAATAAATGCCGTCTTGAGTGGTCCTTAAGGAGAATAGGGCTCGAAATATGTAAATTTTTCCCCCCTAGTAAAGCGGAAACCGTCTTACTAGGAGGAAAAAATTTGAATATAAGGCGGAGACCTTTTAACTACAAGAAGAAAAAAAAACCCACAAATTTCCATCTAAAATATCCCTAAGGAAGGCGGAAACCGCCTTACTCTAGGGGGAAAAAAATCCGTCTTACAGAAAACCCGCCTACATTACCTGGAAAAAAAAGGCAGAAATCTCCCAAGCTTAGGTGGAAATTTACTACATAGCTGATGAATAATAACGCCTTAGCAAGGCGGATTTCTGCTTAGCTTAGGGGGAATTTCTTCCATTAGGCTGAAAAATCTAAATTACCATGATAAAATCCCGCCTTAGAAAATCCAGCTAGCACAAGCTAAATTTTTAGTAAAAAAAGACTAGAGAATTCTTTTTCTGAAAAATACATTCCTTATCAAGGAGTTAATCACTAGTTTTTCAGGACCACATCTTCCTTACTCAAACAGCAAACATTGATCATGATCAAACTGCAGGGTAGGCAATCTGATCTTAAATGGTATCCTGCATTTTCTATAAACACCCATCTGTAAATTCCTATTAAGTAATTTTCTCTGAATGCATCAAATCTTGTTACACGAAGAGCTCAATAATAATGCATAGTTTTATGTACAGATGACAATAGCCAAAGCTAAGTACCATCTAATTCAAGCTTGAAAGTTGTGGTGTTAGAGGTCATTTATTCAATGTTAATATGTTGGATTACTAACACTACACTTCAAAATAGCTACCTAGAATTTCTGCAACCATTTGGAAATAATTTGATATTGGTAATTTTTAACGATATCCAGGAGCCTAGATTGGAAAAAATGTTCACACGAAGTTACATACCAAATTTCAGTTTTGTATTTCCAATACTTTTTGAGAAAAGGCAAATTTGTTAAGTTTTTGGACAGACAGACGGACAGACAGTCACGAGTAAAACAATATGCCCTCGATCTTTCGATAGGGGGCATAAAAATCCCTAATACATGTATACGTCACTCCCCCCACCCACACAAACACAATCACAGTTTATTGTATCTATTATTTTTATCCCCCTAATTTTGTAAGTATTTAAGTAAGTAATTAAGTATGTTAGTACTCAAGAGATATGATTGTTAACCTGCAACACCTTTAACCCTATCCCAAACAAGACCTGGTTTTGACGTCCCTAAAAGAAAAGGCTTGGAAAAACATAGGGAAAAAAAAGAAGAAACTGCTGATTATACCCAGGTGAAATGAATCATGGTTTTTCATGAAATAACACGAACTATGATGGGCCAGGGACCCTGTTTAACCACCGTCTACCATGTTTTGTTAAATTGCCGCTAACATGGTACATTAACATGATATACCATGGTAAAAACATGGTTGACCATATTAAAGAAAACATGGTTAACCTTGTTAAAGAAAACATAGTAGACCATGTTAAAGAAAACAAGGTAAACCATGTTACAGACCATGGAAAGAGACCTTGTTACCAGCATAATAAAAAGCCATGGTAGGCCATGGTCAAACTCAATAATCAATGTTATGTTAAAACATAGAAAACTGACCACGGTTAACTGAGTGTCTCCCCCAAGCCATTTTGCATGGTGCATTACCATGCCCCTTTTCTGGTGCACCATGTTGGCCCTAAAAAGATTAAGTGCAACATGGGCCCTTTTTTTCTTAAAAATAGATTTAACAGTTGTGAAATGATTTATAAAGTGCAAGTTTATTCTTAGCCCTTGGTCTTTCTGCTTAACCCATTCCCACACGATAAAATTTTATACCAGTTCAAATTCAAAGAAGTTGCAGAGGAAATATATTAATGACGAAACCTTTAAAAACCTTGCTTTTTCGGATAGAAAACATTGTGGATAATGAAGAAATTGCTTGTAACAAGCAATTTCTTCATTATCCACAATGTTTTCCAAAGTTGTCATATTGAGGGGCGTTTAAAAGCGTCACTGTGTGGGAATGGGTTAACAGATGTCAGAAATTCTTTTTCAAAGTTAAAAAATGAAAAACATAAATGTCCCTTGGGCTCAAATTTTAAATAAAAGTGCCCAGATTTATTTCAATCCAGTCCTGTGGGGAACACTTAAATCATAAACATGGTAATTGTGTTTAATTATTATGATTTGCCACATATTTCTGTACAGACTGCACTTTTTCTGTAATGTCTTTGTTGCTCGCACTAAACTTTTCCTTCAGAACAGCAATCATAGCAGAAAATAGCCTTGAATCAAATGCAGGCTTGCTTAAAGTCTTGCTGTTAGGTGTCAGAAAACGAAACAAGATCGGAGCTTCAACTTTAATTGGTTTTCAAACTAAAGAGCATCCAACCACAATAATACGCAATGTACCATATATCATGTAAAGTAATATAATGTGTGCAATGTAGTATCAATACGTGACATCCCCCTTTTTGTCAAGAAAATACAGGTATAAATGTTATGTATTCATAACACTCAGAGATGCATTTTCTACAGTGTAAATTTTAAACACTAACTACTGGTTCATAGTCTTGCAGATGAACAAGTATCCTGCTTAAGTCCAATTATGATTTGAAATTTCTAAGGAAATATATTAATGTTCAACTGTTCTGAAATTACCACTCTTTGTCAGTTTTTTAAATACTATATCTTAGAATACTACTACTTCAGTTTGTCATTACTGTATGAATCTCCTTTTTTACTAATTATCATATCATGACTAAGTTGTGAAAAATGACTAGAACTAATATCTAAATAAAATAAATAAACAGAAATTTCTTCTTGAAATCTTCTGGAACTTGCTCAAGTCTTGAATATATAACTTCTTTCTGTCTCTTTTCCCTTTCCAGCATAATGAATTTGCGGTTTTTAACCAACGCAATTACTTTGATCGACTTAACCATTTGAAACTTTTATTACCTTCACACTATATTTTTCATATTTCTATTTCTTTTGATAACACTAGATTTGAACTGATTTTTTTTTTAAACAAATACTTCACTGATGACACACATAATCATCATACTTGGCTGGATTTCTAACAACTCTACCTGATCTGGTTGTTTGGATTTCAGGATTTTCATCACTTTGATTAGAACTTTGATTTGATTGATTATTTAACACAACTTTTTCTTCATTATTTGACTGATTATTAATCGACACTTTTTCATATTGATTTTGATTTGACACTGAATTTCCAAAATTGACTTCTCTTGGTTTGATCTCTGTATCATTCATCTCTTTGCTCTTGAATTCTGCTCAGATGTTTTCGGTTTCTACGTAGTTTTCTCCCATCATCAGTTTTCACTATGTACGAACGTGGAGTATGATGTTTACCCACGACCGTTCCTGGAATGACTTGTTTGTTGTGTTCTATAACAACCCGTTGGCCTTCAATCAGATTTGAAAGAGAATTTTTTCCTCAATGTTTGTCGTAGAAATATTTCTGTTGCTTTTGACGATTGCTATGTAATTTTGTTATGTTTACCGTGCCTTTATAGTTGGGTTTTAACAGCACCTCTGCTGTAGGTATGCTTGACTTTAGTCTGCGCCCGATATGCATTTGTGCTGGTGACAATCCAATTCCATCTATAGGTGTATTTCTATAATCTAACAAGGCTTTGCTAGGATCATTGCTCTTCCTTATAAGATTTTTGACAGTCTGTACAAAACGCTCTGTTTGTCCATTCGCTTGGCTATAATGTGGACTAATTGTCGTATGAATAAAATCACACTCTTTGGCGAATTGTTTAAACTCTTAACAAGCAAATTGTGGTCCGTTGTCACTGACCACTTCATTAGGGTATCCAAAATGCGCGAATAACTTCTTCATGTAAGAAATTACATTTGATGAACTTAAATTGTCCAATTTGTCTATTTCTGGCCATTTTGAATGGTAATCAACAGTAAGTAGATAGTGTTGTCCTTTACATTCAAACAGGTCTGCTCCAATCTTTGCAGAAGGTCGATCTGGTATCTTGCACTCTAGATGGCTCGTCAATAATGGACTTATTAAAAATACTCCCTAAAGGCTTATGGTCACATTCAACAGTGAAATGTCGTCCGAAAAGATAATAATGGAACTTTTGACAACCAAACACTATTGCCAAAGTCTCTTTTTCGATTTGTGAATACCTCTTCTGTGTGTTATTTAGGGCCCTAGAAGCATAAGCTATTGGTTTATTTTCTTGCAATAAGACTGCTCCAAGTCCACATGAGCTTGAATCGACATTAAGAATCAAATCTTTATCTTTGTCATAAAACGCTAGAACTGGTGTTTCTGATGTCATTTGTTTCAGTTTTTCAAAACTACTCTGTTTTTCATTGTCCCAATGCCATTCTATCTCTTTCTGTAATAGTAACCTTAAGGGATTACTAATCTCTGACATGTCTGGCATGAACTTTTGTAGATATGTAATGAATCCCATAAATGTTTGTAGCTCTTTTTTGCTCTCAGGGGCTTTCATGTTAATTACAGCTCTGACCTTCTCTGGGTCAGCTTTCAGACCGTCTTTCGAGATTTTGTGTCCAACATACAGATGCTGTGTCACCCTGTATCACTCCTGGGTTGGGGTCACTACTACAAATCTTTTTATCTGCCAAGTAAAGATTTAAAGAAAAATAGACTTTTTCACCATTAATATTTATGAGGAAAATTTCTGTCTGTTATATTTCAAATAATGAATGCCAACATTTTTAAGGCAGTTAAGAGAATAGCTAGACCATTAACCCATTACCTGATGATTAATGCCTTTGAAAATAGAGTAGACCCAGATCAGGCAGCACCTGTAGGAGCTGCCTGATCAGGGTCTACTCAGTTTGCTTCAGAGCATATTGTAGTCCAGACTTTGCTTTACTGGTTACAGCATTGATATTCAAAATTTTTGTGACAAAATAAAAATATATCCAATTATATATGCAAAGTAGGTGGAGTTTTGGATGAATATTAAACAGATTAAGGGTTAAAGACACACTATGTAACAGTGGACATCCTGATCTGACAGCTTCTTTAACCCTTGTCATGCTGTATAAATTACCTAACTGAATTGCTGTCAAATCAAAGGGCTGAGAGTATTGATAAATCTTGTTGTTCAAAAACAATATTTCTTTTAGAAATCAACCTCATAAACAATTCCGGAAGGATAAGTACAAGCAGAAGGTGTAGACTAAAGTCAGCCTGCACAAACGTGCAGTCTGATCTTAGTCTACACCTCCTGCCAAAACCGGAATATTCCTGGTTTGGTATGACAAGGGTTAAGAGCTATCTGGCCTAGGCCTCCACTATTTGAAAACTAGACATTGTCGCAAAGCGGACTAATACCCCCCAACAACGCTTGTCCATATACAAGTGCTATCTGCAAAACAAGGACAAAAAATGGACTTTTTTAATTAAAGGGCCATAAAACCATAAAAAATCAATGGACCATAACCAGAATAGGATATGCACAAGTCTGACTTATACCAAGCGTTTCTGTAAAATTTGAATCAAATCCGTCCAATGGTTGCTGAGAAAATCAGCGGACATGATTTTTCACTAAAGGGCCATAACTATGTCATAAATCAATAGACTGTAACCAAAATGGAATAGGCACATCTCTGTTGATACTGATTATATCAGTGAAGTTAAAGGGGGTATAAAAATGTAGAAAGGGGTATTCTGGGGGAAAGACTTCTACCCATTTATGCATTTTAAGTCATATATAAAGTTAAAAGCAGCAGTCGACTTTTGAAAACACTGTAGCAAACAAGATGTGATTGTGAAACACCATGCCCTCAATACAGGAATTCTTTAGAACAGGTGATTTTTATTGAGTTTTTTTTTGTTGTTGTTTTGTTTTGTTTTAGGGAAAAGGGTTAAATGTTGACCTTGACCTTGATGAAATGACCTTCCCCAGTTGCACCTTGTTGAGACCTATCTACATACCAAATATTAGCATTGTAACTCAGTTAGGGATGAAGTTATAGGAAAATGTTTAGTTGGCAGGTTAAGTTTTTGAGTAACGTTTTAGGGAAAAGGGTTGAAATTTCGACCTTGACCTTGATGAAATGACCTTCCCCAGTTGCGCCTTGTTGAGACCTATCTACATACCAAATATTAGCATTGTAACTTAATTAGGGATGAAGTTATAGGAAAATGTTTAGTTGACAGGTTAAGTTTTTGAGTAATATTTTAGGGAGAAGGGTTAAAATTTTGAATGTTAAATGTTGACCTTGACCTTGATGAATTGACCTTCCCCAGTTGCGCCTTGTTGAGACCTATCTACATACCAAATATTACAGAGTTTGACACAGTGTCTGATCCAGGATTTGAAAAACATGGGGGAAATTCCCCCATTAGTTTTGAAAACATGGGGGATCTGTAATGACTATGGGGGACTTAAAGTTAGCTTAACCAAACAACAAAACAATTGACTGGTCCGTACTGAAAGAAGTAAAGACATATTTTTAAAGTTCAGTTTATTATTATGTTTTGTAAGAATCATTGTGAGAAAGGAAAACAATGCTGATTAAAAGCAATCATTACTTTCTATCACAATGTTTCCTTCAATTTTAATTCAATGTGGTAGTAAACGTTGGGATTCTTGTAATTCATGTGTGAAAGGGTTAAAACCATAAAGTAAGAGCACAAATTCTGGAGCTGAGTCTTTAATTAAATTACTCTTTAAATATAATGACACCTTTATACATGTATGTTTAACTTAACTGCATGATAAGTATGTTGATTTAAATAGACATCTTTTGACAAAAAATTTAAGTTATGAAAGTTACAGGGCTTTGACTTTTTTCTTGTGACACGGAGTCTGAATGTGCAGTGGCGGCGTCAATTTGTGACTCTGATTCTAGCGCCGTTTCAGTCGACGTATTTTCGTCATCCACATTTGAATCACGGCGAAAGAAATCTGTAATACGCCGTTTTTTCCCTGTCTGACCCATTGTTCATCGAAGACAATACAGACGATTCCATCATTACTATGACAACAAACGTAAAATTCGAATTTTCCTGTCAACTAAAACGATTTTTAAAATTTCTTTGTAAGTAATTCACTTCGAAAAAAACTTCATTTATTTATTCAAAGGTGGATTTTTTTATTGACAATGTTTTTCTCGCACAATGAAAATATAAATGAATGTATTCAAATGTTCGTTTAAAACGATTCTTAAATCATCGATCGATTTTGACTGCCACTAATAGGAATACGATAGTTGGAATGACTATAGTTACAAATGCATGGTCTTAGTTGCGATCGAAGTCAACCATAGTAAACATTAAGGGAAGTCACTCTTATGATACCGCTCGAAGAAAAAGGTAAACAGTTAGACGCGACTTGCTGTCAAAGGCTAGGTTTATTAATAATCCTTTTTGATTTTTTTGCGTGACCATCCCCCGCTTGATAAAAAAACATGCGTGATCTTTCAGAAATGCCAGGGATTCTCGCAATCGCGTGTCCTAGATCAGACACTGTTGACATTGATTTTTTTGGCTGCCAGACAGTTGGGCTTGTTGCTGCCAGATACTGCTGGCCCTGACCAAATGTTCACTGGTCCTGACCAATTGCTTGTATGGGTCAACTCCACTCCGGAATTACTTCGGGGTGGTTGTACCCTAAAGTAGTCCATTAAGAAAATTTGATCTCCTCCTTTTGTCATGCTGTTTTAACATTTAATCAACAGTAAGTTGCTTGATGTTAAATTCTGCAGAGAGAGAGATCACCGCTGCATACCATGCATGTGATTCAAAGCTTTAATCAGGGAACAATTTCCTTGTAGAAACTGACATTTGAAAGTGGCACCCTACAAGAATTTCACTTCCGAGCCTAAACAATTTCAGGGGTTGATGTGCAGAATGAAGATTTGCGAAAAACTTTATCCCTAATGATACCATTTTCCTGGCCTGTAATTCAAGATCAAAGACTGCTCTTTAAGACGGACTAAGATTTAAGGCCCAACAAAACTTTTAGGAGGAGCTACAGATTGCGAAAATGGGCCCTTTTTGCTCTTTATTTAATGAGGCAAAAACGGACAGGAGTGTAACCGTATCAGAACTTAGAAAATGCATTATTACATGGTTTTCTTTACCAGATACCAAACTATTCCAAAGTTATTTCACCTTGAACATTTACTAACTAGATTTGCACAAAATATTAATAATGAACTTGTAGGTAGTTGGTACTAGGTAACAAGAAAAATAACTGATAAGCACATTAAACAATGTAAACTGAAGTAAAGCGTTCTGACCGTATTATCGTAAATCCTAGCCTGGGATATTTTTCGGTTTTTAAATTATGAAAGACGGCCGGAATAGCTTTATTTTAATTAAAATTGTTACACATGACATCAGAACTTTTATGTTTTCTGTAAAAGAAATTTGCGTTTTTAGGCCGCATTTTTGTATAACCACATTCTAGTAAAAGTTGGGATCCCAGAATTAATGATTCTCTGTTTCAGTGAAGAGTTACAGTTAAAACAGAAACCAGTCATGTGGAATTTCCCTGGCTAGTAATGCATGCGCGTCCATAGTGGATATGGTAGAATAGTAAACAATCATCCTTTCAACAAGGGAATAGGTCAGTTTGCAATCGTAAAATAATGAATTAATAGAGGACGAATTTAGATTTGAAATTAGGACGACCAGTCCGGCTTGTTTCTGGCGGGTTCAACCTGACCAGACCGAGCATCAGGCAGACACAGTCGGTCGGTCGTAGGTTAATGTCGAACACTGTATTAGCATTGTAACTTAATCAGGGTTGGAGTTATAGGAAAATTGGCAGGTTAACTTATGCAGACAGACAGACGGACAGACAGGCAGACGGACACGGGTAAAACAATATGCCCCCGATCTATCGATGCGGGGGCATAAAAAGATAATGCTCAAGAGGAGCAAAACATGGGTTAAGCACAATATTGTCAACATCTTGTAACGAGATGTTCTTACATTCATTTTGCACTCAATCATCAAATATATCTCCCATCATGTGCATGATGGATGCAAATTTAGTTTATACTTTTATCTAAATTACAGAAGAACCAGCACAGTTAGCTCAGTTAGTAGAGCATCCAACTCCAGAGCAGTAGGTCAGGGGTTTGATCCCCGGCCGCAACATACTAAAAGTTGTTAGAAATTGATAGTAGTAGCTCCATTGCCAGCGCTCAGCATTAAAAAGAGTAGAGCACTATGACTGGTCGTCCTGGTGTCAGGATAATGTGACTGGATAGAGTGTTCATGCCATGTGTCTGCCACATGAGCATTCCAATGATGCAGCACTATAACTTGTCTTGTGCAGACACTGTTGTGATATAACTGAAATACTGTTAAAGAGACGTTAGACCCAATGTTTTCAAAAGGTTACTTTTTATATTGATGTCCAAAGGTGTTAAAGAATCATATGGTATGTAAGCTTGCCTTTACAATTATTGCCTTTGAGCTGAAGGCCATCTTGTAATTTTTAAGTTGCATCAGTGGCATAAGGTGAAGCTCCATCAGTTTGATTATGTAAAACTCCATCTCCAGCAGTCAAATCAGGCAAAGTTCCATCAGTAACATCAACCATTAGCATGTTGAAATTGGTATCCAACTGTTCCTTCATTTGTTTTTATTTTTTTTCCCTGCAATTGCCCAATATGAACTTTACTCCTGTGAAGATAAGTGTTTCTCACAATATCAAAAAAGTGATTTTAGACCGAGAAATATGATAAATGTTGTTTGTATGCAGCTATGGCTGCCACAAGCCTCAGTGCAGACAACAGGTGCGGGCATGTTGAAATTCCTACCATTTTCCAGTTAGTCAATCATATGGGTATCGGTATAACTTGTTAAATAGGTTGAAAGTTGATTAAAACACAAATTCAAATTTATACAATATCTTTTTTTTTTTTATGTACATAACAAAATCAATTTATGATATTCATATTACAAATAAATTAAAACGAGAATTATGATAGAGAGCAATTCGTTAATAATTTGGTATTAGTTCGGTTATCATGAATAATTCGGTAATTCAATGCACCAAACGACGATCTGTCTTACAAATATATAGATGATGGTTTATTGCACAGGCATTTTAGATGAATTGGTTAATATCAAATGTCATGCTATCCGCTTCCCCACCCGCTTTCACCTTACCTCCAACAGCCAAGATCCGAAATTTCGATCTACCCGGAAAGCCTGGGAAACATGCATATCCTCCATCCTCTGGTTTGTAAACCGACTTTTCAGGTACTAATATGTACTTCTGATCAGGCACAGAAAGTTTGTTGTTGTCGTTGAACCAGCGCATAACGGAAAATTTGTTTTCGAACGGTTAACCGCCATTTCTGTAATATTTTTTCCAGGCCGTGACGTCATCAGAAATGGGCTTTGCATCACGTGATACGCAGATTCTGATTCTGGCGAGTTAATTTCCGTTCTTCTGACAACCCCATGTACTTTTTATATTTTGATTCGGAAAAGACACTTGTTAACGGTAAATTGAGAAATGTTCTAAGTGGTTTTGAAGTATTGTATGAATTTTCCCTGTTATTACGTCATCCTGGAAATGCGTTTGTGTACCACGTGATACACAAAGTTTTTTTTCTTATATCGTTACAAACAAATGATCGGTAATTCTCGGAGGCTCTACGAGAATGTTCGCAGGTCGAGTTAGACCGAAAACAATCGATTATGTAACGGTTCCCAGCTTTGTAGTCTTCTTGTTTAGCTAGTCGGTGACCAGCCGCGATGGAGATTGTTTACTTCCGGCGACGTTTCACTCGCCGGGCTTAATGTAAAATGGCTCAACAAGCCTAACACGTTTTTTTAAACGCAAAGCAGCCGAAGATGATGAAGGTAAATAAATAATAAACGTTTTCTTACAATTATTAGTCCAGAATCGTAGAGGTCAGTGTAAAAATTAGCTAGCCTAGCAGACGCCTTGTATCACGTAAATATTTCGTCACGGAAAATTTACTCGCTCTTTCAACACAGCTGATTTAACAGACTAGGTACTATAATATAGTATCGTCGGCTTATCAAAACTGAATTTTAGGAGTTTTTTTTTTTTTTGCACCATCCATCAACTAAAGTCTCAGTCAATATTTATATAGTCAATGTTCTTGCTGAAGTTGCCATCCTTTGCTTCAACTCAACTACGTAAATAGCTTAGTATTTGAAATTGATAATCATTGAAAATAAGGGAATAAAAATTAAAAAATAAAATGAAATTGAGTTATTTTTCCAAATAAAAAAATCAACAAGGATTAAAATAAGAAAACATTCTAAAATTTGGGGTTGAAATATGAAAAGGCCAGGAAATTTTTTGATTGACTGCCAACCAAAACAGTTGCTGGCATTTGTCAATGACACAAGGACAGGGATCTATAATTTTTTTAAATTCAGACTTGGGTCTGGTTTTTTTTTTTTTTTTTTTTATCCTTTATAACAGCACAGAAAGTTTTAATTCAGTTATACAGTAACATAATTATATAGTTATTATCCATTTTTCTCCAGGTTCAGGTTTAACTGTTATAATATATTACTTAAACTTTGGCCCATTGTTTTAGAAGAAGACCCCTCAAAATCATGCTTGATGGGTCATGTGGCCTGTTGACCTGAAAATCAATCTGAATCTCTGAGTGGATGGGGTACAGCCATATATTCTCTTGAAAGTTTGTGCCATCTCATAAGTTCATGCTTTTTTGTAAGAGCCTAACACTTTCCGTAACCGACACGGGTGGGGATAGTGTAATATAACCATAAATAAATTACTATCAAATGCAGTTGAAAACAGTGTGGTCACTGTTCATTTGAGGAATATATGTTTACTTTTATCATTTAAGTTTAGTTTAAAATTATGCCCATGTTATTTCTTGATATCATGGGTTGACCATGGTTATGATCTTTGTAAGATGGGTGACAATGGTATTTCATTTCATAACATGATAACACTGTAGAACCATGCTCTAACATGGTCGTAGTAGCAACTCTGACCATGGTATTACCATAGCTAGTGATGTTTTTTCACAGTTGAACCATGAATAACATGATCAGATGCCAATTACAATGAAATGCCATGGTAAACAATTCACATGGGTAACCAGCAGTTTCTCCTTTTGTCTCAATATTTTCTATTCCTAATTTTACACAAATCCTATCTTTAATAACTTCCATTTTGTCATCTGTGGCAGGTTTTGAAGTGGATCACTCTAAAATTTTGCCGTTTGGGAAAGGGTTAAGTAAATAATATTATTCCATATGGTCACCATTCTCACCAATGCAGGGTGAAATTTCAGTGAAATTCAATTTTCACTGGGGTACAAAATAAAATAAGAGAAGAAAGAAAACATGCTCAACTCTGTGTGGCTTCATCCACTAGATTAGAAGCAAAACAATTGGTCAAATAAGGTGTTTTCATATTGTCTAAAGACTCTTAAAACAATTTCAGCTTATCTGCTAATTAACTCCTTACCAAAAGACAAAATTTTAGACTGGTCGAAATTGAAAGTATTTGCATATGACAAAATAAAGGAGGATCTAAAATTGAAATTCGATTGGAAAAGGGTAGAAAACATTGAAGGAGAAGGAGAAAATGCTGGTTACAAGCATTTTCTCCTTTTCCCACAATCTTTTCTAAAGGCTTCTTTCTCAGGGTCATAAAAAGTAGGGATTGTGTGGTAATGCGCCAATAAACAGTTTTAAAAAGCGAAGTCTGAAATTCTGCCTAGAAAAATTGCCAAAGACAAAAAATCCTTCTAGTAAAAGTGACTAAGTCGAAATTCCGCCTATGAGAATCTCTAGAAATATTCAGAGACAATTTTTCCTGGTAATTTTGAAAGTTAAGTTTACTTTTCCGCCTTTACAACACGGATTTTATTTTCCGTCTAAGTTGTTTTCAAATTTCCTGTTAAGATTAAGGCGGATATTCAGATTTTCCTAGGCGGGTTTTTTCACTTTTCCATGTCCGTCTAGCACTGGCAGGAAAATCGGATTTTTTGACAATTTCAGGGCGTAAACCGTCTAAATTCCAGGCGTATTCCTGGTAATATTTTCATACAGGATTCCAAAGAGATCGCTGCCGCGACTCCATACTTATTCATCATTCGATTTGAATTGTCTAGACTTTACTTTTGATACGTTATATAACTTAGTCATTTAAATTTGTCAAGAATTAGTTAAAGACTGGCTGTGAATGGAAAGAAAAAAATGAGTTTGTCACTTGATCTTAAAAAAAACCACTCCCAAAACAATCCATATCCGTATCATCGGGATGTTTTAAACTTTGTTGTGAGGATCCCATTGTCTTGATGTCTGCGGGTGTGAAATTCTTGGATCAAATGTTATCTTAAATTTGAAATAAACCAATTTATATTGAAAAAAGTGTAATGTTTATTATGCAATTAAATGGCCGAATCCAAAGAGTCTATGTTTTTTAGGTTGATAACTGAGAACTACCAATTACAATGAAATCCTTTGCAAGTATTAGATTATTTCTTGTCTTGACAATTCTTACCTCAGTAATGAGAAAAAGCAAAGAATGATTTATATTAAATCCTACCAATTAGGATTAGGAGATTCAGGTATAAAAGACACCAAACTTTGAAAAAGCAAAGAAAAACCTTTACCGGGGGCCGTGGAAAGGAAGATATAACAAATGTATATCGAATTTTTCAACGCTACTATTTTTAAATATCCAGTTATGTTCTAGTTATTAAAATATCCATTACAAAACACCTGTACTCACGATTTTCTTTAATTGAAATGATATCGCTATTTTCGATAATGAAGGAAATGAAAAGAGTCGTGAAAGTTCCCAGGCGGCCATACCTCCTTGGTGACCGACGCATCTGTTCATTGTGGAGTTGAACACCTGACACGCTTACTCATTCGTTAAGATTATTACACAACCCTACCATAACTAATTTTATAGTAATGTATGCAGCCTTAATTTTTGTTTCCATATTTGATCTAAAAGAAAACCACCCCCAAAACAATCCGTATCATCGGGACATTTTTAACTTTGTTGTGAGGCTCCCATTGTCTCGATGTCTGCGGGCGTGAAATTCTTTGATCATTGCCAAGAATCCAAGGATAAATGACTTACCAAAACCGGGGCTTCATCAATCTATCAAGGCGACAGGAGTATCGTCGATACAAGTCTAACATTATCAAGGCAAAGCTAGCTTTACGTCAAACTTCTTCAGGTCTCAAAAATGGATTGAACTTTTAATAGGTATATTGTTATTGTCCTACGCATACAAAAATAATGACAATACATGATGTTGCGAGGGTCAATTTTTTAAATTTCTTAAAATCATCACGACTATGATGCAGTATTGCGGGATTTCTAATTCCTCACCTTTTGGCTATTTAATTTCCGATGCAAATGCAGAACTAAACCGACTGTTGGCTTTTTAAAGATCATAAATACTTCCTAAATAAAATGTCATTATAATTTTTGTAGCATTTTGTATTCTCCGGTCATCTTTCATACCACATACCTCTCTAATCGCCTACCTCCATACCAAAAAACCTCTAATAATTGCCCACCCCAAACTTTGCCAATGGTCACTATTCTAATAATCGCCCAGGTGATTGTTCGAATAAATACGGTAACTACCTACCCAAAATGTATGTTTTCTGTCCTTTGATTTTAACATGATTTGGGGGAGGTTTTCTTCAGCATGGTAAGGGTTAAAAGTTCTAAGTCCATTAATGCCTGGAGAGAATGTGTATGTGGTAGAGTATCATAAGGAAACCATGCATGCAAAATTTGAAAGCTATTTGAGGCCCGTTTACACATTCACGGTTTTCTCTACCATTTGCCACAATTCACCCAGATTTCTCATGGTCACAAAAATCGGGATGGATCAGGATGAACCGTTGCTAAAAGAGGAAATATTTAGTGTCACTACAATTCCAGGAAAAATATCCGCGATATTAGTATGGTGTCTGTAAGGTATTGCTATGGATCAATGATGATTCATGGCGGCAATGCTACAGTCAATGAGGATTAACCACAGTGGCACAACGAATGCTCAAGGTGCTTGTATGGTTCAATACAGTACTAGTACGATTCACAGGGGTAGCCACACGAACCAATTGTGGAGCTATGGAGTGAAGATTCGTAAGACAACAATTTGTGTTGAGTCTTGAGAATTCGTTGTGTCAAAGATTCCATGACTGGCTACGATCTTTCAAGAATAGGCGCGAATATAGCTATGGTGTCAGTACAAATAAGTATAATTCCACTTCAAATAAGGCCACACCCAATAACCACCATGATTTGCCACAATTCACCTTAAATGTTTGAACAGCTTAAACTTCCGTAGCGCTACCGTGGAGTTTCTCGCATCATCACGATTCATCAAGATTCACCATGCTTCTACTTCAAATCACCACGGTACATGATGATTTTACAAATTGTGGCGAATCTAAGCGACACTGTAGCCAAAAATTATAAATGTGTAAACAGGCCTTTACCAGGAGTTCCTCTTTTATCTGTATAGAATCCAGGAGCACACAACATTATTTGACCTATTTTGACCTCGGCTATATAAATTTGTGTATAATGGAGTAGAGTCCAATAAGATGATTTTGGTGTAAAATTAGAATGTTATTAAAACAAGGCATTATGAATTTGGAAAAAAGATTTCCTCCATTAATCTCCATGTAATGTCCAGGATCCCACAAAATAGAGCTCAACTTAATCTAAGAGTAATCATTTTAAGTATTTTGATAGAGTACTTCGTGCTCAGGTGAGCTAAAAAGCAGCTAAGATGATTAACAAGTGTGATCATTTACACAACTTAGCACTTTGTGCTCAGGTGAGCTAAAAAAAGCTATGATCAAATTCCAATACTTGTGTACAGTAGCCAGTAAAGTAATCTTCTATAAGCCGATAGGGCGAGTCCGGTTTAAGCTCTGTGGGGAACGCGCTGTGCTCTTACAACCTGGGGTTATGTGTTCAAGGCACAGGCTCAGCAAATATTCTCTGACAATTGAAAAAGTCATCTTACCATGTGTCATTTTGTGTTTCACCAATGGCCAATAATTGTGCTAAATTACTGTGGCTTATTGATTTATTGTGCATATTGTGTTTAACCCCCTTTCAACAGTACATGCATTTCAATTTTAGCTAGCAAAGCTTAAGTTAAAAGACCATTTTTTGAGGTCTTCTTAGAGTTGCAAATTGCTACTGGAGACTTAAACACTAAATCCATTGAATGCCAACACCATAAAAAGTAGTTCTTATTTCAGGAAAATTGCAAACTCTGCCACTGCTTTTTATGGCCACAAGCATCAACTTTATTCAAATCGTAGACAACTCCTACAAAAGTATGCTATTCAACCATATCCATCCAATCGGGCTTTAGAATCATCTCAAGAAAATAGCTTTGGAAAACGTTGTGGACAATGAAGAAATTGCTTGTAACAAGCAATTTCTTCATTGTCCTCACTGTTTTCTACCCTACAAGGCAAAGTTTTTCTAAATTCCACTAATCATCATAACCTTTGACAAAGAAGATTACTCAATAAAATTATGCTTTGCTAGCTTTCAGTACTTTCAGTACTTTGATTTTCTGTTGTGGCCCTGGTGTACCTAACACTGGTTTCCTGTCATTTTCACATCAGTAACAACCACATCATTCTTTTGGAGCTAAAATCTTTGACTTATGAGCTGAGTGAAAAAATCAAAATCAATTCTAGTGGCTCAGGTATACAGCTAAGTCTGAGTTAACATTTTGTCCTGCTGATTACAAATCCTTTGTTGTTTGCAAAATTTGACCCATTTCAACACAACAAAATTTCAGAAAAGTCCATGAATGAAGCTGCAGACGACAATTTCAAGCTGATGAAATTTTACTATTTTTCGTCATTTTGGATAGAAAAATTGTGGATAATGAAGAAACTGCTTGATAGAAGTAATTTCTTCATTTTCCATAATGTTTTCCATGACTTTTAACTTGAGGGGCGTAAAAAAGTGGGATTGTGTTGGAATGGGTTAATATTGAATTATTATTTGATAAAGAGAGTGATGGTTACTTGATTTGTCTAAACAAATTATTCCCATTTAACCTTTTTTTTAAAACAAGGAAATACAGGGAGGTTACAGATGCTTAAGTGCGCAACAGAGCTATCAGTACTTTGATTTTGTTCCAATAAACAGGATTAACCCCAAATTTCATGAAAGATCACCTTGAATTGATCTGACAGTGCTGTTATTTACTTGGCTCAATAAATTCCCAAGAGAAGAGTTTTAGAAATTCACTTGTCAGAAACAGAAATTCTCTTTTCTATATTGAATCTTTTTCTCCAATATCAAAGGGCTGCTGGCTCTAGCTGCAATTTGTCAATAAATGAAATCAATCTTAGTTGAATTGAATCTTTCATGCTGACTTTTCCATATGAATCATTCCAATGCAATCCTGCTTTTATATGCCCCTCAAGAAAAAAAAAAGGACCGAAATTGCCCTAAACTTGAGAATTTAATGATTTCTCTAACTTTGATGAGCCAAAACACTCTGAACAATTTAGTACACATCCAACAACATAATGCCTTATAATCCAATCCCACGCAATCCCTCCTTTTACACCCCTCAAGAAACACAAGGGCTGTTGGCCCTGGGGCGCTAAACTGAGATAAAGGCTCTTTTTCTTTCAACAGTCTAATTTCATGTTAAGGCTAGGATTATGATACTTTATACATATATAGGTTCTTTACCTGGGGATCAAAAAGTAACAAGGCTTTAGGGCCAATTTGAAAGAAGAAGAAAACTTTTCCTCCCTCTGGATCCATGGGTTATCATTTTAGAAATAAAATAGAAGTCATTGAACTGATGCTTCATGCATATACCCCTCCCCCCAGGGCCTCACCGCTGGGGACCTGAGGGTCATTATTTTAGCTGTTTTGAAAGAGGTCAATATACTGATACTTAGTGTAAAATATTCAAGCTCCACACATTCAGGGTCAAGAGAAGAAGATTTCAAAGATTATTTTAAAATTTCAGTTTTATTGCCATGGCAACTAGAGTTTTTAACAGATTTTAATTTCTTTAGCTATTTTTCAAGGGGACCTAAGGAACGTTTCTGCCAAATTTGGTTCAAATTGGCCCAGTGGTTTTGGAGATGTTGTTTAAAGAATTTGTTGACGGACAACAGGCGCTGGACGGATTTCAGAGAAAGGGTGAATACAATAGCTCATATGAGCACTTTGTGCTCAAGTGAGCTAAAAAAAAATTTGTAAAACATTGTGGAAAATGACGAAATTCCTTGTATCAAGCAATTTCTTCATTTTCAACAATATTTCTATCCAAAAAGATGAACTAATAAGAGATTCAATCAACTTGAAATTGTCGTCTGCATCTTCTTTCAATTTGGACCACTTTAAATAAGTTTTGTGTGGGAATGGGATTACAAAGTCATTATTTTTAAATTTTTCGCTACAAGATATTTTTATACTTGAGAAAACATTGTTGAAAAAGAAGAAAGTGCTTCTGTAACAAGCAATTTCTTCTTTTCAAATAATATTTTCTAACCTGTAGATTGTTTTTTTTTCAAATTGTATCAAATTTTCATTGTCGTCTGCAATCTCTTTCAATTTTGACTTTGAAAAACTATCAGTTATAACCAAATTCAGACATTATGATATACACAAAGCTTTTAATGGGGGTTGACACTTAAATTAAAATTGTCATACTGAATTAAACAATATTTTCAGATGTGCATTAAAATCAAAGGGCTTAAAGTTCTGGAAGCAATAGTTCTGAGTCATTATTTCTTTAAAAATAGGACAACTGCTGTCGAGCCAGAAAAGTTTTGTAGGTATCATGCTCAAGATAAGCACAATTTTAGTGTTTTACCTTGAGATTTGACCTTGAACTTGAAGCTATCCAATTAATTCTTTCAAATGGCACATCTACTCATGATGGAGAACAACTGTGCCAATTTATTTTGAAATCCATCCATAATTGTAGGAAAAATGCTGCGGACAAGCACAATTTTAGTGTTTTACCTTGAGCTGTGACCTTGAACTTGAAGCTATCCAAAAAAGTCTTTCAACTTGCACATCTACTCATGATGGAGAATAATTGTGCCAATTTTTTTGAAATCCATCCATAATTGTAGGAGAAATGCTCCAAACAAGCACAATTTTAGTGTTTGACCTTGAACTTGAAGCTATCAAAAAAACTCTTTCAAATGGCACATCTACTCATGATGGAGAATAATTGTGCCAAGTTATTTAGGAGTATTTGTCTGACAAATTAGGACAGACAGACGGATGGACAGACTGACCGACTTACACACAATCACCAACTTGTCATAGTGACAAATATGTCTTGCTCATTGCAAGTGGGCTCAACAAAAATCAAATTTACTTAACTCCTCCCCCTAAAGCAACCAGTTATTCTGACTTGAAAGGCTTGACACACGGATGATGTAAACTAAGATCAACAAGAAGTGTTTGTGAAACACAATGCCCCCACCGTATATGAGGGTTTTTTTCGCGTTTGACCTTTGTATGTGACCTTGACCATATCAAATGACTTTGACTTGAGGAGATGCGTATTATGGAGATGTATCATCATGCCAAATATGAGCATTGTATCTTGAATAGGCTGGTAGTAATTGGCAATGTTAAGTTTTTTGGTTAATTTTTGCAGACAGACAGACAGATGGACAACGGTAAAACAATATGCCCCCAATCTTTCGATGTGGGGCATAAAAATCACTTATGTGCAGTATTATTTTTGTCAATAACACATGCCAAACAGGAATATTACAGGCTCAAAATAACAAGGGTAAATAACAAGGCCTTTAATTATTGTTGTAAACAAAATGATTCCATAAGAAAGCTGAATCAATGATTGAAAAGTTCTACCAAGATATTTTTTTCCCAATAGTGTGTCTCTTTATTTAACCTTTTCCTGGACAAACCAAGGATTTTACATCACTGTGATTTTATACTTGAGAAAACATTGTGGAAAAAGAAGAAAATGCTTGTAACATGCAATTCCTTCTTTTCCCACAATATTTTTTAACCTGTAGGTTAGTTTCTTTTCAAATTGCTTCAAATTTAAATTGTAGTCTGCAACCTCTTTCAATCTGGACTTGTCTAAAATTTAACAAAAACTGTAAAGGGTTAAAACGACAAAAAACTCGACTTCAGTTGAAAGTCAGAAACCTTTGATTAGTTATAATCAATACTGAAAAGCAAAAAAAAATAAATTATTTTCTTTTTCATAACTTCCTGATCTAACAAATTTATACTTTCAATAACCAAATTTTAAATCAATATTTCTAAAAAAAATTTTATTCTGAATTTTTTATCTTTTCGCAATCCTTATATTGCAGAAACATTGCGGAAAAAAGAAATGGCATGAAATGAGAAAATCTCTTCTTTACCACATTGTTTTCTAGAAAGAAAGACATTTATTTTAACAATTTATATTTAGTTTGGAATTTCCTTTAGTTTGAACTAGTCATATACATAATGTAATTTTGAAAATCAAAGAGGAGGTTCATGAGTCAATGTTCCATCCAGGATTTCTGTACAGGGGGATCAAACCTACCCAAGGGGATGTTCATTTTCTTCTTATTATTAAATTCCTGCGGAATTTCCCCAAAAAAATGAAATAGTTAGGCTACAAATGGGGTTCAACAACCTACCCCAGATTTACCCCTGTTAAATCTGTCACTGATAAGTCAACCGTTACCCGTTCCAACCCAATCAAATTTCAGACCGGTCTAAAATTGAAAGGAATTGCAGAAATCATTTAAGTAATGAAACTTTAGATTTTTTCATCTTACTGGGTGGAAAATTTTATGGAAAATGAAGAAATTGCTTAAAAAAGCAATCTCTTCATTTTACCCAATGTTTTCTTGAGGGGTGTCCAAAAGCGTCATTGTGTGGGATTGGGTTAAACGCCTTGCTGAAAAACCAGTGATGCACAATATCTTTTTTTAACCATGATGCACCAAAAGAAAAAAGATGTCATTGATGATAAGCACGAGATGATAAGATATGTGACAGAACCCTGATAAAGCACTCATTGAATGGCTTAACATCCATTAGTAATTTTTGATTGGTGTCAAATCCCTCGGCCAGTCTGTCATCTGTTACCATGGTAACACTGAGTTTTATTAATTTCATAACCATAAATGGAATGACCTGACACTATTAATTAGTTACCAGGCCAGTTCTTTTAAAACAAGAGTGCCATAATGGCCCTATTGTACCCACTGTAGTTACAGTTTAGAAATATTTAAGAAGGAACACAATTCCAACAAATTTTTGTAGATTCACCTCCTGATACCACATGCAATATAAAACATGGTTTGTCGTTAGATTTTTTTCTTCGTTTTTATGATAACAAATTATTGGTATGCTCTTCCCTAAGGAATAGCTAAAATATAACCCTAGTTGTATCATCCGAATAAATTTTGAAAGATAGAAAATATAAAAAGACTTACTGGCTTAATAGGAATAAAAATAATAATAAAAACAAGATGCACAATGCCCAAGGCGTACATGAGGTTTTTTTTGACGTTCAGACCTAGGTATGTACCATGACCTTGACCTTGACATAAGGCGATGTGTACTATGGAGATGTATCATCATGCCACGTATGAGCATTGTATCTAGAATAGGCTGGTAGTTATTGGCAATGTTAAGTTTTTTGGTTAAGTTTTGCAAGCAGACAGACAGACAGACGGACAACGGTAAAACAATATGCCCCCAATTTTCGATGCTAGGCATAAAAACTAAGTTTCTATGTTAAACAGGTAGGATCAGGCAGAACACAAATCAAACCAAATGAGGTATATCACATGAACAAAAATGTATGCAAAGATTATTCTCCATCAAGTAGTGTCAATAATTTTTCTTTCATCTCTCTATAATCTCTACCTGAAATAAGGCAAATCCTATAATGTAAAATTGCTATCAAAATTTCTTGATAGAACAAGATGTGTTTGTGAAACACAATGCCCCCAACGTATATGAGAGGTTTTTTGGCATTTGACCTTGGTATGTTGACCTTGACCTTTGCATGTGACCTTGACCTTATCACATGACCTTGACCTTGACATGAGGAGATACGCATTATAGAGATGTATCATCATGCCAAATATGAGCATTGTATCTTGAATAGGCTGGTAGTAATTGGCAATGTTAAGTTTTTTGGTTAATTTTTGCAGACAGACAGACTGACAACGGTAAAACAAAATGCCCCCAATCTTTCGATGCTCATAAAAAATCAGGAACAAGGTCTCCAAAAGATTATTCCAGGAAAATCTTCTTGAAATCCTCCCCTGAAAAAGGATCACCTAAAGATCACTCCCACTAAATTTTGTTGAAATCCAGCTGGTCTCTAAGAAGAGGATTCTCAATCTTACACCATATATGGAAACTAAAGCCCTGTCCACAGAAGCCATGACACCCAGAGATTTATGTGAAATTTGGTACTGTACAGTACTTTCTAATAGAAGAATTTTTATAAAGTAAAAGTTTACAAACACTCACACACACTGAAGGACACACAATGGACATAACAGCATTACAATAGCTAGCTGGCTAGTGCAGATAAACAAGATAATAATAATATATGATTGGATAAAAAGTTCTGTATATTTTATATGGTGAAAACATTTGAAAAACCTCTTCTCTTATGATAGATTTCAACCAAACTTAACAGAAACAATCTTTTGATAACTATCTATCAGGTTTTTTGAAGAATTTTGATTTGTTAATGATATTGCTGAAAATCTAGGTAAAGATCACATAATGATACAAGGGAAATAGTTGTGACTGCTTGACTGAGAAGATTTGCTGTGTAAATTTCCCTCCCTTTAACATAAATTGAAATAGAAGTAATTTCTATTTCGTCAGAATTTGTATAACCAATTTGGGAAATTGCATTTGCCCTAATTTCCAAAACTGCCTTTAGCCCAATTTGGTGCTTAAAT
Source organism: Fragum fragum (assembly GCA_946902895.1). NCBI lineage: Eukaryota > Metazoa > Mollusca > Bivalvia > Cardiida > Cardiidae > Fragum > Fragum fragum. The sequence continues at coordinate 13,653,602 of OX336381.1, forward strand.
AGACAAATTTGTAGACAAACTATTTTTAGCTAGCAAAGCGTCAGCTTTGATAGCTTAAGTTAACAGACAAAATTTTGAGGTCGTTTCAAAGTTCAACGGGTGCAAACCGCCACTGGAGGCTTAACCACTAAATGCCTACGCTATAAAAAGTAGTTCATATGTATTTCAGGATATTGCAAACTTTGCATGCAAGTTCATCTCTTGGGTTCTTTAGTTCATTTGAGCACATCGATCAATTTCAAATTGTTGAATATTCTAAAATATTAATCTCTCTCAATAAGTAGAAAACAATGTGGAAAATGAAGAAATTGTTTGTTACAAGCAATTTCTTCATTTTCCACATTGTTTTCCACAACTTTTTTCTTGAGTGGCGTAAAAAGGAGGATTTTGTTGGAATTGGCTCACTCCTTTGATATTTAAACCTCGATTCTTTATCATGATAACGTTTCATAAAAAACATTACTGAGCGAAACAATGCCTTGCTAGCTTACAGTACTTTGCAGTACTTTGATTATATTGCTACTATTTGAATTTCTTTGAAGTGTCAAAGTTTCATCTTAAGTGTGTTCGTTAGAGTTGAATGGTCGATGCCGACAGGTAGGCAGCAAAATATCATTTCATTTTACATGTTTAGAGTTATCAAGAGAGTAAAGGAAAATAGGATGGGCACATGATTTAACCCTTTCCTGTACAAACACGGGATTTTACGTTGCTGCTATTTTCAACTTGAGAAAACATTGTGGAAAAGGGAGAAATTGCTTGTAACAAGCAATTTCTCCTTTTTCCACAATATTTTCTACCACATATGATGGTATCATTTCAAATTACATCCAATTTTAATTGTCGTCTGTCACTTCTTTCAATTTGGACCAGTCTAAAATTTCAAAAACCAGGAAAGGGTTAAACAGCCTACAAGGAGTTTTCACTAGTTTTGTAGGTGTCCACATGTCATGTGACCAACCCATTTGCCAAATCGTGTCAAGTTGTAACCAAGCGAGTAAAGGAAGAGTCTTCATGCCATATAATTATTTTCCAGCTATAGGTTGAAAATACCAATGTTGGGCTAAAAATTATACAAGAATAGGACAGCTTGTCCTAATCTGTCAACATATTGAAAGGTAGCATAGATGCAGGGCATATGATAAGAAGTCTAGACTAATGTAAAACAAACAGGTCACATGGTCAAAGAGTTCTCTAAACCATTGAAAAAAGAGGCTATCTTTATCAACACGTTTGTAGACGCCAGCTTGGAGCAGAGGTAAGAGTGCCATTTACCATGCGAGAGGATATAGGCTCAAATTCTTCTATTTGTTTTCATATTCCTACTTTTTAGCGGTTTTTTTAGGAAAAACCGGTATTTCATATCGATCAACCGGAAACAAGTTCTCACACATTTCTGTTCATTTCCACGCATGCTCATAAACGTGAAGTGAAAATCTATGTGATCACCTCCATCTTGTTTTATCCCTGATGAAGAAAATAACTTACATGCTGAATGCCAACAGCCTCCTTTTAATCATGAATATCCAGGAAAATGGTTTGAAACTTAGTATATCCTTGGTAAATTGTCTAATGAATTGTAAAAATGAGAGAAATAATTTCCTCGCATTTCAAGATAGAATCTAGGTCAGTGGTTAATGGAGTAAGCGAATTCATGTAAACTGTCTGTTAGTGTTTTGACCTAGTAGGGCTGGGCAAATTTACACCCCGTACACACAGTATATGTAACATGTTACAACCCTGTTATATTCAAGCGCCTATTAACCCCATCGAATAAAACACTTTTTACCTCTCGAATTCCACTAAATCTTTGAAACGGACATTAACTACTTCAATTGTGATAATAATATGCTCAACGAAAAAAGAATTGAATGTTAGCTTTGATTTCTTTATCTTTTATCATTTAACCTTTTACCACACAACCACAAATTTTCACGCACTTAAGAAGAAAACTTTGCAATTTATTCAAAATAGCGATTTCGGTAAACAGTAATAGGTCATGATTGATTGAATAGGGTTTAACACAACTTTTAATAGTATTCAATTATATCGGGGCGGGTGTGGCTCCTAACCATGGATTCCTGGTAGGTCACACACCAATTCTACCACTTCATCCTTATTGAGCCACCAGCTGCTCCTCCTACTTAGGTGTACGATTTACTCACTCATATTGATGAAAAATGCTCGCACAAATGAGCGCGGTTACTGATAAACCAGCAAAACCGCTCTCAGGACTTTCAGTCCTTTGATTTTAACCTAAGCTTCATTTATTTTTTTAGGGCTACTATTAACCCTTGTCATGCTGTATTTAACTACCTTACTGAATTGCTGTAAAATCAAAGGGCTGAAAGCACTAATAGAACTTGTTATTCAAAAATCAATATTTCTTTTAGAAATCAATTTCATACACAACTCTGGCAGGAAAAGTAAAAGCAGGCGATGTGGACCAAGATCAATTACAATTACAATTCTTTTATTTCGCTCTGTTCCTTTACAGAAAACAAGAGGTAAATGTACAATCATGAAACAAAGTGTCAACGAGGCATATATATATACATGTACATGCAATGTAGATAGATGAGTTTACAAATAAATAAATGAATTGATAAATTGTTAACGCATTCCGTACAGATTGTTGTGTTTCAGTTACAAGAATCGTTGGTAGATAGGAAGAAGATACTGATGTCCAGTATTTTCTTCCTTTCCATCAACACTCCTGAGCTAAAGTCTTTTTTGTTATCTTTAAAGGATTTCACTTAAGATTTTGCAAGTTTTCTCGTTCTGGGAATGATTAAATAAAGTCAATTTTAATTATTTCTAACTATTGGTAATACTCAATTTTTTCTCAGAAATGTTCTACAACATTTGTAATAAATTTGCATAGATTGATAAGTACTACTTTATTTGTGGTATTTAATAGCAATTCAAATTATTATGTGCAGGCTGATCTTGGTCTATGCCTCCTGCCAAAACTGAAATATTCCGGGTTCAGCATTAAAATGATTAAAAGCTGTTGTACTTTTATAAAGCAAATTTTGTTGTTGTTGTTGTAATTTATAATTATTTGCATTGTCTTAAGTTTTCACGTGTTGAAAATTTGTATAAGCACAAAATACAAGATTGTAAGATCTTGACAAAATTGAATTAAGACCTTGTTGTTCATTTTGCAATAATATTTAAAATAAGTTCTAATTAACTTTTACCTAAGGGTTAATATATAAGGTCCAAAAGGTTCAAGCCCTGATTCTATCAGCCGAAATTGGGCATCAGGATATTGTCTAGGAAAAGAATTGAATGTTACCATATATGGGAGTCTATATGATTAACCTATCACCCATGTAACACTTTGCTACACTCTCTTTAAGACTAATCTTGATCTGCAGCAAAATAAAAAAAATCATGGAAACTGGACCTAAAATTTGTTGAAAGTACAATATTGAGGGGTAAGTGCAGAAAAATTGTGAGCTCCTATATATTCATGACACTCAATGCATCATCAGTTTTTTGTTTTTTTAGACTGTCAAAGATTCAAAGAAGTTGCAGGGTAATTCTTAGTTGATAAAACTCTAAAATCTTTGACTTTTCTGACTCAAAACATTGATAACAAAATCATTTTTCTTTTCTTCATTAAGGGGCATCAAAAACAGGATTGTATTGGAACGGGTTAAAATAGTTTGGATATCAAATCAGCTTAAAATCATGTAGAAAACACACGATAGAGACGCTAAAAAACTTGACGAAAATAATTAAAAGACAGAAATTTGTCAAAGACAGGGATGTCCCCACTTAAGTGCTAGCCACATGACCTTCAGTTGTGACCTTGGATTTGGGATAATCTTTTTCCCATGATATGAGTACTCATAAAAGGGAACAATTGTGCCAAGTTATTTTGAAATGTAGGAGATGTAATTAATGTAGAAGATATGCTCCGGGCAAGAATTGGACACTCCATTAATACACATACACATATGGGCCACCGTCACTGAGCTCAGTCTGTAGCACATCAGACTCTTAATCTTCGATAATGGGATGTCATGGGTATCCAGCGTCTGCACATATTTTTTCAGACATTTGTCTTTCACCAATGGGTTGACAAACATAAACCTAAGTGGGATAGCAGCTGGAGACTAGGAAAGGATATAGTGGTAGTACTGGTGTGAGAAATACCAGGAATCCATTGTCAAGTACTCCAGCCACCACAATATGACTGAAATACTATTAAAAGTGGCATTAAACCCCATTCAATCAATATAAAGATACAAATGAAAGTAACTATATAAATCTTTAACAATCAGATGTGGGGGGGGAGAATAAAAAAATATTTTGATTAAACCATTTTCTGTATGTATACACAATTGATAAATGAATTTAATATTTATGTGCTGAGTAAATACGTTTTTGAGCCTTGGAATAACCCAAACAATTGAAGAAGAATTTTAAGAAAGAAAATTTGCGAAAAGGAGAATTTACTAGTAACAAGCAATGTCTCTTTTTCACAAGATGTTCTCAAGATGGTATCTACTCTGTTTTCCCTTCCATTTTCAGTTTGTAACCACTTAAAAATATCATCTTCTTCTGATTTAGAATTTTGCAGATCAAAGGGCCGAAAGAATTGGAATATTTATAATGTGTCAATATCTTATTTCAATCCTTTCCTATTTTTTGAAATTTTAGACTGGTCCAAATATAATGAGGTTGCAGACCACAATGAAAATTGGATGTAATTTGAAATAAAATCATCCCATATGGTAGAAAAAAATTGTGGGAAAAAAGAAAGTGCTTGTTACAAGCAATTTCTTCTTTTTCCACAATGTTTTATCAAATATAAAATCCTGGGTTTGAACTTGAATGGGTTAAGAATCATATTCTTTAAGTAATTCTGATTTTAAAGACCTGTCCCACAAGAAAAGAGAAATGGGAAAAATTGTGTAAAATGAAAGAAAATTGCTTGCAACAAGCAATTTCACAAGCAATTTCTTCCTTTTACCCAATGTTTTTCTGCCCAGAATGTTGAAAAAAAATCTAAATTTCATAAACATTAAATTGTTGTCTGCAACTCTTACCACTTTGGACCAGTCTAATATTTTGCTATCTGGTAATGGGTTAAGCATAGCTAACATAATGTAATAGCTCACCTATGTCTTAGGGAATTTTGTACAATACTATTATGCTGGAAGCAGCAACAGGCAGAAATGTACAATGCCCTCTATTTAACCCTTTCCTGTACAATCACTGGTTTTAATGACCTTGTGATTTTATACTTGAGAAAACATTGTTGGAAAAGAAGAAAGTGCTTGTAACAAGCAATTTCTTCTTTTCCAACAATGATTTCTACCCTACTGAATGGTTATTTTTCAAATTAAATCCACTTTGAATTTTCATCAAAACCTTTGAATTTGGACAGGTGTACAAAATTTGAAACGGGAAAGGGTTAACAGGCCAACTGCTATCAAGGCCTAGCCATCTAACCCCAGTCAGGTCAAGAATAGTGATTGATTGAATGGGTTAAACAGTCACATTTAATAGTGTTTCTGTCATAAGATGGTGGTGTTCATGGTATACCTTGTATTTTTCATAAAGTTCTACCACATCCTTTAGAGCCTCAAAGATGCTCATACCATTTAGGTTTACAATTATCCACCTATCGGTTGGAGACAAATATCAGAAAGGATTATTAGCCATGGCCAGGGATATAGTGAAGCTAGGACCCAATATTTTGGACCCCAACATAATGTATAATTCAAACACAAGTAATTTTGAAATAGTTTGAACCTAAATGTCTTAATGCTTAACTTAACTCCAAAATGAAATGCAATATTCTAGATGTGAAAGTGATTTGTAATGTACATCAACTCCATTATAAAGAGACGAACACAATATTTTTTGTTTTCATGGAGATGAAAAAACTTATCACACTATATGGACATGTGAATTGGATTCATATGTTACTGCGATAAGTTTTTGTTTCATACTTCCATGAAAAAAATACTCTCTTTATTTCTTACAATTTAATGATATCAAGGTAAAGCAGCAAATATATTACAAATTTGATACATTTTTTGTGTACAAGCATAAACAAGAGGGCCAGTTTGGCCCTGTAGTGCTCACCTGAGCCGATGACTATAGAAGTAAAAAGCACGAGTGACCTTATCTTGTCCTAACCAGACTTGTTATTGAAGTCTTGTCTCAGAAATTAAACTAGAAATAAATTCTTATCACGTTTCAAGATATTTATGCAGGAAGTATACTGACCTAGAGAAAGGAAGGTTATTATAAGATCTGATCTAGTGAACTACTTTCTTAACCATGTGACCCAATATCAAATGTCAAAGAGATCATGGAGACAAACATTCTGAACAAAAATGTAAATTCTTTGATACAAACAAATTATGGCCCTATATTGAACACAAAGTTTTTTTGAGGTTTTAACTTACGACCTTGTTTTTAGCCCCATGTGAACCAATATACATGTATTTAACTTGACTGAGATATAATGGAGAAAATCATTCTGACAAACATTCAAAACATTTGAGCCAAAAATGTAGCCTCTAGAGTGCACACAAAGGCATTTTATGATTTGATCTTGTGACCTAGTTTTTGACCCAATATGAACTGATGTCCCACTTGATTGAGGTATCTAACAGACAAACATTCCGACTAAGTATCAAAGTATTTGAGACAAAAATCTAGCCTCTTGATTGCACAAAAGGTATTTCTCAAGTATGACCTAGCGACCTAGTTTTTGAGACCATGTGACATTAAGTTTAACTTGTCCAAGATCTCATGCAGCCAAACATTTTGACTAAATATATTTGAGCAAAAAAAAAAAAGGTTTTAGAAGATTTGACAACATCACCTAGTTTTTGACCCCACACTATCCATTTTAAACTTGTCCATGATCTTATGAAGATATGCTGACCTAGTTTCAAGATATTTGAGATGAAAATGATACCTCTAGAGTGCACAGAAGGTTTTTCAAAGATTTGACCTGATGACCTAGTTTTTTACCTCACATGACCCATCTTCAAACTCATCTGAGACACAATGTAGACAGACTTTCTTATCAAGTTTCAAGACATTTGAGGCAAAAATGGGACCTCAAAATACACACAAGGTGGAAGTTGATGCTAGACGCCAGACACAGCCTGATAACAATAGCTCTCCATGATCATGTAGTGGTCAGGTAAGCAAAAATTAGCTGCATGCTCAAAATTTTGTTCACGGAGGTATGAATAACTTTTTCGGCCATGCAGAACCCTAGTTTTTGATAGATGAAACTAACCAAAAAATTATTTTGCAATGTTCTTGAGTCTGTGTCTTACAGTAAATAACATCTCATATGAATAATTCAAGGCAATAATTAGTCTTTCTCCAAAACAAATCATGAAGAGCTCTCTTACTTTAATCAATCATTTATGATCAATTATTTTATAAATAAATAGGAGACATATCAATTTGGGAAGGAGACATATTGTATTAACCCATTACGAGACACCAACATTTTAGACTGATCCAAATTCAAAGATGTTGCAGACGACAAATTTTAGTTGACGAAATTTCAATTATTTTACTTTTTGTGCAGAACATGTTGTGCAATGCGTTAAATGGTGCATACATATTGCAGAATGGGTCGATAATCGTAGACCTATGTGGGATAGCAGCTGGAGGCTAGGAAAGGATGTGATGGCGGTACTGGTGTGAGAAATACCAGGAATCCATTGTTAGGTGCTCCAGCCGCCGCGATATGACTGAAAGATTGTTGAAAGCGGCGTAAATCCCCATTCAAACAAACATATTGCAGTCTTTCAAAAGACAATAATTTAATTTTTAGTTTTGTCCATCAAAAACGGGCATTCTGATTGGTCAAAAAAAATTATTCATAACTCCATGAACAAAATTTTAAACACGCAGCGATTTTGTATGCTTCAACACAAAATAGTCCCATACAAAAAGGTATCAAAATTTGTAAAGATTTGGGGTTTTTTGCTCAACGCTATTAAATCATAAGAAATGAAGGGAATATTTTTTGTTTTCATGGAGGTATGAACCTAAAAACCTAATCACACAATGTATGAATCGGCTTCGCATATTCATACAGTGTGATAAGGTTTTTCGGCTCATACCTCCACGGAAACAAAAAATATTCTCTTCATCTCTTAAATGAAATAACTTTTTAACCTAGAATATTTTTAGGATTAAATGCATATTTTACTCAACTACACTACTCATGGGTATCCCACTTTTTGAATTTTGAAACCCTGAAGACATTATAGTGGAATTTTTTTTGTAAAAAGTAGAAACTACTTGTTTTACTGCTTTTCTCACAATATTTTCTTCCTTATTTAAGCACTTATTTTCCAATTTTAAGCTGACTAGAAATTTTGCTGCAAATTATTTCATTGTCTGAACTATTGTTGTTTGAAAATAGGTTAGAACCATTTATATGGTATATTATATTTCTAAATAATAATTGATGGTTTAATGATATTTAGAAATAGGTAACAAAGTGGCAAATTTTCATAAGATACATTGTCACACTGCTTGATTTCGACTAGGGAAGGGAATTTAAATAAAAGTTTGAAAAGAAACAAATGGCAATTAATGACAAGGTATGGTTCTTTTGCATGTTATTGTGATCATGAAGATACTTGATCAAACCTATATTCTTTCAGAGAATGTCATGGACAAAAAAACCCAAAAGGCAATAACTAAAAAATAAGCATGGTAGTCATGGTTCTGGTGCACTACACTTTCTCTTAGTGAGAACTATCCACGCATTTAGTTTCATTATCATACCTTTTATACTTTCAGAGATATGCTATGGACAAAATTCAATGACAAAGGGAAATAACTAAAAAACAAGTATGGTGGAGTAATGGTTCTTATGCACTGCACTTCTCCTTGGTGAGATCTATCCACAAATATTGTATCATGATCATACCTTTACTTCTTTCAGAGATATGATATGGACAATATTCAAGTCTGAACAAGAGTGCTATAGTCACAATAATATACGCCACCACTTTGCTGCTGTTTCACGAAAATAATAGTAGACACTACTTATTTTGACAGAACCAAATTCAAAACATTTGCAGACTACCTTTTTAAATTGTCAAGTTCAAACTGTTTGTTATGATTGATTGATTGAATGGGCCCAGAGACTAAGTGTCAAGGGGCATAACTCTTGCAAAAATCAATGAACCATAAAATCCTTTATCCATGTATACCTACAAATTATGGTGATGACATTGACCAAGTTTCATTTAAATCAAGAAAAAAAGTTAGGAGGAGTTTAAGGGGGCATAAGTCAGGGAAAAATTAATGAACCATAAAATCCTTTCTTCATGCACATCTACCAATTCAAGTGATAACTTCCACCAAGTTTCATTTAGATCCAGCCAGAAACCTAGGAGGAGTTGCGTTCACAAGGCTGCAATTTTAATAAGCCCCAGAGACTAAGTTTTAACCGGGCATAAAAAGGCAAAAATCAATGAACCATAAAATCCTTACTTCATGCACATCTACCAATTAAGGTGATAACATCCACATGGTTTCATTTAGATCAAGCCAGAAACTTAGGAGGAGTTGCATTCACAAGGCTGCAATTTCAATAAGCCCCAGAGACTTAGTTTAAAGGGGGATAACTGAGGCAAAAATCAATGAACCATAAAATCCTTTCTTCAAGCACATCTACCAATTCAAGTGATAACATTGACCATGTTTCATAAAGATCCAGCCAGAAACTTAGGAGGAGTTGCGTTCACAAGGCTGCAATTTCAATAAGCCCAAGAGACTAAGTTTAAAGGGGGATAACTGAGGCAAAAATCAATGAACCATAAAATCCTTACTTCATGCACATCTTCCAATTAAGGTTATAACATTGACCATGTTTCATAAAGATCAAGCCAGAAACTTAGGAGGAGTTGCTTTCACAAGGCTGCAATTTCAATAAGCCCAAGAGACTAAGTTTAAAGGGGACATAACTAAGACAAAAATCAATGAACCATTAAATCCTTACTTCATGCACATCTACAAATTTAGGTGATAACATTGACCAAGTTTCAAAAGGATCCAGCCAGAAACCTAGGAGGAGTTACATTCACAAGGCTGCAATTTCAATAAGCCCAAGAGACTTAGTTTAAAGGGGACATAACTAAGGCAAAAATCAATGAACCATAAAATCCTTACTTCATGCACATCTACCAAATCAGGTGATAACATTGACCAAGTTTCAAAAGGATCCAGCCAGAAACCTAGGAGGAGTTGCGCTCACGAGAAAAGTTGGTGTATGTATGTACATACATACGGATTGATGGACGGACGGATGGTCGGACGGATGGTCAAGTTCAAACTGTTTGTTATGATTGATTGTTCGGATAGACGGACGGACAGACAGAGAAGATGACGCCTCCGGCGGCGTACAAAAACAAATAAAGGGCAGTAGCCCCTCAAAAACTATGGTAGAGTTATGGTTGTTGTTCACTGCACTTATACCCTTTATTAGATCTATCCAGACATAAAGTTTTGTGATCATACCAGTCCTATTGTACTTTCAAATGTATGAAATATTAGAATTTGCAACTCTCCAAGTCAAAAAAAAAAATTTCCAAAGCTTTTATATTTAGGAGTGTTTAAAAGTATTATTGCGTGGGAATGGGTTAAAAATTTGATCAACTTAAATGCCAGTCTATAATTGTATTGTGTGGGACTGGGTTTATCGACAAACAAAAAAGTTGGATGTTTTACAGACCCGTTTTTGTCAGGTCAGGGACAGAAGTACCTGCTGATATGCTATATACTTCATGTATCTTGTTTCATTCTTTTGGAGCACTGGCTAAAGTGTCAACTGTTGATTCATACTAATTTAACCCTTGTCATGCTGAACCTTGAATATTCTGGTTTCAGCAGGAGGTGTAGACCAAGATTAGCCTGTACATAAGTGCAGTATGATCTTGGTCTACACATCCTTCTTGTACTTTTCCAGCCAGAATTGTTCATGAAATTGATCTATAAAGAAATATTTTCTTTAACAGCAAATTCTATCAGTGCTTTCAGCCCCTTGATTTTACAGAGATTCAGTAAGGTAATTTATACAGCATGACAAGGGTTAATGACGTCGGCTTCTTTTCCTATACAAAACTGGGATTTTAAGTCGCTGTGATTTTGTACTGGAGAAAACATTATACTGGAGAAAACTTCCCAGGTGTCCTATAACAAGAGGACCATGATGGTCCTAAATCACTCCCCTGAGTATGATGGTTCATGATATAAACAAAATAGCAAAGACCTCTGTCTAATAATTTTGGAGAATATGTTTAAGGATTTCTCTTTTAATCCTAGGTATATTGATGATCCCACCATAAAGCACTAATTTCCGGAATATGGTAATGCTTTGAAGGATAAGACATCAATACATACCAAGTATAAAAGCTCCAGGCCTAATGGTTTAGGAGAAGAAGGTTTTGAAAGATATCATTATTTATTTTTAACTAAAATTAGGGACCCCACAGAAAAGGGCTAATTTTCTGAATACGGTAATTCTTGGAAGTATTTTGGTAGAGAGTCAATAGTTGATGATTGTACCTAATATCAGAGCTCTAGGCCTAATCTTTTGGGAGAAGAAGACTTTAAAAGATTTCTTTCTTAATTACTTTGTAAAATCAGGGATCGCACAGAAAGGGCTAATTTTCAGAATACAGTAATTCTTTGAAGTATTTTGGTAGAGAGTCAAAAGGTGATGATACACACCAAATATAAAAGCTCTAGGCCTTAAAAATTTTTCAAAGATTTCCTTCTTTATTCCTTTGTAAAATCAGGGATGGCACAGAAAAGGGCTAATTTTCAGAATACGGTAATTCTTTAAAGTATGTTGGTAGAGGGTCAATAGATGATGATATATACCAAATATCAAAGCTCTAGGCCTTATCAATGTTTGGGAGAAGAAGATTTTCAAAGATTTCCTTCTTTATTCCTTTGTAAAATCAGAGATCACACAGAAAAGGGCTTATTTTCAGAATACTGTAATTCTCTGAAGTATTTTGGTAGAGGGTCAATAGGTGATGATATGTACCAAATATCAAAGCTCTAGGCCTTATGGTTTTGGTGGAGAAGATTTTTTGATAATTGTTATTTTGACGAACAGACGGATGGACAGACAGATGGACAGATGGACGCCAGACAATTACCGATCACAATAGCTCACCTTGAGCATGTTGTGCTTAGGTGAGCTAAAAACCTGGGATGTTTCTTTTACTATACAAACCTGGGATTTTTAATTGCTGTGATTTTATACTAGAGAAAACACCGTGGAAAAAGATGGAATTGCTTGTAACAAGTAGTTTATTCTTTTTCCATAATATCTACTATCATATAAGATAGCTATTTTTTTTAATTGTACTTACTTTATGATGCCGTATGCTATTCCGCTATGAATTCGAACAAATCTAAAACTTTGGGAAACAGTAAAGGTTAAAGCCCAATTCTTTCATAAATAAATGCTTTGTACCTAGAAGCAAAGGACACATCCAAGTTACATGAGCAGCTGGTGTGTTGGTGGTAGCTGCAGAAGCTACTTGGATTTATTACAGTGCCACATGCATTATTGTTGTTTGATGTTAAAATCATTCAAGGGGTGAGGAAAATATTTTTAATTTTTAATTAGGTATGAAAATAAAAAATATCTAATTAGTGACTTCTCTTTTGAAAAGCCACTTGGCATTTTTTCACCAGTTTGAGACAGCTTTTCTATTTTTATTGAACTAATTTGTAAAAAGAGTAAAAAATAGGTCTGCACTCAAATGTATAATAAAAGAGGTATGCAAAAAAAAACCTCAGCTTAACCCAGCCAGAGATCTTTGTCTTTTGGGGTAAAAAACATTGTACATAATGATGGATTGTGTGGGAATGCCGGTTTTAAATCCCCATACATGACATTATAACTTAACACATTCCCACACAATGGCCCTTTTGGACACCCCAAGAAAAAAAAGCTTTGGAAAAATTAAGAAAAATGAAGAAGCAATTTCTTCCTTATCCACAATTTTTCTTACCCCCCCCCCCAAAAAAAAAAACCAACAATATTTCATTGCCTAAATTTTTTCGTCTGCAACATCTTTGAATTTAGACCAGTCTATAATTTTCTTGTGTGGTAATGGGTTAAGTTGTGTAGAAATCATAGTTAATAATAATCCTTTAATGTCTTGTTTTTTTTACAGACTACAATTCTGTTTAATAAAATCATATAAATATCAGTATAATTATAAATACTGGAAGATTATAAGATTGTTGTTTGTTTATTTGTATGAGATTTAACGCAGCTTTGAGTGAACTTTCAGTATATCACAGTAAAGTTCACCTATTCATGTATTTCCTTGGTTACTGAACACTGTGGTGGAATTCAGTCATTTCCTCTCTCTCAGGATTTGAAAACATCTTCACTGTTCACTTAAGCTTATAGATTTCCTTGCAATCGATCTAAAACAAATTAGTATAAGCTAAAAAGTAAGTGAAATAAAGAATCTTATCATTAAAAACTTCCTGTTTAATGTTTCAGTTAAGGATTATGTTACAGGCCAGAGTGCAGCTTTGTGCCTTGAGACCCAGGTAATAGTTTTAGCAATTTTAACCCTTGTCATGAGTGCAGTCTGATCTTGGTCTAAACCTCCTATCTATCCCTTTAAAACCAGAGTTGTTTAACTAATTAATTTTCTATAGAAATATTTACCCTCATTAAGGCCTTCCAGTACTGTCAGTCCTTTGATTTTAATTCAGCATGACATGGGCTAACTCTTCACGTGCAGGCTGATCTTTGTCAAGACCTCCTGCCAAAACAGGTCATATTCCGGGTTCAGCATGACAAGGGTTAAGGGCAAAGGTGTTGCTTCATGCCAAATATCAAGGCTTTTCACCAATCATTTTGTTCAGGGGAAGAATTTTTCTTTTCAGTATTTCACTTTTATTGCCATAACAACCACAGTTTTATTGGATTTTAATTCTTCTAAAAGGATTTAAAGGGGACCATTAATCAATAATAACACCAGAACTTGGTCCAATTGGCCCATGATAAATTAGGGAGAAGATGTTGTGTTTTTTTTTTAACAAAAAACTCATTTATTACATTCATGAGCAGATTGATTTTATGCCTCCAGTGCTAAAGCCCCCCCCCCCCCAATTTTTTTTTTTTTTAAAAATCCAGGATTAGTAATGTTTAATGATTATTTAAAAGAAGGGATCCTTAACCACTTCTGAAACATTGTTCTTAGATTTTCACACCCCTAAAAATTATACAGAGGAAAGCATTGTGAGAAAATTAGAAATTTCTTGAAACAAGCAATTCTCCTTTACTGAAAACTTGTTCTATCCTATGAAGAACACATTTTACTGTTGTAAGTGACATTGAATTGTAGTCTTCATCTGCTTTAATCCTTTACTGTATTGCAAAGTTTTAGAACTGAATAAATCCAAAGGTTTTGCAGACATTGATTTTAAGTCACTTTTATATGTGTTTTATGTGCAGGCTGATCTTAATCTTAACCTCCTGCCAAAACAGGAATATTGTGGGCTCAGCATGAAATTAGGGTTAAGTTTTACCGTCACAAAAGCCATCTAAAAGTCAACATTATAAATCTAATGACAATAATAATTTAAATTTCTTTACAATAAAAGTACTTCTTTAAAAAGCTCTTGTAAATCTTATTTGACAAGTCATACTAATACAAACACCTTAGTACAAAGGAGTTTAGAAAGTTTTAAACTGAAGTCTGTCAAAATATTTAGTCCAAATCCTTTGGTAAATCTATTTACCAACACCCAATCACTTTGACTGAGTTGTAATAAAACACAATTTTTTCTTGTGTTCAACATTAACCCAGGCTTGTCATGCTGAACCCAGAATATTCATGTTTGGGCAGGAGGCATAGACAGAGATCAGCCTGCACTTACATACAGACTGATCTTAGTCTACGCCGCCTGCTTGTCCCTTTCAAGCCACAATATGACAGAAATACTGTTAAAAGCGGCATTAAACCCCATTCACTCAACTGATTTTCCCTTGATTGGCTGATTAAGGCAGGTTTGTTCAAAGTTATATCAGGGATATCGACCCAGTTCTGCATACAATGAAACACTTTTTAGATTTACAGACAGACTAGCTAATGACTTATAGAAATTGCAATATTGACATAAAACAAGAAATAGGTTGTCCAGGGACAAGATGTCGATCCCGCTAATTTGTACAGAGATGTGGTGCACAGAATTTTTTTGTTTTAAACTTTGACCCTGATCTTGGAAATATAACAACAAACGTTTTGCATGAGACTTAGCATTCATCATGAAGAACATCCTTGCAAAGTTATTTTCAAATCCATCCATAAATGTAGAAGTTATGATTTGGACAAGGTCAATTTTGTTGTTTGACCTTCAACTTGACCTTGGAGGTTACAACAAATGTTTTACATGACTTTTGCTCTCATCAATAAGAACAACTCCGGACAAAAATCCAGATGGACGGACGCATGACACACATAAACACACTTACACTTAAGCGAAATTGTGACAACTTTGTCAGGCTCACCATGCTCGGCAAAAACGAAACATATCATATCTAAGACCTCCAATGATGCATCATTTACATCAAAAGCTGAATGTTGAGAGTTCAGAAGGTTGATATATAATTAATAGAAATAAAAACAACCTTGCATCTTTTCAGATCCCCCATTAAACATTAACCATATTTGGACTTCTTAAAGGTAAACTAAAGGCCATTTATTTAGTTCCTCTAAAGATGTAAAAAACACCAGAAATTATTACTAATTTGACCATAATTATAGTCTCAGAACTAATTCTTCTAATCCTTTTACAGAATTTACTAGGTTCAGTTTAACCCTTGTCATATTGTACAAATTACCTTACTGAATTGCCATAAAATCAAAGGGCAGAAGGCACTGAAATAACTTGTTGTTCAAAAATCTTTCAGAAATCGATTTCGTAAACGATTCTGACAGGAAAATTACAAACAGGAGGTGTAGACCAAGATCAGACTTATGTGCAGGCTTATCTTGGTCTACATCTCCAGATAAAACCGGAATGGGTTAATAACAGGCTATTGTTCAAATTTCTATCACATGATCAAAATGGTTTGACAGACAGGTATAAAAACAGAGTGAAAAGGTGATTAGACAATTAACCCGAGGCCAAATGACAAAAATTTAGTCTTGTCCAAAATCGAAAGAGGTTAAATCATAGATGGCAATTTTATTGACTGAATTTTGAACATCTTTTTTTATGGTGAAAACATTGTTGTAAAATAAAAAAATTGTTTGTAAAAAGCATTTTTTTTAATTTGCCACATTGTTTTCCATAAATATTTTCTCTAGCCTTGTAATTCAGTGGGGTTGTGTGGGAGTGGGTTAAAGGTCAATGAAGACTAAAGGAACTATGGCAGAAATATTATAACGATGATGATTTGTAAATTTTTCCAAGTCAACTTTCTTCAAAGGGAAAAATTTAGATTGTGTTTTAGGTCACAAAGATTAATTTTAATAAATCTCATCTTGACTTTTGACCTAGGCATAATATCATAATCCTATTTGCAGAAAACATATCAAATACATTTTCATCTCCATGAATGGACAATTTCAACAATCAGGAATAGACGTCCAAGGAACAAACAAATTTGACCTTCAAGTGAGACCTTGACCTTGAACTATACTAAATATTTCAAAGAGCACAGAACTTCTGATGATAATCAAAACCATATATGCTTCAAGAGCTTCATACAGCTATGCCTTACGTTAGGCTGTTGAGGGATGGATAATGAAGAAAAATTGTAAGTAAATAATCAAGCATGATTCACACTAGAAAGCCTGCCAAATAATTCATCAAGAGCAATAACCTTGACCTCTTTCCTTTAACCCATTACTAAACAACAAAAATTTAGACAGGTCCAAGTTCAAAGAAGTTTCAGACAACAGTTTCAGGTTGGTAGAATTTCAAGTGTCTCTGTCATTTTTGGAAGAAAACAAAGTAGAAAATAACGAAATTGCATTTAACAAACAACAAGCAATTTCTTCATTTTCCACTTTGTTTCCCGAACTACCTGAGGGGCTTTAAAAGGTGGGATTGTTACAAGCAGTTTCTCCTTTTCTTGCATTTTTTTCAAAAGCTTTATTTCTTCAGTGCATAAAATTATAAGATTAAGTTGTAATGGGTTAAACAGTTACTACTCATGATGGAGAACAAGTGTCCCAAATTAATTAGCACAAATGTATGAAACATGCAGAGCACATCTAAGATCAAGTTGAACATTTGACCTTGAGCCTTTACCTCAACCTTGGAGCAATCAGAAAATTACTTTCAAATGGCAATTATTTTATCCAAGTGGATAAGAATAGTGTCATAAGTTATTTTGCAAATAAGAAATCTATGAGATGAAGTCATGACAAATTCTGACAGACAGAAGCACTTGACCCATTTCCACACAATGACACCTTCTGACGCCCCTCTTACTAAGAAGCACAATCGAGAAAAAAATGTGGAAAATGAAGAAATTGCTTATGACAAGCAATTTCTTCGACAAGCAATTTCTTCATTTTCCACAATGTTTTCAAAAAGACAAACAAATTTCAAAATCCATTAACTTGAAATTGTTGTATGCAGCTCCCTTTAATTTTGATCAATCTAAAATCTCATTACATGGCAATGTGTTAAAAAGTGACAGCTGTCTTGATGACTACATTTGGAGGATTCTTAGTTATCTCTGTTGATGGCATAGATTGCTCCTTAGATAGTGAACAATTGGTTCAGAGTTAATAATGAACGAGATATCACAAAATGTTAAAGTTTTTAATATCACACACTCAAACGATGATGATCAGACTATAATAATATCTCAGGTATTCTCTGAAATCAGCTAAGCTGATAAAACTTTTCTATAAATAAAGCATAATTATTTCAATTGACATTAAAGACACTTTAAACAGTATTTCAGGCATTATGTCGAGCTGGAGCAACTAACCATAGAATCCTGGAATTCCTCACACCAGTACTTACTGCATGCATCCTTTCAGAGCTCATTCCACTTATGATTAATAAAATGTAGGCTTAACAATAGGGACAAAAAACTGACCTTCAGTTGTGACCTTGACATAAGTTTTATCTAGAACAAGAGCCATGTCGGACATGGCCATCCCTGCCTTAAAAGCTTGATAATAAACTGAAGCCAGTTAGATTTAGGCTTCTTGTGCACTGCATTTCTTCTCAATGTAAGTTTGATAATAGCTATTATACTTTCAAAAGATATGCTCAGGCCAAAATCTAAGTCTTTAAAACAAGAAAGAGCATTAGCTCCAAAATTATGCCAGCAAGAGTTGTGGTTCTTGTGAAGTGCACTTCTCCTCAATGAGATCTATTGACCTATGAAGTTTCAAGTTAATAGCAATTATGCTTTCAATGATATGCTCCCATAACTATATCCCCTTCGCCAAAACGGCCGGGGAACAAAAATTGGTCTGAATGTCCAAAGTACTTAAAGATCTAAAAGATTTGGCCAATTTAAAAAGAATGTACCAGATCTAGGACAATTAATATCCCCTCTGGACAAAATCCTCTACTGTGTTTTTTGACAAGGCGAACATTATCCCCTTCCCAAATTAAACAGGGCGAACATTAGCCCCTTTGATAGTCTGACAGGGCGGACAATATCCCCTTCGTCGTTTTACTATTGCGGACAAAAGCCCCTTTCTGAAATATATCAAAGACCCATTTTTAAGATACTACTGACGACCATGCTTTGTACATATAGCTCAAACAAAACTGTAACTAGCATGTTTTTGTCTCATACCAACAACATGTATAAGAAAATAAACTAATGTCAATTTAAGGGTACTAATGTGGTTCGCATTTGGCATGTTCTAGCTTGTAAGTCATATTGGCAAACGGGGCCTGGGTAATCATCTAATCCAAAAGACAATAAGTTTGATCAGCACAGGGCTCAAACTAGTGATCGTGAGGTTTGAAGTCAAGTGCTTTACCAAATGACTACGGGTTTGAACCCTGGGCTGACAAAACTAACAGCCATACTGTACATAGCAATTGAAATTTTATATCGTTTATTGGAAGGGACCACTAACAACGCCAAACGAAGTGTATTGTTTAAACAGTTAATCCATTCCCACACAGTGATGCTTTTTGACGCCCATCAAGAAAAAAAATAGGAAAATGTGTAAAATGAAGAAATTGCTTGTAACAAGCGATTTCTTCATTTTTCACAATGTTTTCTATACAGAAATTTGAAAAAAATCTAAATTTCCATTCACTTTAAATTGTTGTCTGCAACTCCTTTCAATTTAGACCAGTCTACAATTTTGTCGCCTGGTGATATTGTTATTGATTGTCACTTTTTTCTTATATACCTAAACACAGGGTTTAGAATTTTCATGCTCACTTTGCCAGACATGGGCTCTTCTACTTGTGGATTCGTACAGTCTTTAAGGCCACTTGTTTAGGGATACCATTGAATATCTTGGAATGGTATAAAATAGATCTCAAGAATAACTCATTATACACTGGAACATTATCATAAATGTTTATATTGATGGTTGAATATTGAATATTGTGGTTATTAACCCTGTCATGCTGAATTAGAATCCTTGTTCAGAATTGCTTTAATTAACCCTTTCCCACACAGTGACGCTTTTAAACGCCCCTCAATATGAAAGCTTTAGAAAACAATTGTGGAAAATGAAGAAATTGCTTGTTTCAAGCAATTTCTTCATTATCGTCAATGTTTTCTACCCCAACATACGACGATTTTAAATATTTTATCAACTTGAAATAGTCATCTGCAACTTCTTTGAATTTGGACTGGTCTTAAATTTTGCCATGTGGGAAATGGGTTAAAGTCAAAGGACTGACAGCACTGGAAGGTCTTAATGAGGGTCAATATTCCATTTAAAAATAGATTATTTAAACAAGTCTGGATGAAATGGGACAAGCGGAAGGTGTAGACCAACAGCAGACTGCACTTATGTCCATACCATCTTCATTATTCCGGGCTCAGCATGACAAGGATTAATGAAGAAATTGCTCAGCTCCAACATTTTCTTAATAAACAACAATGCTTTATCAAAATTCTCTTTCACTTTTTCACAGACAAGTTCATTCTAATTCTGGACAAGTACTATTTTTTGTGGACAAAAGGAGAAAATCTGTATCTCCACACCTCTGCTGAAACTATAAAGCTTGTGCAAGAGATTTCCAATATTAAATATTAGCATAAAGTAAAGATTCTGATCAGCTTAAGTGCATCCACACTGTCTCATCTATCAGAGACTTAATATATTGCACTCAGTAGATAACTCCTGACTCAAAATTTTATAGATGATCAACAAATATTCTGAATGCACTATATGGTTGTCCAGGCTGCTCAACTGTGCACTTCATTGTAAATTGAAATTGCTGGAAACATTATGTGCAGGTTTAATGTGACAATTCAAATTGGCAGTAAATGTAAATTGAGACGAAATAAATCTCTGCCAAAACAGTCAAAATCAAAACATCGCCAAATTTGTAGATGTTGGCAGTACAAACATGTATGGTGTAATGGGTAATCATATAATTTATCCCTTCTTTGTTATTCAAGTTTTGTGTCAATGATTTATGATAACCTGATTCTTAAATTTTTCATTAATAGTTTATACATCTATTTCACACACTTTCATTTACAATCAGTAATGACATTTATCATTGAACTAATGATCTAACTGACTGATTTTTCATTTCCCTATAAAATTTACATTGTGCCTCAGAGAATGAGCTATAGGTTCCAAACTGTTAACCCTTTCCTGTTTTTTGAAATTTTAGACTAGTCCAAATTGAAAGAGGTTGCAGACGACAACTAGATGCAATTTGAAATGAAACCATCCTATGTGGTAGAAAATATTGTGGAAAAAGGAGAAATTGCTTGTTACAAGCAATTTCTTCTTTTTCCACAATGTTTTCTCAAGTATAAAATCACAGGAACGTAAAATCCCGTGTTTGAACAGGAAAGGGTTAATTGTGCATGATGTACACAATGTGATTAAAGTCCTCACTATTAAGTCTTTAGATACAATTGCAAGCAACTTCTCTAGTTTACAAAATACTTTCCCAATTGATTTTATTTAGGGGCATCAAAGAACAACATTTTGTATGAGCTTTAACCCATTCCCATTCAATGACGCTTTTTGACACCCCTCAAAGAATATAGTTGTGAACATTATGCAAAATGAAGAAATTGCTTGTAACTGACAATTTCTTCATTTTACACAATATCTCTACCCAGAAAATCGAAAAAATCTAAAATTTCATACACAGTAAATTGTCGTCTGCAACTTCTTTCAATTTGGACCTGTCTAAAACTTTGTCGTCTGGTAATGGGTTAACTACATGACTGTTATATATTGGAAGCACATTATTCTAATCTATTACCAGAAGAAGAAATTTTAGACTGGCCCAAACTGAAAGAGTTTCCAGACAACATTTAAAAAAATATTTTAATTTGAATATACCGGTAAATGTCAATTGCAGGGTAGAAATGATTGTGAAAAAAGAGATTTCCCTTGTTCAAGCAATTTCTTCTTTTCTCATGTTTTCCTTTCATAATTTTATTCAGTGCTGAATTTTGTGGGAATAGGAACATATCTATTGACATCATTGCAAGCAATTATGTTTCAACACTTAAAATCCAATTTTTTCACTGAAAAAAAATGTAAATAAAAGTGGTTTTCCACTATGAAAAATTTAATCACGTCATCATCAATATTCCAGGGGTTATAATAAATGTCGCACATATAAAAGCTGAATTACATATGGGGAAAAGTTATTGTAGAGATCAAACTTTTAAAGTCCAATATTGGGAGACCATGAAATCTTAACCCTTGTCATGCTTAATAAATGACCTACAGAATTACATTGAATACAAAGGGCTGAAAGCACTGGAAAGCACAATTGTGCAGACTGATCTTTGTCTATACCTGCTGCCTAAAAGGGAATATTCCGGGATCAGCATGACAAGCTTTCCTGTTTTATAAAATTTGAATCTTGTCCAAATCAAAGGTTTTGCAGACAAAAAATTTAAAGTTTATTCAATTTGAAAAATAACCCTTCAGAAGAGGATATTTTTGAAAAGGAAGATTTTTTTTTAAAATTGCTTGTTACAACTGATTTCTTTGTTTTCTACAAAATTCTCTCACGTAAAAAGTCAAAGGCCGATGCAAAAACCAAGGATTAATCAGGAATTAAGGTTAAACCATAATTTCTGAGAACAGATTTGACTTCTGTAAATTAACCCCCTTACAGAATGGAATTCAAATTATAGTGCTGAAAGCACTCAAGCCAGATTGTGCTAATGTATCCATTTTTTAAAATCTATTCCATAAATAGTTCTGGCTTAATTTGGACAAGCAGGTGGTGTAGACTAAGATCTGACTGCACATAATGTAAAATCAGGAATATTCCAGGTTCACTATGACAAGGGTTACTAGACAACAAAATTTCAGATTGGTCCAATCTAATTGACAGAAGTTGCAGACAATAATCTTTAACCATTCCCAACACAACGCTTTTTGACGCCCATCAAGAAAATATTTGTGATAACATTGTGTAAAATGAAGAAATTGCTTGCTAAAAGCAATTTCTTCATTTTCCACAATGTTTTCTACTAAGTAAGTGGAAAAATTGGAAATACCATAAACTTTAAATTGTCATCTGCAACTCCTTTCAATTTAGACCAGTCTAAAATCTAACCGTCTGGTGGTTGGTTAAGTTGATGAATCTTTCAAAAACTTTCTTTCTTGGGTAGATAACATTAAGGATAATAAAGAAATGGCTTGTAACAAGAGTCTAAGTTCTTCATATTTCACATTGCTTAATTTCCAAAGCTTTTGTCTTGAGTCAAAAAGCAGGATTGTGTGCATGAATGGGTTAAAAGAAGATTTTCAAAGTGATTGAAAACAAGATTTCAGATTTCCGCAAAATGTTCTTGGATGAGTAATTATTTAGACCTGGGTCCCACACAGTGCTGCTTTTAAACGCCCCTCAATATGAAATGTTTGGAAAACACTGTTGATTTTTTTTTTAAATTTGTCATTTGGGGTAGAAAAAAATGTTGACAACAAAGAAATTGCTCGTTTCAAGTAATTTCTTTATTATCCACAGCGTTTTCCATCCAAATGACAAAGATTTTAAACATTTCATCACTTTAAAATTGTTGTCTGCAACTTCCTTGAATTTCAACTTCAAAGTGGACTTGTCTAAAGTTTTGTTGTGTGGGAATTGACACGATTTTCTTTATGTCTGGTTTTATTCCAAAAATTGTTGAAATCATTAGAAATTATTCTTTGGAGAATTACTTGCTTGATTATATAAACTCTGGATTTTTTCCATCAAAAACCCAATGGAAAATACTTTCTCGTAATGCAGTCAAACCTCAGCTTTTACCTCTTGGAAAGCTAGATTGGAGCAAGATCGGTCTCTCAAAGATTTTCTTTTCTTTAAACCCAAATTAAGTGATGCCTCAAAACTTTGGAAGATAAGTCGCCGTGTCCCTTCTTTTTAAAAAGACTATTGTAACAGAGTTAAAATAATTGCTGAATGTTTCAGTGATGATTTCTCACATAATTGCACAAATTGTACTAAAATAATTAATATACCACTTTGCGAACATATTATTTTTGAATGTGATACAACAGCCAACATTTTGTCAAATACGAATAGTATACAGTGAATCACTTTTCAGCAGGTTTCTAGAACTCTCGGACTCTTTAAGATAAGTACTCTTGTATCAGGTTTTGAAAATATTATAGAGAATGGTTTCTGGTCTGAAAACTCATTATTCTTCGTTCTACCTATTTTGAGTAAACTTTGGTATATTTATAATTCATTGGTAACACAATTATGGCATCTTTATAGTATTCATGTGTTGTTTGGCGATTGAAACCTTGTAGCTACAGCTTTGGTTGCGGGCTTTTGGTGGTCTACCAACGATATGCAATATACAAGCTTTAAAGCATCTATTTAATAAAGTTTAAAAATCAAACACTGTAAGGTCAGTTATATTTACGTCAGGTAGAGCGACATATGATGTTCTCCCTTTTAGGCTTTTTGTGTTTTCTGTTTTTATTATTATTATTTTTTGTTTGTTTGTTTGTTGTTTAACTATATGTTTTTGTAACTCTGTTTACTGGTTGAGCCGTACTTTTGTCGTTCCTTTTTGGTTGACAAGGGTTACGTTCTTGTTATTTTTCAACTTTCATTTTGTATTTACTTCATCCTTGTTTTGTATTCTTTTTGGTTTCACAATTAATACAGCAGGTATAGGTGAAAGAGTGGCACACTTAAAACCTTTCCTGTTTTGATCGACAGACTAGTCCTAATTCTAAAAGCTGGTCAGTATATTAGCAATTTCAAATTACGTTTCCTTACTGAAAAATTACAGATAAAGGCCATGAGATCACGATTGTACTGGAAAGGGTTCAAAATTTCAATGTTTGTTTCGATGTTTGTATCTAAATGTCTTTCTTTTCATTGTGTTGTCTTTATTGTGCTCTTTTCTGTATAGCTATGTATTTTGTGGTTTTGCTGGCCTAAATTGCAGAAATAAAAGATAATAATACTGATGATTTTCTTATATATAATGACCTATTTTGTACCATTCCAAAATTTAGCCTGGTATTAACCCTTGTCATGCTGTATAAATTACCTTACTGAAATGCTGTCAAATCAAAGGGCTGAAAGCACTATCAGAACTTTTTGTTCAAAATTCAAGATTTGTTTTTAAGAATTCAACTTCATAAGCAACTCTGGCAGGAAAAGTACAAGCAGGAGGTATAGACTAAGATCAGCCTGCACATAAGTGCAGTCTGATCTTAGTCTACACCTCCTGCTAAAGCTAGAATATTCCGGGTTCAGCATGACAAGGGTTAACATATTCCCAGACAATAGTGACCTTGAAAAATGAACTTTTCCACAACCTCTGAGTACTGTTTAAAGATATATTTGCATAGTAGAAAACGGTTGCATTTGTAAACAGAACAATTCTGTGACATGAAGCATTTATAAATAAGGATAAGCGTAATTTATTATTAGGCTTTAATCAATTCTATGAAGATCTCGCTTTTTGACATCTCTCTTAACCAATACCCATTATAACACCAAAATTTTAAACTTGTCCATGTTTAAAGTCAAGCAGCAGGCAAAAATTTCAAGTTGATGGAATTTAAATGTTTTTTGTCCTTTTTGGTAGAAAACATTTTGCATAATGAAGAAATTGCTTATTTCCTGAGGGCTTAAAAAAGGAGGGCTTGTGTAGGAATGGGTTGTAAAGAAGAAAAGCTTTGATAAAACATTGTGGAAAATGAAGAAATTGCTTAAAAATAAGATCCCACTATTTATTCAAAGATCTTTTACAATTTCATCAGCTTAGAAATGTGACATCTGCAGCTTCTTTCAATGTGGTTAACCCATTCCCACACGATTGAATTTTAGACCTATGCAAATTCAAAGAAGTTGCAGACAACAATTTTAAGTAGACAAAATCTTTCAAATCTTTGTATTTTAGGATAGAAACATTGTGGATAATGAAGAAATTGCTTGTTACAAGCAATTTCTTCATTTTCCACAATGTTTTCCAAAGCTTTTATATTGAGGGGCGTTTAAAAGCGTCACTGTGTGGGAAAGGGTTAAGTCTAAAATTTTGTTGTCCGGTAATGGGTTGTCATCTTTGAATTTGGCATAGGCAAAAAAAGGCTCATAGTAAACTGTGCCTTTTTATTATATACCTTGCTGTGAAATCTTGGGGATTTCTCAGTGAAATAAATTTTGATATCGTCACTGGAGTGACGATAACACTTTTAACAGTTTCACTCTCTGTAATAAATCTTTACCGTAATAAATCTTTAATCATGTATTCATCCACACTTTTTTTCAATAAATCTTCTCTCTATCAAAAAGATTGGTTTCGATATTTTAATTAAAAACAAGAGGCCCATGAGGGCCTGAGACGCTCTACTGGTTATCAAGTTTTCCGTTAAAGAAATCTGATATTTAAGGAAGTTAATTGCTCAAAGAAGAATGCATAAAGAAAAAAAAGGGGCTTTATCCCCTTTATCATTTTAAGCAACAATCCTCAAGGCCCCTTTTCCCATGTTTCATGACGGATCCACTCCATTTCCAAAAGAAAGTTACCTTATGACCCTAAAATCATTCTGTGAATATTTCATCAGAATCTGACAATAATTGTGGACTTAATCACATAAACAGGATTGTTTTGAATGAAAATCAATAAGGCCCCTTTTCCTGTGTTTTCTGATGGATCAATTTCATTCCAAAAGGAAGTTTCCTTTCAACCCGACAATTGTCCTGTGAAATTTAAAAGACAACTTGATAATGATTGTGATCTTCATCACATACACAAGAATGTTTTGAATTATAATCTGTAAGGCCCCTTTTCCTGTGTTTCAAATGCAACAATTATTCCATGCATCTTTGAAGAGAATCCAATAAAACTGTTTACTTTATTGTGTTAACAAAGATATTAATTCAAGTTCTCATAGGGCCCCTTTTCCCGTGATATTTTACTGTTGGTTTTATAATTCTATGAAAGTTAAAAGTGAATCCGATGAAATATTTGAAATTCATTATGTTTACTAGAATATTAAAAAAAAAAATCAAATGTTCCCTTTTTACATGATACTTGATGGATTGTACCCAGTTCTGAAAAGAACCATCTAAGTATTTGTACAATCATTCTGTGAAATTTTGAAGTGAATCCGGTGAAATCAAGGGACATCATTGTGTTAACCAGAATATTTAAGAGAGTTTTTCATAAGGCCCCTTTTTATGTGACCCTTGCTATAGTCAGATCCACTGTCAAAATCAACAATTGGAATGATGGTACAATCAATCTGTTTAATCTGTGGAATTTATTGTGTTAATGAGTTTATAGTGAAACATTCATAGGGCCCCTTTTCTCATGATACTTTACAGAACAAACCAAATTTCAAAAGGAACAATTCTAATGAAGGTAGAATCATTCTTTAGTTAAAGAGAATCAATGAAAACAGTGGACTGAATTGTGTCAAGAATTTTTGTAACTAAATTTTCATAAGGCCCCTTTTTCTGTGAAACATAATAAATCAGACCCAATGTACAAAGGAACAATCCTAATGATAGTTTGAAGAAAATGATAAAGACTGAGGACTTTATTGTTATATTGATGTTTTGTAATAAAATTTTTATAAGGTCCCTTTTCTTGTGTCACTTAACCAATCAGACCTAATTTACAAAGGAACAATCCAAATGATGGTACAATCATTCTATTAAAGTTTGAAGAGATTCTGATAAAGACTGAGGGCATTGTTGTGTTTATGAGGATTTGGTAATAATTTTTCATACAGCCCCTTTTCCTATGATACTAGACAGATCAGGCCCAATTTGGAAAGAAACAATCCTTGTGATGGTACAAACATTCTGTGAAAGTTTGAACAGAATCTGATGAAAACTGCAGACTTTATCTTGGTGTCAAATTTTTAAAATAAAATTTTCTTAAGGCTCCTTTTCCTGTGATACTTGAAGGATCAGGTCTCATGTCAGCATCAACAATCGTGATTATTGTACAATGATTCTGTGAAGGTTTGAATAAAATCCAATGAAAGTTCTGGACTTGGTTACAAGGATTATAGATAAAATTCTCTAAAGGCCCCTTTTCCCATGATACTAGACAGATCACGCCTAATTTGAAAAGAAAGAATCCTTATGATGGAATAATCATTCTGTGAAAGTTTTAACAGAAATTGATGAAAACTGTTGACTTTATTGTGGTACAATGATTTTAAAATTAAATTTCATAATGCTCCTTTTCCTGTGATACTTGACGGATCAGGTCTAATGCAAAAATCAACTCATTATTATTGTACAATTATTCTGTGAATGTTTGAAGAAAATCCGATGAAAGCTCTAGACTTGGTAACAAATGAAATAAATGAAATTTTCATAAGGCCCCTTTTCCTGTGCTTCTTGACAGTTCAAACCCTGTTATGAAAAGAATGATAGTTATGACCTTCCAATCATTCTGTGAAAGTTTCAACAAAATCTGATCAAAGCTGTGGGCTTTATTGTGTTAACAGGGTTTTATTAATTGAATTTTCATATAGCCCCTTTTCCCATGTTACTTGATGGATCTGAACCGATTCCAAAGGGAACTCTTCTTACAAAAGTATAATTATTCTGTTTGAGTATAAAGACAACCCCATCTCATCTGTGGACTTACATGCATTAATTAAGATTTTTTTAATTGAATTTTCCTAAGGCCCCTTTTCCTATGTTTCTCAATGGATCAGACCCAATTTGAAAGGAACAATCCTTATGATGGTACAATCATTATGTGAAAGTTTGAAGTCAATCAGGTGAAATCTAGGGCCATTACATGTTAACTAAGATTTTTTTTATTAAATTTTCATAGGGCCCCTTTTCCCATGAAACTTGATGGATCAAACCTACTTCCAAAAGGAACAATCCATTTAATGTAATAATCATTCGGGGAATGTTTGAAGAGAATTTGTTGAAAACTATGGACTCCATTGTGTTTTCGAGGACTTTTTCAATCCAGTTTTAATCGGGCCCCTTTTTCCCGTGGTCCTTGACTGATCATACCAAATTTTGAAAGGAACAATTCTTATGATGGTACAATCATTCTGTGAAAGTTTGAAGTCAATAAGATGAGAACTGTGGACTCTAGAGTGTTAACAAAGATCTTTGAATTAAATTTTAATAAGGCCCCTTTTCCTATGTTTCTTGAGGAATCATATCCGATTCCAAAAGGTACAATCCTTATGATGGTACAATCATTCTGTGAAAGTTTGAAGAGAATCCGTTGTAAATTGTTGGCTCTAGATTATTAATGAGAATTTTTTATTAAACATTTCATAAGGCCCCTTTTTCCTGTGTTTCTAGAAGGATCATACCAAATTTCAAAAGGAATAATCCTTATGATCGTACAATCATTCTGTGAAAGTTTGAAGGGAATCCAATGAAAACTATTGACTCTAGAGTGTTAACAAGAATTTTTTAATTAAATTTTCATAAAGCCCCTTTTCCCCTGTTTCATAACGGATCAGACCCATTTTCCAAAGGAACAATCCTTATGATTGTACAATCATTCTGAGAAAGTTTGAGGAGAATCCGAAGAAAACTGTGGACTCTATCGTGTAAACGAGGATTTTTTAATTAAATTTTCATAAAGCCCCTTTTCCCGTGTTTCTTGACGGATCATACCCATTTTCGAAAGTAACAATCCTTATGTTGGTACAATCATTCTGAGAAAGTTTGAAGAGAATCCAATGAAAACTGTGGACTCTATCGGGTAAACGAGGATTTTTAATTGAATTTTTAATGAATTTTCATAAGGCCCCTTTTTCCATGTTTCTTGACAGATCATACCAATTTTCGAAAGGAACGATCCTTATGTTGGTACAATCATTCTGTGAAAGTTTGAAAAGAATCTGATAAGAACTGTGGACTCTATCGCGTAAACGAGGATTTTTTAATTTAATTTTCATAAGGCCCCTTTTCCCATGTTTCTTGACTGATCATACCCATTTTCGAAAGGAACGATCCTTATGATGGTACAATCATTCTGAGAAAGTTTGAAGAGAATCTGATGAGAACTGTGGACTTTATCGCGTAAACGAGGATTTTTAATTGAATTTTTAATTAAATTTTCTTAAGGCCCCTTTTCCCATGTTTCTTGACGGATCATACCCATTTTCGAAAGGAACGATCCTTATGTTGGTACAATCATTCTGAGAAAGTTTGAAGAGAATCCAATGAAAACTGTGGACTCTATCGGGTAAACGAGGATTTTTAATTGAATTTTTAATGAATTTTCATAAGGCCCCTTTTCCCGTGTTTCTTGACTTATCATACCCATTTTCGAAAGGAACGATCCTTATGTTGGTACAATCATTCTGTGAAAGTTTGAAGAGAATCTGATGAGAACTGTGGACTCTATCGCGTAAACGAGGATTTTTTAATTTCATTTAATAAGGCCCCTTTTCCCGTGTTTCTTGACGGATCATACCCATTTTCGAAAGGAATGATCCTTATGATGGTACAATCATTCTGAGAAAGTTTGAAGAGAATCCTAAGAAAACTGTGGACTTTGTCGCGTAAACAAGGATTTTTGATTTAATTTTTAATTAAATTTTCATAAGGCCCCTTTTCCCGTGTTTCTTGACGGATCATACCCATTTTTGAAAGGAACGATCCTTATGATGGTACAATCATTCTGTGAAAGTTTGAAGAGAATCCGATGAAAACTGTGGACTTTATCGCGTAAACGAAGATTTTTTAATTAAGTTTTAATAAGGGGCCTTTTCCCGTGTTTCTTGACGGATCTGACCCAATTTCGAAAGGAACGATCCATATGATGGTACAATCATTCTGTGAAAGTTTGAAGAAAATCCGATGAAAACTGTGGACTTTTTTCGCGTAAACAAGGAAAAGTTTAATTGACGGACGACGGACGGACGGACGCACGGACGGACGCCGGACGGGAAAAAGCCATAGCTATAGCTCTAGTGGCCTTTGGCCAGTAGAGCTAAAAATAAAGTAACCAGGTATATAATAAATAAAATAATCAACTGTTTATTTCGGATATGAAGAAATATTTCACTCGGATGTGTTGTTGGACGTTGAAAAAACTCTGCTGGGCACTCATTTTTAACGCCCAACATGGCAAGCAGGTGGTGTAGACTAAGATCAGACTGCTGATCTTTTTCTATGCCTCCTGCCAAAACAGGAATATTCTGGTTTCAGCATGCCAAGGGTTAATAATAATTAACGAAGCGTAGTTTAAACAGACATGTCAACTAATATGGTGCTAAGATCTCGTTATTTCCAATTTGAAGAATCTGTCTCTTAATTTAGGCATGTCTGGCACTTGGAAGGCTGTAATATGTAGGTTTTCCTGTGAATCTCATCATACATTGCACCCATTAGAATGTGCCTAAAGTATTTCCATATAGTTCAATGAAGTTTTTATTTCAAATTCTTAGCTGCCAAGTTATTTTGTCTTTCTCAAAACAAAAAACATGTCAAACCAATAGACATATGCATTGAAATAACCATGACAATAACCCAAGTTACCCCTAGAAACTATAGAAATCTGTCTGTTAACCCATGACTGAACTAAAAAATATTCAGACATAAGTCCAAGTTGAAAGAAATTGTAAGGCTAACAAATTGGTTTGAAATTAGAAAATAAGCACAAAAACAGGGTAGAAAACATTGTGTGAAGATGAGAAACTGCATGTTACAAGCTATTTCTCCTTTTCCCTCAAAGTAATCCTGAGGATCATAATTCTTCAGAGCTTCAGAAAGAGTTTAACACATTCCCACACAGCGACACATTTAAATCCCCTCAATAGGAAAGCTTTGGAAAACTTTGTTGAAAATGGAGAAAAGCAATTTCTTCATTATTCACAATGTTCTCTACCCTACATGAAAAAGATTTTAAAGATTTTATTAATTTTAAATTGTCGTCTGCAACTTCTTTGCATTTGGATTGGTCTAAAACTTTATTGTGTGGGAATGTTTTAAAATTGTGAGATAATGGGTTAAACAATACTTTTTCTTTCTAGTTACAAAGGGTCAAGAGTCAAGACACTAACATATAAGGCTCAACAGATTTTGGATAAAGAGGTGATGATCAAATAATCCAAGTTAAATTAAAATTTCAAATCCCATTGAACCCAGGGATTGTTTCACCTCAAACAAAATATAATCAGCAGAAAAGAAATACCGAGAAAAGATTGCTGAATATTCAAATACTCACACTTGTCATGCTAAACCTGGAATATTCCTGTTTTGCCATGTCAGGTCTAGACAAAGATCAGGATGCACGAATGTGCAATCTGAACTTTTTCTAGACCTCCATCTTTTCCCTTTAAAGCTAGCATTGTTTATATGATAAATTTTCAAAATGAATGACTTAAAAATTAGTGTTTTATGTACTTTCATCCCTTTGATAAAACTTGATTTTGTAATGGTTATTACCCCATCACCAGATGTCGAAATTTTAGACTGGACCAAATTGAAAGGCTCAGCTGCAGACAAAAATTGAAAATTTATCAAATTTTAGATTTTTTCAACTTTCTGGATAGAAAACATTGTGCACAATGAAGAAATTGCTTGTCACAAGCAATTTCTTCATTTTACACAATGCTTTCTCAATTGTTTTTCTTGAGGGGCATCCAAAAGTGTCCCTGTGGGGGAATGGGTTAATCAGCATGACAAGAATTATTTCTTCTATCAAACAAGCAACACATGCTGATTCCAACACTCAGCTGTTCTATTGCTTGATAGTGGGTAAAATTTCTATGGCCAAAAAGGGGCATAATTCTTTTAAAAATGCATTTAGAGTTATTCCCCTTGTTGGTATTATTGCTCTTTTGATAGTGAACATATATTCCAAGTTTCAAGTGAATGTGAAAAATTGGGATGCCAATAAGATTTGTTTGTTTGAATGTGGTTTTACGCCGCTTTCAACAATCTTTCAGTTATATCGCGGCGGCTGGAGCACCTAACAGTGGATTCCTGGTATTTCTCACACCAGTACCGCCATCACATCCTTTCCTAGCCTCAAGCTGCTATCCCACATAGGTCTACGATTATCGACCCATTGGTGGAAGACAAATAGTCGGAAAGGATGATTGCCGCCATCAGGGATCGAACCCGGGACCTTTAGATTGACAGTCGGAAGCGGATGCCAATAAGAAGAAAACATGTTTGAACCTAAAGCCTCTAACAAAAAGACACACCTCCTAACAGCCTTTTTCAGAAATGTGACCTTGATCTTGATGGATGAGCTTGACTTTACAACAAACTTATACCTATCAATACAAGAAATACACGTCATGTATCTTGAAAGGTGTTTGAATAGCAGCAGCATGTTAAGTTCTTGCGTAAAGTTGACTTTCAAATGTGACCTTGAGTTTTGACAGATGCCCTTGACTTTACAACAAACAGATGCCTACTGATGCAAGGAATCTTTGTCCAAAATATGAGCCATGTACCTTGAAAGTTGTTTGAATAATGTTAAATGTTAATTTTTAGTGTAAAGTTGACTGTAATAAGTGACCTTGAACTAAATGGATGACCTTCCTTGACCTTACAAGCCAGCTGATGCCTATCAAATCAAAGAACATATAATGTCCCAAATTTGAGCCATAAATCTTGACAGGTGTTTGAGTATGAGCAATTAAATTTACAAAAAAAGACTGACCTTGATAAGAGACCTTGATTTTGATGAATCATTGCTAATCTTAATATCTACTGATGCCTTTCAGATTGCAAGGAACCTTCGTCCAAAAGAGCAAATTGTTTTGTATCAAAATTTATTGCTTGAAAACAGGAGGACAGAGAAACAGAATATTGGTAAAATAATATGCCATTAACCCTTGTCATGCTGAATGTAACCCAATAAAAAATATTGGATCCATCGGGATTTGAACAGGGGCCCTCTCCGTCCCAAAGCAAGTGATCTACAACGTCGCTATAAAAGCTAGCTTATATGTCAAGGCAGTATACAAATATTTGACTCTGTCCGGATTCGAACCGAGGACCTCTCCATCCTAAAGCAAGTGCTCTAGCAAGTTGCTATAAAAGCTAGCTTATACAGCAAGGCAGTATAAGAAAACCTTAAACACTACCACGCTACACTGAATAAAATTCTTCTTCATAATTAATCAAATACAAAGGGATGAAAGCACATGACTATCTTTTTGGTGTAGACTAAGATCAGACTGCACATATGTTTAGGCTGATCGTTGCCTAAACCTCCTGCCAAAACATGTTACGGGTTTAGCATAACAAAGGTTAATATTATCAAAAGGGGGCATAAAAATAAACAAATAAAATTGAAAAATTAATTTTGTTTAATCCCTGACACAGTCGTAAGTAGTTTTATAGATTGGATATTACCTTAGGACAAGAACCTGATGTATCATCTACAGTCTATCAAAATCTGCTCAAGACAAGTTAAACCTTTACCAGATGACTAATTTTCTAACTTGTCCAAATTGAATGGAGATGTAAACACCAATTTCAAGTTTATGAAATTTGAGATTTTTCCCAATTTCTGTGTGAAAAACATTGTAGAAAATGAAAAAATTGCTTGTTGCAAGAAATTTCTTCTTATTCCATGATGTTTTTCCAATGCTTTGTTGTTGTGGTTTGAAGGGGTATCATTGTGTGGGACTGATTTAACCCATTTCAAATAATAAAAGTTTAGACTGGTTTCAATTGATAGGAGTTGCAAACGATTTTATAAAGTTTATAAAATTTTAGATATTGTCAACTTTCTGAGTAGAAAACATTATGGAAAATGAAGAAATTACTTGTTACCACTCCTTTCAATTTGGACCAGTCTAAAATTGTGTTGTCTGGTGTAACCAAAGACCTTTTTTCTCATTACAAGAAGGTCTGAAATGATAAAATTAGGATCCCATAAGAAACAAATGTAATGAATTCTAATAACCCATTCCCACACATTGACCCTTTTTGATGCTCCTCATGAAAATCAATAGGGAAAACATTGTGGAAATGAAGAAATTGCTTTTTACAAGCAATTTCTTCATTTTCCTCAACGTTCTCTACCCAGAAAGTTAAAAAATCTAAAATCTTAAAATCTTACAATCTTAAGTTGTTTCCTGCATCACTTTTCAATGGTGACCCCTCATGAAAATCAATAGGGAAAACATTGTGGAAAATGAAAAAATTGCTTTTTACATGCAATTTCTTCATTTTCCACGATGATTTCTACCCAGAAAGTTGAAAAATCTTAAGTTTCATAAACATTAAGTTGTTTCCTGCATCTCCTTTCAATATGGACCAGTCCAAAGTTTTGCTGTCTGGTAATGGGTCATGTCTCTATCATTTGTTATTGATATGAGTTTTGCAGGGATCTTAACCCATTCCCACATAATGACACTTTTTGACACTTTCGAAAATATTGTGTAAACTTTAAATGAAGAAACTGCTTGCAACAAGCAATTTCTTCATTTTTTACAATGTTTTCTACCCCTAGAAAGTTTTAAAAAAATCTAAAATTTCATAAACTTTCAATCATGTCTGCAACTTCTTTCAATTTGTTTGGGTTAAAGAGATGCATATAAGACTACAGTCAAAGAATGTATGTACATTCATGCTCTATGTTTTCAATTGACCAATTGAAGCTGTTGACAAATAATCAGTTGACCAATGAAATCATTCATTTTGACTTGAGGTAAGTTTTGAACTTGACATTGATCTTTCTTGCTGGTTTGGTGACTTACACATCTAACTATAGCTTATTCAAGATGTAGTAATAACGATTTTGGTCACCAAAAAAACATTCTACTTTTTTGTTACAAGCTTACTGGCCATAAATTTTGCAAAATAACATTATTTAAAATCAGTGGAACTTTCTATTGGAGTCAGTGGGCAGGGCAGCGATAATGGTCATTTCCTGCCTCACAGTTCCCATCAAATGCAATTAGTTGAATTTCATTCAGAGAATATGTCATTATTGGTGTAAGTTATTATCTAACACTGTCACAATCAAAGACACAAAAATGCCATTTTCTCATTCCTGCCTTTGTTGATGACATGCAGATCCCCTAGAATAACTCAGCTTCATTAATATTCATGATGTTTATGCAAATGAAGTGGAAGATCCAGTCAAGGTCAAGTGACATTGAAACAATTAATAGTTATATGATTGTTACAGTACGACATTCTATTATAAGAGCACTTTGTTACAACTAATAGCTGACAAAGTCTTCAGAAAATAGCAATGGCCTAGCAGTCATTGACCATCTATTTGTTGTAGCAATTTTCATGAATCCTTGACATGCTGAACCAAGAATATTCCTGTTTTCGTTTTAGGTGTAGACTAAGATCAGCCTGCACATAACTTGTAAGAGCTGTCTGATCTTATAGCAGTGCTCCAGATAATTTCAAGAGGCATCAGTACTGTACTGATCCAAATGATTTTAAATCAGTACTTGATATGAGGATCAGTACCAGCATCCTTTTAGTATCAAATATGACATTTTATAAATACAAGTATATACCGTAGTAGACATCTGAACTCTTCCTTAAGTTCTATGAATCGTCTGGAATCGATTTTACATTCTACTCAGCAACAAAACTTTTAATTCATTTTCATTTCGATTTTGTATCAAATTCTATTTAATTAAGCAAGAAACCATTTCTATCCAGGATCATCACTAATTTCTCGTTTCAAACAGATTTCCAAACCGGCAAGAACGAAACCGCTGTGAATGAATCAATATATACGTATTACGCCCTAAACCATGCCTTCGAAAATGTTTCTCCACGATGGAGCAAACAATTTCCTCTATAATTTGTCTTATGATTTCTTCTGGCTTTGGGAGGGATTTGTCCGGAGACAACTGAAAAAAAAAATCGTCAAAGTTTTCTGTCTCGACATTTTGCGTTGTAGTCAGTCGGAACGCCTGGTTTCACATCGCTCAGGACATTAAATTAGAAAGAGATTCAATGCCGGGCACTGTCCTTGTTGACAAATATTTTCCCACTGTCTGCATTCCATTGTCATGAAAAGAGACGGAAAATCGATTGGTAATTAGGGTACACAATAACAAAATAACGGGGATTTTCAGCAATATCGGAAATAGCCGAAAAATTACATGAAATTCTACAAGAAAAGTTCCCTTTTGTTTACGCGTTTGCACCTAATAACGTCCGTACACATGATCAACGGTCCGTAACTTGTACAGCAATTCGCTGAAAAGTATGCGTAACCAGCAAATTAACGTCCGTAAATTACGGAAAAACAGACCTTATCTGGAGCACTGTTATATACTCCTCCTCTCTGTCTCCTTCAACCCAGAGTTGCTCATAAAGTAAATTTTCAAAATGAATTTTCACCCTTTACTACTGCTCCTATTGATTTCAGGCCGTTGATTTTAACCCAATCCAAAGCGACAACATTTTAGAGTTGTCCAAATTCAATGAAGTTGCAAAAGACAATTTTAAGTTGATGAAATTTTTAAAATCTTGACTTTGGGGGTAGAAAATATTGTGGATAATGAAGAAATTGCTTGTCACAAGCAATTTCTTCATTATCCACAATGTTTTCAAGGGCTAATATATTGAGGGGCGTTCAAAAGCGTCATATTGTTTGGGAATGGGTTAATGTGAATTTAGATAAGGATTTCAATCAGCAAGGGTTAATTTCTGCGTAATGATGCAAACTACAGATGAAATTTAATGTATGCAATATCTTCTTTTTATCAATTTATAATACAGTAAAACCCCTATAATACGACCACTTGCGGTACTTTCTGAAAGTGGTTGTAATAGGGAGGTGGTTGTAATACTAAGTTTTGGTTGTTTGTTGTCAAGTAATTATGGTTTATTTTATTTTCGTTATTTGAATATATTAATACCATACATACAAAAATAAAACTATAAAAACACTTATTACAGCGGAATCATATGTCATTTTCAAATTTACAAACTTTGATAAGTTCTACTTTCTCTATTCTCCATTTTGATCTGATCAGAAGTCTGACCTCAGATTATTTATTAGTAATTAAAAGTGCAGGTTCAAAGTGTCAAACTGTTGATATTATATCTTCTATAATGCAAATACCAAGCATCGATTAAGTTGAAATCAAAATTTAATTGCTGATTAACTGTTCGGAACGCTGTAAACAAACTAATCGTAACTTCTCGGATACTTTTCACTTTCAACTTTATTACTTGAATCTAAAATGTGACACATACAAATAACAATTTAAAATAATACAAGCTATAATTTCTAAAAGTGATCGGCCACTTTAATCTATTTAATAGAAATAACGCTTATTATGATAAGGGTTCAATATCACATAATCAAAATTCTGATATTGTATTGACAATGCATTCCAATTAGTGTCGCTCTTATCAAGTGTGAAATTCGGGTTGTGGGTCTCAATGTGTGAAGCAGGGTGCCCATATTTCCGGGTGGTCGTAAGGAGGGGTTTACTGTATATCTAATTGACATTTTTGAGTTCCTCAGTATATGTTTGCAGAGATCTGAAAAATTTTCAAGCAATTTAAGGATCTTGGCTAATGTGAACAACTTAAAACATGAAATGATACTCATATTGCATAACAAGAGCATCAAGTTGCCTAAAAAAAGCCCTTAACCCATTCCCACACAGTGACGCTTTTAAATGCCCCTCCATTTAAAAGCTTTGGAAAACATTGTGGAAAACGAAGATTTTTATAAATTGCTTGTCACAAGCAATTTCTTCATTATCCCCAATATTTTCTACCCCAAAAGAAAAAAACTTTTAAAGGTTTAAACACTTTAAATTGTTGTTGGCAACTTCTTTGAATTTGGACTGGTCTACAATTTTATAATGTGGGAATGGGTTAGTACTGCTTGATGTTGACAAGGGAAGGGGATTAATTACAAAATGTTTTTATCAAAGGTCACGGTAAAATTAAAATCTGAAAATAAACAAGGGCATATATTTCAAAATCAAGCAAGCAGTTTCAGTTATTATTACTGAAATTGCACATAATGTTCTTGAACAAAAGAAGTTTTACAAACATAGCTATTATACTTTCATATTTGCCTGGATAGAGTTTCAGTCTGAAAAACATTAAAGGGCAAAACCATTTTTGTAAAAGGGTAAAACAATTTTTCTCAGGGGCGTCTAAAAGCGTTGAGTGGGAATTGGTTAATGAATTTTAGAGACAAAGGTTCAAAAAGCAACCTAATGGCGGATCACTGGAAAAGAAATTCCTCTTTTCACAATGCTTGTTTTATCCTTATTTTAATGCCTCTAGGGTTAGTAAAGAGACAAATGTTGAAAAAAATGTGTGCGGCCATGGAGGATTGAACCCAATGACATCCCATAATTGAAGATTAGGAGTCTGACGCGCTACCAACTGCACTATGACGGAGGCACTTTTACCTCTAATAGCTGTCTGTTTCATTTATGATATGGGCCTACACTATGTCTAAAATTTTGTATTCTGGTAGAGGTTACAACACATTTTCCCGACTTTTTACATCCTCTAGGAATTTCATTAAGAAAACACTAGTGAACAAGGTGCCAAACTGTCACAAGATACGCCCGTCACACTGTTTAATATTAACTGGGGATTTGAATAGAACAGGTTATTTTGAATAAATATTTTTTGTCAAACAAAGTATGAAAAACAACAAAAGGCAATAACTCAAAAAATAGGCTAGGTAGAGTTAAGGTTCTTCACACTGCACTCCCACTTGGTGAGCTCTATCCATCCATGAAATTTCATGATTCTAGCTATTATACTTTTAGAGATATATTCCGGACAAGATTCAAGTATGAAAAACAACAAAGGGCAATAACTAAAAAAATAGGCCAGGTAGAGTTATGGTTCTTGTGCCCTGCATTCCTACTTGGTGAGCTATATCCATCCATGAAATTTCATGATTCTAGCTATTATACTTTTAGAGATATACTCTGGACAAGATTCAAGTCTGAAAAACAACAAAGGGCAATAACTCAAAAAATAGGCCAGGTAGAGTTATGGTTTTTGTACACTGCACTTCCACTTGGTGAGTTCTATCCATCCATAAAATTTCATGATTCTAGCTATTATACTTTTAGAGATATACTCCGGACAAGATTCAAGCATGAAAAACAACAAAGGGCAATAACTCAAAAAATATGCTAGGTAGAGTTATGGTTCTTGAAAACTGCACTCCCACTTGGTGAGCTCTATCCATCCATGAAATTTCATGATTCTAGCTATTATACTTTTAGAGATATACTCCGGACAAGATTCAAGTATGAAAAACAACAAAGGGCAATAACTAAAAAAATAGGCCAGGTAGAGTTATGGTTCTTGTA
Organism: Fragum fragum; assembly: GCA_946902895.1. Classification (NCBI taxonomy): domain Eukaryota; kingdom Metazoa; phylum Mollusca; class Bivalvia; order Cardiida; family Cardiidae; genus Fragum; species Fragum fragum. The sequence goes on from OX336381.1 coordinate 13,693,552, forward strand.
CACTGCACTCCCACTCGGTGAGCTCTATCCATCCATGAAATTTCATGATTCTAGCTATTATACTTTTAGAGATATATTCCGGACAAGATTCAAGAATGAAAAACAACAAAGGGCAATAACTCAAAAAATAGGCCAGGTAGAGTTATGGTTCTTGTGCACTGCACCCCCCCTTCGTGAGATCTATACACCCATGGTGTTTCATTATCCTAGCTATAATACTTTTAGAGATATACTTTGGACAAGATTCAAGTATGAAAAACAACAAAGGGCAATAACTCAAAAAATATGCCAGGTAGAGTTGTGGTTCTTGTACACTGCACTCCCCCTTGGTGAGCTCTATCCATCCATGAAATTTCATGATTCTAGCTATTATACTTTTAGAGATATACTCCGGACAAGATTCAAGTATGAAAAACAACAAAGGGCAATAACTCAAAAAATAGACCAGGTAGAGTTATGGTTCTTGTGCACTGCACTCACCCTTGGTGAGATCTATACACCCATGAAGTTTCATGATCCTAGCTATAATACTTTCAGAGATATACTCCGGACAAGATTCAAGTATGAAAAACAACAAAGGGCAATAACTCAAAAAATAAGCCAGGTAGAGTTATGGTTATTGTGCACTGCACTCCGTATTGATGAGAAGAATATAACTGCCAAGTTTAAAGTCAATCGGACTTACGGTGACAGAGTTATGCCCCGGACAAAGAAGTGGACACCGCCGGACAACCGGACGCCCGGACGCCCGGACGCCCGGACGACCGGACGCCCGGACGACCGGACGCCCGGACATCACGGGTGATCCCATAATACGTCCCGTCTTCGACGGGCGTATAAAAAGGAGAAAATGATTGTAAGCAATTTTCTTTTTCTCTCCTGGTTTTCTATCTAATTTTTTGTTTGCAACATCTTTCAAGTTGCACCAGGCTAATTTTTGATTTTCTGATAATTAGTGAACAAATTTCTTTTCAGTAGTCCGACATGTAATAAAAGGGAGATGAATCCCAGGAATCTTTAATCCTAAATCATGTTTATTTCCCTTGGATCAAATTACCTCAATATATTGTCAGCCTCATTGAAATAACAAAATACCCTCTTTCAGGAAACAAAACAAAATTTTAGACTGGTTCATATTGAAAGAAGTTGCAAACCACAATTTTAACAGATCTGTAATTAAGAAAATTAAGTAATTTAAATTCAAATACCTTGGAAACATTGTGGATAAGGAAGAAATTGCATGTAATAACATCTATTTTTTCCTGTATTTTTTCCCCGTATCCGATACAATAAGCTTATTATTGCTACTTGAAGGTTTTATATACGGAAAAAATTTTGGAAAGAAGAAAATTTAATGGATTGTAGGCTATCAATATTTCTTTTCCAACAAATGTTTTCTATATCTAGTATAACATAAGAATAAATTGGCTCTTACTTTTCTCAAGTAGTAATACTTTTGTAACAACTTTTTTCCTTAACCATTTCCCACACAGTGATGCTTTTAATTTTGTACCTCAAGAAAAAAATTTGGGAAAACTGTTGATTGTGTAGAATGAACAAATTGCTTGTAACAGCAATTTCTTCATTCTACACTATGTTTTCTATGTAAAAAATTGCAAAATTCTAAAATTTCATAAAGCTTAAATTATTGTCCCAACTCTTTTCAATAATGACCTGTCTAAAATTTAGCTGTCTGGTAATTGGTTGTCATCTAAGAGTTGTGAATAGCAGAAACTAATGATTTATCATACCTCAAAGAGGTAAACCATTACCAGATGGCAAAATTTTAGACTGGACAAATTGAAATGAGTTGAAAATGGCAATTTAAGGTCTATGACATTTAAGTTTTTCTACAATCACTTCGTTTAGTTTTTACTGTGGTATGAAAACTGACAAATTTCAAAGTCAGAAAATAAAATGGTTGATTGATTGAATGAGGTTTAATGCTACTTTTAACAGTATTTCAGTCCTATTGAAGTGTCTGGAACACCTAACAATGGATTCCTGGTATTTCTCACACCAGTACTATCACTACATCCTTTCCTAGCCTCTAGCTGCTATCCAACTTGGGTTTACGATTATCCACAAATTGGTCAGAGACAAATGTCGGAAAGGATATGTGCTGCCGCAGAGGATTGAACCCAAGACATTCCATGATTGAAGATAAGGAGTCTGACGCACTACCACCTGCGCTATGACTGTGGCAGACAGTAAAATGAAACAAAGAGGATATATACAGAAGAGTGAGTAGGCTTTTTGTTTAAAATCTTAATGAAAACAATAAAATGAGCTGCTCAACATTTCCAACCATTTCCATCGTAAATGAAGCACAAACATTCAGCAGACAGGACATCCATTTAAGGTAGTTACACTATTTGCTGATATGTACTTACATAACATAACTCATTCCGACTCAATGATGCCCCTAAAAAACCAAAGCAATTGGGAAAAGTAAAATGAATAAATTGCAACAAGCAATTTATTCGTTTCCGCAATGTTTTCTACCCAGAAAGTTGAAAAAATCTTAAGTTTCATAAAATCTAAACTGTCGCCTGCAACTTATAAAGAGCCTTCGAGTCTGAATCTATCTACAAAGTGCATAGTAAAGACTCTGATCAGACTGCGTGGCTGCACAGGTTGATCTGAGTCTTATCTTGGTGCACATGTGTATTGGTTTTAATTGTCAGTCCAAGGCTAAAATTTTCCCTTCATTTCTAATATTTAATCCTTTACTGTATTTCAAAGTTTCATATTTAATGTTTTGCAGACTACGATTTAAAGTAAATTTTATCTGGAAAAAAATCATTCATAAGGGGTAGATTAACCACTGTGGAAAAAGAAGAAATTGCTTATTACAAGCAATTTCTTCTTTATCCACAATGTTTTCTCAAGTATAAAAACAAAGGGACATAAAAGCCATGGATTGCACGAAAAGAGTTAAGATTAGAAACGCATTCATCGTATAAAAATGTTAAATAGGCCAAGATCCTACTAGTTTGAGGCGTAAATGGTACTTTGTGTACAAAGGCTATAAAATGTTTGTACCCACATTTTTTTTCATGGCATTATGAAACAAATTTTAAGCGGAACAAAATGCATGAGTTTAGAAAGACATAACATAAATTTTTCCCAACTATCCCACTTTTTTATGCCCATCAAGAACAAGAGGCCCAGTGGGCCTTAACGGTTACCTGAGTAAAAGAGCACCAAGACAAGTGATTTTGTTTGAAAGAATTAGAAAAAGGTTTGGTTGAAATCCCCTCAGTAGTTCTTGAGAAGAAGATGAAATATTTAAAAGTTACCAAAAATTACCCCCTTTTGGTCCCCATTTTAGGGCCCCCTGACCCCCCCAGCCTTTTTATTTTCACAAATCCAAATAACCATTACCAGGGACATGAATTTCACAATTTATAATATACCTGTCCTAGTTGTCATGCACACAAAATATTTAAGCTCTGGCATTAACGGTTTATTAGAAGAAGATTTTTTAAAGAAGTACCAAAAATTACCCCTTTTGGGCCCCTATTTGGGCCCTTTTGACCCCCAGAACCCCTATTTTCACAAACTTGAATTGGCATCCCCCAATGATGCTTTCTACTGAGTTTGGTTGAAATCCACCAGTAGTTCTTGAGAAGAAGATGAAATATTTAAAAGTTACCAAAAATTACCCCCTTTTGGTCCCCATTTTAGGGCCCCCTGACCCCCCCCCCCAGCCTTTTTATTTTCACAAATCCAAATAACCATTACCAAATGATGCTTTTCAATAAGTTTGTTTGAAATTGGCTTTGTACTTCATCAGAAGAAGATGAAAATGTGAATTTTTTAACATGATGAACTTTGACCTCTGGGTGTGGCCCCATACATGACCCCAGGGGCATGAATTTCACAATTTATAATATACCTGTCCTAGTTGTCATGCACACAAAATATTTAAGCTCTGGCATTAACGGTTTATTAGAAGAAGATTTTTAAAGAAGTACCAAAAATTACCCCTTTTTGGCCCCTATTTGGGCCCCTTTGACCCCCAGAACCCCTATTTTCACAAACTTGAATTGGCATCCCCCAATGATGCTTTCTACCAAGTTTGGTTGAAATCCCCCAAGTTGTTCTTGAGAAGAAGATGAAATATTTAAAAGTTACCAAAAATTACCCCCTTTTGGTCCCCATTTTAGGGCCCCCTGACCCCCCCCCAGCCTTTTTATTTTCACAAATCCAAATAACCATTACCAAATGATGCTTTTCAACAAGTTTGTTTGAAATTGGCTTTGTACTTCATCAGAAGAAGATGAAAATGTGAATTTTTTAACATGATGAACTTTGACCTCTGGGTGTGGCCCCATACATGACCCCAGGGGCATGAATTTCACAATTTATAATATACCTGTCCTAGTTGTCATGCGCACAAAATATTTATGCTCTGGCATTAACGGTTTATTAGAAGAAGATTTTTAAAGAAGTACCAAAAATTACCCCTTTTTGGCCCCTATTTGGGCACCTATGACCCCCAGAACCCCTTTTTTCACAAACTTGAATTGGCATCCCCCAATGATGCTTTCTACCGAGTTTGGTTGAAATCCGCCCAGTAGTTCTTGAGAAGAAGATGAAAATGTATAAAAGTTAATGGACGACGGACGACGCACGACGGACGACGCACGACGACGGACAAACGATGATCGCAATAGGTCACCATGACCATTCGGTCAGGTGACCTAAAAACCTATGGATTTCCGTTTATTTATTGTCGCTACTGTCATACATGCCCTTATGAGCGATGCCCCCAGAAGACAGTTAGTTGTTACGGGGATAGTGCAAAGATACAGGATGTAACTGCTGAGAGCCCTGCCTGGTCATTTAACGTGCTCAGTGGATAGCACCGTCACACGGTTTAACGTCTCATCAGAAAGAAAATTAGTTTGTTAATTGATATGGTCAGCCCAGGGCTCGAACCAGTGATCTTGAGGCTTGAAGTCAAGTACTCTACCAACTCAGCTAATCAGGCTGACTGATTATATAATGATTATGTGTCCAGGTATGAATAAGAAAAAAAATCTTACCTTTTTCAGCATACTGTCTGTACATTTTGTATTAGAGCCAAGTCATTTGATTCTATCCATTTTTACGAATCCTTGAACAATTTACACGACATTGATAAAACAAAACTCACAATTCGTACATATTGTTCAGTTCAACAAAATTTTCAATTAATAATTCAGTAAGCATTTGAAACTGTACATTTTGTTTTTGCAGGTTCCAATATTCCACAAAAGAAGTTTTCACAAATAACAGTTGTAGGTTTTGTAAGCTGTTAATTTAATTCAGTATCTAACCAGTGACCAGTATTACAATTTGTTAACCTTTGTCATGTTGATCAAAATCCTTTTCAGAATTGCATTAAAATCAAAGGGCTGAAAACACTGGAATCACTAATTGTGGGTCAATATTTTTCAAAAGTTCAATTCATAATCATCACTGGATTGAAAGTGACAATCAGGTGGTATACCAACTAAGATCAGCCTGTACATATCTATACCCAGAGCTACAGATAAAGGGCATAATTCGTATTTTAGATTTAAATATTTCACCAATATAAACACAAATCCTATATTGTGGGTACTCATTTGAATCGTCTCTATGAGACGATTCAAATGAGTACCCACAACATAGGGTTTCGTTGAGAAATAAGTATTTTAGAATGCCGTTTCCTCCTCTTATCTAGATCTCTGTATAATACCTTCTGCAAAAAAGGAATTTTCCAGGTTCAGTATGACAATTTAAGGGTGAAGAGCCTTGGTAAGGTATTTGGATAAATTGTAGGAATTGATGCTGATTATTTTTCTTTTCCAGCAGTTGTTTGTGCAATTAGTTTATAATAATTTGAACTGCATGAAATTGAACAAATGATCAAATGATCATTTGAATTAGAAAAAGACTCAGTGCAATTTCCTATCCAAGCTGTGTGAAATACAGTAAAAGATACAGATTTTTAATTTTACAATCTGATTTTAACTGGATTGAATGCTGAATGCTACCCAATTATGATTGAATGATTGTAATTGAACACTGATTGCTTTTTACTCCGAATGTATTGAATGCTTTCTTGTTCAGATGTGACCGTTCAATCAATGCAACATGTCCTTTTTCTTTCTTGTTTGAATGGGGTCTAATGCTGCTTTTAACAATTTTCAGTCATAACACAGCGGCTGGAGCACGGTAACAATGGATTCCTTGTATTTCTCACACCAGTACCACCATTACAACTGTTCCTTAAGTCCCCAGCTGCTATCCCACATTGGTTTATAATTATCCACCAATTGGTGACGGTGAGAGACAAATGTTGGAAAGGATATGTGCCGCTGCCAGGGATCAATCCCATGACATCCCATGGTTGAAGATTAGGTGCCTGATACGCTATCAACTGCGCTAGGATGGTGGACGATATTTCATTCAATCTTTACAACATCAGAAATCATCTTAAGTAAAAATATTATTGTTTAAAGTTTGAATTACCAAATTCAATTTGAACGCCAAAACTAATTGACGATGTTAATTATCGAAATGATTGAATACTATTGATTTCATGTTTTTGTTTAACAATTGATTAAGGTTTGAAAACTATGATTGCTATTGGATTGAATGCTGAACGCTGATTTAACTTGAAATAAGATTGAAATGATTGTCAAATTAACAATGTTCCGTACTGTACCTGGATTGTAAAAGTGCTTTAGTCATAGATAACAGCTTAAGCAGCTTTTCATCTGAAGATTTAATAAAGCCATAAAATTTAATAAACCTAAGTTAAAGCTATACATACTAATATATCTGTGCTTTCATTATAGTGTGAAATTTAAAGTTGTTTGATAAATAAATGAAAGTTCTATGAGACAGAAATGAAATTAAGATTCAAAATAGTCCCTCAATTTTTAAAATGTTTACATTTCAAAATACTTGCATCACTTTGCCATTCAGAATATCCATAAAGCACTTTACTTAAGTATCCCTCAAATCTGCCCTCTTCAGGCCATGTTACTTACAGGGAATGGTGTATATTTTCTTGTAGCATTTTATGGCAAAAACTGTTTCTGTCCTACAGAACTTTATTGCAAAATTTTCCAACTGTAACAATTAGTTCTAGGAAAGAGAAATGGTCTCCTGAATTGTGTTGATTTAATTGACAGGAAGTAATTTTGTTTGTGATATATAACAACAAAAAATAACTATTGTGGGGGAAATAAAACAAAAAGCAAATCATAGGTTAGCAACCCAAGTATTGTAACTACAGTCTGTCACAAGCATTTCCTACTTTTCCCACATTTTCCATGGTCATATTTTTGTAGGGCCTCAGAAAACGTAATTGTGATGTACTTTGTTAAATAAATCTTTGAAGTTAACATTGCAGTTCCAATAAATCATTTGATTGATCATTAGATATTTTGACAAGCCGAATTTTTGAGCTGACAGAGCGATCCATCATATTTTACACATGTATTAACCCTTGTCATGCTGAATAAATTACCTTACTGAATTGCTGTAAAATCAAAGGGATGAAAGCACTGATAGAACTTGTTGTTCAAAAATTAATATTTCTTTTAGAAATAAATTTCATAAACAAATCTGGTAGGAAATATACAAGCTGGTGGTGTAGACTAAGATCAGACTGCACTTATGTGCAGTCTGATCTTGGTCTGTATCTCCTGTCAAACTGGAATATTCCGGGTTCAGCATGAAAAGGGTTAATAATCAGACACAAATGGTGAGTGAATCTGAACTTAAACTCCGAACTACTTGAACCAAAAACCTTTACTGCCACTCAATCACAGGACCAGCACATTTGCTAATCCAACAAAAAGATTTAAATGAGTGCAAATCTTAAAAAAGCTTTTACTTAAAGAATGATTCCTCAATAATTTCATTCTTTTTTTCTATTCCAAAACATAATACCACAGTACATTCATTGTTGAATTAATAAACACATTTTCTCTATTTGAATTATAAAGAAACTTTTAATTAATTTCCAATAAAGAACACACAATAATCGATTACTTTAAATGACAGGAATTATTATACTGCTGTGTTTGGATTAACACAAAGTTTATATAAAATGATTTAACTTATCCTTAACCAAAGACCAATTGATCCTTAATTCATTACAACATGACAAAATCTTAGACTGGTTTAAATTGAAAATAGTTGCAGAAGACAATTTCAAGTTGGTGGAATTTAACCCATTCCAACACAGCAAAATTTTAGACTGGTCCAAATTGAAAGAAGCTGCAGACGACAATTTCAAGTTGATGGAATTTTGAATTTTTCGTCTTTAAGGATAGAAAACATCGTGGATAATGAAGAAATTGCTTGATACAAGCAATTTCTTCATTTTCAACAATGTTTTCCAAAGCTTTTTTCTCGAGGGACATAAAAAGGAGGGATTGAGTTGGAATGGGTTAAAGAATATTTGCATTGTATGGTAGAGAACATAATGTGCACAGACATTGAATGAATTGCTTGTTACAAGCATTTTCTTCATTGTTCACAATGTTTTCCAAAGGTTTTCTCTTGAGATGCAGGATGAAAAGCGGGAATTGAAAGGAATTGTTTGTAACAAGTATTTCTTATTTTTCCACAATGATTATTCTACCGTACTAAATGAAAAATTTTCAAATACAAGCACAATTTTGACCTTGAGCTTTGACCTTGAACTTGAAGCTATCAAAAACATTCATTCAGATGGCACATCTACTCATGATGGAGAATAATTGTGCCAATTTATTTTGAAATCCATCCATAATTGTAGGAGAAATGCTCTTGACAATCACAATTTTAGTAATTGACTTTGACATGTGACCTTGATATTAGAACTATCCCAAAAATTCTTTCAAATGGCACATCTACTCATGATTGCAAATAATTGTGCCAAGTTATTTTGAAATCCATCCATAATTGTAGGAGTTATTATCCAGAAAAAACACAATTTTAGTGTTGACCTTGAGCTGTAACCTTGACATTAGAACTATCCAAAAATTCATTCAAATGGCACATCTACTCATGATGGAGAATAATTGTGCGAAGTTATTTAAAATCCGTCCATAATTGTAGGAGTAGTTGTCCAGACAAATTCGGATGGATGGACGGACTTTTTTAAACTAACGTACTTACGCACATACACAGACTTGTCATAGTTACCACTATGTCTCACTCACCGCAAGTGGGCTCGACAAAAATCAACTTTAAATTGTTGTCTGAAAAACTTTTGAATTTGGACTAGTTTAAAAAATTTGCAATACAGTAAAAGTTTAAATCATCAATTATAACACACTGGAGACAGTTTTGAAAGCAAGTACAAACAACAAAGAAGTAGAAGTTTTGATGATCTCCCCCCCCCCCCCCTTAAAAAATGAATAATAATAAAGAAGCAAATACAAGAATAGCAGGGAAAATTTCTTGTCGACCTAGATTTCCTTTCAAAAAATCTTCTTTTGTATAGCTTTGATTTTTTGAGACTAATTTAAAAAAAAAAAATACAGGTTTACTCATTCCTACATAATCCTGCTTTTTATGAAAAGCTTCATAAAAATGTAGAAAATGAAAAGCAAGCAATTTCTTCATTTCCCTCAATGTTTTACAACCTTTGGGATAAAGACAGACATGCCATATGTCACAGTTTATGCAGGACGGAAGCGGATTTTCAAAGTCTGTCCCGGCATCCTGCACCCTTTAAAGATGTCCCAGGAATTTGAGAAAAGAAATCCATAAATTTTCAGCAGGAAAAATCCGGTAAAGGTTATTGATAAGTTAAAGTTATAGTATCAGTGCTAAAAAATGACTGAATTATCAATTATTAGTTGCATCTAACACACGCCAATCACCAGTTTGACGACAACTTTCACACCTTCACTGAGATTAGAGTATCATAATTGACCAACACGGGTCATTATTATGACTGACTCAGGTAGTAAATGTTGTTTGCAAATATCAAACCCGAGACCTATTGCTGCGATTATTTACCATTAAACATATCACCTAGACTTGCTATTTTTGCACTCGCCAGATTACTAGGCATCAGCAAATATAAGATTTCTTTCTTTTGGTTGCTGTGCATTTCTTTTGCTCTGCACATTATTTGGTCGTTTGGATACCAAACTGTATTCAAAGCTAAGTTTATTTGTAGTTACAGTAATTCTTAGGTCTAGTGGTAAATTGTAGTTTATTCTATGAACAAGGGTGATTTCCAGGGATCGATGCTCAGGTCTTTTGGTATCAAATTATTCCTCATATGCTTCTATTTTCAGGCGATTTTTAAGATTAATTGAAATCACAATCACGTGTTTATATATAAAGAAATTGCGCAGTTAATATAACTTTCTCAATTTCTTACAGTTATCATTGACAGTAAGAAACGAAACCATAGAATTCAGATAATCAGTAAAATCCGCAAAATGATTTGATAATTTGATCTGTGGTATCAAATAAACAAAAAAGACCTCTTTAATAATAATGTTTGTTCATCAATCTAAGTAAAAAAGGAAACAAAGAATCGGAAAGTCTTACTTCGGGGGTAGAAAATAAATCAAGGTCAGAGTTTCGAATAGTAAATCACAAATTGTCCACAATCTACAAATGAGCGAGTTTGTGTACAATTTCTACTCTTGTTAGACCTACCTTGCTCTGTGGTTGTATTCTTCGGCTTCTTCGAATCTAAAATAACGAACACAACGATTAAAACTTCTAGTTGGGTAACACTTTTGCACCTTCCTATTTCTTCATTGCATGATTCGGACGCCATTATCGTCTGCAAAGTTCTGCGTTTCCATTGTTTGATTCGAAGAACATAGTGCACACTCCCTGGTTACAGTTTTGAAAGTCATGTAATGAAACGTGCATAGATGTGTACTTTTCTCATTCTTTGCTGATTTATACATCGAAATTCATTTGGTTTAGCTAAAAAGCCCTTGAAAATGTACAGACGACATCATAGGCGATTAACTGCCCGGATGTTGCTTGTACCATTTCAACAAGGGACATAGACTGGTACCACTGTCGACTTTTTAATAAAACCTTTATGTCAATTTCGATGAAGGAGCCCGAGAATTTTGTGCATACTGCATCTAGACGACTTACCCTGTGTCTTTTCGCAAATTAAGTATAGTTAATAATTTCGATTCAAGCACGAAATTCATACTTATCAATAGTCGGTCAGAAATACCAATTGTCTAATCGCCGGCCCCGCCTACATACTACTTACTGTGACAGGAAGTCCCGCTTCGATTTAACGGCGTTAATTAGCAAAATTTATGGACAGTAACGTGTAACAAGAAGGTAGAATGGTTGGTTGGCGACCTAAACGTCGTAACTACAGCTTGAAAAAGTCGCCAAACCAACTAAAATGTTTCACACAAATGGCGGCCAATGTCGGAGTTCCAGTCTCAATTCCAGGCTTAATGAACAATTTGAGCGGATGATATATTCCTTGATTGAAAGCCACGATAGGTCATTTACTAAAATGGGTGGAGCAGTAATTGGGGAATCTTAGGCCACGCCCACTGAGCTCCAACTAGAAGATAATATTTGGAGTTTTTTCTCAAATTCCATGGTCAACAAAAATTAAAATAGTTGGTTGGCGACCTAAACGTCGTAACTACTCCTAGAGTAAGCTGTAGAGTTATTACGTTTAAATCCCCAAACCGACAAAACTGCTTAATATGGATGTCGCAGTTTAATTCCGGTCTAAATGAAAGATTTGATTGGCCAATAGGTTTAATAATTGACGGCGGCGGTCCGAGAATTCAGCCTCCAGGTTTCTGTAATTTGAATTTAAACTCTATATATGCACGAAACCTAGCAAAGTAATGGCATGGATCGGGCAGCCTTTTGTTTGCATATACATAAGGGTGTGATATATTATTCAAGATTTGACACATATTGTAATTATTTAAAAAGACGGGACTCATGACAAATAACGAAAAGGATATTGAAAGAGGCGTTGACGTTCTTGCCACCTAGAGACGCTCGTCGGAAATGTTCGACAACTTTTTCAATTCGCGTGAAAGTATAGTTAATAGTTTTCTCCCTTGTTACAAAGTCGTTTGTAAGCATTGCAGGCATTGCGGGGCTAAGGAGTAGATTATTCAATATTGAAGCTTGCACAATAGGCTAGAAATGACGCGATCGGTTAGTATGTCACCAACTGGAAGAATACAGTTGCTCAATCGGGTTTACCAGGGCTTCACCGTAACGTCTATTGTAGACACATGTATAACTTTGGCCTGCTTAATATTTCATAAACATGTCCCCTAAAAATAAATGACCCTTCACGACCTTAACCCGTTCTTACACAGTTCTGCTCTTTGCTTTTCTCAAGAAAAAAAAAGCTTGGAAAAACTGTGGACAATGAATAAATCGCTTGTAACAAGCAAATTCTTCATTGTCCATGTTTTTGTCTTTCCTAAAGACAAGAAATTCCAAAATTCCTAAACTTAAAATTGTCTCCTGCAACCTCTTTCGATTTGGACCAGTCTTAAAAAATATGTCGTCTGGTAAAATGTTAAGATTTTACAACATGGCATTATTGTCAAACAAATAGAATCCCGCCCTTTTCCCTAGAATATTTTCTAATTCCTGGATCTCACTTTCGATCGGATCAACTGGACGAAATGCGATCGAAGGGTCGGGTACTTGTCTGGAAGAGTGATCGGGATGGTATACATTGGTCAATAAATCACGTTCCTACTCAATTGGCCAATCGCGGCCGTCAATGAAGGAATCAACCGACCAATCAAGATAATTTATTCAGCCCGGACCTGAACTTATCAACTCCAACATTGGACGCCATTTTTGTTAAGCTTTTAGTTGGTTAGGCGACTTAAACGTCTTGAATAAGCTGTAGTTACGACGTTTAGGTCACTAACCAACCATTATGTTTTTTTTTGTTACTTGCTGCTGGCCATAAATTTTGAATAATAACGCCGTGAGAAATCGAAGCGGGATTCCTGTCGGAGTCAATGGGCGGGACTAACGTTGTAAGTAGGCGAAGCAAGCGATTGGTCACTTCTTCCCGCTAAAGATCGAGTAGGTTATACGATCCGGTATCAGATCGAGTTGGAAGTCAAGTTGATCGAAAAACATAACTGTGTTGAGATCTAGTTTGGTCTTAAGGAATTCGATATCCGTATTATGTCGATCTCATTTCCGAGTCCTATCCCGATGGTAGTCGTGACAGATTGACGGATCGTTGGCCACGCCCACTCACCTCAGACATAACAGTTCAACTGAGTTATTTTTTTTAATGTGGTTTTTCGCCGCTTTCAACAATCTTTCAGTTATATCGCGGCGGCTGGATCACCTAACAATGGATTCCTGGTATTTCTCACACCAGTACTACCATCACATCCTTTCCTAGCCTCCAGCTGCTATCCCACATAGGTCTACGATTGTCGACCCATTGGTGAGAGACAAATAGTCGGAAAGGATGAGTGCCGCCGTCGGGGATCGAACCCGGGACCTCTAGTGAGTTAATAGACGCGATTATCATTCTACACAATGGAGTCAGGGACGTGAATTTAAAGGCAAACCGTTGGTGGGTGACATATAAACATTGTAACTACATCTTGAATAAGTTGTAGTATCTCCACCAACCAATCAAACAAACACACACACACACAAATTGTTTTACCAGACCCAAAAATTTTAGACAGGTCCAAATTGAAGGAGATTCAGACCACAACAAAACTTACTTGAAAACAATATGCTCAAGTGAGCTAACATTACTTAGGAGATGAACTTACAGGCAAAGTTTGCAATATTCATTCCTGAAATACACAAGAACTACTTTTTTGGCGTAGACATTCAATTGATTTAGTTGTTAAGCCTCCAGTTGCAGTTTGCACTCATTGAACTCTGGAATGACTTCGAAATTTTGTCTGTTTACTTAAGCTATCAAAGCTGACGCTTTGCTAACTAAATATGAAACTTAGTCAAGTTGAAACTTCTTTCTGATGTTGAGAACGAGTAAAGGAGGGACCATGGGACTCGCATTAGAAAGTGTTGAAACAACAAATACACTTTCTGAGACCCGAACAACCTGCGTCATTTAAAATCGACTATTTTTTTCCAATTAAGGAAGCTCGAAGTATTTCCGTTTCATATTTAGTTAGCAAATCGGCTGATATCTCTCAATATGTAGAACAGGAAAGTTTTAGTCTGACAGAAAAAAACGTGGTCTTGGAGACGCAACAACTGTTAGCGTGAGGTCTAGGAGTGCCTGACTCAACCCATTACCAGAGGGCCAAATTTTAGACTGGTCAAAGTTGATAGGAGTTGTTAACGCCATTTTAAAGGTAATGAAATTTTGGATTTTCAACTTATGGTTTGAAAACATTATGGAAAATGCAGAAATTGCTTGAACCAAGCAATTTCTTCTTTTTTCCTACTTGATTTTCCGAAGGGGCGTCTAAACTCGTCACAATGTTGGAATCGGTTAAATATTGAATGTTAATGCTTAACCCTTGCTATGCTGATCCCGGGATATTCCTACTTCGACATTGAATTTGGCAGGTGCATAGACTAAGATCAGCTTGCACAGACGTGCAGTTTGATCTTAGCATACACTACCTGCTTAATATTATCAATCATTTTTTTGAAGTTGAGCCATAGAGAATCCATGGAACTCGCGTCAGACAATTTTGAGAGTCCCTGCTACTAATTTGTGACTTTTAGACTCCCTAAACCTGCGTCCGTTAAATCTGGGAATAGGGATAAAAACCAACCTTTCTTCTTTGTTTCTGCCTTGTTTTCAGATTTGCGAGAGATTCTGATTCTAAAGACGACACCGTCCGCCCCTCGTGCAATATACACTTTACCCTGCTCCCACAGGCCCAGGGTGCTCTTCTTTGTTTTATTGGTCTGGTCCTTATATTGTTTATGTTTATCACGTTTTTTAGCGGGTTCTACTATTTTCGGTGGTTCAGTGTGTTCCACTGACACCTTTTTGTTAGTCTGTACAATATTTTCAGCATTATCTATATTTACAGTATCGTCAATGATTTCACTCTCAACTAATGACGCGACGTCATCTTGTATTTCATGTTCATCTTTCTCGCTTATTATATCAAGCCAGTCTTGTGTCGGGAAAATCCGTTGAGTTTTGAATCCATCGTCAAGAGTCTGTTCCAGATCACTCGTTTCACTTGTACCTTGTATCACTTCAATATCGTTCTTCCGCTCATTTGAGAGTTCGACAACTTTGTCTACTTCAGTTTGTTGTGATTTACTGCTAGTAGCTGAATCATCACAAGGTTCTACAGAATTCTTTTTTATTCCAACCTTTTTACCCATTTCTTTGTCTTCTCTTTTTTCTGTATTCATGCAAGAGTTTTCAGCAGCGTCGTAAACCTTCTCTTCTATTAATGCACTATCATCAAATGTTTTCACGTTTGTTATGTTTATTTCTGTTTGTAAACACTCAAGTTCAGACTCGTGAACACTTTCAATAGATAACTTTCGATTAACTATTTTCTTGTCACCAGAATCTTTTTCACTTGTAAAGCTATGATGATGTACTTTAGAGGTCTTTTTGATGTAACCTTGTTTGAGACTGAACCCAGAGAATCCTACATCATGAGTTGAAACGTGTACGTGCTCAGAATGTGTTATAACGGTTTCCTTCTTTTTGCACGAGCTACAGGTGCCCATAGTTTGTAAGATAAGCGAGCTTAAGTCACTCTCCCGGGACCCTATCTGGAATCATTGTCAGTGTTTTCTGCAAATAAAAAGCAAATGTAAAATAAATCGTCAAATAATTGCGTACGAAATCCATCTCCTCAATCTGTACTAAGTATTTTTAGGTCACCTGACCGAATGGTCATGGTGACCTATTGCAATCATCGTTTGTCCGTCGTCGTGCGTCGTCCATTGTGCGTCGTCCGTCGTCCGTTAACTTTTAAACATTTTCATCTTCATCTCAAGAACAACTAAGCGGATTTCAACCAAACTTGGTAGAAAGCATCATTGGGGGATGCCAATTCAAGTTTGTGAAAATAGGGGTTCTGGGGGTCATAGGGGCCCCAATCGGGGGCAAAAAGGGGTAATTTTTGGTTCTTCTTTAAAAATCTTCTTCTAATAAACCGTTAATGCCAGAGCTTAAATATTTTGTTTGCATGACAACTAGGACAGGTATATTATAAATTGTGAAATTCATGCCCCTGGGGTTATGTATGGGGCCACACCCAGAGGTCAAAGTTCATCATGCTAAAACATTCACATTTTCATCTTCTTCTGATGAAGTACTAAGCCAATTTCAAACAAACTTGGTGAAAAGCATCATTGGGTACTGATTATACAGATTTGTGAAAATTAAAAGGCTTGAGGTCAGGGGGGGGGGCTAAAATGGGGACCAAAAGGGTGTCATTTTTGGTATTTTTAAACATTTTCATCTTCTTCTCAAGAACTACTGAGGGGATTTCAACCAAATTTGGTCGGAAGCATCATTGGGGGATGCCAATTCCAGTTTGTGAAAAGAGGTTGGAGGGGCTTGGGGTAAAAGGGGCCCCAGTCGGGGGCAGAAAGGGGTAAATTTTTGTACTTCTTTAAAAAAAATTTTCTAATAAACCTTAAATCACTTGTCTTAATGCTCTTTTACTCAGGTGACCGTTAAGGCCCACTGGGCCTCTTGTTATTGGATTTTTCTATCAAATACCACTCAAAAATTTATGAGCATCAGTTGTAAGGTTGTGATTACTTTTTACCTAGGTAAGAGCCTTCAAATATTGGTTGTAAAAAATGAAAATATGTTCTTTCGACGACAACTTTCTGCCAAATAATGAATGCTTTGATTAACGGCAGAATCGGAACAACAGATGATTGTTGGTAACGGCAATAATTCGGAATGACATCGAAAGGAAAACTTTTTTTTTCAATTTTTGAAGTTTGCTGTAGTATCATGTGTGTTTATTATGTAATGAATAACGCTTCAGAAACGCCTTCTCAAACGGCTAAAACGCCTTAGAAACTTCCATGATTGGGTTTAAGTAGACTGATCATGAGTTGCCTGTTGTAGCTTGGGAATTGTTGTTACCTAGTCCAGATAGAAAGAGTTTGCACGTCTAAGACATTTTGAACTGAAATAGTGTCTGTGGTCATATTTGGAAATTCCATTTTACAGTTGTAGTCCGCTTGCGCTCGTCGAATACACTTGCCATATCGATGGCTTAGAGCAAAAACATAGTATGGCTCTATACATTGTATAGAGCCATTTTATGTTTTTGCTCTAAGCCTTTGATATATGGAGGAACATTGTTGTCAATCAAATGTAATCCGTATATATACACTGGTATAGATAGTTACTCACACGTCAAAGAGCGCATTGAGGTATCGTGCATTCTTCTCTATTTAGTTTTTAAAGATTAAAGGCCCGCTTTTCACACATGCCATATGCTTAGTGCTAGTTATGGATAAAAAACAGGTCCTAGTAGATCTGCATGCCTTTAAAACTCTATCAGTGAAGCTCACTCAAAATCTGAATTCATTAGTGATTAGAAATGGGATCCAGCAATTCAACGTGTAACTGACGTGAACACACGCCCATAGAGGACGTGCCTAGATGTGTTTTGCGTCAACGGAGTGTGGTTTAGTGATAGTCTTACCGTCATGCCAGCTCTTTGAAGACTGGTACGTGTTAGATTCGTAGCCATTACTGTGTGAGTGGCATTTTGCGACTGATAAAGCTAGGCAGGGGTCATAAACGAGTAAGAGTATGGGCTGTTTAGCATAGACCACAAATATTACACCAGTTAAACATATCTGGAAAATGCTGCAGCATGCAACATCAGATGACAAAGTCTAGCCGGCTTCTGTTCCTAAACTGCAACAGGTGCAATTTGACCAAGTATCTTAACCCTTTTCTGTTTTGCATAATTTAAGACATGTCTAAATTCAAGGTTTTGCAATGGAAAATTCAAAGTGGATGTAATTTGAAAATTAATCATTTAGTAGGGTAGAAAATATTTTGGAAAAAGAAGAAATTGCTTGTTACAAGCAATTTCTTCCCTTTCTACAATGTTTTCTCAATTATAAAATCGCAGGGACGTAAAAACCTGTGATTGAACAAAAAGTTAGTAAAAAGGAAGTATCAAAGTGCAAGTTAGCGACCGAGGAGGCGATCTCGATTATTTAGTATTGTATTGGAATAACCTCGATATGATAGCGAAAATCAGGGAAAGGTACTCATTTTCTTGAAAACACCCATTTGCCTTATGTCCTTTTTATCCTGATTTACTATCCCTACCAAGTTTGAACCGCTGTTCCACTTAGATAGTTTGGTCATCTCATTTTGACGAATGAGCACCTTTTAGGAGCAAAGTCAAGCATTCCAAGCCCGGTAAAGAAATAGACGGTATCTTTAAAACAATTCTCATCAAAATTTTAATTTATTTTTTATCTATTTCACTTTTCTTTTAACCATTTTCAATTAACGTATCGCTGATACGCCGTCTGAGCTGGGAAGGACGACTTAGATTTTAAACGCCGTTAATTTGCAAAATTTATGGTCTGTGACGTTTAATAGAAAACTGAAATGGTTTGTTGGCGATCTCAACGCCGTAACTACGTTTAAGTCGGAAAACAAACAAAAATGCTAGATATAAATGTCGGTCAATGTCTGAGTTCAAAGTTCATTTCTGGTCTGATGAATGATTTTATTCGTCAACTGAGAAACAATATAATGATATCGTTTGTAGATTGGATCGATATTGCCCAGGAGAATCAATAAACATTACTTTCTTTTAGGTGATGAAGACTTAGATCAGACTGTGCGTATGAGCAGGACGATCTTTATCTATGCCTCCTTCCAAAACGGGAATATTCCGAGTTCAGTATGACAATGGTTAAGTGGCTAAAAAAGCAAACATCAGCAACAATAAAAAAAAAACTTTGTAAAAAAACAAGACGGTGTTTAGTGTTATCATTTTTTCTTCTGTTTCATATTAAGATCAATTAGGAACAAGACACAATTTGTTAATGAAAAATAATAATTATCTTCTCGTTGCTAGGAAACGGAGAGGAATGTGTCCTTTAATAATGACATTATTTCAAGGATAATTGTGATTTATGTATAATTTTACGGGCGGAATCTACTTTTCCATTTATTTACAAGTATATGAGGATATTTTGTTACCCTGTACCAATTTATTATTTATTCGGGCAGTAAGAATTTCTATAATTAAACACTATAAACACACATGACTACAATTTTCCCAGATATGAAAGCAGTTGAATATGTCAATAATTTTTGTACAGACGAACCATTAGTCAGCCCGATTAGCTCAATTGTTAGAGCACTTGATTCAAACCACAAGACCATTGGTTCGAGCCCTGGGCTGACCATATCAACTAACAAAATACGGATGAGACGTTAAACCGACGCCCCATGTGACGGTGCTATCCAACGAGCACGTAAAAGAACCAGGCGGGGCTCTCAGCAGTTTCGTCCTGTATCCTTGCACTATTCCCCGTAACAACTAACAGTCTTCTGGGGGTTTCGCTCATGTGGGCATGTGCTACGATAGCGACGATAAATGAACGGAAATACACACGAATCATTACCGAGTAGAGGATGTCTAGAGAAGGACCGAGATTTCGGAAAAATCGTCCTTGCCAACCGGCAAGTACTTCAGCGAGAACTTTTCTTGAAGGCTTTGGTGCACTTTACAAATCGCTGGCTCCGCCCACTTACCCCGTTGGCCACGCCCACCGAATCCAACGGGAAGTCACGCCTCTATTTTAAACGGCATTTTGTAAAATGTATGACCAGTAGCTTGCAACAAAAGAGTAGAATAGTTTGTCGGCGACCTAAACGTCATAACTACAGCTTGAATAAGCCGTAGTTACCACGTTTAAGTCGCCTAACAAACAAAACAGCTTAATTAAAACGGCAGCCAGTCATGGAGTTCAAAACTCATTTCTATATAAAAGCTTTTACTGATCGATGGATTATTTAAATGGCAGTCGCGATTGGTCAAATGAGCCTTGGCTTGCCTTTTCCAACTATAACACATATACCTCAAGTAATGACTCTGATCAGTCTGTGTATCAACACAGGCTGATTAGAGTCTTTACCAAGTTCCTAATGATAGAAACTGGTCAAAAGCTTCTTTAGACGATCATTGAACATTAAAAACGCTCTTGTGGCTGTCTAAGCTGAGCAATCTCCATGCTACAGTCTTATTTGTAAGAACTTGGTTTGCAATCAATTTAAAATAAATAGGTTTAACCCATTCCCACAAAAAATGGACTGGTCCAAACTAAATGAAGCTGCAGGCGAAATTTTCAAGTTGATGGAATTTCATTTTTTAATTTTTTTTTTTTTTTCGTCTTTTTGGAAAGAAAATAATGTGGACAACGAAGAAAATGCTTGACACAAGCAAGTCCTTCATTTTCCACTATTTTTTTGGGGGGGAGCCTAAAACGAGGGATAGTGTGAGAATCGGTTAACCCTCTCCCACAAAGTGACGTGGTTTTGGCGCCCTGGGGAAATTTGATCGCGAAAAACTTTGATGGGAAAAGGAGAAATTACTTGTAACAAGCAATTTCCCCTTTTCTCATGATGTCTTCTACCTTATTTTGTATTATTTTTCCATTTATAGCACGATTTGAAATATCGTCTGCAACTTCTTTTAATTTTGACATATATATCCTTCAAAATCTCAGATTTTTGAGAAAATGTTACTCGTTTCCCTTTCATTCATATGTACATGCGATTACGCTCGTTTTGCAGTGTTTAGGGAAAGCTACTGACTTTTGATATTATGTTTCTATTTCAATTAATATTCTAATAAACATTTCTACAGTTACAAATAAATGGCCGCCAGGCTTGATTACTACTGATTAGGTTTAAAACGTTTCCATGGTAACGGATTTCTGCTTATTATTATTATTCGATGGCTTATAAAATTTGCACAGTGTCATTTAAGAGCAGACTTTGATCAGACAACACAAAGCGTGGAATAGCTGATGTTCGAATTGTTCTGAGGTTAAATGTGGCAGAATTTCCACTATAAATATTTTAACCATTCTCAAAACCCCATTGATTAAAAGATGATAGCTGCAAGCGACAACTTGACGTTGGTGTACAATTCAAAAATTTAATTTTCAAAGCAATTTACCAATCGCTGGCCCCGCAAACTTACTCCTTTGGCAACGACCACTGACTCCAACAGACAGTCTCGCTCAGATTTTAAAGGGCGCTCTTTTGCAATATAAATGGCCAGTAGCATGTAACAAAAAGTAGAATGGTTGGTTGAAAAAGCTGTAGTAATGACGTTTAAGCCGCCAAACCAACAAAATGTTTCAAACAAATGGCGGCCAATGATCGGAGTTCCAATATCAATTCCGGGCTAAATAAGTGATTTGATTGGTCGATATATTGCTTGATAGACAACCGCGATTGTTCATTTCGAAATATAGAACTGCCGTTACCTATCTGTCCATTTCTAACAATGTTTTTCCTGATATAATATATATGTTAAGTGCTTGATGGTACATGTTAGGATTGGTTTTCTTAGTCAGTAATATTCTGCTTTGACTCAACACTGCTCGAACGATTGTTGCTCTTTAATCTATTTTGCTGATAAACCCATTCCCACACATTCAATCTTTTTACGCCCCCCCCCCAAAAAAAACAAACTTTGGAAACCATCGTGGAAAAGGAAGACATTGCTTATATTAAACAATTTCATCATTATCCACAATGGTTTCTATCCGAAAAGACAAAAATTGAAATTCAATCAACTTGAATTTGTTGTCTGCAGCTTCTTTAAATTTGGACCAGTCAAATATTCTGTTGAGTGAGAATGAGTTAAACTCGTTCGAGTTAATGTCTGTAAATAACTAGAGGTCTTGGTTTTGCCTTACGTGTGGAGAAAGTTCTGAGGTTAGAGGCAATCGATGCTGATGCCTATTACCTTTCTATTGTTTTTATATTCAGGTGGATTCACATCGAGATATATTTTAAAAAAAAAGTTTTTACGATTCCTTACAGCTATTGCACAATACTCTTTATTTATTGGAATAAGAATTCTTGTGAGAATCTGACAGAGTTTTATATTCAAATCCAATATCCCTTTACGATCATCGCCGTTTTGATTCAGCGGCAACAGAAATATTCAATTTATAGCAAGTTTGCTCTCATTCCCGGGGTCAATAGTTCGAATTCCGGCTCGGCCATAATAAATTCCGACATTTTACAAAAGTCATTAGATTGAATTAAAATCTAATCGCAAACAATAGGACAGGAAATACTCCGAGATTATCATTTGTAATATCATTCGTCTATCGCAAAAATCCAAGTTAAACGTTAGAAAATCTGTGTCGCTGGAAATTATCGACACCATCACGCTGGTGATGTTCAATTTTCATTATCTTTTGATATCAAATTGTACCTTATGAAATATTCATTCGAATTTCTACAGAAATTTAATCCGCTATAAATAATAAAGTAAGCAATATTTTTCTTGTATTTGAGCCAATTTGATACGAAGAGAATATCTGTATCGTTTTGTTTTACATTAACCCATTCCCTCACGATAAAATTTTAGACTGGCCCAAATTGAAAGAAGCTGCAGATGACAATTTCAAGTTGATGGAATTTTTTTTTTTTCATCTTATGGGATAGAAAACATTGTGGATAATGAAGAAATTGCTTTTAACAAGCAATTTCTTCATTTTCCACAATGTTTTCTAAAACGGTTTTATTGAGGGGCGTAAAAAGGAGGGATTGAGTTGGAATGGGTTAAGGTTCTTGTATGAAACTCAAAACTAATCACACTTTGCGCCTTTATACAAGCGTGTGACTAGTTTTCAGTTTCATACATTCAACAACAAGTACATTTTAATATATTTTAACCCTTGTCATGCTAAATCTTTCCCTACAAAGCACTGAAAGCCCTTACAGAGGACTTGTGTTTCTTTTGAAAAATATATACTGGTAATAATATGTGGTGTAGACCAAGATAAAACTGCACTTATGTGCAGGCTGATCTTGTCTAGATCTCCTAGAAAAAACAGGAATATTCCGGGATCAGCATGACAAGGGATAATCTATCACTCTTTTATATTACATGTATTAAGGCATCTTCATTAGTAAGATTGATTGTTTCATTAGTGTTTTGCGTGCATCGACAGTCGTGGTCGATTTGCGCACATAAAAATTAAGGATAGTATAAGATAAACACACAAAGCAATAAAAAAAAAGGCCTACATCACATAAATGATGAATGGGGAAAAATAAGTTAAATGAAGACCTTTAAGTCGCCTCTTATGACACGCCAGTTGTCGTGTTTGTTCCGCCAGATTAAACGGCAGATATGATGGCGTAGGCCTACATTGGTTTATTCTTGTAACCTGTTTAAACACACGTGTAAAGGATTTGTACATGTAAAATGTGGTGTCTCTAGGAACTTTGGGTCATGATAATTTTTATAGAGTGCGTGTGTTCAATTCGAAGATATATTGCAGACAGGACTGTCACTCAGTGCATGTAAAATATTCCCTGGGTGTCTAAAGGAACGTTGGGTCATTAGACTTTTGTGACCCCGTTTAACCACACGTGTAAAGGAACTTTGGGTCATAGAGCTTTAATAGAGTGCCTGTGTGTTACAAATCGAAGTAATATAGCAGACAGGACCGTCACTCAATATTTTCTAGTTGTCTCAAGGAACTTTGGGTCACATATCTTTTTGTAGAGTGCCTGTGTGTTCAAATCGAAGATATATAGCAGACAGGACCGTCACTCAATATTTTCTGGTTGTCTCAAGGAACTTTGGGTCATATATCCTTTTGTAGAGTGCCTGTGTGTTCAAATCGAAGATATATAGCAGGCAAGACCGTCACTCAATTTTTTCTGGTTGTCTCGAGGAATAATTATCCTCTCTTAGAGTGCCTGAGTGTTCAAATCGAAGATATATAGCAGTCAGGACCGTCATTCAATATTTTCTGGTTGTTTCAAGGAACTTTGTGTCATGTATCTTTTTGTAGAGAGCCTGTGTGTTACAAATCAAAGATTTATAGCAGACAGGACCGTCACTCAATATTTTCTGGTTGACTCAAGGAACTTTGGATCATATATCTTTTTTACTGAGTGTCTTTGTGTTCAAATCGAAGATATATAGCAGACAAGGCTGCCACATAGTATATCGATGGTTCAGCGCGAAACAATTGTAACTGCCGATAAACATATAGGCAGTTACAACTGTTTCGCGCTGAATAATCGATATGTAAAATATTTTCTGGTTGTCTAAAGGAACTATGGGTCAAAGACTTTTGTATAGAATGCCTGTGTGTTAAAAATTGAAGATATAAAGCAATCAGGACCGTCACTCAGCACGTGTAAAAAATAATATCTTGTTGTCTTAAGAAACTCTGTGTCATTTATCTTTTCATAAAGTGCTGGTGAGTAAATTGTAGCCATGTAGTAGTCAGGAGCGTCAATCAGAACATGTAAATATTCTCTAGTTGTCTAAGGGGACTTTTGGTATAGATCTCTCTACAGAGTGCCCATGTGTAAATCGAAGACATATAGCAGACAGGACCGTCACTCAGTACATGTGAAATATTTTCTGGGTGTCTAAAGGGACTTTGGGCCATAGATCTTTCTATATGGCGCTTGTGTGTAAATCGAAGACACATAGCATTCAGGACCGTCACTCAGTACATGTAAAATATTTTTCGGTTGTCTAAACGAACACTGAGTCAGTATCTATCTACAGAGCGCATAGCAAAGGCTCTGATCTGACTGTGCGGATGATGTGAGTCGTAACTTGTCGCTGGTATGACTGTAGAATATTTGCTGATTATATAAAGAAATTTCAAGTCGGTAGCTGTCAACAGAGCGCATAGTAAAGACTCTGATCAGACTGTGCGGATGCACAGCCTGATCGGAGTCTTTACTTGGTGCTCATGTGAAATAACTTGAAGAGACACGCACAGAATCAAATACACACACGGTCCGTGTTGACCACTTTTCGCATAATGGGTCACAAAATTAAAATCATCAATGATCAACTATATGTTTCACGATAAAGGAGGAGAAATGAAGTTAGTTGCCTTTATCAAACATCTCTCATTAGTGCTGATGAAAAACTTTATCAGCAATTAGTCCACTTCTCTACACCCTTCATTACAAAAGTAGATCACCAAACACCTAAACAGAGAAACTAATTGAAGAGTTGCCTAGAACTATTGTTTACTACAAGTTACATACGAAATAGTCGTTTTGGAAAAGTGGTATATGATAATTGCAAACCTAAGTGGGATAGCAGATTGAGTCTAGGAAAGGATGTAGTGGTAGTACTGGTGTGAGAAATACCAGGTATCCATTGTTAGGTGCTCCAGCCGCCGCGATATGACTGAAATACTGTTAAAAGTTGCGTTAGACCCCATACAATCAATCAATCAATCCTTTAATCAATCTTAACCCTTGTCATGCTGAACCCGGAATATTCCGGTTTTGGCAGGAGGTGTAGACTAAGATCAGACTGCACTTTTGTGCAGGCTGATCTTAGTCTACACCTACTGCTTGTACTTTATCTGCCAGAGTTGTTTATGAAGTTGATTTCTAAAAGAAATATTGATTTTTGAACAACAAGTTCTATCAGTGCTTTCAGCCCTTTGATTTGACAGCATTTCAGTAAGGTTATTTTTACAGCATGACAAGGGATAACGTTACCCACCAATCGGGTACACATCGTTACGTGAAACATTATCGCCGTCGAAGTATATATCGAATTTTTCGTTTATTGAAGTAAATCCGAGATAACTATTGGCTAGGATGCCCTCAAGTAGAAAAGCTTTGTCTTAACAGGCAATGTCTTCATTATCCACAATGTTTTCTGACCCAAAACAAACAATTTCACCAACTAAAAATTGTTTGTGCTAACTTCTTTAAAGTTGGCACAGTCTTGTGCTAATGTATTAATACGACCAGGGCATCCTGTAAGTTTTTCGGGGACCACGAATAACGCCCACAGTGAAATTAATGTTTAAAGTGTATGTCAAAATTCCTGATTATGTATTTCTCTTTGCTTTGTGTAATTTGATGGACTCCGTAGGCGTAGACCTTATTTACTTATTTACTATTTCGCCACCATTTTTGGTCGTACATGGACAAATCTTTGACCATCTACACGTCGAACTATCTCGTAAGTCCCCTGAACTTCGAGATATAGGTATTCGACTGTACTGAGTAATTTGCCTTCAACTTTGAGAACCTCGCATACCAGCTGTATACCACGTGAGTGATAAGCTATACAGTTACATATACATGTATTTAAAGATGTTTATCATTATTCTTAAATAGCCTTTTCAATCTATTTCACTGGAAACGCCAATTTCATTGAAAACTTACTTGAATAAGGTGCAGATACAACGTTTTGGTCTCCAACCAATTAACGATATTAAACATTTTTGTTGCATGTTACTCGCCATACATTTTTCAAAATAACGCCGTAAATAGTCGGATTAGAACTTGTCAAAGTAAATGGGCGGGGCAAGCGAAGTCGAAGTGTTTCTTTTTTTATCTACAACCACTGTTTTGTAACCATAAAATTCAATTATTTCTTCAACAAAAATATAGGCTCATTTTACCAATTTCGTTCATTTTCTTATTCTGTTGATGTCACTCGATACACCTTTAACAAGACACTAAAGTCAGCCTGTGTGTGTATTTCCGTTTATTTATCGTCGCTACCGTAGCACATGCCATTATGAGCGACGCCCCCAGAAGACGGTTAGTTGTTACGGGGGATAGTGCAAGAACGAAACTACTGAGAGCCCCGCCTGATTCTTTAACGTGCTCGATGGATATCATCGTCACACGGGGCCTCGGTTTAACATCTCAGCCGAAAGACAATTAGTTGGTTAGTTGATACGGTCAGCCCAAGGCTCGAACCCCTGATCTTGAGGTTTGAAGTCAAGTACTATACCAACTGAGCTAATCGGGCTGACTAAGGTCAGCCTTTAATTTGAAATACTTTTGACTAAATTTTATGTTTATCACAGTTTTAGACCGGTCTAATTGGAATACCATTTCAGACCACAATGAAAATTGAGTGCAGTTGAAATGAAACTATCCTTTGTCGTAGAAAATAGTGTGAGAAAAGAAGAAGTTTCTTGTTTCAAGCAATTTCTTCCTTTTTCACAATATCTTCTGAAGTATCAAAATCACATGAAATTAAAATCCATGGGATGTATGGGAAAGCGTTTATTTACACATTGACCAACATACTTAACCATTGTCATGCTAAATAAATACCTCTACAAAAATGTGATAAATCAAAGTACTGACAGCACAGAAAGCGCTCATTTTGGGTTGTTGATTATTTAGTACATGAATGGTATAGACAATGCTGGCTTTAAAGGGACAAGCAGGTGGTATAGACAAAGATCAGACTGCACACATGTGCAGCCTGATCTTTGTCTAGACCTCCTGCCAAAACAAGAATATTCCCGGATTCAGCATGACAAGGGTTAAAATCAGAGAATTGAGCGAAAGCTTAACTGTTTACCAGACGATACGATTTCAGACCGATCGAAGTTCAATGGCTGATGACAACAAAACGTTTTTATTCTGTAATGAAAAATTTAACACCATTTAAGGTAGACATACTGAGAGAAAAGGAGATATTGGTTTGGGAACAGCGAATCCTCTTTGTTTTCAAAAAATTGGTATAGCTATTATTTTATAGGGCACGTTTAAAATTGAACTATGTAAGAACAATAGGTAAACATATGGATAGGTACATGTAGTAAGGGTAGTTGCGGTATGAAATCAAAGTACTGAAAGTACTGTAAGCTAGCAAAACATTGTTTTGTTCAGTAATCTTCTTTGTCAAACGTTATCATGATAAAATATTTATCTCTCTAGCTAGAAAACAATGTTGAAAATGAAGAAATTGTTTGTAACAAGCAAATTCTTCATTTTCCACATTGTTTTCCATAGCCCTTTTCTTGAGGGGCGTAAACAGGAGGAATTGTATGGGAAAGGGGTAACTCCTTGGTTACCTGAACCTCGTTCCTTTATCATGATAACGTTTGACGAAGAAGATTACTGAACAAAACCATGCTTTGCTAGCTTACAGCGCTTTCAGTTCTTTGATTTATATCCTTGGATTTAATGATTAAGAAAACAATGTAGAAAAAAATGAAATTGCTTGTCACAAGCAATTTCTTCTTTTTTTCCACCACATTTTCTACGCTGATGAATGGTTATTTTTCAATTAAATTTCTAATTACATTTTTGTCTACAAAACCTTTGAATTTCGACAGGTATAAAGTTTTTCAAAACCAGAAAGGGTTAAACGCAGAAGGGTTGAAATGCGTTAATTCCTTTATCATAGGTCATAGATAATCCAGTCAAAATGAGGTCACAAAAATGTCTCTATTACTCAAGGTAATTGCTTGCAATCATTTTTCTTTTTTTAATTTACTAAGTTTTCGATGAAACAGTAAACCGTTTGCTTAATTACTTCGAATGCTTTACGGCAAATTTTATTGATGTGGATTTTACCAGTACCGAAATGGCGCTCTTAAAACTATAAAAAAGTACATTCCTGTACTTGGCGAGATTTAATGCGGATCACCTTTTTAAGCTTTTGATTATTTAAGAAATAAAGAGAATATTTTTTGTTTTCATTGAGGTATGAAACCGAAAAAACTAATCACACTGTATGAATACACGAAGCGGATTCATACATTAGTGTGATTAGGTTTTTCGGCTCATGCCTACATGAAAACAAAACATATTCTCTTCATTTCTTATAATTTAATAGCATCAAGCAAAAAAAAAAAAAAAACAAAACAAAACAAAAAAAAACAATAACTTGAAACAAATGATACCTTTGTTTCTGGGACTATTTTGTGCGGAAGCATAAAAAATTGCGGCGTGCTCAAAATTTTGTTCATGGAGTTATGAATATTATTTTCGACCAATCAGAACGCCAATTTTTGATAGATGAAACTAAAAATTAAATTATTTTCATTTGAGATAGGAAAGTAAAAATAGTTTCTGTGATTATGAAAAGTATATCTATTTTACAACAGCTTTGTGCCAAATCTTAAATTAATTGAAAAAGAATTGAACGGTACTATGAAAGGACACAAATTCGAGATAACACGGAATTTTAGAAAAATGGGACTTTGTTGAAATATGTAACTTCGCTATATAAGACCCCTTATCCAGAAGATCTGCCTTAAAAAACCAAAAATAATTAAAAAAAAATATCATTTGAGAAAGTGACATTTTTTTTCTTGTACGTAGCCCCATCAGTAGAAAACAAAATTTAGACTGGTCGAAATAGAAGTTGAAGACGATAATTTTTAGCTAATCTATATTTTGCTTAGAAAACATTGTGTATGATGAAGAAATTTCTTGTACCTAGTAATTTCTTCTTTTTCAACAATGTTTTCAAAGGCCTTTTTCTTAAGGAACGTAGAAATTATCAGAACATCGTGACTACATAAAAACAATTAAATTTCCCAACGTATAAAGTAACGTCATTGAACGAGGTTTTCATACAGTCTCACACCTAGTGGCCTGTCTAATGGGATACTACTCGGAGATCGCCTTTTCGGGCAGCTAACAAGGCTTCAAAAGCTTTGACATGATTGGAACAGTAGTGCTTTGTGATCGCGATTGCCGGGATTTGGCCGTCAGACGTTGCACTCGGTAAAATGTTCCAGACACTGTCAGACAGTGTTTTCCCCCAGAATTTACTGTCTGCATATACTCGTTTTTGTCTCAAATGTCCTAACGAATTAACCCTTTCCTGTTCAAACCCGAGATTTTACGTCGCTGTAATTTTATACTTGAGAAAACATTGTGGAAAAAGAAGAAATTGCATGTCACAAGCAATTTCTTCTTTTTTCCACAATATTTTCTACCAAATAGAGTGGTTTATTTGGAATTGCATCCAATTTTCATTGTCGTCTGTATCCTCTTTCAATTTAGACCAGTCTAAAATTTCAAAATCCGGGAAAGGGTTGATGGCAACATTCGGTTATCCTACCTGATTCCCTAAAAGTCAAATTTGTCTATCATTCCGCGTTATTCCAAAATTAAAGCCCATACCAAGTTTGTTTCAACACTTGATGTGTTTTAATAGTTTGTTAACTTATCATATTTGGCCGCAGCAAATGTTATAATGCTTCATTCTGAGGTCAGAAATAGTTTGTGCTCTCAAGTGATCCTCATTTTTAGCATTTTATACTGAAAAAAATTGAGATTTGTACTTTCATAAATCTTAAATATCTAAACATATAAGAATAGGCAAAAGGCCGAATCGATCAGAAACCTATTTTCCCCTAACCCTTTCCTGTTTAATCCCTGGTTTTTACGTCCCCGTGTCTTCATACGTGAGGAAAAATCTTGGAAAAAACAGAAATTGCTTGTAACAAGCAATCTCTTCTTTTTCCACAATATTTTCTTCCCTACTGAATGTTTTTTTTCTTCAAATAAGTTCGACTTTAAATTGTCATCTGCAAATCTTTGAATTTGGTCCAGTCTATATTTTCAAAACACGGAAAAGGGTTAAATCATGGTTAGAGTAGACTACAGCCTCGGAATGTCTAAACGAAATTTTAATCAAAGGAACATAAGGTTCATAATGAATCAAAGTACTGTTGGAGAGCAAATTTGATTATAATACTTTCCAGCTGTCTAAATAATTTGGTCGAAGAAGAGTATCGATTGTTTTTCATTTTTAGGAATATTGGGGTTTAGGTCTCTAAAAAGAGAAATGTTCCACAAACGCCAAATATGTCAATTTCATGTGTGTGTATTTCCGTTTATTTATCGTCGCTACCGTAGCACATGCCCATATGAGCGACGCCCCGAGAAGACAGTTAGTTGTTACGGGGGATAGTGCAAGGATACAGGACGAAACTGCTGAGAGCTCCGCCTGGTTCTTTAACGTGCTCGGTGGATAGCATCGTCACACGGGGCCTCGGTTTAACGTCTCATCCGAAAGACAATTAGTTTGTTAGTTGATATGGTCAGCCCAGGGCTCGAACCCGTGATCTTGAGGTTTGAAGTCAAGTGCTCTACCAACTGAGCTAATCGGGCTCATTTCATTTGCAGATAATATGTATTTGACCCCTTCAAATTTTGAGAGAAGGTGTTGAAAATTGAGGTTAACGATATGTAAACCTTTTTGTTTAATTTTTATATGTTGGTCCAATATGGTTATAGACCGAGAACTGAAATGATTGTGACTATAAGAAATCATCGATACATTGATTGGTTCATTATTCATACATTCTTTAAGTTCATAATTAGAATACGAAATAGTATTATTAGAATTAGATTGTGAATATAAATTTGAATTAGAACTATAACGAGAATTAGATTTAGAACTAGATCCCTGTAAATTGGGTACATTCTCAGAGTCAGAGATAAGAACGATGCAGCTGCAAGGAAATAGTTGACAATTTGAACATATGAAACATAAGGCACTTAACTTGTTTTTTTTAAAGGGAGATTGGTGTGTAACTGTCCGTGATTTCCTAATGTAAGTAGACTCGTCTACATTCAGAGGAAGAAAGATTGGTCAATCCACAATAATTTAATTGTTAGTTTCGTCTATCAAAAACGAGCTATCTGATTGGTCGAAAAATTTAATTCATACCTCCATGAACAAAATTTTGAGTACGCAGCCATTTTGAATGCTTCCGCACAAAATAGTTCACTACAAAAAGGTATCAAAATTTGTTAAGTTGTTGCATCTTTCGCTCGATGCTATTAAATCATAAGAAATGAAGAGAATATTTTTTGTTTTCATGGAGGTATGAACAGAAAAAACTAATCACACAATGTATGAATCCGCTTTGCGTATTCATACAGTGTGATTAGTTTTTTCGGTTCATTCCTCCATGAAAACAAAAAAAAATTCTCTTCATCTCTTTAATGTATACAGCGGAGATTTAAAATCTCGCGGTTATTCATTCTAATTGATCAATCGCTGGCCCCGCCCATTAACTCCGACAGGAAGTTCCGCTTCGATTTTTAACGGTGTTATTTTCTAAAATTTATGGCCAATAGCGTGTAACAAAAGAAAAGTAATTGGATGGTGACCTAAACGTCGTAACTGCAGATTAAATAACCTATAGTTACGTCGTTTAAGTCACCAAACCAACAGAAAAGGTAAAACAAATATGACTGCAAATGTCGGAGTTGAAAGCTCAGATGCGGGCTGAATAAACGATTTGATTGGTCGGTTGATTTCTTGATTGGTCTGTTTGTACATAAACTTCGTAAGTTATTTTGTTTATTATTCTCACAATCCGACATCCGACTAGGCAGTAGGAAGTAGAATTTAAACAACGTTATTTTGAAATCTGGAATAGGCTGTAGTTACGAAGGTTTAGTCGCCAAATAAAAAAAGAAAACAACAACATCAAAAACTACTTAATATATATTGGAGTTCAAAGTCCTCTCCGTCATAAATTTACCATTTGATAGGTCAAATAATTTCTTGATTGACAGTCACAATCTATTAATTCTGGTTGTTTGTAAAACTAGTTTTGTATTGGATTCTCTTGCAAAGTAGTTGGGAAAAAAACACTTTCAAACTGATAAAAATCATATGCTTGAAATCTTTATCCTCGTTTTATAGACCTTTCCCAGAACCAAACACTTTGGTGAGGTTTTTATTTTCGCAACTACAGGAAAACAAAACATCAATTTCGTTTCCAAATTATACACTGACTTATTATAGGCTTTCAAAGTTGATTTTATTTGTAGATTAAGTGCCATATAGTGTAGAAAAGATGAGGGGAAAAGCGGAAATTGATTAAGATAAACAATTTCTTCTTTTCTCATGATGTTTTCCAAAGCTGCGGGGACGTGTGGTAACTGGTTAGACGGACACTAAACTTAACACTCTCTTCTTTTACAGATAATTACATGTATTCTCTGTCCGATTAATCCCTTCTACGCTTTTGTTCTCGATCAACAACCAAAACAGCAACAAACACCATGTTTTCCAGAATTCCCGTGCACCTGTAATTCCACTTACTCGATCACGTGCATCAATTCTAACCTTACAGAAATACCGAGACTACCTCACACAGACACCAACAGAAGCGTAGGAAACTTCGATCTTCGATATAACGACATCACCGTTTTACCGGCTGACTCTTTTAATAACATCTCCATACTAAAAGATGTCCGTCTCGACGATAACCAAGTCTATTTGATAGATGATGAAGCGTTCTCCGGAGTAGAGGATTCTGTTTACCTCCTGTCCCTTAGAAATAACAACCTCTCATCTCTGTCTGGTGTATTCCTGAAGTTATCTCATCTCTCTGTTCTTACACTTGAAGGCAACCCAATCTCAGTTCTAGAGCCGACCCATTTATCAGCCTTAGGAAGAAGTCTAAGGGTATTTTCTATTAGTCTTGGATTGTTTCAGCATTGGCCAAATCAAATGCATTATCTTATGAGTCTGATTAATCTCAAATTAACTGATATTCCGTTTTCATATTTACCACTGGACGCTTTCGATGGATTTGATAATGGCTTGCACATCCTCGACATCAGAAACTCAAGTTTCAGGAGAATTCCCAGTGCCATCTGCCATCTTATAAACCTACAAGTTTTAACCTACGTCAGTAACATAAAAACAAACCACCCAATATTGGAACCTTGCCGAAGGCCACTACTGCAAGTGAATACGGTTCAGTTTACAGATAATAACCTAACCACGTACCCAGATATCTTACACACGTTCCCAAATATCAGAAACCTTGCAGTCAAAGAAAATCCTAAACTATTGTTCATTGACAATAAGATAACCAACGACTCTGTAAAGGATATCACTACATTAGATATTTCTTTAAATGGGTTTGAGAGAATACCATCAGCTCTCCGTTTCTACACAAACGTTCAGTCGTTAAACCTGTCCAACAATCTAATCAAAACACTAGAATTTGGCGACATATCTCGGCTACATTTGTTGGCTCACTTAGATTTGAGTGGAAACCCTCTTCTCTATATTGATGACCTGGCGTTTAACTCACTGAGCGGTGTTTTACGACTTCAAGACATGAATCTAAAGAACACGGACCTTGGTCATATTCCTGAAGCAGTTGCTAACCTGACTAGTTTGACGATGTTACAGATAAGCGGTAAGCCAATAGAGTGTTCCTGTTCCATGAAGTATCTTAAACAATGGAGAAACGTCACGGTGGAGGGAAAGTGCGAGTTTACTGATGAACCATTACAGGCTTTCATCAATGGTGGCTTGCAGCATTGCTACTGAGCCTGTCAGACTCATGACCTTATCCTTACAATCCCTGATTTCTACATATATTATCCCTTAGAAACAATTATGGAAAAAGGAGAAATTGCTAGCAACAAGCAGGAAATCACTTCTTTTTTTCGCAATGTTTTATCATGTAGAGTAACTACTTTTTGAACTGTACTTACTTTATCTATTATTTGCAACCGTTTTGAATTTGGAAAACATATCCTTTCTAACATTTGTCTCCAACCAATGAATGGATAATCGTAAACCTAAATAGGATAACAGCTTGAGGCTTGGAAAGGATGTAGTGGTAGAACTAGTGTGAAAAATACCAGAAATCCATTGTAAGGTGTCCCAGCCGCGATATGACTGAAATACTGTTAAGAGTGGCGTTAAACCCCGTTCAATCAATCAGTCAATTAGAATTTAGACAGGTCTAAAGTTTTGAAAAATAGTAAGGGCTTGAACATTGAAACTGTCAGATATTTTAGGTAATATAGCAATATTTTTTCGGAAAAAAAACCGAATAAGCATTTATCAGAATTACCCATTTCTTGAAATATTCGACATGCTGTGAAAACATCTGTCGTAAAAAATAATGATCAAGATTTACTGGAACAGAAAAGCATAAATGTAAGTCGTTTCCCCTAATCTTGGATTCGTGATTTACATGGCCTTAACTCGCCATGACACAAAGTTCATTTAGAGAAGCCGCCATCATAGCGTAGTCGGTAGCGCACCAGACTCCTAATCTTCAACAATGAGATGTCATGGGTTCGATCCCCGGTGGCGGCAAACATCCTTTCCGACATTTGTCTCCCACCAATGGGTGGATAATCGTAAACCTAAGTGGGATAGCTGCTGGAGGCTAGGAAATGATCAAGTGGTAGTGCTGCCATGGTGTGAGAAATACTAGGAATCCATTGTTATGTGCTCCAGCCACCGCAATATGCCTGAAATACTGTTAAAAGTGGCGATAAACCCTATTAAATCAATCAGTCATTTAGAGAAACAACATTCTGAAATTCGTTTAGCGTAACAAGACTCTAAATTCGTTTAACGTAACAACAAGAATCAAAATTCGTTTAGCGTAAAAACATGACCGCGTAATATTATGACTCAAAAGTCACTAAGGAAAACATTATTACTCAAAGTTAGTGTCGCGCCACATCTTGACTCGTAGTTCATGAACGGAAATAACATGAGGAACTCAACGTTTGTGTTGCAAAATAACAAGACTTGAAGTTTGTTTAGCGTAACAACATGACTCAAAGTTCGTTTAGCGTAACATCATGAGTCGAAGTTTGTTAAGCGAAAACAACATGACTCAAAGTTTGTTAAGAGTAACATCATGATGGACTAAAATTTAATTCCGCAAAACAACATGACTATAAGCTCGTTTGGCGTAACATCATGACTCATAGTTCCTTTAGTGTAAAAACGTGATTCAAAGTTCGATAAGCGTAACATCATGACTCATAGTTCGTTTAGTGCAACATCATGACTCATAGTTCCTTTAGTGTAACATCATGACTCAAAGTTCGTTTAGCAAAAATCATGACTGTAAGTTCATTAAGCCTAACATCATGACCGAAAGTTCGTTAAGCGTAACAACATGACTCATAGTTCATTTAGCGTAACAACATGATTCAAAGTTCCTTTAGGGTAACATCATGACTCATAGTTCGTTAAGCATAACAACATGACTCAAAGTTCGTTTAGAATAACAACACGATTCAAAGTTCCTTTAGCCAAAAACATGGCTCATAGTTCATTTAGCGTAACAACATGACTCAAAGTTCGTTTAGAATAACAACACGATTCAAAGTTCCTTTAGCCAAAAACATGGCTCATAGTTCATTTAGCGTAACAACATGACTCAAAGTTCGTTTAGCATAACAACATTATTGAAAGTTCCTTTAGCGTAACAACATGGCTTATTATATTATTGTTGGTTTTGCATCTTAAACGTCGAAAGTACAGTTTATTCGAGCTGCAGCTACGAAGTATAGGTCACTATAATCAACAATTTGCCTTTTATCTTATGTCCCGACCTCAAGTAATTTCTTCACAGGCCACAGTACTTTCTACCCTAAAAGGCAAGGCTTATCTAAATCACACCACTTTGAAATGGTTGTCTGCAACTTCTCTTAATTAAGAAAAGCCTAAAATCTTGTTTTCTGGGAATGTGTTTAAGAAACTTAATACCTAACCCCAGTATAATAAACAGCTGTAGCTGTAATCATCGGACCAAAAGTCACCGCCCAGCCCCTCTCAAGGTCGTTAAAACATCTGGAATCAGGAATAAAGTCCGATCGAACTAGTGTCAAATGAAGGGATGTCAAACGCAATGATTGACTAATCGTACAATAGTTAGTTGGCGACCTAAACGTCGGAACTGCTGCTTGAATAAGCTGTAGTTACGACGTTTAAGTCGATAGACCAACGAAATATGTTAACAAAAATGGCGAGCAATGTCAAGACTTATTTCTGGTCTAAATGAATGATTTCATTGGTCGACTGGTTATTTGATTGGCAGCCGCGATTGGTCAATTTAAAACACGTGTCTTGTAGTAAAAGTGTATCAATATTGACTTTGAAACACAGCAGCCTTAACTAGTAGAGTTGACACTGTCTGAATCTTAACAGTTCTTGGTCCAAGATTATAAAACTTGTTTCGTACTCTATTGAGAATTAACTAAAACTTCAAGTTTACATAAATATTAAGTTTCTACGTTAACAGTAGATTCTGTGTAAAAAATTATAATTTACCAATGTAATGTTTCATTCTTACGCAGTTACCGTAGAATACAGCGTAATATACATCTTTAATTTCAAATCGAATTTTGAGTTAATTCTCAATTGAGTACGAAAATAGTTTTATGATCTCGGGCCCTGAGCTCGTTCTCAAAGACAAGTTCTAGACGAGATCTAGCCGAATCATAACAACTCGGTCCCTTTTGTGCTTTGTGTAAATCCAAGTATCGTGAGTTCAATCCCAGGATCTTATTGAATGTTACTATCCTGACAAACATCATTTATTATTATTCAATTGAAATACCGTGCTACATGAGAAGTTTGTGGCTAAATGTCAAAGAGCAAACTAAAAGTTGTAACTGCACATTATTTATACTGTAGTGTCAACTTTTTGATTACCTGCCGACCTAACATTGATTTTTACCTGATCTATATAGCTTCATGCTATAGATGTACAAGTTATAGTGAGTGATCAAAGTTAAATTTTGTCTATACAGGTATAGACAAAATTGAACTTCGATCATTCACTATAACTAGTACATCTATAACAAATGCGAACTGTTGTTATAGTCACTTCTCCGAGAGCTAGATTACTACGAGAAGTGTTTCTCAACGATACCTTTTTATTCTAAGTACATTTTTGTGTTGCAACTGTAACCGGACTGCACTTTGATAGGTACACTTTATCACCTTAACCCATCCAACACAATCCCTCCTTTTTACGCCTCTCAAGGAAAAAGCTTTAGCTTAAATCAAGCAATTTCTTCATTATCCACAATGTTTTCTATCCAAAAATATGAAATAAATAAAATTGAATCAACCTGAAGTTGTCATCTGTAGCTTCTTTCAATTTGGACCAGTCTAAAATCGTGTAGTGTTGGAATAGGTTAATAGGTCTAGTAAATGCGCACTTGATCGCTGTGACAGGTGAAGTGCAGTTGCGTTATAGCCGCCGTCATAGCCCAGTCGGTAGCGCGTCGGACTGTCAGTCTAGAGGTCCCGGGTTCGATTCCCGACGGCGGCACTCATCCTTTTCCGACTATTTGTCTCTCACCAATGGGTCGATAATCGTAGACCTCTGTGGGATAGCAGCTGGAGGCTAGGAAAGGATGTAATGGTAGTACTGGTGTGAGAAATACCAGGATTCCATTGGTAGGTGCTCCAGCCGCCGCGATATAACTGAAAGATTGTTGAAAGCGGCGTAAAACCCCATTCAAACAAACAAGCAGTTGCGTTATATCGCTGTAATATAGCAGTGGCCGTAACACTTTCTTGTTTTTTGTTTCTTTTTTAATGTTAGGCCTGTCCAAATTCAAAGTTTTTTCAGACGACAATTTAAACTAGATTTTTTGGAAATTTAACCATTCGTTAGAATAAAAAATATTGTGGAAAATGGGGAAATTCTTTGTAACAAGTAATTTCTTCTTTTTCTACAACTTTTTTCAATCATAAATTCACAGGAACGTAAAAGTCAAGGCTTGAACAAGAAAGGGTTAACCCATTCCCACTCAATCCCTCCTTTTTACGCCCCTAAACAAAAAAAGTTTTGGAAAACATTGTGGAAAATGAAGAAATTCCTTGGATCAAGCAATTACTTCGTTATCCACAATGTTTTCTATCCCAAAGGCGAAAAGATTCAAAATTCCATCAACTTGAAATTGTTGTCTGCAGCTGCTTTCGATTTGGACCAGTCTAAAATTCCATTGTGTTGGAATGGGTTAAAGCACTCCTCGGGGAGTGACAGCGGTGTGAGGATCTGAAATAAAACATAAATAATAGACAGATCGCTCCAACCGCCCCCCCTCTAAACTCTGACAGGAAGCTCGACTTAGAAATTAAACTGCGGGTTTTTTTTTAATTTATGAACAAAAGCATGTGTTATATATATATATATAAAGTTTGTTTCGACCTAAACGTCGTAACTGCAGCTTGAATAAGCTGTAGTTACGACGTTTAAGTTGCAAAGCGAACTAAAATGTTTCACATAAATGTAGGCCATTGGTGGAGTTCAAAGTTCACTTCCGATTTCAATGAATGATTTAATTGGTCGATTAATTCTTTGTTTAACAACTGCGATTCGCCATTTGTACCGTCTAAGCGATAAATTGCTTTTTTGAAATCTGTTACAAGTAATACCCGCTCAAACGATTGTATTCTGCTTTCCCAAAGAAAAGCACTAATGCATACAAACTAAACTATAGATGTACAAGTTCAAATGATCGATCAAAGGTCCCTTGGCCACTCACTGTGATTTTTACATCTATACCTCTATACCTCTATACCGTTTTTGTTTACAAGTTTCCTCGACAGTTTCTTCGCCGTCTTAAAATATGGAAAAAGTTCTCACTTCAAACGTGTGTTGTGATACCTGTAAAAATCTATACTATTATCGGAACCGTATGGATTTCTATAATTAAATGCGTTACCTAGTAACGTGAAATAGTTCGCTAAGGACCGTGATAGTTACAAACCCTTCGTTATTGAAGATATATCTGCTAATTAAGCTAAATATAGCCAATAACGGGAAAGGTTCTTGTGCTTTCACCGTGTTCGTTTAGCCATGAAATGTCAAATACTTATCACTTATTTAACAATTTTTTCTTCGAATATTGTGTCTGTCTTCCGAATTTAAAATGATAATATTTGAAAGAATTTCATTCGACTTTCAAGCGCCATGGAAATTGTGTTTTTGTAGTATTCTTAAACTAAAGTTAAACCAGAATCGACCTTCCTTTTCATTTCAGCTCACCTTAGCATCAAGTGTTTTTGGTGGTTCAAATATTTTGTCCTAAAACTAACGTTTTGATCATGGCCAAAATCCAAAATGTTACCATTTGGTTATGATATTTTCATAAATAAAATGACACCTTGAATAGGAACACAATCCACACCCCAAAACAACTCAATTTTTTTGTCAAACCGTTAAACCCAGAGCTGTCAAATTCTGAAAGAAGGACTACTAATAAAAACAAGGGTTGTCCACAGGGATATTGTTTAGGGCACGAACTCATATAGTCAAGAACATCTCCGTAAGAATATGAGCGGCCTAGGATGAAAAATGACCAAGATATTTTAGTGAAAGTTTTTTGTTAATTTTTTTATATAACGGGTTAAAGGTTAAGGTCACATGATCAATATCGTTGTCACAAATGCAGCCTGTCTCCTGAAGAATGCATTAGGTAGAAATATGACCAAGATAGAAAAGGTAAAGCTATTTGTTTTAAAGTTTTCGTTTAAAGTTGGTTTTTTATAACGGGTTAAAGGCGAAGGTCAGATAATCATGGCCATTGTCTCAAATGAAAAACCCATCTCCTGATAAGTGCATGTGTGATGTAAGACCCTTCCCCCAGATTGAAAAATGACCAAACTAGAAAAAGTTTTAGGTTTGAGTTAAAGCTTTTGGTTATTTTCTTTATAAAGGTCAACGTTATGAGGTCATCTGATAAAGGCAATTGTCTAAATGGAAAGCCTATCTCTCGATGAGTAAAATGTGTGAAATGCGAGTCCCATAGCACATTGTATAAAAGAGAAATATAAACCGTCGCCGACACCGACACCGAAAGTACGACAATAACTCGTACGAGACATTCGTTCCGGACGAGCTAATAATTATACATTGAAATTTATCCTATTGGTGTGTTATCCATTACAAAAAGACTCTAAATCAAAGTACTGAAAAGTACTCTAATGCCAGCAAAGCATTGTTTTATTTGGTAGTCTACTTTGTCAAGCGTTATCATGATAAAGAAACGACGGTAAAGTAGCAAAGGATTTAACCCATTCCCACACAATCCCTCCTTTTTACGCCCTTTAAGAAAAAAAGTTGTTGAAAAGAAAATGGCAAATGAATAAATAGCTTGTTACAAGCAATTTCTTCATTTTCCACGTTGTTTTCTACCTAAAGGGATATTTTTTTTCTAAAATACTTGAGACTTACTTTTTATTGCGTAGGTATTTAATGGATTTAGTGGTTAAGCCTCCAGTGGCAATTTCGCACTCGTTGAACTTTGAGGTCACCTCAACATTTTGTCTGTGAACCTAAGCTTTCAAAACCGAAGCTTTGCTAGCTAAAAAACTTCTTTACTATAACTCTAAGCCTTAGAGCTTTCAACCCTTCCACGAAACATCGTCTAATGACGCTCTATTAAAATACTTCGAAGAATTGCTCTACACTGAAAATCAGCGCTATATTGTGTGATCTCGAATTCTATAAAGAGATAAAGAAGGAACCTTTGAAAATGTTCTTCTTTAAACCGTCTTAGGCTTTCAATTATTACATTTCGTATTGCCGAATAACTTCTTACTACAACTGTTAATTATAGTAATAATAACCTTCACTGAAAATGAGCACCGTGGTGTCGTGTAGAACTTTCAGATATAGGGAATTTGTTTGTTTGAATGGGGTTTTACGCCGCTTTTAACAATCTTTCAGTCATATCGCGGCGGCTGGAGCACCTAACAATGGATTCCTGGTATTTCTCACACCAGTACTACCATTACATCCTTTCCTAGCCTCCAGCTGCTATCCCACATAGGTCTACGATTATCGACCCATTGGTGAGAGACAAATAGTCGGAAAGGATGAGTGCCGCCGTCGGGAATCGAACCCGGGACCTCTAGATTGACAGTCCGACGCGCTACCAACTGCGCTATGACGGCGGCTCAGATATAGAGATGGAAGTCTTTCAACCCTTTCCAGTTTCTCAAAATTTTAGACTTGTCCAATTTCAAAGAAGTTGCAGACGACAATTAAAAGTGAGTGCAATTTGAAAAGAAACCAACCAACAGGGTGGAAAATATTGTGGTGTAAGAAGAAATTGCTTGTTACAAGCAATTTCTTCTTTTCCCCACAATATTTTCTCAGGAACAAATACTCAGGGACGTAAAATCTAGAAATTAACACGGAAAGGGTTAAACAAAATCTCTAAAATCACCAGACTTTGCATGAACGTCTATCAAACCAATGTGCTCTTGGACCAAACAGAATTTAATTTTCATCAATCCAAATAAGCGACATGGTGTAGCATCCCGGAATTTACACAGAATCAAAGAACTTACAGGAAATCTTCTTTTTGTGACAAATCATCTCCCCAACTGTAAGGTATGCAGCTTTCAATGATATAGCCACCCTAGATTCAGAGCAGCGGGAGGCTGGGAAAGGATGTAGCGGTTGTACTGGTTTGGGAAATACCAGATATCAACAGTTTGGTGCTCCAGCCGCCACGATATGACTGAAATATTGTTAAAAGTGGCGCATAACTCTCTTAAAAGGAACATCAAAACAACCAACAACAACAAAAATAACAAGACGTGTTGCTTACATAATATCATCTGACCGACATCAACATTCTATTGACATACCAATGCTTGCTTCCTTTTTGCTCTTCCAAATGAATATTAAACGATCGTCGCCTTTTCCTCGTTACCATAGAGACCGACAAATTTATTTCATCAAATCGTCATACTGATTTCCTGTCTTAGACTGATTCGTATCTCATTTTAGTAAGATGTATAAATGATAAATTGGTTTTTGTTCACTATGTTTACTGGAATGACAACCCATCAATATTAACCCTTTCCTGTTTTGCAAAAAATATTAGAACCGTCCAAACTCAAAGGTTTTACAGACGAAAATTAATTTGGAATTAATTTGAAAAAAAAAAACAAAAAAAAAAAACACACACACACACACACACAA
The DNA here is from genome assembly GCA_946902895.1 of Fragum fragum. NCBI lineage: Eukaryota > Metazoa > Mollusca > Bivalvia > Cardiida > Cardiidae > Fragum > Fragum fragum. The sequence goes on from OX336381.1 coordinate 13,736,287, forward strand.
AAAAAAAAAAACATTGCAACGTTACAAGCATTTTTTTCTTTTTCAACACTAGTTCCTCAACTATAAATTCACGGGCACGTAAAAACCAGGGATTGTACCTGAAAGGATTAAACCGTACCAAATAACATCAGCCGACGACAGAAATATCTGAACTACACCTGCAATTGATGGATCACAGCTGTCAATCAACAACAACAAAAATCAATCAACCAATCAAATCACTCCTTCAGATCGGAAGTGAGCTTTGAACTCTAACATATGGCCGACATTTGTATGAAGCATTTCTGTTGGATGTAGTTACGAAGTTTAAGTCGCCAACTAACCATTTTACCTTTTTGCTACGTGCTGTTGACCATGTATTTTGTAAAATAACACCGTTTGATATCAAAGTGGAACTTCCTGTCGGAGATCAGTGGGCGTGACCGGCGATCCGTTAATTAGGTCCAGTATCATACGTATCAAATTCCCTTCAAATATTTAATCTTATTATCGATAGAAAATGTTATCGCTGGAATAAAAATTTATCCGAACCAATATCCTAAGGCACAGAGCATACCACAAGCCATGTTATAGATTCAAACCCTTTCAGCAAGACTTGTTTACTTGCTGAAGACGACCAAATTTCCGAGGCCTTTAATATAAGTTTTACAGTCCTAAACAGTCGTAAAACTTACGCCGACGCATAAATATTACTTGAGAATGTTCTTTTCTAAAATGAATTCAAGGGGGAGGGATAAGGAAATCTCTCACTTGTACTAATGCAATACGATTTGTTTGTTCGTTTGTTTGTTTGAATGAATGAGGTTTAACGCTGCTATTAACTATTTTTCAATCGCGACGGCTGGAGCACCTTACAATGGAATCCTGGTATATCTCGCCCGGTACTATCATTATATCCTCTCTTAGCCTTCAGCTGCCATTCCACTTAGGTTTACTATTATCCATTGGTGAGAGACAAATATCGGAAAGGATAAGTGCCGCCGCCGGGGATCGAACCCATGATACTGTAATTGAAGATTGGGAGTCTAATGCGCTACGAACTGAGCTATGAATGAAATACGAAGCCCGGTGCTCACTACATAAGTTCACATTTAAACTTTATGCATATTAACTTTGAAGTGTGAAGTAAAACGTTTAAAGTGTAAAGTTTAAGCAGTGAAGTTTGACGTGCGAAATTTGAAGTCTTTAGTTTGAAGTCTTAATCTTGAAAGCTTGTAGTGTTTAGTTTGAAGTGTGATCTTTTTTTATTAAAAAGTAAATATTTCGGGTGATATAAGTTGATAGAGTAATAAACCTCAAGACTCGCGATGGCGGGTTCGAGTCGACTAATAAAAGTAATTATATTTCGAATTGATAAAAGATTTGAAATCAGTTGAAAACTCTGGTTGCCATGGCAACAACACTGAAATTTCAATAAAATCTTTCAAAATGATCTCCTTACCCAGGGCCTACAGTCTTAATATTTTGCATGAAGCATCAGTACATTGACCTCTTTCAGAATTGCCCCGAGCTTTTTTTTTCATTTTTCAACAAAGTTTCAGAGGCTTTTTTCTTAGGGTGTAAAAAAGCGACCTTTCGTGGGAATGGGTTTAACGTTCCTGTTTTCCTCAAGTTAAAATTTCCTAACATAATTTGAAATAAAGTCGGTTTTTACCCTTGATTTTAACCCATTCCCGCACAATTCTTTTAGACTAGTCCAAATTGAAGCTGCAGGTGCAAATTTAAAGTTGACGGAATTCCATTTTTTGTCTTTTTTTGGGGTAGAAAATATAGTGGGTAATGAAGAAATTGCTTGATACAAACAATTTCTTCATTTAACACAAATATTTCTAAGATTTCTTCCTTGTGGGGCGTAAAAAGGAGGGATTGTGTGGGAATGGGTCAAGAATTCAATTCATTGCATCGAAAAAGATATAAATGTATAACTATGTAAATAAGACTTGGTTTCTGCCCGATGTTGTAAACTTGCTTCATCAAGTTTGTGTAATCAATTTTTAAGGACCAATCTTTAACGTATAAATATATCTTAATATCATCATACCGAGGTTACTATGGTAACGTCCTTATCTGTTCCCATTTTAAGCTAATTCATTACGGCTCTGAGGTCATAAAAAGGTGTTAGGACATTATCCTTCATCAAAACCTTCTTTTTGGATGGGAAATAATAAAGCAAACTTCTGCCTTTGAAAATATTATTCTCTATATTTTTTACCAAGCGTGCTTGTAACTGTGCCCAATCGCGTATTTATCGAACTTTTTTGCGAAATTTGTTTTGTTATTTCTCCCACAAAAATACGACCCGTCACGAAAAAGGAACCATCTAGGTGGTACGAGGTATATTTGTACCAATTATAGTCAGATTGCTCTAAATAGAATCGAGCTTTTCGATTTTTGTCCATTCTTTAGAATAGTTTACATGTATATTGTTTTTATCAGTGAGTGCAAAAATATCGTAAATGTTTATACATATTACTTACGAAGTTTTTGCCCTAAACTACCGATATGCGTTAAAGCCACTTTCAACAGCATTTCATTTATATCACGGCGACTCGGCCACTAAACCAAACGCTTTCTGTCATTTGTTCGTGTACAAATGATTCGTTTTCAGAATGTGCCTGCTTCGTGTGGTCATAAAGGGAGTTTATTATCGATTGGAAGCCCCAATCAGTCTACGTTTTAACTGATTGTAGCGATAGTAAAAGCTAAAGCTTTGACCGTGGTCGTTAGTGAATGATGCTGGATTGAAAATTGATGTTTTCTATCTAATTTGACCTTTACCTAGAGCACTTTTATACCTCAAATAAACAACTGTAGAATTTGTCGTTTAACTTCCCTAATTCAGTCCCGCTTTTTCGGGACTCCCAAGAATAATACTTTGAAAACCATTGTGGAAAATGAAGAAATTGCTTCTCCACTATTTTCTACTCCAAAAACGAAAATATTTTTGAAATTTCACGTGTTTCAAAAACGGTCTAAATAGTTACATAGGGTAATGGTTCCCACACAGTGACGCTTTTGATGCCCCCAACAAACGCCAATGGGAAAATATTGTGTAAATGAAGAAATCGTTTGTAACAATATTTACTTTCTATCCAGAAAGTTATCCAAATCTAAATTTTCATCAGTTTTGAATTCTCGTCTACATCTCCTTTCAATTTCGACCAGTAAAAAAATGTTACCGTCTGGTAATGGTTTAAAGGCCATTTTTCTGCATCTAGAAGATGCGTAGAGTTCTGACAATTTTCCTACCATTTTTTCTACCACTGCAATTTCATAAACATCATCATTATTTTTACTATCATTATTATTTCCTTACTGATTTCAAATTATGTCAAATAACCTTTGTCATACGGAACCCGGAATTTCCTGCTTTGCCAGGAGGTACAGACAAATATCAGCATGCACATAAGTGCAAATTAAATCTTAGTCTACACTACCTGTACGCCTAATTCGAGTAAGAATTGTTTATGTAATCATTTTACACAAAAAATATTGACCCACAACAAATACTCGCAGTGCTTTCAGTCCTTTAACCCTTTCCTGTACAATCCCTTGTTTTTACGCCCCTGTGATTTTATTCTTGAGAAAAGATTGTGGGAAAAGAAGAAATTGCTTGTAACAAGCAATTTCTTCTTTGTCCCACAATATTTTCAAATTTGTAGATTAGTTACTTTTCAAATTACACTCACTATTAATTATCGTCTGTAATTCTTTCAAATTGGGCCAGTCTAAAACTTTAAAAAAACGGGACAAGGTTAATTCTAATGCATTACTGAAAAGGCTTTTAACTCAGTATGAAAAGGGTTAACGGTAACCGTTCTAGCGAAAAGGACCTCCAGGTTGGTTCGAAAACTATCGGCCTTGTGAGTCTGCCCGGGTTGAACAGGATCAATATTTATGGATCGCGAATGTCAATCAAAGAATCAATCGACCGATTAAATCATTAATATTGACCGGAAGTGAACTTTTAACTCCAACATTTGTCGAAATTTATGTGAAGCATTTTGTTATTTGGCGACTTTTGTTCCTGTAGATACAGCGTTTTCGCTACGTACCAATCCTTTTGATTTTAAGTTACATGTTATCGGCCATAAATGTTGCACAAAAACGCCGTTATAGATTCTGTTTCGAAGTTGAATTTCCTGACGGAGCTCAAAGAGCGTGACCAGCGATCCGATAACTTTTTGCTCTTCGCAGATTTTTTTAAAAATTAGGATAATCATTCTGCCATACTGTATACATTCATTTTCAAACATACTATCTGTAGCTGCCCTGAGCTGGACCCTGTCCATATTTCGCTTTTAACCCATTCCCACACATCAAACACATTTTAGACTGGTCTTAATTGAAAGAGGCTGCAGAAGACAATTTGGAATTGGTGGAATTTTATGTTTTTTCGACTTTTTTGATAGAAAACATTGTGGACATTAAAAAAATTGTCTAACACGTGCAATTTTTTCATTGTCCACAATGTTGTCAAAATGTTTTTCCCTGGGGGCGTAAAAAGGACGGATTGTGAGGTAATAGGTTAAGGGGACTTCCGAAGAGGTCCCTTTTCGCTTAGGGGTTAAAACAAAGGTCAAATCATGTGTCGCTTTATATACGTATTTCTGGATTTAATTCACATCTGTTGTCATTATCTGATATTACATGCGTTAATCTGGTGTAATAATGGAGTCTGTATAATCGGATACATTATAATCCTTTCCTCTAAATTTCCTGATTTTAATGTCCCTTTTATATCATACTTAAGAAAATATTGCGAAAAAGGAAGAAATTGCTTGTTCCAAACAATTTCTTCTTTTTTCTACAATATTTTCTATCTTTTAAGGTTGTTATTTTTGTATTGTATTTACTGTATAAAGTTGTCTGGTACCCCTTTTGAAATTGGAGAAGTCTAACATAAAAAAAAACAAAAAACGGTAAAGGGATAAAGATGTGCGGTCAAAAGCTCTAAAATAATCCATAGTTACGACGCGGATATTGAACTGCATGCAACATAAGCCACCACCTTCTAAACTGTATATTGTACAAAGAATAATAACTTATTTTTAGACAAAATCACCCATACTTAAGGAAGAAATAAACCATCATATGCGGGATTTTGTCGAAGGGTTTATTATTCGGTATTTATAAACATGGTTTTGATATTCCATTTTTTGTTTGTTTGAATGGGGTTTGTCGCCGCTTCTTATAGTATTTCAGTCATATTGCGTCGGCTGGAGCACCTAACCATAGAGTCCGGGTATTTCTCACACTAGTACAACCACTACAACTATTCCGTGCCTCCAGCTGCTCATCTCACTTAGGTTTACGATTATCCATCCATTGGTTTGAGAAAATGTCGGAAGGGATATTTGCCGCGATTTTGTGATAGACCTATAAAAATATATGAAACTACCTTTGTATAATATTCCACGAAATATATAACGTTCTGTGCAAAATATTGTTATAAACGTTATCATCACTTTTCACAGTAACGTTAAGGCGTTATCACAGGCTTAATCTCATTAGCATATCGATTGCACCGCTACTTGCCTTATTTGTGGTTTCCATGACGTATCAATCATGTCATAAGCTTCCGCTAGCAAATCAGTGCCTATCGACATTCGCTGAAGACTAACGACCTCATCCAAGAAATTCCGATGTTTCATTGTAGGGCATAGGGAATACATCACATTTAATTACATTTGAGCCTATGCGTGACATTTCCAACCATTTCGCATGTGCGCGATTCGCACACATTGAGCACCCTGGACAGCCATTCGCGGAAATTAGATTATTCGCTGATTGTCTGAAGAAGCTTTGGGTCACTATATATCTACAGATCGCAGATTGAAGTCTTTGATCAGACTGTGCGGATGCATAGGCTGATCTGAGTCTTAACTTGGCGCACATGTGAAATGGTTGGAAATGTTATGCATGCGCTCATTTATAGTGAGTGTAGTATATTTTACACTAAGAAAGAATATTTATAGTGAAAATTACATAAAAAAGATCAATTTAAATTTTCATGCAAATCTGCACAAGAGCCGATTTAAAGCAAACACCCTTTTTAAATCTGTTAGATACTAAATATTGTTAAAACAGAAAGAAACAATTGAGCGTTGCTTTATGAAAGATTTATGACAACCTACTGGACAGAATCGAACATAGCTTCCCGGAAGTAATTTCAATTAACTAATAGCTATACATTTTAAAGCATTATAAAAGTAAGGTTACTAGGTTACACTAATACAGTTTCCCGCCACCTGTCATGTTTTGTATAGTGTTTGTCCGGGCATGTAATCAAAGATCAAGGTGGCCTCTGATTGGACCATAGCATTTCAAGACGAAATCTAATGATTCAACCCCATAAAATTGATACTCTTCAGAGATGAAGAGAATATTCTTTGTTTTCATGGAGATATGAACCGAAAAACATAATCACATTCATGTATGAATACGCGAAGCGGATTCATACATTGTGTGATTAGGTTTTTCGGTTCATACCTCCATGAAAACAAAAAATATTTATCTTCATTTTTATAATTTAATAGCATCGAGCGAAAAAAACCCAAAAGCTTTACAAATGTTGATACCTTTTTGTATGGGACTATTTTGTGCGGAAGCATACAAAATCGATGCATGCTCAAAATTTTGTTCATGGAGTTATGAATAATTTTTCTCGACCAACCAGAACGCTCGTTTTTGATAGACGAATCTAACAATTAAATTATTTGTAATTATTTAGGACTAAAGATGGTAACCTTTTCATGAAATTTTGGCCTTGACAGACAGATTCTGTATCCAAAGGGTATTTTTTAGAAAATGAATTACAAATAGTTGCGTGAAGCGGGTTATCTTAAAAATGACGTCATAAGTAATTGATTTAAAGGGCCTACCTATATCAAAGTTTAGTTATTTTGAACGCATAAATGATTGCTCTTGAATCGAGTAAATTAACTTCTGCGCGATTACTCGAGAAGAGGTAAGTGCAGTTTTCTAATTATGGCAGAATAGTTACCAGTAAAGACTAAAGCGCTTGCTTTCTTTAATGTAATGTTGGTCTGCAAGCACACTCTTTTCATTGTATTTATATTGCAGATTGCTGCTACAATAAAACGTCTGCATCAATGTTACCAGTAGTTAGTATTGAATAAAAGAGTTCGTTTCTAATGTTATCATAATCTGTACATTTAAGAAAAAGATGTTCGCTCGTCAATTTCACATCACAACAAAAACAACAACAGCAAAAAGATGTGGTTTTTTTAGAGATCTACATTTGTTTCCGATCCTGGTATATCCTTTCTTCTACAAAGTACAGCTTATCAGAAAGTCGTATATTCCTATGCAGATAGTTCTTAAAACATATTGAATCTGATCTCTTATGTCGATTGGCAGTTCGTTCCTCTCGCCAATGACCATTGGAAGAAAAGATTTTCCGTTGAGCTCATTTATATAGCTAGGAATTCTATGATTTTGAGATCGACGCAGGCTGTATGAAAAAAATTTAATTGTACAATAAATATCTACAATTATAGAATGAATATTTTTTGCATAAAAATGATAATTATAATTATAGAATAAATATTTATTTTCATTGAATGAATATTAATGATAATAGAACAAATTATTCAATATATCGAATTAATATGTTTTTACTATAATTAATTTATTTTTAGGATAAATATTAGTATTATAGAAGAATTTTTTATATATATAATTTTGCAACCGATTACACGCCATACCTGACGGAAACCGACAAAATATGATAAGGTTTTTCGGTTCATACCTCAGCGAAAACAAAAATTATTATCTTCTTTTTTTATTTAAAGTCATCGAGTGAAAAAGGCAAAAACTATACAAACTTTGACACTTTTTTGTATGTAACTATTATGTAACTATATTGTTCGGAAGCATACAAAATGGCTGCGTACCCAAAATTTAGTTCATGGAGGTATGAATATTTTTTTCGACAAATCAGAATGTCCGTTATTGATAGACGAAAATAAAAATTAAATTATTAATGACCCATTGCACGTGCGCACCTCGCTTTCCAAAATGTAGGACAAACAAAGAATGCCCTTCCTTATGATTATTTGAAAAAGATTTAAAACCGAATTGAAAAGTAAATTAATTCGCTTCTTTTGATCCTGTTCAAGTATAAGTTATTTCAAATACAAGATATGATGCAATTGTTTGTCCTTATTGTTTGTCCAAATTAATGAAAATTTGTGTACTGCGTTTTACATATTGCCGACGTCACAGTCGATCGCTTCTGTTCATGTCTTTGCTAATTTGTATAGAGTCCGCTTTAAGAAGATTAGTACCGGGTTTGATTCCCGGGAGCACACATCGCTCTTGTTTCTTTCATTTGATAATAATTTCGGCTCTAGTACCGGAGTATTCGCAGGGAAGCAGAATCGAGAGGGATTAGTCTTAGTCGAAGGAACTTGTTTCACAGTCGATATAAATAAATTGGTTTAAACTAACAGATGTATGACAACGAACGATCAAATAGATTATCGTTTATTTAGAAATAAATGAACATGAAACTACGCAATGCTTTTCATAACTGGTTTTCTCACAGGAAATAAGTTATTTAAGAATACAATTTTAGGACAAATTAGTAAGCTTTAGCTGCAATTACGCTATATTAAGCACTTGCGATTTTGTTAACAGTTATTGTCTCAATTAAAATGAATTTTAAGTGTCACCATTTTGGGCAGTTGAATTAATAAAATTGACGGAAATAATCGTAATATGAAATTTATATACTCCGGTATTCTTCGATGATATTTCAAAAAAGTCATGGTAAGTATCATCCAACAAAAGGTCAAATAGATGGTCGGCGACCTAAATGTCGTAGCTACAATTTGAACAAAAAGTGCGCCAATTGTGGAGTTCAAATTTCACATCCGGCCAAATGAATGCTTTGATTGGCCGTTTTTCTTTGATTGACAGCTGCGTTTGGTCAATTTGGTCAGCGTTTGGCTGGAAATGTCAGGCTAAATTTAACCCTTGTCATGCTGAACCCGGAATATTCCGGTTTTGGCAGGAGATGTAGACTAAGATCAGCCTGCACATAAGTGCAGCCTGATCTTGGTCTACACCTCCTGCTTGTACCGTTTTTGTCAGAGTTGTTTATGAAATTGATTTCTAAAAAAATATATTTATTTTTTAGCAAAAAGACCTGTCAATACTTTCAGCCCTTTGATTTTACAGCAATTCAATAAGGTCATTTATACAGCATGACAAGGGTTAATATAGAATATAGAATCAGATTGACGGCTCGCTGATGTCATTCCAACAATTGATGTACCAATCAAATCGTTCATTTAGACTGGAAATAAATCACGAGCCAAAACATTGGTCGGCATTTATGTTAAGCAGTTTGATTTTGGTTTGGCGACTTAAATGTCGTAACTACAGGAGGTTTAGATCGCTAACTAACCATTTACTTTTCTTGTTACATGTTATTGGCCACAATTTTTGCATAATAATGCCGTTTAATATAACAGCTATCCGCCAATTACAATTGTTGGAAATTTCAGGCAAATTCTAAAATAGAACCTAATTACAACAGGAACTATACTATTTTCAGATGCAAAGCGAAATATTTGAGAAAAATGAAAAATCTTATCCGGTACAGGTCAATCTTGTTCGGTCCTATAAAAATTAATCCCTCTTTTAATGAGGTCTTGTGATTTATCTACAGTAAGATAAAATCACAGTCAAAGCCAGTTTGACCCCCCCTTTTAACCCAATCTCAAACAATCCCTCCTTTTTATGCCCATCAAGATAAAAAGCAATTTTTTTTTCATTATCCACAATGTTTTCTGTCCCAAATGGTGAAAAGTTCAACCAACTTTAAATTGTCGTCTGCAGCTTCTGTCAATTAGGACCAGTTTAAAAATTTGTTGTGTGGGGATGGGTTAAGAAATAAAGAGGTTCATCATAGAGAGAAAGAAAAGAGAAAAATATGAATGATGAGCAATAGAGAAACAGAGATTGAGACGAACATTAGTAATCGATAGGGAAAAGAAGATAGACAGAAAAAAGAAAGAACGAACAATTGAAAGGACTAAAGAGAGTCAGAGAGAAAGAAATAGAGAGAGAAAGGGGGTGGAGGAGAGAGAGAGAAGAGAAGAGAGAGAGAGGGGGGTGAGAGAGAGGGACAGACAGACAGAGAGTGACACAGAGAGTGGAGAGACAGAGAAACAAGTAGAAAGAGAGAGAGAGAGAGAAGTTTATAGGGAAAGACAGAGACAAACAGACAGACAGAGACATACTGACATGGAAGAAGAGGGATTACCTGAGAGTTATATATTAATCCATACGATGTCTGTATTAGGAACAACAGACTAGGTAAGGCAAGCCATCTGTATGTGTTAACTAGATAATAGTGACGTGAACACAAATCAATAGTTAAGATACAATCACGCATCTCAGCATTTCATAGAAAATAAAATTGTTTTCATTATTTTGATAGTATTCTGAATAATTGAGAGATCACCTCTGTCCTTCGACGATTCGAACGACTCATTAATTAATTCATTTAGACTTGAAGTGAACTATAAACTTCGACTATAGCCGTCATTTATGTGAAGCATTTTTGTAGGTTTTTGGGACTTAATCGTCTTAACTCCAGCTTATTACGATGTTTAGGTCGCCAACCCATCATTCTACTTTTTTTTTACATGTTACTGGCCATTAATTAACCATAATGACGCGGTTCAAGATCGAGGTCGAACTTCCTGTCGGAGTCATGTGGACGGGACAGCGATCCGTCCAATTTATTATATAGAGGCCGCGGTCATAGCACAGTTAGTAGCGTGTGAAAATTCTAATAATGGGGTCCTGGGTTCGATCCCCTGCCATGGCGAATATCCTTCACAATATTCGTCTCGTACAATTGGGTGTATAATCGTAAACCTTACTGGGATGAGCAAATGGAGGATATGGGGGTTGTTCTACCATGAGAAATACCAGAAATCCATTACTCCAGCCGCTGCGATATACTGCTTAAAGCGGCGTTTTACCCCAATCAATAAATATATAGAACACGGTATCTTTGAAATGTTTAGGTGACAATAAAAGCAAAACTTTCGTTTCCTCCTAGATGGGGAGCGCCTTTTCTGATCTTACTTGTCTACAGGGTATCTGATTTACTTATCTACAGGGTATTTGATTTAGGGGATCTAGCCACTATGTATACGTACCACAAAACAAGATATTTTATGGACTCCGTAGTTACCCAATTTGGAAAATCCAGTAGGATGTTTATATGTTAGAAAAGAAGTAGTACCCAGTTAGATAGGGTAGAAAACTTTGTGAAACAAGCAAGTTCTCCTTTTCTCACAATTTTTTCTTTAATGCAATTCTCCAGGGGCGTAAAAAGCGTGATTGTGTGGGGATGGGTTAAGCTTCTACTGGATCACTAATGATTTAAAAGATCTTTCATTTGTTTCCTAAAGTTAATTATTCTCAATGAATATCGCTAATCTAATATTGCCCAAGTTTCTTAAATGATATCTTAATTATTCATGGAATGTCTTCGGAAAAGGATAATGACGAAAAAGTAAAACAGAAATATTAATCTTGAAAGCTAGTTAGACGCGGATCAAGTGAATATGGTTTCACGTGACTTTCAGTAGTATTTCAGTATAACCGCGGTTGGAAATTAACCTTACCATGGCTTCCTGTCATTTTTCACACCAGTAACACGTACAACTGCAACAATAAATTTGGGGCATTACAAGTGTAGCTGCTCAGCCAACTAAACAGGCAAATTACTAAACATATTTCCATTGGCGAAAGACAAATGACATGTGTAACAATGGTATTTATTTCCGAGCTTGTGATCATGCTCAGGACTCACGAATAGATACACTCTGTATAACATGTACCTCTTAAAGCAATATCGTCCCCCGAAACACACTATGAAATTAACAAAAGAAAACAAAAACAACAACAAACAAAAACCCTACTCCAGGCTCAAAAGCATAAATAAATATGGCGATTGAAATTATATGATCAAGATAATTCTACGCAGTAAGCCTACAATTCATGAAAGAAGTTATGATATTTAAAAATGTGACCCACCACATTAAAGGTTTGTTTAAATCAATATATGACATCTGTGATGACGTTTAAACTTCCGCTATTCATTAAAACAACTAGGTAGGTCACGAAGATTCACGAAATCATTTGTAAAGTTCGGTCATCAGTACCTGTATATATAACAGTCAATGCCGAAGATCAGCGAAGATTTCCGATAAAGAATCGGGTGCATTCGTCTCGATTTCAAAATGTAAACAAACACAAATAGAAATTGACAAGAAAAACACAAAATAGTCTTTCTAGAAAACATCACTAATATCCTGCTTTTGCATTTCGATATTAAGAAGGCCCTTGTTTGGTTAGTGACCAAATAAGCGATAGATTATTTTAATTATTTTTCTTTCTTCGAGGGCAGATATAGCTTTAAACAAGGCTAGGCGAGAGGTTAGGCCTTAGAAAAGATTATCTCCGTGAAAATTGCCATTTTGTACACCAAACCGGGGATATCACTCTACAATTCCAACACGGACAACCATCATCAGTACTTTCGGTACTTTGATTTACTCCTTTAACTTTAAAGGTAGGTGTCGATGTTTTTTCATGTCAAAGATTTTAATTATTTTTATTACCCCTCATTTACTAATTGAAAACAAAATTCTAAAAAGGAGTTTTGTCAAAATCAGAGCTTTTTTATCAGAGAACCCCTAAGAGTCAAAATCTGAGCTTGTTTATCAGAGAACCCCTAAGAGCATAGGTAGGTCATCAATCTATTTTAAGACTAGACAGAGACAGTTGCAAACCATATAGGGTCATTCTTGTGTTGATTATAACCTTTGGAATCTCGTATTTTGTATGATTTACATTTAACCAATGTCATCATTACGTCATCAGGAGTTATGTTCGCTAGCCGATCTTTAATTATGTAAACATCGGTCCAAAACTGTCGCAAGCGTTATAACGAATATAAACACTAGACGAAGTTTTCGCTTACCATTTTATGCGTCATGATTCAAGACGTTAGTTGTTTCGATTGTCAACTAGTTACCTTTCGTTGACTATGGGTCATATGCAAATGAGGACATGCGATGTGAATTCCGTGTTATCTAAAAATAACCTGGAATTCCGCTGAACCTTTTATGTATAACCACAAAAAGCCAGTTTAAGCCTTTTAGATTACAGCCACGAATTAAACTGACTCAAATTTAAAGGTAGGTATCGATGTTTTTTTCATGTCACAGATTTTAATTATTTTTATTTCCTCTCATAAACTATTTGAAAACAATATGCCGAAAAGTAGTTTTGCAAAAAGATGAGGTCGCTTATCAGAAAAAAGCAGGGTATTTCCCTAATAGCCTACGTAGGCTATTAATCTATTTTTAGATTAATCCGAGACAGTTACGAAGATTATAGGGCATTCACGTGGCGCGAATAACCGTAAGAACCTTGCATCTAGTTCAAATCAACGTCATCGTTACGTCATCAGATGTAATGTTCGCTAGCCGGTCTGTAAAGATCAGTCCTTTCATGTGACATGATTTAGGACATTTGCTGTTTCGCTAGTAAATTTGTTACCTTCATTTGGTTAGGTCATATGCAAATGAGGTCATCCGATGTCGACAGCCGAATTCCGTGATATCTAAAAATAACCTAGAATTCCGCTGAACCTTTCCGATATAATCAGAAAAAGCCACTTTAGGTCTATTAGATAACCACCAAGACAATACCTGACCTAACTTGAAGTATTAAATGTTCGTTTGAGTCTATTTTTCGGCACTTGGTAATTTTTCTTATCTAGGTTTCAGAAACATCGATACCTCCCTTTAAGCATTAAATGTTCATTTGGGCGTATTTTTTCTCACTTCGCAAATTTTCTTATTCAGGATTCAGAAACATCGATACCCAACAAAAGAAGACAGTATACGACAATATATCGTTGCCAAAATTATTAATTTGACTTTACATTTTCCCCGAAAATTTTAGACAAACGTTTCACGTTTATATTTAAAGATATTTTCTAATTAATTTTCGGTAAATTCACGGACGGCATGCCAACAAATTGACCTATGGGGGTTCGACTGAATTTATAAATCACCCTGTAAAATGTTTAGTCAGAGACATGAAATAAAAAGGTAAACTGCTGGCCGGCGCGCTAAACGTCGTAAATACAGCTTGAAGAAGGTGTACTTACATCATATTAGTTGCTGACAAAACCGAAAAAATGATCTTTTAATTTGGAGTTCAAATCCCAAAGATTTTATTGGTCATTCGATTTGTTTTGATATTGAAATTTGTCAACTACCAAACAATCCTGTGTTGCGTGTCTTATAATTTCACAGAGAAACCTGAAGGATTGCGAAATGATGATCTCATAATTTTGATACATGTAGATCGCGTTCGTTCACTTTAGGCTACTGATCGTCATATCAGCGGAACTAAAGATACCACTGGCACCATCATTTCGGCATCTTGTCGTACCAAGGGCGGCGAACGTTCTATTTTCCTAGAGATATTAGAGAAAAAAAGATGATCTTGATATCCCTTCACTCGTGAGGATGTCATTTCGGTATGGAAGACCAATCGCTGGCCCCTCTAACTTACTCCTTTGGTCCCGATATTTGACTCCAACGGAAAGTTCAGCTTCAAATTCTAACTGCGTTATTTTGAAAATTTATGAATAGTAGCATGTAACAAAGTAAAATGGTTGGTTGGTGATTTAAAAGTCGCAACTACAGCTTAGATAAGCTGTAGTTACGACGTTTAAGTCGCCAAACCAACAAAATAGTTCATCATAAGTGGCGGCCAATGTTGGGGATTGAAAGCTCAGGTCCGGAATGAATGAATGATTCGATAGGTCGGTTGATTCCTTGATTTACGACCGCGATTGGTAAATACACGCGCTCCTAGAAATTTTGCCGGAAGATTTTTGCTCAATGGAGAAATATAATGATCGCTTGCTTTTCGTATTAGATCCACGCATAACGAGAACTATGCAACGGCCGTCTGCTATGTTACATCGATAAAGTACACCTGCATGGTACTTGCTTTAAGAGATGAAATGAATATTATATGTTTTCATGGAGGTATAAAAGACCCGAACAAACAAGAACAAAAACTAATCATACTCTATGATTACTGGAAGCGAAATGACGTAAAAAAATATTTTGCGAATTTTAATACATTTTTGTGGAGCTATTTTGTGCGCAAGCATACAGAATAGCTGCGTGATAAAACTTTCGCTCATGGCCAATCAGAACGCTCTTTTTGATAGACAAAAATAACAATTAAATTATATAACTGTACTATAATCCAATTACAGATTCTATATGAAAATTATTTAGGAAGAATGAGATTGTTTAGAAACACCTCTTGTTGTATCATAGTTATCATGGATGAGATGGTTATTTTTTACTTCTGTGAATTTTGAACAAACAGAAATTGGTCTTGAACCTCGTTGGTTGAGCGTTCTTGCCCACAATATTGCAAAGGTCAAACTTTTCCGGACGTAATAAACAAAGTCAACATTCAGGAAACATTCGGGAAACAACACTCTGAGAGACACTTAGGACACTAGCATCGTGCCTTTGGGATAACCCAGAATGAAGAATCCCATTGCCCCCTATTCAACTCATCTAGGCTGAGATGGCGTCTAAATCAATGTAAAGTTTGAGATAATGTTGAAAGGTCGCTAAATGCACCTACGCATATGAAGATACAAGGCAAATGAATGATGTTTTAAGTTGTATGTCTTTTCCCCAGATCCTTGTGCGTAGTACACAAGCCGAATCGACGTTCTTGCTACAGGGTCAGCAAGTCCGCATATTAACCTATCTTTATAAAAACAAATCCCTTTTTAAGTCGATTTATTTGTGTATGAATCAAGGAATTAAAAGATGGTCCTTAGCAATTTTGTGTAGTATATAATTTTGAACGCAAAAAGAGCTAATGTCTCAAATTTAGCGCACACATGCGCGCGCACTTGCACTAGCTTACTCAACGAACTTACTTACCCAATCAAAAGACGTGAAATGGTGTCAGTGTAAACAATATAATTGCCATAAAGACAGACTCTGATCAGACTGTACACAGACTGGTCTTAAATTTGCACACTTGTGACATTTTCATCGGAATCCGATGATACTTGTGGACTTTATATCGTAAACGAGAGTATTTTGAGTGAAAATCCACAAGGCCCCCTTTCTTGTGTTTTCTGACCGATCAACTTCATTTCCAAAAGCAACGTTCCTTACGAACCTACAATCGTCCTTTGAAATTTTAAAGACAATTCGATATTAATTGTGGAATTCATCGCATAAATCAGAATGTTTTGAGCGATAATCTGTTAGCCCACCCTTTTCTATTGCCACAATTATTCCATGCATCTGTCGTAAGTAAAAATGATAAATTTACGACAAAAACAGTGGACCTTACTAGTGGTCAATTAAGGCCCCTTCGCCTATGATACTATATTGACCTTTACCATTTTCAAAAGAATCAATCATTCGGATTATACAGTCAGAGAATTCGACGAAAACTGTCGACTTTATTTTGATAACACAGATTTTGTAGCATAATTTCCACAAGGCCCCATTCCCATGATACTTGACTGATCAGACTAAATTTCAAAAAGAACGATCCTTATGATGATACAATCATCTTTCTTTGAAAGTTTAAAGTGAACCCGTTGGAATATGTTGAATTTGTTCTATGAACTAGAATATTTAGGTAATTTTATCAAGGTTCCTTTTCATGTGATACGTGACGTATCAGATCCAATGTCCAAGGCCTTTTTAGACTGGTACCAACATTTCCACCTTAAAATCAAAGGACTGAGATCACTGTAAAACTTTAATTGCGGGTCAATATTTCTTTTGTCAAATGAATTCATAAACAATTGTGACTTGAAATGGACAAGCACTTATTGTGTACAAAGATCAGACCGCACATATGTGCAGTCTGATCTTTGTATATACCTCTTGCAAATACAGGAATATTTCGGGTTCAGCATGACAAGGGTTAATTAATGTTCATGTCAAACAAGTATAGTAGCTACAAAATTGACGTCATTCAACCATTTAATCCTAGTAAACTCTAATTTGATTGGTAGAATTGCTCGAGGAGATCCGTTTGCATCTACTATAGTAGGAACGTTACATGTAGTACCAATCGAAAAAGCCTCAATAAATGACCGTAATGATGATACGCCTAATCTGTAAAATATGTGCACTTTATTTTTTAATGGGGATTTAAATGGAAAATTTACACGGACGCTTTTCCCATAATACGTTACAGAGCAAACTGAATTTCTAAAGGGACGATTCTTGTGAAGGTACAATCATTCAGTGAAAGTTTAAAGAGAATCAAAGAAAACAGTGAACTGCATTGCGTCAAGAATTTTTTTGTAAAAAAATTGTCATAAGTCCCCTTTTCCCATGTAACTTAACAAATCAGACCCAATTTACAAAGGGACAATCTTTATGATAGTACAATTATCGTAAAAGTTTGAGGAAAATGATATAGACAGCGGAATTTATTTAGTTTACGACGACTTTGTGACACAATTTTCATAAGGCCCCTTTTTATTGTGAAACTTAACAGATTAGATCCAATTTAGAAAGGGGCGATCCATATGAAGGTTAAACTTCTATTAAAGTTTGATGAGAATCGGTTATAGACTGAGGACTTTATTGTGTTAACGAGGAATTTGTAATAAAAAAAGATACAGTCCCTATTCCAGTGAAAGGAACATCCCTTATGATGGTACCAACAATCTGTGAAATATTGAACAGAATCTAACGTAAACTCTGAACCTTATTGTGTATACCCATTCCCACAAAATGACGTTTTATTTGACGCCCCCCCCAAAAAAAAAAGATAGAAAAAAAGCTTTTGAAATAATGTGTAAAATGAAGAAATTGCCTGTGACAAGCAATTTCTTCATTATCCACAATGTTTTCTACCTAGACCAACACTTTTTTATATTCCAACACTCAAAAACTTTCATTTGCAGCTTCTTTCAAATTTGGCCAACCTAAAAGTGCATTATGTGGTAATGGGTAAACAAGGATTTTCTGAAGAGTTCTTCATACAACCTTCTTTCCCGTGATACCTTGTGGAACTAACCATATTTCAAAAGGAACAAGCCTAATGATCCTGTGTACGTTTGTAGAGAATGCAATAAAAACTATACACTTTATTATGTTACTGAGGATATTTTAATGAAATTATTGTAGTGCCGCTTTTTCCCATGATACTTGACAGATCAGGCCCAATTTGTTAAGTAACAATCCTAATGATGGTACAATCATTCTGTGAATGTTTGAAGAGAATCTGATGAAAACAGTAGACTTTATTGTGGAAGAAGCATTTTGATATAAAATTTTCGTAAGGCTTTTTTCCTGTGATGCTTGATTAGACCCAATGTCAACATCAACAATCGTAATAATGGTACGACCGATCTGTGAAAATTTGAACAAAAAACGATAAAAACTGGGGACATAATTAACAAGGATTTATTAATTAACTTTTCACAAGGCTCTGTCCCCTTTCCCGTGCTTCTTGACGGATCTGACCCAATTTCAAAAGGAACGACTCTTATGATGGTACACTCATTCTGTGACAATTTAAAGAGAATCCGTTGAAAACTTTCTGCCAATTTGTCAATCGATGATCATACCAACTGACCTCTGACAAAGCAGTTTATCTGTAAAGGAAAGCGCTTTTATTTTGATAATTGTTTAGTCTACGACCAAAATTAAAGGGAAAATCGTTTGAAAGCGGACACAGACTTCAAATGACATAAATTCGGAGATCAAAAATGCTCTCCCGGTCTAAATGAGTGATCTTGGGCAAACTGGTATAAAATTATATCGGCGATCCCTAAATTCATCCATGTCTTACTTTCTTTTTATTTAAAGGGCAAATCTTTTTTTTCTGTTGCATTTTGGAATGACGCTCGGATAAGTAGGTGACATTACTGATTTCAGTTCTAAAGATAAAAAATAACACATTTCTCTCCCTTACAATAACCTGTGACAAATTATCTGGAATATTTTAACAAAGTGTATATCCCATTATGTAATGTTCCCTGTACGTCTATGCATTGCAAGCATTACACCCCTATTTCTATGCGTCGCCATGTCTGGTGTTTGCTGTATTCAAGCTCCGTTTCCGAATTACGTTTCCGCAAGTGAAAAAAATCGCGATAAAACATGGATACTGAAATGAGATATAACGGAATATGCACCCTGCAATATAATTTCACTTATTTACGAGACATTTTTGAGACTTGATTAATTTTCAACACACTCTATTGTAATCACTCTGATACATACATACTTTATAATGCCCCCTAAGTCTATAACCGGAAATCGTTAATTTCACCAGTGTCGTGTAAATATAGGACATTGGCTGAGTGGTCATAATCAAACGGATTTATTAATCCATACCCACACAAAGACGCCTTTTGACTCCCCCCAAGAAAAGCAATTTGGAAAACATTGTGTAATATGAAGAAATTGTTTGGAACAAGCAATATCTTCATTTTACACAGTGTTTCCTATCCAGAAAGTTAAAAAAAAAGAAAGAAAAATAATAAAAATGAAAGAAAAAATCATAGACTTTGAATTGTCGTTTGCAACTCCTTAAATTTGTGCAAGTCTAAAAAATTGCCGTCTGGTAATGGGTTAAATGCGCCATCCAACACTTATAGCTCATTTAGTTATTCTAACATTGTAATTGGTCAATCGCTGCCCCCGCCAACTGATTCCTTGACCCCGCCCATTGACTGCGAAAGGAAATTCTGTTTCGACTTTTAACGACGTTAACCAAATTATGGATGTAGTAGCATGTTACAAATAAGTAGAATGGTTGGTTGGCGACCTAAACGTCGTAACTACAGCACTGTAGTTGCGATGTTTAAGTCGCTAATTCAACAAAATTGATTCACCAAAATGGTGGGACACATTTGAGTTCAAACTGAACTTCCAGTCTAAATGAATGATTTTATTGGTCGACTATTCCTTGATTGACAGTCGCGATTTTTCAAATAGTCTGTATACCAGATTCTTCGTAAGAGAAATTAAATCTCTCCAGGGTTGGACAAATATGTCAATTAAGTCCAATGTCTAAAAAAAGCAGGTCATATTCTAAATCAATCGTATTGAAAACACAGATCACAATAGCAGTTTCTGGTTATCAGCATGGTAGCGTATCATAAGGCGATGGTGAATGCATTTTTTACGGTTTTGGAGAATATATATCAATATTTAAGTTTTTTGGTTGCAATGAAAACGAGACTTCTCCATTGATTCTAATTATATATAGTAATTTTGAATGAAATGAACTGAGGATAATTTATGTAGGGTTTCGGTTGAATTTTGATGAATATTTTTGGGGGAGGAGGTGTTTTGTATTTTTTTACGGATGGACGAGATAGACAGACGGACGGACGAAGATTAAACCACAAAAACTTATCCCGATCACTTCTTGCTCTTGCGAACTTAAAACAAAGATGAACAGTAAAACAACACAAGAATAAACATATTCACTTAATTTATGTACATGCACACATACATATATTTACATATACACACATATCTACATAAAACCATATCTATCTAAACCAATTTAAATAATGAAGTGTTGGGAAAGTTTGGATAATTAATTAAAGTGATGAAGAGAATGTGTTTCGTGTATGAAACGAAAAGCCTAATCGAAAAATAAATTGCGATTAATTTACCAATTTTGATTAATTTTTGTGGATTTATTTTGTGCGCAGGCATACAAAATAGCGGCATGCTCAAAATTTGGTCCATGGAGGCATCATTTAATTTTTAGGGCCAATCAGTTTGCTCGTTTTTGATAGACGAAACTAAAAATTGAAGTATAACAATTTACAAACACGATCGGATTTTTCTTTATATCGTGTATAACAAACTCTACGTGTATCTGATACCGTATGATTTATATTGAAACAATTGGTCCGACATTAAACCAAACTGGATTTTCTGGCACGAAAGACTTGTCAAAGCGCCCCGTCATTAATTCCAATTTCATTTTTAAGTATACCGTGCGGTTCGAATTGAACAATTGAACTGGCGTCAAATCAAAGTGCTTTTCTGGTAATGTACCACATTAGTTAAATCAGGCTGCTCAACAACAAAATTTAGTTCATTTTCTTGTAACGTACGTTCTGGTACTGTATGACGGCTGGTTACGTCATAGGCCAGTCATAAAATCTAAATGCAGTTAGTGGTATCTTACGGCTGTAATTAAAACAAAAATGGCCCGGGTTCCGAGCAAATGTTGTTTTGTAACACAATCGACCAATCGCTAGCCCCGCTTAATTACTCCTTAGGCCACGCGCAACGACTCCAACAGGGGTTCCCGCTTGGATTTTAAACGAAGTTATTTTGCAAATTTTTGGCCAGTAGCATGTAAAAAAGATAGAATAGTTGGTTGGCGATCTAAACGTCGTAACTACAGCTTGACAAATCTTAAGTTACGACGTTTAAGTCGCCAAACAACTAAAAGATTCACACAAATGGCGGCAAATGTTGGAGCTTAGATATCAATTAGGGGCAGAATAAATTGATTGGTCGATATATTCCTTGATTGACAGTCGCGGTTGGTCAATGAGCTCGTCAACCAACCAAAATGCATTTTCTAGCAACAGACGACTTATGATAAAGCAGCCTTTCTAAAGATTATGAAAGAATAATCTTGGCTCTCAATTTTTTAATTTCTGACTGTAATGCTTTGAGACATAAAAAAATGTGATTTAGCTGATTTTGTAATAATTTAATTGTTAGTTTCGTCTATCAAAAACGAGCCTTCTGATTGGTCGAAAAAATTAATTCATACCTCCATGAACAAAATTTTGAGCACGAAGCCATTTTGTATGCTTCCGCACAAAATAGTTCCATACAAAAAAGTATCAAAAGTTGTAAAGTTTTGCTTTGTTCGCTCCATGCTATTAAATTATAAGAAATGAAGGGAATATTTTTTTGTTTTCATGGAGGTAAGAACAAAAAAAAAAAAAAAACTAATCACACTTATGTATAAATCCGCTTCGCGGATTCATACAGTGTGATTAGTTTTTCCGGTTCATACCTCCATGAAAACAAAAAATATTCTCTTCATCTCTTAAATGAAAATGACAGGTCATAACTATGCAAAAATATTTCGTATCACGAAATAAGTCAACGAAGTACAACCCGAATGGAACCGGAATTCATCGGGTAAATACGATGTCTGTCGAACCTGAGTTTTGGTTTCCATGACGTATCAATTACGTCATTGTCATCCGCTAGCTATTCAGTCGTTATCGACAATACCTGAAGACTAACGACCTCATTTGACAAATTGCAATGTTTCAAAGTAGGGCACAGGGAAATGTATCACATTAAATATATCCTTTCCGACATTTGTTTCCACAAATTTGTGGATAATCGTAAACTTATGCGGGATGAGCAGCTAGAGGCTCGGAAAGGATGTAGTAATAGTTCTGGTGTGAGAAATACCAGGAATCCATGATTATATGCCTAACAATTACGTCGTATCGCGGAACAGACCCAACAATTTTTCAGTCATATCGCGGCGGCTGGAGCACATAACAATGTCTTCCTGGTATATCTCGCACCAGTACCACCATTTCATCCTTTCCTAGTCTCCAGCTGCTATCCCACTTAGGTTTCCATTGGTGAGAGAAAAATGTCGGAAAGGATATGTGCCGTCTCCGAGGATCGAACCCATAGCACCCTATGATGGAATATTGGGAGTCTGATGCGCTAACAACTGTCGTCACGTTTAGGTTACCAACGAAAGATTTAACTTTTGCTTTATGACCCTGTTCACTTTATTTATTACCTCAGTTGAACCGCAATGTTGGAGTTCAAAGGGCGATCCGCCAGCGAACCGTAAATTGTGTTCTAATAATTGGCAAATCGCCAGCTTGCGTCCAAAATTTCGTAACTTCATCTTAAATCAACAGAAGTTACGCCATATCAATCGCCAAACCAACAAAATTGATTGAAAAAAAATTGTTGAAATTCAATTTTAAGTTCCTGTCTAAATTAATGAAATTACAGGTCAATGGGTTTTTCTGGTTGACAGCGGTGACACGTCAATTGCACGACAGAGTATCCTATTTATATAGATATCAATGCAGTTATCTACCCTTAATTTTTTAACCCTTTCCCAGTTTTCGCAATTCTAGACTGGTTCACATAAAAGACGTTGCAGACGACAACGAAAGATGATCGCAATTTAAAACCAAACCATCATATGTGGTAGGAAATAGTGTTATAAAAAGAAAAAAATGCTTTTCACGTGTAATTTCTTCTTTTTTCACAAGAAAGCTATACTCGACCCCCAAAAGCATAAATAAATAAGATGACTGAAATTATATTTACGCGGTAAGCCTACAATTGATGAAAAAAGTCGATATTTCAAACTGTGAACCACCGCAAGGTAAGTTTTCTTTTCACAAAATTAAGACGTCGGTGATGACGTTTTAACTTTCGCTAGTCATTCAAACAACGCGCTGAGTCACAGAGATTAACGAAATTGTCCGTAAAGTTAGGTCATCAGCACATGTGCATATAACAATCACTACCGGAGATAAGCGAACATTTCCGGTGAAGAATCGGATGCATTCGTCTCGATCTCAAAATGTAAACAAACACGAAATGAAATTGATCAGAAAAACAGAGAACTTCACTCATACCCTGCTTTGGTATATTGATAATAAGAGGACTCTTGTTTGATTAAATATATGAACAAATAAACGATAGATTGTTAACCCATTCCAACTCAATCCCTCCTTTTTACGCCCCTCAAAAAAAAAAAAAAACTTTGGAAAACATTGTGGAAAATGAAGAAATTGCTTGTATCAAGCAATTTCTTCATTATCCACAATGCTTTCTATCCAAAAAGACGAAAAAATTCAAAATTCCATCAACTTGAAATTGTCGGCTGCAGCTTCTTTCAATTTGGACCAGTCTAAAATTCTGGTGTGTTGGAATTGGTTAAAGCGTATTCCTTCCTCGGAGGCAAGGTGTGGCTTCAGGTATAAAATCACATGGACGTAAAAACTAGGGACTGTACAGGAAAGGGTTAAAGGTCTAAGTATTAACACAACGACAACATCCGTCCAATCGGAAGAAATCTATTTCTACGTCATCAATATCGTCAGGTGTAGTAACTCCTGTCCTGATTACGACGGCTGTATGGATACCATTCTCTTGTGCACAGGTACAGCCGCTACATGGCGTCACTGACCTGTAATAAAACAAAATCAACTAGGGTTGCTGGAAATTCGTTTATTTCTCTCTAGGGTTGCCGTTGCATGTGAAAGGGTTTTTTACTCGAGGATAATACGATAAAGAGATGAAATTTTACCTAAACCGATCCAAGATGTTAACATACGCACTAGAAAGAATAGTAGATTATAACCACTAATGTTCACTTTTACAGATAAGTGGACTGGGGCTCTTTCTGTAAGGCGTTCTGCTGAAATACACTCTCAGTTGGGACTCAAACCAGGCAACCATGCGATTACGAGTCGAGCCCTTGGCCTGCGTTATTTTGACCAATCTCTAGTATATGACATTTAGGACTAAAATGCAGTCGCAAAATAATCCAAAACAAACAAAACCAGAATTTTATGACAAATCGCCATGTAATTATTACGATTGCTTGATGCACATAGGGCGGGCTTAGTTCAAAACTGTATTAAATGCCTCTGGAAAAAATGGTATTTACTTTAGTTTTCACTAACCTCTCGATATTTGGTCAACACCGATAAAATCAAAATAACAATTCTGTATAAAATGATGTATTTTTGTAATGATGTTATCACTGCACATGTGCCTGAACGGGAATAAAAATTAAATCCAAGGTAAGCAGCTAAATATCATTGTGATATAATTATAGTCATAATTATATTTGGTATAAATAGTCACTGTTGATATTCGCCCTATTTTCGTCTGATTTCGACAGAATCCATAACGCGATATATGTTTCAGTAGAAAAAATGTGTGTGGACATGCTGTGATTATTGAAGATGTTTGTTATTTCAGGAAGAGATGATTTTTCGTAATCCTTGGTCGTCAGTCGTCCGTCGTTAACAGTTTTACTGCAACACTGTATATGCCACAATTTACCGATGGCGGCTGTCAATCATATAATCAGTTGACTATTGAAAGAACTGGAAGTTAACTTTGAACTCCGAAAGTGGCTGCCATTTATGTGTAGTATTTATGTTGGTTTTGCAGCTTAAACGTCCTAACTACAACTTATTGAAACTCTTGTTACCACGTGTAGGATACCAACTAACCATTGCACTTTTTGTTACAAGCTACTGTCCATAAATGTTGCAAAATAACGCTGTTTAAAATCGAAGTAGAACTACCTATTTGAGGTAATGGGCGGGGACAAGGGAGTATGTAGGCTGGGCCAGCGTTTGGTAAATTTTACCTGAATCTTGAAATAACCTACTCAGGGTGTTTACCTTAATGCGACCTCGGTTATGCTCGAATTTGGATGGCTACAAAGTCAGTAGGTCAAATTTTATATGAGTCTAGTCGATGTTCTATTCGCCAAAATTCCGGTTCGATCATCAAACACATACGAATAAAGAATCATTTATACCCAGGTCAATTTTGAATGTGAATTTGGTCGTGACAGAACAGCAAGCTACTCGGTTATATCTTAGATAAATCTTGTTAACGCTCTAGAGGCCATACATTTGATTGATTCAAGATGAAACTTGCTCGGAATGCTTATTTAAATGAAATATAGGTCAAAACTGAATATGATTTGGTGCAACGAAAAGGTCGGACAATGGATCAAATCCGATAGAAGTCTTCAACACTCAAGTCCCCTTTTGACTCAACATCATAAATAGAGGACAGGATATTTATATACTACTCGAGTCAATTTTAGGGTCAACAATCAAAATTTCACCTTCAACCCATTTACTCACAATCCCGCTTTTTTGTCCATAAAGAAGAAAAATGGTTAACATTTTTTGGAAACGGAAAAAAAAGCTTGTTACAAAGTTTTTCTTAGTTTACCACAATATCTTCTACCCGGTGAAATAATTTTTTTATAATATCACCAACTTCAAATGTCGTCTTCAACTTCTTTCTATCTGGGCCGGTCTAAAATTTGTCGTGTACTATGGGTTTATCTTTATTCCCTGTATTTCTTTCGAATACTTCGGACTTTCAAAACATGAATGATTTTTTTCTACTTGTACGAGGGACGGTCGGTAAATGTCCGGACTTTTGACTCGTTCTCGAAAGCCGGTCAGCATTTAAAAAAAAATCTTTCAACTATTTTCATAATGTTCTCCACCTAAGTCTACGCACTTTTGCCATCTTTGTGACAGCTTTTGTTTTTTCTGCCAAATTTCGCCTCAGATTTCCAAAAGGAGCATCGAACTAACATTCCTTGAAAATTTTCCATTGGTTGAAAAGCTTATTGGCAATAACAGAAAGGGTTTTAATTTTTGTACAAAAGAGTGTGCCTTGGTGGTGAATAATTGGACAAGATTTAAAATGACTACTAGAGAATCAAAAGGAAAGTCTGTGGCAAAGTAAGCCTATAGAATAAGAACCTTTAGGTAAGGCCTGATTGATTGATTGATTGGGGTTTAACACCACTTTTAACAGTATTCCTCTCTACCACTACATCCTTTCCTAGCCCCCAGCTGCTATCCCACTAAGGTTTGCGATTATCCACCCATTGGTGAGAGACAAATGTCGGCAAGAATATGTGCCGCCGACGGGGATCGAACCCATGACATCCCACGATTGAAGATTAGGAGTCTGACGCGCTACTGCGCTATGACGGCGGAAGGTAAGGCCTGATAAATTAACGACGGCAACATTTCGTCTACCTCAAACATGACACAGTATAAAGCCAAAGTGACTAAATCTAACAATTTTGAATGGCAAGAAGTTTAGTTAAAAAATTCCAGAATCCATTCAGACATTATGTAATCGGATCCTTGACCTTGACCATTTCACTTTTATTAAACCTTCACTATTTTATTTCTCTAGCTTGACACTCAAGATTCGCCAGACATCCAGTTGTGCATACCGACTGTTTTTCCTTTTTAATTGACCAATTTCGGCTTTACATTTAATAACCAGTCGACTAATAAAATCATTCATTTAGACCAAAATGAATTTTAATCTCCGACATTGGTCGCCATTTTTGTTAACCTTTTTAGTTGATTTCGCGACTTAAACGTCGTAACTACAGCTTGAATGAGGTTGCAAACCAACTGTTCTACTTTTTTGTTGCATGCTCCAGGCCATAAATTTTGCAAAATAACGCCGTTTGAAATAGAAGCGTGACTTCCTGTTGGAGTCGGTGGGCGTAGCCAAAGGGGTGTTCTGGGATTGGCCAGCGAATAGTCAATTTTAAATTCAGGCGAGCGATTTATTTATCTCTAGGCTCTCTTGATTAAATAAATATCCCTGCTGAGGTTGAGAGATGTTTTGATTATCACATCAAAAATTAAGAAACACAAAAAAGTATACATAGGGAATATTACAACAGCGTTGTTGTTATCGTGTTCGAGAATCGTGTGTAGGCAATAAAAGGTCTCATCCAATAAAAACTACCTACACACGATTCGAGAACACGATAACAACACACTGTTGTAATATTCCTTTTAGTATATACCTTTTAGGACATGACATTAAGAAAACCTTTAAATGATTAAGAAATAACCAACTTTTCGAACGTCAATACACAAGAAAGTAGTCCTTATTTAACGGTACTCGACGAAAACGATTTTTAGTACCCGCCGAATACGGAATTTTTCTGTCGAGTTGTATTAGATAGCCAGATTTAAATCCATATCTTTTATAGGTATATAACAAAAGTTAATATGTACAATAGATTAACTTACAAGCAAACATGGTTCAAAAAATACTGTTTGTAGAGACCGAGCTGTACGATTGTTCGCATGTTGTTAAATAGGTTAGGTAGCTGTGTCGGTGTCGTGAAGTTAACAAAGCTGAAAATATAGAAGGTAATAACTTGATTTTTAGTTTCTTCTATCAAAAAAGAACGTTCTGATTGGCTGAAGAATTGATTTCATACCTCAAAAACAATTTGGAGTACGCAGCTTTGTTTTATCCATGCGCACAAAGCAGTTTCGAAATAATGTCTCAAAATTAGTAAAATATTCGTCCTCTTTTTTGTTGTTGAAGTCATAAGATTGTGAGATATGAAGAGAATGTTTTTGTTTACATGGAGGTATTAAACGTAAAACCTAATCACACTTATGAATGAATCCGCTTCGCGTACATGTATTCATACAGTGTGATTAGGTTTTTTCGTTTCATACCTCATACGTGGACGTACGTGCCTTTTTTTCAAAATTAGTTTTTTAGTATACCAATCCATGTCAAGTTTTTTTTAAGAGTCGATTAGCGACATTTATATGCTTATATGCTTCTTACCTTTCAATATAAAAAATGTTTTTAGTTGAACATTTATTACCTTTTGACATATAACTATACGAGAAATTGCGTGAGTGAAAGAGGGAGTGTGAGACAGAATGAGTGAGGGGGAGATAGAAGAGATTTGATAGTATATAGAGAAAGAATTTGTCTTTTTCAAGGTTGTGCAATGAAATAGTTTCTTATAATTAGAATTGGCAGCTAGAGGCTGCCAGTAAAGAAATCGAAAGACCAAAAACATCCTTTATGAACACCGGAAGTGAACTTTGAATCGTGACATTCGCGTAAAGTATTTTGCCGGTTTCGCGACTGAGAGAGGCTATTTATAGATTATGGATGAACACTTTTCAAGATTGCTTACCTTAATATCTTCAGATGTTATAAGACGACGGATCATTTAATTGAAATGACAGTTTGTAACTTTAAAAATGAGGGAATAGAAAGAAACGCAGAATTTATAAACTCAATGTCAACGAAATACAACCATAATGGTTGTAACGGGTGATGTGCTCATGTCGATGGCGATGGCGACTGTTTTGCTAGCGGAAGTCAATGACATAATAACAACAACAACAGAGCAATTTTCAGTGCAAACAACCCGTTACCAGACGACAAAATTTTAGACTGGTCCAAAATGAAAGGGTTTGCGGACGACAATTCAAAAGTTATAAATCTTTTAGAATTTTTCAGCTTTTTGGAAAGAAAAAAATGTGGAAAATGGAGAAATTGCTTGTTGCGGGCAATTTCTTCATTTTTCACAATGTTTTCCAAATCATATTTATTGAGAGGTGTCCAAAAGCATCACCGTGAGGGAATGGATTGACACGATGAAATCCGGTTACATTTGGGTTGCACTTCGTTGACTTATTTTGCGTCTCGTAGCTCGAAATAGTTTTCCTTATTTTATGATCAGTCATTTTGATTACAAAATCAACTTAATCACCTATACCTGAAAGCATTACAGATACAAATTTTTGACTGCAAAACCTTTAAAATTGGACAGGTAAATATTAGCAAACAGGAAAGGGTTGAGCGTCGAAATTATAGCATGTTCTACTTATCAAACCAATCATTTTTTTGTTGCTTTTTGTTGCACGTCAATTGCCAACAATTTTGCAAAATAACACTATTTATATTTAAGTGGAACTTCCTGGAGGGGCTCGGTGCGTGATGCAAGTTGAGCCAATTAGCGCGGCCATTGATACATAAATTGTTACAGTAAAAAACTTATCAAATTGACAAGGTGAATAATGTTGGTAAGATTTTGAAATCAAATGAGCGACACGAGTTTTTAACCCATTACCAGGCGGAAAAGTTTCAGACTGGTCCTTATTGAAAGGAGTTGCGGACGACAGTTAAAAGCTAATTGAATTTTTATGCAATGTTTACCAAAGCTTTTTTCTTGGGACGTTTAAAAGTGTCACTTAGTGGGAATGGGTTAAATCTAACGGGCGCTTTGGATGACATGAACGATTATTGTTTCGAAGTTAAGTTTGTTTTCATTAACTTGCACAAATCAAAATCCAAATTAATGTCAACCAATGAAAATTCGCAGAATGTTTTGAACGACTGGAGTAGCTTACCCGTGATTGATAAGAATGAACTGGTGATACAGCGTTTTCGAAAGAAAAAGAGTGTGATCGTTGGAAACTTTATGAAGAGAAAAAAATCAACATACGATTCACAGCACCCGTGAAAAACACTTGAACTTGACCTTCGCCTTCTTTGTGGCTGTGTCCGATTAAAACATTGAAATACACATGGTCTACTGGAATTGACGAAATTCTTCACGGGTTGGGGGTTTTCAAATGCGGCGATATATTCCGCCTCAAACTTCATGTGTTCCTCCGCATTGCGAAAGTACCCCGGGAACCATTTGCGTAAGTTTTCGTCTGTGTAAGCTTTGTTGTCCTTTGGGCGGCTGTAATAGATTCGGTTTCAATAACACAAAGCGATTTTAACTCAGATTGTATCTTAAAATTTTCACCCCCGCCCCTAATTGTGAAGAAACGGCCCCAAAGATCTCAAAATCAAAGTACTTTAAATGCCATTATTCGTGTCCCGTTCCTTTCCCGTTCGATCCTTGGATTTTACTTCCCTTTGATCTTATAATTAAGGAAATATTGTGGAAAAAGAAGAAATTGCTTGTAACAAACAATTTCCCATTTTCCAACAATATTTTCTACCCTATAATTTGATTGTTTTCAAATTGCACTCACTTTCAATTGTCGTCTGTAAATTCTTTCAAATTGGACAAGTCTAAAATTTTGAAAAAGAGAAAGGGTTAATCTTTTTTATACTTCCATGAATTCTGCTCAAGTCTTATTAACACTTACTACTTAATCACGCTTTTTCACGACTAAAAAGAAAAATAAACTGACAACTTTTTAGAGGCTCCTTGTAAAAAGGGAAATATACGCTCTGACTGCGCAAGCTGAGCTAGGTATAAGTAAGTTTTCATAATGCATCATGCCGCGGCCATAGCGTGGTGGTAGCCCGTCGGACTCCTATCACGGGGTCCCAGTTCGATCCCCGGTAGCGGCGAATATCCTTTCTGACATTTCTCTCCCACCAATGGGTGATTAATCGTAAACATAAATGGTTAGAGTGGCTTGGAAAGGATTAAGTGATAGTACTCGTGTGAGAAATACTAGAAAAGTGGAGTCAACCCAATCCAATCAATCTGTCAGAATGTATCATGACACGTCTATAACTAGCCATGCATCGTTCTTTTGTTACCAACTATAATTGACCTGTGCTTGAGCCAGTCTTCTGTTAAAAAAAATGTTTAATGGAACACAAAGGGAGTCCCTTTACATAATATGAAGTATCACATTTAACCCTTTCCTATGTAAATCCGGGTTTTACGTCACTGTGATTTTATACTTGAGGAAACATTGTGGAAAAAGGGGATATTGCTTCTGACAAGCACTTTCGTCTTTTTCCACATATTTTCTACGCTACTGAATGATTATCATTAAGGTAAAAACGACTTTCAATTGTCGTCTTCAAAACTTTTAGATTTGGACAGGTCTAAAATTTTACAAAACATGAAAGGGTTAAATTTGTCTTACTCTATTTCCCGCCAAATAAACGCGCCAATAACTGCCGCTAGTAACACAACTAATACAGCTATGATTGCGATCTGAAAAAACAAAGATAACCATAAAAATAACTTTCAGTCCTCGTAACACTAAATCCATTCTTTCTCGCCCAGTCCCCCTCCCCTACCCAAAGAAAAAGCGACCCCCTCCCGTAGAAAAAATCGTGGGAAATGTGTGTGGTTACTTTTTTAATTAAATTCACTTTAAATTTCTGTCTGCAAAAGCTTTGAATTGTTGCCGGTTTAAAATTTCGCAAAACAGGAAAGGGAATTTCTTAGATGTTGTTCAAAAGACGTAAAAATACGAAGTAAATAGAGCGGGTTATCTTTCGAATTATTTTTTCAACTGACTTAAGTCAATTGATAGTCGGAAACATAAAATAAAATACAAATCGTTGTTTTCTTTTTACCTTATCTTTTAAACCAACCTTAAACAAGCCGTGGTTACTTCGGTTAAGTCGACAAACAAACCGCGGGGGACAACATTCACTTCCGGTAATGAATTGTTTGTTTGGTCGATCGAGTTATTTTTTTCAAATGACTTAAGTCCGCACAATTTGTAGAAAAAAAATGCAAATCGTTGTTTTCCTTTTACCTTAACTTTGAAACCAACCTTTAACAAGCCGCGGTTACTTCGGTTAAGTCGACAATCAAACCGCGAGGGGGGGGGGGGGGGGGGGCAACATTCACTTTCGGTAATGAATGGTTTGTGTGGTGGATCGAGTTTTTCGTTTGTTTGCTTGTTTTTGATAGCGATTATCGTTCAACTAGAAAAACTGAAAACTTAATCACACTGTATGAATCCCTAACAACTCAGATCGCAGCTTGGCATCATATGTATGGTGTACCGTTTAGGTCAAAAGTCCCCTTTAAGTCGCCTTAGCACAGAGAACGCGTGGACGCGTAAATGATAAAGGAAAAACCGTTTGATTTAAGGGTGCGTGCTTACATTTCGAAAGTTCACGCGTTATTTAACGCTTGCACTTTCAAATACGAGCATGCACGCGTATAAAGTAAACATCTTAATACGCGTACATTTTATACCCTTGAACGCTCGGTTATTATGTGCGCAAGGCTAAATTTTATGAGTGCATCTATTACATTTACGCGTGCACGAGTTTATTTAAGCGTGTACTACCTAAAGTGGACTTTTGACCCTTTTAGTGCGCCATACATATGTCGTGCTCGATCAAATAATTACTTTCGAAGAATTACGAAAAACGTGAATCAAGCGATTGGTTGATAGATTGAATTGGGTTTAACGCCGCCTTTAGCAGTATTTCAGTCATATCTCGGTGGCTGGAGCATCTAACAATGGTTTCCTGATATTCTCACACCAGTACTACCACTCACATCCTTTCCTAGCCTCAACCTGCTATCCAACTTAGGATTACGATTATCCACCCATTGGTGAGAGACAAATGTCGGAAAGGACATGTACCGCCGGCGGGGATCGAACCCATGACATCCCGTAATTGAAGATTAGGAGTCTGATGCGCTACCGACTGTGCTACGACGGCGGCTATCAATCAATAAAAGGTCTCCAACCCTTGCCATTTAACTTCGAATCATATTGTCGTAATTGGAGTAAAACAATTAACTCTGAGAAAGCGATAGAAAAGTTGGCATTTTGAAAGAAAGACCTTTAATTGGAATATGCAGGCCAGACGCTAATGTTAGTGAGTAGTTTCAATTGTTCAGGATGAGTTTTTTTTTTCAAGCGGGGGTTCTTTTCAATTTGTTTCGAAAACACTCACCGATAAGACACTCTAGGCAACGGGATCATTATTTTCAAATGACTAGACTGTCACTTGCCCAAAAACATTTTAGTTAATCTTTTCTCCGCGTACGTTAATTCAGTAGAGTCTATTCAGTTATAACTGTGAAACATGTGGGTTTGAAATCATAGAACGTGTAAATAGCAAATTTTGCGAACAGGTTCACAATGTTGAAATGTCTACGTACTTCTTAATCATTGTTATCGGGGGGAGGGGAAATTTCCATTGATCATTGGACGACACATTGGAATATTTGAATTTTAGTTAAACGTTAATAACACTTGTAAAGAAACTTGTGTTTTACGCCCTGTGGTTGAATTCAAGAGAGAAGAAATAAACATAAACTTTCAAGGGATGAATAAATTGGTCTTCAAAGATAAAAAAAAAACTTAATAGAAAACTCGGATTTTCCCTTTAGTTGGATTGATTGATTGATAGATTGAATAGTGTTTAACGCCACTTTTAACATATCGCGGCAACTGTAGAACCTAACAATGGATTCCTGTTATTTCTCACACCAGTACTACCACTAAATCCTTTCCTAGCCTCCAGCCGCTATCCCACTTACGTTTACGATTATCCATCCATTGGTGAGAGACAAATGTCGGAAACGATATGTGCCGTCTCCGGGGATCGAACCCATGACATCCCATTATTGAAGATTAGGAGTCCGACGCGCTACCGACTGCGCTATGACGGCGGCCCCTGAAGTTGTAATAGGACAAACATGGCGATTTTTTTGCTTTCATTGATATCGAATTGATCAATCGCTATTGTCAATCAAATAGCCAGTCGACTAATGGAATTCAATCAGACTGGAAGTGCCGTTTGAACATCGCCATTAGCCTTCATTTTTGTGAATCATTTTTGTTGGTTCGGCGACTTAGACGTCGTTACTGGAGCTTATAGAAGCTGTAGTTACGACGTAGAGGTCGCCAACCAACGATTCTGTTTTTTTAATACATGCTACTGGCCATAAATTTTGCAAAATAAAACACTATTTGAAATCAAAGCGTAATTCTCTGTCAAAGTCAATGGGCGGGGCTAAAGGAGTCAGCGGGCGGGGCAAGAGACTGGTCAATTGGAACTGCTTGTTGAAGCTCAGTAGGCGTGGCCTGGGATCGGTTAATTGAAAGATATAGTTATTATTACCAATACTCTGTTAGGTGACTTGACTCTCATTTTCCCGTCGTTTAGATCTGAAAACAAAAGTGAAATTTCATGGAATTATAAAATTTAAAATCTATCAAAAATTTCAGTGTCTTCTAAACCTAAGCAGCTCTGTCATAGACTAGGCGTACACGCATAATTACGTGTGTTTAAGTATTTAAAATGTGCACGCAAGCCTAATTTACAAGTGTACGCAACGTTTTAAGTAGTTTAAATTTTACGCGCGCACGCTCATATTTTGAAAGTGCACGCGTTAAATAACGCGTACACTTTCAAAATATAAGCGCGCACGCTTGAATTAAACGGGTTTGCCTATATTATTTACGCGTGCACGCGTTTATTTATGCTAAGGCGATTTAATGGGGACTTTTGACCCAAACAGTGCACCTTACACATAAGTGTGAGTAAGTTTTCAGGTTCATACCTCAATGAAGACAAAAATATTATCTTCATTTATTATAATTTAATGCAATCAAGCAAATGAAAGCAGAAAAAATTTATTACGTTTTGAGTAAAATGTTATGGATCTACTTTGCGGGCAAGCATACAAAATAGTTGCGTGCTAAAAAGTTGTTGTTGTTTTTCTTCACTAAGGTATGAAAATCCTTCTTCCGCCATTTAAAACGCTAGACGAAACTGAAATTAATAATTCTAACATGAAAATGAGTTAACATTATCATGTAGCTAAGGCATCGAGGATGTCAAATTCTATTATCTAATTTTTCTACTTTGTGTAATTAAAGTTTTGCACATTATCCACAAATCTTTTCTTAGTGGACAGTAGAAAAACCTCAGATTCCTGTACAACGGTATCATTGTTTCGAATTGTCAAGATAGAGATTATTTACGCTCAAAATTAGGATGAAACTTCAATAAACTTTTACTCAAAATAACATGTATTGTGCATTTTTGTGGCCCACCAAGGAATATAGAAAAGCCTTTGAAAACATTATGGAAAATTGAGAAATTGCTTGTATCAAGCAATTTCTTCATTATCCACTATGTTTTCTATTCAAAATGTCAAAAAAATCCATCAAATTGAAATGGTCGTCTACAACATTTTTCAGTTTGGACCAGTCTAAAATTGTATTATGTGGGAATGGGATAATATACAATATACCTACCGAATGAATACATTATCCTTTAGTGCCTTAGACACCTCCACACTTAGATTAACATCACTTAAGTCACGATCAGTCACACTTTACATGGGGTATACCCTGCTGTTATATATAGTTTAGTCACGCTTTAACTGGGGAATACCCTATTGTTATATATATATAGTTAAGTCATGCGCAATCTGGGGAATACCCTGTTGTTATTTATAGTTCCGTCACACTCGATCAAGCTTGGGATTACGCCGTAGGTATATATAGTTTACTAACCATAAAAAAGTCACGATGAAAATAATAACCATCCAATAATATCTCGGAGGGGGAAGTCTACTATAATACTATCAAAATCTTTCATTGCTTGAATGATTTATATTTTCCTGAAATGTTTGTGTTTTGAATTGAATTAATCTAAATAATTAATTTAAACACTAAAGTACATTTACGGTTCAACGTAACTGATCGCTGGCCCCGCCCACTGACTCTTCTGGCCACTCGAAATGACTCCAACGGGAAGTTCTTCATTTAAGCTGTAGTTACGACGTTTAGGTCGCCAACCAACTTTTCATATGTTTTGTTGCATGCTGCTTGCTATAGATTTTGCATAAAAACGCCTTTAAAAGCTTGACTTCCTTTGGAGTCAGTGGGCGTGGTCAAATGGGCAAGTGGGCGGAGCCAGCGATTGGTCAATTGAGGTCGAACATTGAAGCTTTCAGAAACTTTCAGACCTGCTCAGACTTCCAAGTTTATGTTGCATTCAATGCATGTTAACTAAACGGTATTTTCAATGCTTTGATAAATACAAGTGGCCAATCGCTGACCCCCGCCCATTAACGTTGTTTGCCACGCCCACCGATTCCGACAGTTAGTACCGCTTCGATTTTTTGCGGCCTTATTTTGCAAAATCTATGGCCAGTAGAATGTAACAAAAAAGAAATTTGGTAGTTTCGTGACCTAAACGTCGTAACTACAGCTTGAATAAGCTGTAGTTACGACGTTTAAGTCGCCAACCAACAATAAAGGTTAACAAAAATGGCGGCCAATGTCGGAGATGATAAGCTCAGGTCCGGGCTGAATAGACTATTTGTTTTGTCGGTTTATTCCTTGATTGACAGCCGCGATTGGTCGATTCTCCCATTACACGTTTAGTGTCACAAATTCCAGGCCGAAATGATAAAATCTATGATATTATGATAATGTCAGGTAAATTTGAATCGGATTTAATGTCCATTATGTGGATATTTGACCTCGTAGCTCTAAGATCCATGAAGTCTTCATCAAATACGTCATCCCCAAGAAGCACAGTTGGGCCACCAGTAACTCGCAGAAATCAATGCAAGAAAAGATTCACTATATTTCCTATTAGCAAAAGTCCCTAAAATGTTTCAAAGAAGATTTCAAAATTAACTCTTTTAAGAGATGGAATTAATAGTTTTTTTGTTTTCGTGGAGGTATGGAGTGGTTAAGCCTCCAGTGGCAGTTTGCACTCGTTGAACTCTGAGAAGACCTCAAAATTTTGTCTGTCAACTTAAGTTATCAAAGCTGGCGCTTTGCTAGCTGAAAATGATCTCGATATCCCATCACTCGTGAGGATGTTAATCACATTGTCCGTAGCGGTACTTTTCTTTCAATACAGTAATACAGTAGTTTGAAACTTCACAATCATCTGCAACTTCTGTCAATATAGCCCTGTCTTAAATCTCATCATCAGGTAATGGGTCAAGTGAACTTACAATTGAAGAATTAATTTTTGTATCTATATATTTTAATTTCAGTTTTGTCTGTTAAAATTGCTACATTCTGTCAAGAGAGTATACTCGTTTCACGTCTCAATGAAAAACAAACAAATAAAAATAGATAAATCTACCAATCAATAAAACGGATCCATTATGTATATTTGCACAAGCGGTATTTGAAAAACTGTCCTAAAGTTATTTTTTACTATTGTTATATTAATAAATAATAATTTAATCGTTAGTTTCGTCTATCAAAAACGAGCGTTCTGATTGGTCGAAAAATTTAATTCATACCTCCATGAACAAAACCGACGGCGGCACTCATCCTTTCCGACTATTTGTCTCTCACCAATGGGTCGATAATCGTAGACCTATGTGAGATAGCAGCTGGAGGCTAGGAAGGGATGTAATGGTAGTACTGGTGTGAGAAATACCAGGATTCCATTGTTAGGTGCTCCAGCCGCCGCGATATGACTGAAATACTGTTTAAGCGGCGTTAAACCCCATTCAATCAATCAATCAATCAACCATGAACAAAAATTTTGAGCACGCAGTGATTTTGTATGCTTCCGCACAAAATAGTCCCATGCAAAAAGGTATCAAAAGATGTCGGGTTTTTGCTTTTTTCGCTCAATACTATTAAATTATAAGAGATGAAGAGAATATTTTTTTTTTGTTCCTACAGTGTGATTAGTTTTTTCGGTTCATACCTCCATGAAAACAAAAAATATTCTCTTCATCTCTTGATTAGATTATAAGCTATAAAGGGAATGTTTTATTGTTGCTGTCTTCACTGAGGTATGAAACGGAAGACTTAGTCATAATTCTGCGTAAATCCGCTTCATGGTCTATTACATTGTGATTATGTTTTTCGTTTCATAGCTTAATACGAAAAACAACAAAAAACAAACAAACAAAAAACAAAAAAAAAAAAAAAACACCCAAGCATCTATTCAACTCATATTTCAAATTGACGGTTCAGTCACCAATTGACAAATTGCTGGCCCCACCCAGGGTTTTCCCTTGACTCTCAAATAAGATAAAGAAGGCTGTCTAGATATTTTGGGGGTCATTTCTGAAAA
Source organism: Fragum fragum (assembly GCA_946902895.1). Taxonomy (NCBI): domain Eukaryota; kingdom Metazoa; phylum Mollusca; class Bivalvia; order Cardiida; family Cardiidae; genus Fragum; species Fragum fragum. The sequence continues at coordinate 13,774,794 of OX336381.1, forward strand.
TTGGGGGTCTAAATTCAAAGAAGGTGTGGGTCAGGGAAAACCCTGCCCCACCCATTTGCTTTGTTAGCCCCGCCCATTAACTCCAACAGGAAGTCCCGCTGCGATTTTAAACGGCGTCATTTTGAAAATTCATGGCCAGTAGCATGTAACAAACAGGTAGTATAGTTGGTTAACGACCTAAACGTCGTAACTACAGCTTGAATAAGTCGCTAAACCAACATAAAAGTTTAACAAGAATGGCGGACAATGACGGAGATCAAAACTCATTTTACGTCTCAATGAATGATTTCATTCGTCGCCTTGTTATTTGATCGAACAACGCGATTGGTCAATTGGTTATACACGTATATCCATTAACTGTGCACCCGTGTTACCGCATATCTAGAATTAGTATCTGTCATTTTTTTTCAAAAGAAGGTGATCTCTGTTTCGATGAACGGTTAATTGTTTGATGATAGTAGCTAGGAGACCATGACAACTGACGGCTCACTGGCCACGCCCACTGACTCCGCTGGTCACATCCACTGACTCCGACAAAAAGTTCTACTTCGATGTAATACGGCGTTGTTTTGCTATATTTATGGCCAGTATAATGTTAGAAAAATGTAATATCGTTGGTTGGCGACCTTCAATAGCTGTAGTTACGACGTTTAGGTTGCCAAACCGACAATGCTTCACATCAAAATCGGTCGATGTTGAGTTCAATTTATCTCACAGACTAAATGAATGGTCTGATTGGTCGATTGATTTTTTGATTGACAATTACAATAGGCCAATTCTGGTAGCACAATAGACTGGAATTTCAATTGCATTACTATCAAAATAATAAAACGTGCAATACACAAAACTAATCAAGTCCGAGAAAAGGACCACCGGTCCTATTTAGGTCGACCTAATCTCTTTATGGTTACAGTTAGAAACTTGTCGCTCTGGAGGTTTCCTAATTTGCATATCATTACAAATTAACCCCCCCCCCCTGAATCTGTCGCAAATATTTTGGTACGATGTGGTAGGATTTTTTTACGATGTGGTAGGAATACCCAAATGGATATAAAATGAGCGCGTGCCTGACATTTCCAACCGTTACACATGTGCGCCAAGTAAAGACTGAGATCAGCCTGTGCATCCGCACAGTCTGATCAGAGTGGATGCACAGTCTGATCAGAGTCTTCACTCTGCGCTCTGTAGATATACCGACCCAAAGCTTCTTTAAACAATCAGAGAATATTCTAATTGCCCCGAATGGCTGTCCAGGGTGCTAAATGTGTGCGAGTCACGCACCTGCGAAATTGTTCGAAATGTCACGCACATGCTCAAATATCAACTATTAAGTCATTATAAATCACAACTTAATACTTGGCCAAATTCAAAGAAAAATAATCTTGTTGGCAATTTATAAAATCTTTGTTTGGTTTGGTAGAAAACAAAGTCGATAAAGAAGAAATTCATTTCGACAAGCAATTTCTTTATTTTCACAATGTTTTCTTGAGGAGCGTAAAATGATAGTTTGTGTGGGAACGAGTTTAGATATTCATAAATGAGATTGCACCCATACATGTTTTACGGTTCAGTCATTTTTACTACACAAACACAGGTATACATGGCGTGTTAAAATTGTTGAAAAACTAAAGTAAACATTTGAAATCGCGGAGAGCTTCAAGAATTCTCACCAGGTGCGTTCTGGTCCAACTGATTGAGTCAATAAATTCCACTTTGTTCCTTATTGTATAAAACTGTCATATTAGAGACCTATTCTGGAATGCATCTCAATCCAGACCTTAACGCTTGATTTGATTTAAAGCTGTTTCAATAACTCGACCGATCCGCGAGGAAGATGTTCAAGATACAATTGAATAAACGATACATTTATAAACAAACCTTCTTCATCAATCCAACTACTTAACTTAGACTATCGACGTTTAACTATGTTACTATGATACCAAATTGAACACACTTAAATGGTCCAATTGAATAAAATAAGCCATTTCCTCATTCCCTTTTATCTAGTTCTAAACATGTTAAATAGTGACAGACCAAGCTTGACATGTCAAAGGGATAGAGAAAGATATGATAATGATAGAAAATAGAGGTAATACACGAAATAACTAAAAATATCTGTTTAAATGCGTAAAAAACATCCAATTAGCTAGAAAGGAAAAATGTTAGTCATTACTAGACACTGTTCTCTATGCCCGTACCATGATACATGTAACCGTGTTCGTGTATAGGTTCAATTAGAGGCCTAACCCCTCTGTCCTATTTTGTCCTTTTCACCAGATGAAATTAGTCTGAATTGAAAATAATTTATTCGATGAACGTACACAGAAGAGGTATATATTATCATCTCATAAGATTATAGGCCTACAGTTTATAGAAAAGGGTGACGAAAAAGCAAGCCAATCATTGTGAATACAGCTTAAAGCTTGAGATATCCCTCTGGCGCCAGCAAACACAATTATTTTCTTCTTTCTTTTTTGTCCCATAATACTCTTTTTCAAGGTTCTTGTTTCATAAATTTTCGTACGATAATCGCAAATTTGTTATAATATCTTACGATGTGCGATAGCAAGAGGCCCAAGAGGGCCTGCATCGCTCCACTTGCTTTAACATTTCCAGATTTGAAGTCTGTAATTTCAGAACAATGCTTGTAGATGCTGGACAAAGGCTAATCACAATAGATCATATGATGAAGTGTTCAGGTGAGCTAAGAAAGGGTGTATATCATAAAACAAGATGTTTTTTTTAAATCACAAATGCCAAGTTTTGACCTTGACAGATGACTTTGATCTTGTCACATTACTTCGATATTTGCGCATGCGTAAACATGAAATCATGCCAAATATAAGCTCAGAGGGATTTGTATTCCAACAAAAGTTTTTCTTAGATATACAAAGTTTCTTTCGCAATAAAAGATGGGTGTCCATGATATATAAATAGCATTATGAAACAAATGTCTGAACTTTGAACTCTATGATGTTCCAATTTTATTTTCATTAAAGAAAACCCATATAATACTTGGTCTTGTAGTATTCTTTTGTCTGAATTCAATTTCTTTTACAATGCAAGAAGAATGGTTGAAATCGGTACATTGGTTTGACAGAAGAAGATGTTTCAAGAAAAAGTTTACGCACGGACAGACAGACGCACGCACGAAACACGTGCGACAGACAACGCCATGACAATAGCACTCTCACAACCAAAAATTGTTAGATAAATATATTTCTCCCATAACCTGAAAATTTTATGTTGTTTAATCTGAATTCCAACAATTTATAGCAGACTAATTTTAGCAACAATGTTTTTCATAACTTATTCTCAGTACACCAAAATGATTTTTTTAGGTATTTGGCCTATACAAATCTGTAAGGGAAGTAATAAGAAATAATTCTATAGCTTCATAAGATGCACTTATCTCCTTTTGATCATTGTTCTAGAAAATGTACCCATTCAGATTCCTCACATGTAAACTTATACAATATTCACATCTCTTTGCATGTACATGTTTAAAAGTGATGAATAACCTTTTCTACTAAGTAAAGCTCACTCTGACTGAAAACCGCATTTTGAGGTCTCTTTACAACTATCTTGTGATGATTTACTGGGTCTGACCCGAATTCTACCAAAATATTTAATTACCCCTAGCCCAAATACCCTTTACCAACAATACCAACAATACCAACATTTAGGTGATTGCAACAACTAAACTATTCTAAACACATTTTCAGGAACAACTTAAGTAAAAGGTCATCCATGGAACATTCATACAATGATTTGTTGAAATTAGTCCAATCTATAGGGAGGAGAGAAGAAGATTGTATGAGTTCTGAAAGTGAAAATTGGCCATATTTATGGGCCCATCAAAATTCCATGAACATTTGAGTAAAGGGTCACAGGGGTCAAAGGAGAATATTGATACCAAGTTTCATTGAAATTTGGTAAAATAGGTTGTAAGTAGAATTTTTGAGATTTTAGAGTAAAAAAAGCCCCTCCCTACCATGCCCAAATTTAGGGTGCAATCAAAATTCAATGAACAATTCAGGTTAAGGCACACCCATGGAACATTTATGCCAAGTATTGTTGAGAGTGGTCAAATGGATTGGGAGGCGAAGATTTTCAAAAAATTTAAAGTGATATAAGCCCCGCCCTGCCACGCCCATATTTGGGGGCCAATCAAAATTTCTGGGACAATTTAAGTAGAAGGTCACTCAAGGAACATTCATGCTAAGTTTCAATGAAATCAGCCAAATGGTTTGGGAGGAGAAGATTTTTAAAGATTTAAAAGTTATAATAAGCCCCACCCTGCCATGCCCATATTTGGGGGTCAACAACATTTCTTGAACAATTTAAGTAGAAGGTCACTCAAAGAACATTTATGCCAAGTTTCAATGAAATCGGCCTAATGGTTTGAGAGGAGAAGATTTTTAAAGATTTAAAAGTTATAATAAGCCCCGCCCTGCCACGCCTATATTTTGGGGGTCAATCAAAATTTCTTGAACATTTTAAGTAGAGTGTCACTCAAGGAACATTTCTGCCAAGTTTCAATGAAATCGGCCAAATGGTTTGGGAGGAGAAGATTTTTAAAGATTTTAAAGTGAAAATATGCCACGCCCTGCCACGCCCACATTTGGGGGTGAATCAAAATTCTTTAACAATTTAAGAAGAGGGTGGCCAAGTGAACATTTCTGCAAAGTTTCAATAAAATCCGCCCATTGGTTTAGGAGGAGAAGATGTTTAAAGAAAAGTTTACACATGGACGGACGGACGGACGTTCGCATGGACGGACGCACGCACGCACGCCGGACAACGCCATGACAATAGCTCCCTGGCCTTCGGCCAGTGGAGCTAAAAATGGACCCTGGATGTAATAAGATCGTTTTCTCGATACATCATACATTCAATTTCACGTCATAAAAAGGTCATGGTCGACATGTATTGATCTCAAGCCCATGGGCTAAAACGCTTTGGTTGGTTATGTAGCTTTGGATGAATCGGATTAAATATTGGGGTTTATAACAAGATCCCTTGTTCAGGTACATGTAAAAACGTTTCCGCGATGTAACTGATAACTGTTCGGTGACGTAAATCATTTCAATTTCTACCGCACCCTTTTCTCAGTACGTATGAAACATTCTAAACAACCCGGAAGTCGCGCTTATGTTGATGATGTCACGTGATCATGAATGATTTTACGGATCCGGATAATAAAGAAGTTGGGCTCGGCATGTAGAAAGCGAGCATCTTTGAATATTTTAATTTTAGGTTCGTCTATTAAGATTCAAGAGCTTTGACTGGTTTTTTTATACTTCAATGAACAAGATATTGAACACGCAACTATAATATATTCTAGCGCACAAAGCAGAGCTCAAAGCTAGAAAAATATTTCCTTTGTTTTACCTGATGGCATTAAATGATGAGAGATGAAGAGAATATTTCTTGTTTTGATTGAGGTATGAACCAAACTAGAGGCGCTTGATCGCCTGTATCGCTCCACAGGCATGAATGTACTGATTAAGCAAATCATTTTTTTCATTAATTTGAAATAAACTGAATATAATGAAAATTAATCTAAATCATTGAAATCTTTGAAATAGTTCTAGAGAACCATTTCAAATTTTTCACTGTTTTTACAAAAGTCAAGTCAAATTATGAAAAGTCCATTATGTAAAACTTTCACTGTTTACCATATATGGACATAACCCACCACCATAAATTAATAGCCATGTTTTTCAACCAATCTGAATTATATGGAGGAATCTGACAAACAGTCATCTAGTTATCATTCCCGTGAAATTTTGTTGAAATCCATCAACAGGTGTCTGAGAAATTTACAAAGTTTTCAGTATATACCATATATGGAAACTAACCCTGCCCGTAAAAGCCGTATTTTTCATCCGATCAAAATTTCATAATCTGATAAAAGGTCAGCCAAGGATTGATCCAGTTAAGTCTGGTTGAGATCTATCAAGTAGTTTCTAAGAAGAAGAATTTCAAAGCTTTTACAATATATGGAAATAGCCCTGCACATTAAAGCTATTTTTTCCATCCAACCAAAATTCTTTGAAGGAATCTGATAAAGGTTCACCCAAGGATCATTTCTGTGAAATTTGGTTGAAATCCATCCACTGGTTTCTGAGAAGAAGATTTTCAAAGCTTTCACCATATATGGATATAAGCCCCGCCCATTAAAGCCATGTTTTCCATCCAATCAAAATTCTTTAAAGGAATCTGATAAAGGGTCACCGAAGGATCATTTATGTGAAATTGGGTTGAATTCCATCAACCGGTTTCTGAGAAGAAGATTTTCAAAGCTTTAACCATATATGGAAATAAGCCCCGCCCATTAAAGCCATGTTTTCATCCGATCAAAATTATTTGAAGGAATCTGATAAAGGTTCACCCAAGGATAACTTCTGTGAAATTGGGTTGAAATCTGTTGAGTACTTTCTGAGGAAAAGATTTTCAAAGTAAAAGTTAATGGACGGACGGACAGACGACTGAACGCACGCAAGACGCACACAACGCCATGACAATAGCTCTCTGGCTTTCAGCCAGTGTAGCTAAAAACTTAATCACACTAATGTTTGAATCCGCTTCTCATATTTATACAGTTCGGTAAAATCATTTGATTCATACCTTAATGAAAACAAAAATAGTCTCTCATTTCTTAAAATAAAAGTGTGACCAAACTGCAATAGCCGTGGAATTGCCGAATCGCTAGAGATATTAAAGATTGATTGATTGAATGAATGGGGTTTAACGCTGCTTTTAACAGTATTTCAGTCATATCGCGGCGGCTGGTGCACCTAACAATGGATTCCTGGTATTTCTCACACCAGTACTACCACTACATCCTTTCCTAGCCTCCGGCTGCTATCCCACTTAGGTTTACGATAATCTACCCATTGGTGAGAAACAAATGTCGGAAAGAGGATCGAACCCATGAGTCTCTGTACCAATCAAACCATTGGTTTATACCGGTAGCGAACTTTGAACTCCAACATTTATGTTCAGCATTTTTTGGTGGCTCGACGACTTAACCAATTCCCAAACATTGACGCTTTTGGTTTGTTTGTTTGAATTGGGTTTTACGCCGCTTTCAACAATCTTTCAGTTATATCGCGGCGGCTTGAGCACCTAACAATGGAATCCTGGTATTTCTTACACCATTACTACCATCACATCCCTTCCTAGCCTCCAGCTTCTACCCCACATAGGTGTACGATTAATGACCCATTGGTGAGATATAAATTTGACGCTTTTGGACGCCCCAAAGAAAAACAATTGAGAAAACATTGCGTAAAATAAAGAAATTGCTTGTTACAATCAATTTCTTCATTTTACCCAATAGTTTACTACCCAGAAAGTTGAAAAAATCTGAAATTTCATTAACTATGAATTATCGTCTGCAACTCCTTTGAAATTGGACCAGTCTATAACTTTTTTGTCAGGAAATGGGTTAAAATGTTCCTATTCAAGTTGTAGTTACGATTTTTATGTCGCATAACCATGTATTTAGTCACGTGTAATCGACTATAAACGCCGTTCAATATCTAGGTTGGAGGTCCGTGGGCGTGGTCAGCGATTCGTCAGTTCAGCAATGTTTTAACCCTTTCCTGTTTTTTGAAATTTTAGACTGGTCCAAAATCAAAGGTTTTGCAGACGACAATTCAAAGTTGAATTTATTTAAAAATAATCATTCAGTAGGGTAGAAAATATTGTGGAAAAAGAAGAAATTGCTTGTTACAAGCAATTTCTTCTTTTTCCACAATGTTTCCCTAAGTATAAAAACACAGGGACGTAAAAACCAGTGATTATACAGGAAAGGGTTATGTAAGGATTTAGTATAGTAAACTGACCTATCGCTGGCCCCGCCCACTTATTTCTCTGCCCCCCCCCTCCCTGACTCCGGCAGGAAGTTCCGCTTCGATTTCAAACAACGTTATTTTGCAAAATTTATGGCTGGTAGCACGAAACAAGGACAACAAAAAACAAATTGTTGATTGGCGGCTTAAACGTCGTAACTACAGCTTGAATAGCCGAACCACAAAAAAAAAAAAAAAAAAAAAAAATAGCGGCCAGTGTCGGAGTTCAAAGCTCGATTCCGGGATGAATCAATCATTTGATTAGTTGACTGGTTATTTGATTGACAGCCGCGATTGGTCAACTCCATGCACATTGTTTGATTGATTTATCAGTATTACATGTTCATTGAACAAAGAATCAACGATTGAAACACGATATAAATAAATACATAAATGAAATATTAAACGTCATCATTCAACATCTGTGGAAATTGTATTCTAGGATTTTATGTTTTCCTTTCTACGTGTGGCAGGAATACAAAATTGTACATGATCACCAATTCAAACCATCAAATGTGAAAGTTTCAAAACATATACATGCATTTAAGCATGCATGCTGTATACTTTCAATTGAAATGAAACCTTTTTTCGAGGGCTTATTATGAGGCAGTTGCGCGTATCTATTCAGTATACTAACCTTAGTTATGCTGCACTCGAAGTTTTCCAGTTTTGTCAGGAATTATAGAGAAAGATCAGCCTGCACATAAGTGCAGTCTGATTTTGGTCTACACCTCCTGCCTGTACTTTTCCTTCCAGAGTTGTTTATGCTATTGATTTCTAAAAAAAAAAAAAAATATTGATTAAGCAACACCATGTACTATCAGTGCTTTCAGCCCTTTGATTTTACAGCAACTCAGTAAGGTAATTTATACAGCATGACAAGGGTTAAGCTGGTAGTAATTGTCCCGAAAATGCTAAAAAATAGAAATAGGTTTATGAGGACCGCAAGGTGTATACAAAGTTGGTTTGTTTTTTTTTTTAGTTGTATGTGTATCAACATTTGACTGATCGTTTGCCATGCCCACTTATTCCGTCAGGAAGTTCTACTTCGATCTTTCACGGCCTTTTGTTTTACAATATTATGACTAATAACATGTTATAAAAAAAGTGAATTAGGTGATTGGCAACCTAAATGCCATAGCTACGGCTTGAAACCGCTGTAATTACGACGTTTAAGTCGATTATACAACAAAAATGCTTCACTGATACGTCGGTGTTAAAAGTCCATTTCCGGTCTAAATGAGTGATTTGATTGGTCGATTAATTCTTTGATTGATAGCTGTGATCCATAAATTCCACCTTGTCTGCGCTTAATATATCGACCAATGTGAAAAGTAATTATGTTAAAAGTCATCAAGTGCATTTTGCTTATATAACACCATATAAGTAAGCAAGGGTTCTTTTCGAAAGTGTTTTGTATATATCTTTCCTTTCTTCCAAGCAGGCTCTAAAGCTACAGACCGAAAAAAGAAATTTATCACCTTACGATAGCAATTGATCCATTTACGAAATGAAGATAAGAACCATAACCAATGTGAGTTAAACGTATAGAACATTTCAAAGTTGCCCTGTAAAAAGGCAAAAAAAAAAAAAAAAAAAAGCGAAACATCTCAAAACAACCCGACTCAATAGTTTGGAGAAAATATCGTACACTAGATTTTTATGGAAGATTATTTTAAAAGAAACTGTTATCACTGCGGCGTATGACGTGTTTGTTTAACCAATTCCCACACAACAAAAGATTAGACTGTTCCAAACTGAAAGAATCTGCAGACGACAATTTCAAATTGATGGAATTTCATTTTTTTCGTCTTTTGGGATGACGCAATATCTTCATTTTCCACAATGTTTTCCAAAGCTTTTTCTTGAGAAGGGTAGAAAGGAGAGATTGTGTAGGCGTGGATGAATACATCATTTAAAATCATAGAAATTACATAAGTATTAGCCATATGTAAAAGATAGACCATATCTTTGATGGTTTTTAGCTAGCAAAGCGTCAGCTTGGATAGCTTCAGTTATCAGACAAAATTTTTAGGTCGTCTCAAAGTTAAACGAGTGAAAACTGCCACTGGAGGCTTAACCACTAGATCCGTTATATGCCTACGCCAATAAAATAGTTCTTATGTATTTCAGAAATATTGCAAACTCTATATACAAATCGTAGAGAACTCTGTCAAAAGCATGCTATTTAATCCATTCCCACTCGATTCCGCTTTTTAAGCATCTCAAGAAATAAAGCTTTGGAAAACATTATTGACAATGAAGATTTTGCTTGTAACAAGCAATTTCTTCAATGTCCGCAATGTTTTATACCCAACAAGGAAATATTTTCTAAATTCAAACATGCTTTGCTAGCGTACAGTACTTTCAGTACTTTGATGCAGTCATTTTAAGTGTTTCAAAAGATATTTTTCTTACCATCAGTTTTGCTGTATATGAAAAAAAAAGAGATTTCTTAGCATTTAGAAACGTTTTGCAAAGCTACATTACTTGAAATAGTCAATTATTTAAAAACCCTAGAAAATCTTGATTGAACTTTTAATTTCTTTTAAAATAGTTATCAAGAAAATAGTTGTTTTTGGAAATTTAATCATCTTTCCCAATTGTAGTTTATCTTTTTTTTTTCATGTTTAGATTCGTTTCAAATTAGCATGAAATATGTTACCTATATTTCATTAATTCTTGTAGGTCAAAAATGCGTTATAGGGAGGTATCCATGTTTCCGAAACCAAGATAAGAAAAATTTGGCAATTACCGAAATATACGCTCAAACGAAAATGTAATACTTAAGTTTGAGTAAGATGTTACCATCGCGGTAATCTGATAGGCTTAAAGTGACTAGCGAAACAACCAACGTCCTAAATTAATGAAATCTTGTCATTCCAAATGATTAGCGCAAATCTATGGTAAGTGTGTATACTGCGGCAGTTTTGGACTGAGCTCTTAAGAACTGAAGACCGGCTAGCGAACAAAACTGCTGATGACGTTGGTTTGTGCAAATTCAAACTGAATGCGGGATTCGAACGGATAATATGCACCGCGTGAATAATCCGACATTCTTTGTAACTGTCTCGGCTTAATATGGAAATAGAATAGGCTATTGGGGAAATACCCTGGTTAATTCTGATAAACTTCATCTAATTTTCGCAAAACCCCTTTTCAGAATATTTTATCAAAATAGTATATGAGAAGGAATAAGAATAATCAAAATCTGTGACATGAAGAAACATCGATACCTACCTTTAAAGCGGCTCTTGCACAAATTATGAAAGAAAGGTTTTGGCTCTTAATTTTCAAATTTCTAGCTGTAATACTTTCAGACATTTGTATGTGAGTGATTATGCTGACTTTGTAATAAAAATGACTTTAGAAAAAGAAAGAAACGAAGCAAAAGCATTTGGCGTAACGAAGCGAAAAAGATAGTCATAGTACAACTCGCAAGGAACCGGAATTTAGCGGATACAGATGTTGTCTGTCGATTGCACCGAAACTTGCTTTCGTTTTAGCTCCCTTGACGTATCAATTACGTCATTTGCTTCCGCTAGCAATACAATCGTTATCGACATCATCCGAAGACAAACGACCTCGCCCGACAAATTCCGATGTTTCAAAGTAGGGCATTTGGGTATATATCACATTTACTTAAATTCATAGTGAATTTAGTCGATTTAACACGAAAAAGATTATTTATTGTGGAAACTTTGTTCATAACTATTGGAAAAGCAGATAAATTTCCTACATCAAATCTTCATGAAAATCTGTCAAAGAGGCGCTTTATTGATTACTATCGTATGTCATTGCTGAAATCATTTATAGCGAGTTTTGAGGTATATCAAGGTGAATTCCGCCCGTGCGTTGTGAGGAATAAATTAACCCATTACCAGACGACAAAACTCTAGACTTGTCCAAATTGAAAGAAGTTGCAGACGACAATATAAAGGGAGGTATCGATGTTTTTCTGAAACCTAGATAAGAAAAAATTACCAAGTGCCGAAAGAAAGACTCAAAAGAACATTTAATACTTTAAGTTAGGTCAGGTATTGTCTTGGTGGTAATCTAATAGACCTAAAGTGGCTTTTTGTGGTTATATCGGAAAGTTTCAGCGGAATTCCAGGTTATTTTTAGATATCACGGAATTCGGCTATCGACATCGAATGACCTCATTTGCATATGACCCAAAGTCAAATGAAGGTAACAAATTTACTAGCGAAACAGCCAACGTCCGATATCATGTCACACGAAAGGACTGATCTTTACAGACCGGCTAGCGAACATAACTCCTGATAACGTAATGATGACGTTGGTTTGGTGTAATTTGAACTAAATGTAATGTTCAAACGGTTATTCGCGCCACGTGAATGCCCTATAATCTTCGTAACTGTCTCGGATTAATCTAAAAATAGATTAATAGCCTACGTAGGCTATTAGGGAAATACCCAGTTTTTTTCTGATAAACGACCTCATATTTTTGCAAAACTACTTTGCGGCATATTGTATTCAAATAGTTTATGAGAGGAAATAAAAATGATTAAAATCTGTGACATGAAAAAAACATCGATATCTACCTTTAAAGTTTATATTTTTTTTTAATTTTTTCAACTTTCTGGGTAGAAAACATTGTTGAAAATGTTTTCATGTTTTCCAAAGCCTTTTTACTTCAGGGGCGTCAGAAAGCTTCACTTTATGGGAATGGGTTAAATAAATAAAAAAAATAATGATATCGTTGACTCTACTCACCACGCCGTATAAAAGGCTACACGTTAGAGTATGCTCTCGCATTTGAAGGATATTATGCAAATTGAGAGATGAAGAGAATATTTTTTGTTTACTTGGAGGTATGAACCGAAAAACCTCATCACACAATGTATGAATCCGCTTCGCGTATTCATACAGTGTGATTAGGTTTATCAGTTCATACCTTTATGAAAACAAAAAAATATTATCTTCATTTCTTATAATTCAATAGCATCGATCGAAAAAAACACAAAAACTTTTAATTACAAACTTTGATACCTTTTTTTATGGGACTATTTTGTGTGGAAGCATACAAATCGCCGAGTACTCAAAATTTCATGGAGTTATGAATAATTATTTTCGACCAATTAGGACGCCCGTTTTTGACAGACGAAATTAAATTACTGTGCTGTGGCTACTCGCGCAAATTTTTTAATATCATACTTCTACCTCGCTGATGATGTTTAATGGATAATTGTTAAGTTGATGACCGACCTTCGGTTTAAGCACATGAGAACATATCACAAAACTTAATATTTTACTTTACGTATAGCAAGTACATATGTCCTAGAATACAGCCTCGAAATGGCCTTTATCAAGCCACACTAGTGTAAACATTTTTCTATCGTCAGTTTACACTTGTCAAGTTTTTCTACGAAGTGATCGTAATATCGTAATTCAATCGCAAAGTAACCGTTTTATCATTGTGTCACATATTACTTACCATAATTCTCTTTTTATTTCAAATAACGTCGTTTGAATATTTAATTCGAACGTTCTATAGAAGGAGAATTGACGTGGCGATCAGTCCGTGGCCATCGATCCGTCAATCGAAGGTTTTGCCGTTAGGCGACCAGTAAGATCGTTTTAAAGTACACGTTTCCAGTAAATGCTCCGACATGCCTTTAAATAGGTCATGCCAGTGTAAATTTAAGAAGCTGTATTATTATTAATATTATTATTATTGGAATCAAAGTAATGTACTTTTGGGGAGCAAAGTCGATTATAATGCTTTCAACTGTCTAAAGAATCTATTATAAGAAGAGTATCAATTATTTTTCCTTTTATAAACCGCATTTCAGCGGAGACAACGCCATGACAACGCTTTCAACCGGTGGAGCTAAAAACATTAGGGTACCCTTTTGGTTAAAAGGAAACAGTTGTGTAAAGTAATATGGTCCACTACTAATGAGCATGCCCATCAAAGGACAGTTGACTGAACAAACGATAAAAAAGGGGGGGATAAATATACACCTCTACATTTCGTAGCAAAGAAATAATAACATAAAATTATACCACTTTCAAACAGTTGGCTTCAATTCGAATCAATCTGAACTTTTGTAATCGGGTATTTGGTTGTTAATAAGTAAACCTATATAACCTCTTTCCATGTTTCTATAAAATTATCTGTATTATCTCCCTTTATCCATGACAACAAGTGAAAAAGAATAAATCAAATCTAGTTTTAGAATCACAGGAAAAATGCATAGTTAGGTGAACTCGATTGTATAACCTGATCTTTGAACCACAGTAAGGGCAAATTGCTTTATATTTCCTTTTTGTTTTAAGTCTTGTTTCAGTTATAAAAATATCGGCCAAATAAGCGAATGTATTCTGTTATAACGACATACTTAAATCGAGAGAATATTTCAATGTTGTTCGTCTGAATTTCCTGTCACTCCCACCGCCTCCCCCAAATATTTCTTAGTGTCCTTCAAAAATTGTTTGGCCGACACCAGAGTACACCTGCGGATTATTACAGGATAGCTATTTGCTCTCTCAAAAGCGAGTTTGCGTTCGTCAATGTTCACTATCATGCGAACCTAATCATTACAGTTTTGTTATGACGCTACCGGTGAGATTGTTTTCAAGTGCACCATTTCCTGCGAGTTTATTTTTGTTACTAGATCTCAATTACAAAACATCACAGTAAGGATTATTTAACAACTGTTAGAGGGAATTAGCTTTTTTCTCTTTTGTAACAAGACTTCTTTGTACTGCTGATTTGTGATGATTTTTTCTTTTAATAATTGTAACAAATTCTGAAGATTTAAAATTCCGCAGCTAGAAATTGTATAGAGGTTTCTTGTCAAGTGTTACTGGATATAATTCTAATGGAAGATTTTAATCTGGCTGTCATTTTACTCATTTTATGTTTGACCGGTGTAAAAGCAGAGTATTTTGATGATGAGTTGCCCATTCCGTTAGAAGCACGCGTTAGTGCTTTAGAAACTCAGGTTAATGTCCAATTTCTAAAGAATCAACGGGTTATTACTCGAATGGAAAAGAAGCTTCTCCAGAAACTAGAAACAAAGGAAACACTTACAGATAGTCAAACCGCGGATCCGAATATCATAAAACGTATAGATAAAATGGAACGGACGGTTGATGAGATGTTTAAATTAGTTGTTGCGTCAGTGAAAGGACTTTCCGACGAGAAAGCCATAAATAGAGAGAACATAAAAGGTTTAACTGAAAATGTAGAACTCTTTCAAAATTCGATTGAAAACCGAATAGACACATTAGAAGAGAAACTTAATCTAGGAATGAAAGAAAATAAACCACAACTGGATAAACCACTTGTTTCGATGATTGAATATTTGAACAACACGATTGAAGACTTGAAAAACACAGCAATAATTTCCGAAAACAAGGACTTCGAACAAGCGATAAAACAACTAGAAACAGATTGTCCCGAACATTGGATGCGAATTGATAACACGTGTTTCCTGTTAGTTGACGATGAGAGAGTAGACTGGTTTTCTGCTTCACTAAAATGTCACGAAATCGACGCAACTCTCGCTGAAATTAAAGACGCCGAAATGTTTGATAGACTGGTTCAGAATATGACCACGTATACATGGGTAGGTGGTACAGACGAGGAAGAGGAGGGGCAGTGGATCTGGATCGGATCAAATACGGATGTCACGTATTTTAATTGGGCGAAGGATCAACCTAATTCTTTGGCGGAAGCGCAAGACTGTCTGGAAATCTGGCCATCTCATAGAGGGTTTAATGACGAAGCCTGTGGGGTACGCGGGAACTATTTGTGCCAAAAGGACATCGGTCGTTTTTAAAAATTATTTGCTAGCTACAATTTTAACCCTTTCATGTTTTTCAAAATTTTAGACCTGTCCAATTTGAAAGAATTTGCAGACAATAACTAAAGCAGGGTGCAATATAAAAAGTAACCCACCTACAGGGTAGAAAATATTGTTGGAAAAGAAATTGCTTGTTACAAGAAATTTTTTCTTTTCAAAAAATGTTTCCAGGGGTATAAAATGACAGGGACGTAAATGCCAGGGCTTTTACTGGAAAGGGTTAAGGAAGATCACAACAGTTAAGATTATTGTGAAATTGACAAAGAAAATGTTTTGGAAATGAATGGTAAAAGTGAGATTTTATAAAGTGAGCGTTTTAAATGAAATGAATTATGTATAATTACAGTAAAAATACACACACACAAAAAAAAAAAAAAAAACAAAAAAAAAAAAACAAAAAAAAAAAAACAAGAGGGCCGTTGACTCTGGGGCGCTCACCTGAGATATGGCTCTTTTTCTTTCAACAGCCTAATGTTAGGTTTATGAAACAAGTGGGCCACAATTACATATAAACACTATGAACTTGGGGATCCAAGTCTAAATTACAAATTCCAAGGCTTTAGTGCTGATTTGAAAGAAGGGAAAAACTTTTTCCATGGGTTATAATTTCAGAAATAAGAAAGAAGTCTGTGAACTGATGCTTCATGCCTATACCACACCCCCCCTGGATCGGCCCCCGGAGACCCAAGGACCATGATTTTGTCTATTTTGTAAGAGATCAATATACTGATGCTTCATGCAAAATATATAGGCTCTACGCCTTCTGGGTCAGGAGGAAAAGATTCTTAAAATAATTATTTTATAATTTCACTTTTGTTGCAATGGCAACCAAAGTTGCAATTCTTTTAGCTTATTTTAAGGAGGACCATCTAAGGTACATTTCTGCAAAATTTGGTTCAAATTTGCCCAGTAGTTTGGGTGGAGTTGTCATTTAAAAAATTGTTCCTAATTTCAATATAACACCCCCGGGGCTCTGCCCCTGGGGACCCGAGGATCCTGATTTTAGCTATTTTGAAAGAGGTCATTATACTGATGCTTCATGCAAAATATCAAGGCTCTACGCCTTTTGGGTCAGGAGAAGATTTTTAAAGATTATTTTAAAATTTCACTTTTGTTGCCATGGCAACCAGAGTTTTAAACGGATTTCAATTCTTTAAGCTATTTTTGAAGGGGACCACCTAAGGAACATTTCTGCCAAATTTGATTCAAATTGGCCAAGTGGTTTGGGAGAAGATGTCATTTAAAAATCGTTCTTTACATCTATATAATCCCCACCCCCCCTGGGGCTCCGCCCCTGGGGACCCGAGGATCCTGGTTTTAGCTATTTTGAAAGAGGTCAATATACTGATGCTTCATGCAAAATATCAAGGCTCTACGCATTCTGGGTCAGGAGGAGAAGATTTTTTAAGATTATTTCAAAATTTCACTTTTGTTGCCATGGCAACCAGAGTTTTTAACGGATTTCAATTCTTTTAGCTATTTTTGAAGGGGACCACCTAAGGAATATTTCTGCCAAATTTGGTTCAAATTGGCCCAGTGGTTTGGGAGGAGATGTCATTTAAAAAATTGTTCTTTATTTCTATATAAACCCCATCCACCTGGGGCTCCGCCCCTGGGAACCCGAGGATCATGATTTTAGCTATTTTGAAAAAGGTCAATATACTGATGCTTCATGCAAAATATCAAGGCTCTACGCCTTCTGGGTCAGGAGAAGAAGATTTTTAATGATTATTTTAATATTTCACTTTTGTTGCCATGGCAACCAGAGTTTTTAACGGATTTCAATTCTTTTAGCTTTTTTTGAAGGGGACCACCTAAGGAACATTTTTGCCAAATTTGGTTCAAATTGGCCCAGTGGTTTGGGAGGAGATGTCGTTTAAAGAAATTGTTGACGGACGACGCACTACGGACGGACGCCGGACAAAAGGCGATCACAATAGCTCACGTGAGCACTACGTGCTCAGGTGAGCTAAAAAAAAAAACAAAAAAAAAAAACACATACAAAATTGCCAACATAAACAAAACTAAAAAAAAAAAAAAAACAACGTATGTTCATTATGCCAAGCAAGTTAAATGTCTCTAATACCAGGTCAGTCCATGAAGGAGCTCTCTAAATGAAGTTGTAAAATGTTTAGAAATATTTAAAAGAGTAGTTCGATTGATATGACAAGCGATTAGAATGAAAATGATTGGATTTTGAGTAAATTGGCGATCCAAGAAAAAAAGGGCAAATCAAATCATTCACTTTCACCGTAGGTGAAGTTTTAAACTCTGACGTTGGTCGTCATTTTTCTGAAGGATTTAGTTGGTTTGGCGACTTAAACATCGTGACTACAGTTTATTCAAGTAGTAGTTATGACGTCTAGGTTGTCAACAAAACATTTTACTTTTTTGATATATGTTACAGGCCATATTTTTTTTTTGAAAGATAACGCCGTTAAAGGGAGGTATCGATGTTTCTGAAACCTAGACAAGAAAAATTTGCAAAGTGTCAAAATTTACGTCAAAACGAACATTTATTACTTAAATTTGAGTAAGATATTGTTTCGGCGGTAATCTAATGGGTTTAAAGTGACTTTTTGTTGTTATACAGAAAAGGTTCAGCGGAATTCCAAGTTATTCATAGATATTACGGAGTTCGGTTGTCGACATCGCATGACCTCATTTGCATATGACCAAAGGTCAACGGAAGGTGACAAATTGACTAGCGAAACAACCAACGTCCTAAATTATGTCACAACAAATGGTTAACGCAAAATTACGATAAATGTATGCATTCTTAATAAGGCTTACTACAGTTTTGGACTGATCTTTACAGAATTAAAGACCTGCTAGCAAACATAACTTCTGATGACGTAGGTCTGATGAAATTCAAACTAAATGCGTGTGTGTTCCAACGGTTATTCGCATCACGTGAATGACCATTTATTGGTTTCAATTTTCTTGGCTTAATCTAAAAAAAAAGATTAATATCCTACGTAGGCTCTTAGGGAAATATCATGTTTTCTCTAATAAGCGACCACAGATTTCACAGAAAACAACTTTTTCATAATATTGTATTCAAATAGTATCTGAGAGTGAATAAAAAATAATCAAAATCTGTGAAATGAACAAATTATCGATACCTACCTTTAAATATGAAAGCGAAACTTCTTGTTGGAGTCAATGGCTGTGGCTAACGGAGTCACTTTGCGGCGCCAGTGATCCGTTAATTGCACGATGTTCTTAACAATAAAGAGGAGGACTATGAAAGGTTATTTGTCTGATATTGTAGATAAAACTAGTTTCTGGCCGGAGACGTTTCGAAAAAAAAAAAAAAAAAAAAAAAAACCACGAAAAAATCATAAAGGACCTTAACATCGTACTTACAACTCGAACGTCATGTTTGACCTGATGGAAGAAATTGTTTTGTTAAAGTATAGGAGGTAAATAAGTCTGCTTTGAACAGAATACATATTCGATTTGTTTGTCAAGATTTTGATCGCCAGTAGCGAATGCCAATTCGTTACGAAGTTGTAAATGTACAAAATCACATGTGCGTCTGATGGTTTACATTCAAATTTTGATACCTTAAATAGAACACTCAACGTATAATTGACCAATCGCGGCTAGAATTGAGCTTTGTGCTCCGCATTGGTCGCCTTTTTGTGACACATTTTGTAGGCTAGGCGACTTAAACGTCGTAACTACATCTTATTCAAGCTGAAGTTACGACTTTTAAGTCGCCAACCAGCTATTCTGCTTTTTTACATGCTACCGGTGATAAATTTTGCAAAATAACACCATTCAAAATCGAAGCGGGTCTTCCTGTCGGATTCAATGGGCGTGTCCAAAGAAGTAAGTGGTCTATTGTATTCAAGCAAAGCGATTTACCTATTATGAAAGACAATACATGTGAAGCAACACAGGCAGTTGAAGATGTTTCCCAAGTTATTGCAACAGATTAACGTTACATTAACGTCGTTTTAACCGTACATTCCTTGCTTCATGTCTATGGCCAAATTGTTTATTAGTTCGCTTTCAATCATGCAGAAATGTTTACGAACTGATTTTTACATGATTTTATAAAAAAAAGAACAATAAGAATCACAAAAGACAATATATTTCTATTTTTTTACCAATCATTGCATTGTAGTTTTATTGTAAGTTTCTTCTTTGAAAAAACGGGCGTTCTGATAGGTGAAAAAATTATTCATAACTCCATAAAAAAAAAATTGAGCACGCGGCCATTTTGTATGCTTCCGCCCAAAATAGTTCCATACAAAAAAGTATCAAAATTTGTTAGGTGTTTGCTTTTTTTGGCTCCATGCTATTTATAAGAAACGAAGAGATTCTTTTTTGTTAGCTCACCTGGGCACGAAGTGCTCTGGGTGAGCTATTGTGGTCGGTCATCGTCCGGCGTCCGTCCGTCTACTCACAATTATAAAAGAATCTTCTGGCAACGGAGTGAAAAAAAATTCTCCCCGAAGCTATAAGGCCTAGAGCTTTGATATATGGTACCAATCATCATCTATTGACCCTCTGCGAAAATACTTCAAAGAATTACCGTATTCCGAAAATTAGCCCTTTTCTGTGCGATTCCTGATTTTACATAGAATTAAAGAAGGAAATCTTTAAAAATCTTCTTCTCCCAAACAATAAGGCCTAGATCTTTGATATACATCATCATCTATTGATCCTCTATCTAAACACTTCAAAGAATCACCTTGTTCTGAAAATTAGATCTTTTCTTCTTGATCCCTGATTTTACATAGAACTAAAGAAGGAAATCTTTAAAAATCTTCTTTTCCTAAACCATAAGTCCTAGAGCTTTGGTATTTTGTATAAATCATCTATTGACCAAATCCTTCATAGAATTACCGTACTCTGAAAATTAGCCCCTTTCTTTGTGATCCCTAATTTTACATAGAAATAAAGGAGGGAATCTTTCAAAAATCTTCTTCTCCTAAGCCATAAGGCAAAGGGCTTTAATATTTGGTGTGTAATCACACCTATTGACCTTGTACTAAAATACTTTATAAAATTACCGTATCCTGAAAATAAGCCCCTTTCTGTGCAATCCCAGAAAGGAAAATAGAAGGGTGTCATAGGAAACGTTCTCGTCCTAAACCAATAGGTCCAGACCTTTGATACTTGGTGTGTATTAATGCCCATTGACCCTCTGTTTAAGTACTTCAAAGAATTAACGTACTCTTGAAATTAGCTCAATATGTTTTGATCTTCACTATACCTATGATTAAAGGAGAAAATCTTTGAAAAAATCTTCTTCTCCAAAGTGATTAGGTGTAGGGCTTTGATATTTTGTATATTATATCTTAAAGCCTTGAGCCATCATACTCAGGGGAGCGATATAGGACCATCATGGTCCTCTTGTTTTTAAAAAGGTATGGACTTTATCACACAAATGTATGAATCCTCTTCGCGTATTCGTACAGTGTGATTAGTTCATACCTCCATGACTTTTTCTCTTCATCTCTAAATTATCTTCAAAACACTGTAATCGCATATAAGCGCTCTTATCGCACACAAACGTACTAAGAACTGCATGTCATTAAAATATATGTTAAAGCAATATAATCCCTCCGAGGAAGGACTCGTATTTGTTTACATATGAAATCGAGTCGAATGCACCCGATTCTGTACCGGAAATTTCCGTTGATCTTCGACATTGACTGATAACTATTGCTGTGTGCTGACGACTAAAGTTTACGGATAATTTCGTTTATCTCCGTGACAGAACAAGTTGTTTGAATGACTAGCGAAAATTAACACGTCATCATTGACGTCATACTTCTATGTAAGCGAATCTACCTACCACTAGGGTTAGACCTAACCCTAACACCAAAACTTCTGTTTTACCGCGGAGAATTATTTTGACTTAATAGTTTGAATCGTCATATTCAATTATGCTTTTTGCGCCTCGAATATTGTTTTGTTTTTAATTTTGTTATAAGTATTAGGGGAAGATATGGCTTTGAAAAAGGGAACACATGTATCCAACAAACCGTAACAATTTCATAATGTGCTCAGCAACCTAAGATCGATTGGTAATGAGAGTTTATAGTAGGCCTATTAAGTAAACGTTAAACTGTAGTTTATACCTTAACCCTTTACCAGACAACAAAATTTTAGACTATAGATATTTTCAAAATACTTGTATCTGTATGTGATTGTGTGGGTAAAAGGGAGGTATCGATGTTTCTGAAACCTAGATAAGAAAAATTACCAAGTGCCGAAAAATAGCCTCAAACGAACATTTAATACTATAAGTTAGGTCAGGTATTGTCTTGGTGGTTATCTAATAGACCTAAAAAGGCTTTTTCTGGTTAAATCGGAATGGTTCAGCGGAATTCCATGTTGTTTTTAGATACCACGGAATTCGGCTGTCGACATCGTCAAATGAAGGTAACAAATTTAATAGCGAAACAGCCAACGTCCTAGATAATGTCACATGAAAGGACCGATCTTTACAGACCGGCTAGCGAACATTACTCCTGAGGCGTAACGATGACGTTGGTTTGATGTAATTTGAACTAGATGCAAGGTTCTAACGGTTATTCGCGCCACGTGAATGCCCTATAATCTTCGTAAATGTCTCGGATTTATCTAAAAATAGATTAATAGCCTACGTAGGCTATTAGGGAAATACCCTGCTTTTTTCTGATAAGCGACCTCATATTTTTGCAAAACTACTTTTCGGCATATTTTTCTCAAATAGTTTATGAGAGGAAATAACAATAATTAAAATCTGTGACACGAAAAAAAAAAACATCGATACCTACCTTTAAATAGGTTTCAAATCCAAATTTAAGCTTGCCATCTTGATATTCAAGCAAAGTAGTTGGAGAATATTGTTTTCATATGTAATGATTTAGCACGTTAGACAGATGCGAAGAGTTGGTTCAATTCTAATTGCATTTTTTTCAAGAGGAAATAGAACTGTCGCCTGTAAGGGCTGACGAATACCCCCCCACTGCCGCCTCTTTTTGAATGCCACATACCCAATATCAAAGCTGTAGGCATTTCTGTTTAGTAGAAGAAGGTTTTTAAAAGTTTTCACTTATATGCACCTATGTAAAACTTCAATTACTTGTGATTCCCAGGGACGGGCAAATTTTGACCCTGGGGCCATAATTTGAACTATCTTGATAGAGATCCACCAGATGATGCTACATACCAAATTTGAGAGCTGTAAGCCTTGTGGTTTTGGAGAAGAAGGTTTTTGAGTTGTCACTATATAAGCCTATGTAAAACTTGTGACCCCCGGGGATAGGCCAAATTTGACCTGGGCACCATTATTTGAACAATCTTGGTAAAGGTCCATAGGATGATGCTACAAACAAAACATTAAAACTGTGGGCACTTCTGTTTCGGAGAAGAAGATGTTTAAAAGATTTGACTATATGAGCCTATGTTCAAACTTGTGAACCCGGGGACGGGCCAATTTTGACACAGGAGGCCTAATTGGAACATTCTTTGTAGAGGTCCACATGATGATACCACAAACCAAATATCAAAGCTCTTGACCTTTCTGTTTCATAAAACAAATATTAAAGTTTTCACAATATACACCTATGTAAAACTTGTGCCCCCTGGAGACGGGCCAATTTTGACCATGTGGCCATATTTTGAACAATCTTGATAGAGGTCCACTAGATGATGCTACATATCAAATATAAAAGCTTTAGGCCTTATGGTTTCTGAGAAGAAGATTTTTAAAGATTTTTCTGAAATTCGCCCTTTTTGTTGTCATGGCAACCAGAGTTCTGCATGGAATTAAATTCTTTGAACAACTTTGGAAGAACTTGACCAAATGAACATTCCTGCGAAGTAAGATCAATATCTGTTCAGTAGTTTTAGCTGCAGAGAGAACACCATTTTTATATTCTATTTAGGACATAACTCCTGAAACAGTTGATTAATAATCATTATCAAAATTGCAGGTGCACAAGTTCTCATTGCAAAGAAGATTTCGTTAAAGTTGCAGCAAAATTGGTCTGTAATTGTGGGAGGGGATGAGGACACACAATTACGTCCACGGACGGACATACGTACGGACAATCTGATTCCAGTATATCCCCCCCAAATAACTTCGTTGTGGGTGGTATAATAAAATATTTATCGTGATTATCAAATTACCGTATAGACCTACATTTTACGAGCTAAAAAGTATCTATTAGTATCAATACAGTTTCTTCTTTTCTCAAAATGTTTGCTATCTAATCTAGCATATATATAATATTATATATATATAATTTGCACATGCTTTGAAATTTAGTTTGCACAAGTCCAAAATCTAAGCGTTTGGCTATGGTTTGATAAAAATGATGATTGATTTTCCTCACGGATCCCCAAATAATCACGATCACTCTTTATTCACAGAATCTCAGCTTTGGCCTTTATTTGCCTGTTGAATCGGGTTTAAAGCCAATTGTAACAGTTCTTTTGTCATTTTGTCATTGTGCTTGTGCACCTAATATTGGTACCGTGTATTTCTAACACAAGTACTACCACTTCATACTTTCCGAGCATTCTGCTCATTCTATTTTTGTTTATGATTATTATCCCATTCGTGAGAGACTAATGTCGGAGAGGATATTTGCCACGACCGGGTATCAAACGCTCGACCTCATGATTCAGAGTCCGACGCGCAACCAACTACTCTATGGTAGCGACCTGAAGTTTCGAACTTGATTAGTTTAGAACTAATCGGGACTTTATAATCCCTTTTTTACTGGACGGTCTATTTTCGCGAGGGGAAACATGCTGTTTATTACTCCTATTAAATTCAAAGAGTTTTCGGATTTTTGAATTTTTATCCTGATTAGTACATGATTTGTAGTTATTTTACAATACCAGTTCCGACTAGATATCGGAGTTTTAAAATCACCGAGCCCTACTAATTTGTTCGCATTAAAAATAAACTAAACGTTGGTTTTTAAAATCTATGACAACTGTTTTTTACTGGAACCGAGTAGAACTTGTCAAATTTCTAAACGAATGCACAATAGACTAGTATTTAATGCCTGTCTTTCTAAAAAATCGCAGGTTTTAGTGCATGGTAGAAAATGGCAATACAAATGTTTTTGTCAAAGATTATGGTGAAATTCGATTAAAATAAGATTTCTGAGACTGTTTACCAGTCATGTCAAATATTATTATACTAAAAGAAAATTGTCGCAATTTGATAGGTTAAAAAACACCTTAAAGTTATAGGTACTGCACTGCGGTAATAAATCACGTACTTTTAACTAAAGGGGCTTTACTTGAGACAACCTTTTCAATTGGTGGCCAGTCGACTCTCGGTTCGTCAGTTGTAAAACTGAGTTTTCACACAATAAAGCAAGCAATCGTTGATATGTCCATTCAATTTTGTACACTGTAAAAAAAGTGTGTTAACTTACACCAAAAAAGGTTGACAGCAACACCAATATTCGTGTAACATTTCTCTACACCAAAGTAGGTGTGAATTCGCACTTTCTGAGAATAGTTACCTCAACTTTAGTGTTACATAACACGAAAAATAGTGTATAGTCAGCAATGAACATTTGGTGTTACTTTACTCTTTTAATGGTGAAACTTCACACTATTTTTGGTGTAAACTTTCCCTTTACACTAGTTTACAATAATTTACACTTTTAAGGTAAATGTACGCCAAATTCATAGAAATTTTACTCTTTCAATGGTGAAACTTCACACTATTTTGGGTGTAAACTTTCCCTTTACACTAGTTTACCATAATCTACACTATTCAGGGGAACTTGACTCTTTCAGGGGTGAAACCTTAATCCATTTTGGGTGTAAACTTTCCCTTTACACTAGTTTACAATAGGTGACACTATTAAGGTAACTATACGCCAAATGCAAAGAAAATTTTACTCTTTCAATGGTGAAACTTCACACCATTTTTGGTGTAAACTTTCCCTTTACACTAGTTTACAATAGTATACACTAATAAGGTAACTATACGCTAAGTTCAGAGAAACTTTACTCTTTAAATGGTGAAACTTCACACCATTTCGGGTGAAAACTTTCCCTACACACTAGCTTACAATAGTTTACACTATTCAGAGGAACTTTACTCTTCCTGGGGTGAAACCTTTATCCATTTTTGGTGTAAACAATCTTGTCACAATAGTTTACACCATAAGTGTTTCCTAACGCTAAATTCAGAGAAACTTAACTCTTTCAATGTTCAAACTTCAATCCATTTTGAGTGTTAACTTTCCTTTTACACTAGTTAACAACTGTTTACTCCATAAGTGTTATTATACGCATAATTCAGAGAGACTTTACTCTTAAATTGGTGGAACTTAAATCCATTTTGGGTGTAAATTTTCTTTTTAAACTAGATCGCAATGGTCTTCACCATTAGTGTTACTATACGCTATGTTCAGGGAAACTTAAATACCTTTTCGGAGGTGATTTCAAGTCAAATCATTTTAGGTGCAAATCTTGCAAAAGCACAAACGAGCTTATATTTATACCAATTAAAGTAAACTGCATTTTTTCACTACTAGTGTAGATATACGCTATTGGAAAAGGTTTAATCACGTATTATGGACAAGTCTCAGTCCAAAATTTAGCGCGGCTGTGAAAAGATACACAGAAATATCGAAATCTGGGTAACATTTCTACAAACAAATATATATTTGAGTATGCACTTTCCAAGAGAAATCATTCGTATGAATTACGCGACATATGGTGTATAAAAAGTATATCAAAATATAAACAATTTCTGAAATATATCCCAATCAGCCGTATATCTCCGGAAACAAATCCTTGAATTCAAAAGAAAACAAAAAAAAAACCCACACAAAACAACAATAACACACTCACATACACACACACAAAAAAACTAATTCATTACTTAACTTGTCCTTGGTTAACATTGCTTACCATATTTGTACAAAAAGGCTGTAAATGATGATACGTGCCTTTGATTAAAATCTTAACGCGACTTGTAAAAGCGACATCAATATTGGTGTTAATTTTGAACGCCCTGTGTTACTGAGGTTGTTAGAGTTACTTCCGGTAAAGATTGCTGCGCTTATTACCGTGAATGCATCCGTTTGAGATTTTTGTGCATTTCGGAGTCACTGATGATTCTACTGCAATCGCTCAAGCAGGACATATAGCGCCAAGGTAAATAAACGTCATTTCACTGATCACATCCACAATATAGACATGCAGAGTGGCTTTTGTTCAAAGGAAGTTAATAATGATTTTGATTATATCAGTCACGTTTCCATAAAGCATAGAAGTGACGCTATTTTTTCATTAGTTGTTTGATAGATGGTTGTCCGATTACGTCTCATATTGCCACATTGTTTAGCAATGTGTAGATCTGATTGTGTAAACGAATAACTATCAATTTGAGTGTAAATAAATGTCGAGGGTTGTTCGTGTTCCCAATCTTCTAGTCTATGGGTCTACTAGTCTACGAGCCTAATAGTTTAAATTTGGTGGCGCCATCTTGTATTTCGGTGAGCAAAACCGATCAAGTTAGAAGAGTATCTTCACATTTGCCTTCAATCGATGGCTGTGCATAGGGTAATAATTAGTCAAATAATTCAGTCTTAATATTCTCTTAGTTTAGGGCCTGTTACATGCATCCATATCTAATTATGGAAAGTGTTTAGCCCTTGTCAGTTTACTAAAAATATTGGGTTGAGTAATCACCTTTATGTTAGGGTCATACTAAAACAAGCCCTACAGAGATTTATAGCCCTACAGACGCCCTACGATATTTGTACACGCCCTACGAGTATTTGAGCGATAATAATGTATAATTTTCAATTAATATGATTGAAATTAACATTTTTCTGCATATTTCAAAATATTTTCTGTGAAATTATGTTATTTATGATGATTTTGATGTTTACAAATGCCGAAATCTGACCGGAAGTAACTTGAGGAAACCCCAGACCAATAAATGAGGGGTGCTCCTCAAATCTACAGTCAAATTTCTATTAAAGTACTTATCCCCTCAGTTATAAAATGAATAGGTTTTTGATATAAAAATATTTCAGAACTTATCTTCAGGTTTTAAATGATTTTTCGAGCCGAAAATTGTTAAGATAAGGGAGGCAACTCAATTTAGTATATGCTAGAAGCCTATAGGATGGATACCAATGACAAAATTGGAAAGATGTTGCCTTGCCGGAGAAAGCTTGTTCTAAATTCAAGTGCCTGATAATGTAGACATTGTTAGAAAAGAAATCATTTTCACCTTTTCTCGCATTATTTTAAAATGTAAACCCATTTTAAATGTTTTAAAATCCAAATCGAAAGAGGACATTGATGAAAATTGGTTGCAAATTTGCAATGAAATGATCCTACATGGTAGAAAATATTGTGGAAAAAGGTGAAATTGTATGTCACAAGCTTCTTTTTCCCCAATGTTTTCATGTAAAAACCCTGGTTTGTACAGGAAAGGGTTAGGTCCTTGTATTGTTCAATACGGGATTGTGTTGAAGTAAGTAAAGTATTAAAAACCAGGTTTTTGTTTATTTGTTTTGTTTGGTTCTACTCTGAGCCCCCCTTTTTTTTTTATTTTTTATTTATCTGTTTTATCTGTTTTACGAAATGGAATAATACTATGTAAATGCGTTTATAAAATCAACTCCTCAGTTGTTGTAGTTTTTGGATATTGCATCATTAAACTGAAAATTTTATTATTATTTTCACTAAGGTGCACATCCTATCAGCATTTCTTTCATCAACACTTACCAAAAACTAATTTATTATGCTGCCTGTTCCGAAATGCAATAAAATTCAATTACCATCATAATAACGAACTTTTATTCCCCTTAAACAAAGGCTGCCGTACTATAAGAAAAGAATTAACTATATCGCTTACCGATCACATGAATATCATTAGCATTAAAGTCTGAGTTAAATCATATTGAATTGTTTAGGAAGACTACAAATAACTTCTGTCTTTTGAGAATAAACATTGAACCCAGCTACACAATCTCTTTTTTGTGACACTGAAGAATATTGGAAAACATTGCGAGAAAAATGCTTGTAACAAATAGAGTCTCATTAAGCTAAACACCCCATACTATATTTCATAAAAAGGACTTTCCAGTCTATTTTGATTGCAAATAAAGAGTTGCTTCCCTTGCATTGCATTGAGATCACTTTGTATCTAAAAAGTCTTTTCTAACATGAAATTATGCGAAAATAAAGATAAAAATCAGAACATGAATAATTTGTCTCTCAAAAATACTAATACGTAGACAGTTATTAGCTTATGAATTTGTTGGGCGACCAATTAAACGATAGGGCGTTTCGTCAAGTACTTCCGGTCAAATTATGTGATATTATAAACATCAATATCATCAGAAATAAGCAAAATTCATAGAATTCTTTTTCACGTAAGAAAAAATATGTTATTTTAATCCTATTAACTCAAAATTATTCACTATTATAGGTCCTATAGTCGTAGGGCGTGTACAAATTCCGTAGGGCGTCTGTAGGGCTATAAATCTCTGTAGGGCTTGTTTTAGTGTGACCGTTCTGTTATAATAGATCTTTTTGGCCTTGTCTGTGGATTCTTAGGGTAGACATGCATCTTGTTTAGTGCTTAATTCAATAAGATTGGCCTACAAGTAATTTTTTGCTTAAAGTTAGGTTTGTCGAGGAATAGTACAGTGAATTTAGAAGTTCGCAGATATTGTGGACTCTGGTTGTTCAGCACATGTTGTGCATTTTGAACAAGCTTCACTTTCAGTATTTAAAGTACAAGTTTAGTAGATAATCCATTAACCACTAAATTTATCATTCAATTTGTAAATTGTTTACCTAATTAGAGTCTTCAGATTATGATGTCAAGCATAATGGGGCAATTCAGTCCGTATCTTATTTTACAAATTGTCTGTCATTTAAATACAGCCACTTGCATACTTCTGCAATCTCCATAGGTATAGATAACTTTTTGTGGTACCTTAAGAGAATTTGAAGCAATTTGCTTGTTTGGATAATGTTCTCAGTGCTCTCAATAAGGACCAATTTCAGTAATTTTTAAAATTCCAAGTTTCAATTTCAGGAAGTTTTCACAAAATCAAGGATTTTTTATGCGCGACCATACCCCCCCCCCCAAATGAAAAAAGATACATAAAGCCAACATTCATTTCCTTTATTTATACATGTAGTACCTAAATTTCACGTCCCATTGAATGGAACTATAGAGAAAACAATGTGGTACACTGTAAAAAAAGTGTGTTAAGTTACACCAAAAAAGGTTGACAGCAACACCATTATTCGTGTAACATTTCTCTACACCAAAGTAAGTGTGAATTCGCACTTTCTGAGAATAGTAACCTCAACTTTGGTGTTAAATAGCACGAACAAAAGTGTATAATAAGCAATGAACATTTGGTGTTACTTTACTCTTTTAATGGTGAAACTTCAAACTATTTTGGGTGTAAACTTTCCCTTTACACTAATTTACACTAGTTTACACTATTAGTGTAACTATACGCTAAATTCGGAGAAAAGTTACTCTTTCAGTGGTGAAACTTCACACCATTTTGGGTGTAAACTTTCCCTAAACACTAGTTTACCATAATTTTCACTATTCAGAGGAACTTTACTCTTTCAGGGGTGTAACTTCAATCCATTTTGGGTGTAAACTTTCCCTTTACGCTAGTTTACAATAGTTTACACTATCAATGTAACAATACGCTAAATTCAGAGATACCTTACTCTTACAATAGTGAAACTTCACACCATTTTGGGTGTAAACTCTCCCTACACACTAGCTTACAATAGTTTACACTATACAGAGGAACTCTACTCTTCCTTAGGTGAAACCTTAATCCATTTTTTGGTGTAAACAATCTTTTCGCAATAGTTTACACCGCAAGTGTTACCTAACGCTAAATTCAGAGAAACTTTACTCTTTCAATGTTGAAACTTCAAACCATTTTGAGTGTTTACTTTCCTTTTACACTAGTTAACAACTGTTTACTCAGTAAGTGTTACTATAGGCACAATTCATAGAGACTTTACTCTTTAATTGGTGGAACTTCGCTCTATTTTGGGTGTTAATTTTCTTTTTAAACTAGATCGCAATGGTCTTCACCATTAGTGTAACTATACGCTATGTTCAGGGAAACTTATGGGTGCCCTGTGTTACTGAGGTTGCTAGAGTCACTTCCGGTGAAGATTGCTGCGCTTATTACCGTGAATGCATCCGTATGAGATTTTGGTGCATTTTAGAGACACTGGGGATTCTACTGCAGTCCTTTAAGCAGTACAGATAGCGCTAAGGTAAATAAACGTCATTTCACTGTTCATATCCACAATATAGACATGCAGTGTGGCTTTTGTTGAAAGGACGTTATAATGATGTTGATTATATCAGTCACGTTTCCATAAAGCATAGAAGTGACACTATTTTCTTTATTAGTTGTGGGATAGATGGTTGTCCGTCTACGTCTCATATAACCACATTGTTTAGCAATGTGTGGATCTGATTTTGAAAACGAATAACTATCAATTTGAGTGTAAATAAATGTCTAGGGTTGTTCGTGTTCCAAATCTTCCAGTCTATGAGCCTACCAGTCTAATAGTATAATTTTGAATTCGGCGCCATGTTGTGTTTTCGGTGAGCAAAACCGATCGAGTTTGAAGATCCCTTCAATCGAATGCTGTGCATAGGGTAATGATGGCTCACATAATTCAGTCTTAGTATTCTCTTAGTTTAGGGCCTGTTACATGCATCCATATCTAATTATTGAAAGTGTTTAGCCTTTGTCGGTTTACTAAAATTATTGGGTGGAGTTATCACCTTTCTGTTCTTATAGATATTTTTGGCCTTGACTTTTGATTCTTAGGGTAGACATGGATCTAGTTTAGTGCTTAATTCAATAAGATAGGCCTACAAGTAATTTAATGCTTAAAGTTTGGTTTGTCGAGGAATAGTACAGTGATATTGAAGTTTAGAGTCGCAGATATTGTGGACTGGTCGTTCAGCACATATTGTGCAGGTTGAACAATGGCTTCACTTTCTATAGTTAAAATACAAGTTTGGTAGATAATCGATTTACCACTAAATTCATAATTCTATTTGTAATTTTTGACCTAATAAAGTCGTCAGATTATGATGTCAAGCATAATGGGACAATTCAGTCCGTATCTTATTTTACAAACTGTCTGTCATTTAAATACAGCCACATGCATACTTCTGCAATTTCCATGGGTAAAGCTAACTTTTTGTGGTACCTAAAGAGAATTTGAAGCAATTTGCTTGTTGTTGTTTGGATAAACATTTCGTCTTGTTCTAGTCTTCGTGTTGGTTGCATCATAGTAGTGAATATTCACTTGTTTACTGTCACGTTGCAAACAATTTACCCTGTGTTGTCCCTATGCTGTGGGTACTTGATTTAGAGGTTATACAAGATAGTTCGAGATATGGATATTTTCTAAGGAATTTTTGTATTTGTATTTCAGTTGGCATGGGAAAACAGTATCTAATCATTTTATCACGTTGAGTGCCATTACAGTAAGAAACCTGCACATAAAGCACTTCGAATCAGAGTTGAAATCCTATAAAGATGTGAACAAGGCTGCACCAGTAAAGGAAGATTCATATTAATTGAAGACATAGGTACCACAGCTAGAGATCGTGTGAGGAGTGGACTGATAAGGGTGAACAACTATTAAATGAACATGTGCAGCACTTCAGACAGAAATTAATAAATTTGAGAGAGAATATTGATAGATAGTTGATATCATTTACCTTTTAAGAGAGAAAGAAAATGACTTGTGAAAGGAGGAATCCTTTAATGCATCATGTTATTTGGAAAAGATTGATTTGGTTTTAGAAAAGAAAGACAAAGAGTCACCAAAGGGTTCAGATGCTTCCAGAGTGTCTGTGATATCAACAAAACTAGCTAGCTGGGGAGATTGAACTTCTTGATGATCAAAAGAACATTGCCTCTATAGAGGCAGAAGTAGAAGAACTCGAATGGTCACTCCAAAGATCTAAGATAAATCTATAGTGTAAACTGAATTTGACAGTTCTACGTTTGACTTCCGTTGAGAAAACAGAATGTTTCATAAATTTATTACCTAAAGTTGATGATTAACTGATTAGTGTTCCTAAACCCTTTCCTGTTTTTCAAAATTTTATACTGGTCCTATTTGAAAGGAGTTGCAGACGACAATTAAAAGTGGGTGCAATTTGAAAAGAAACCAACCTACTGGTTAGAAAGTATTGTGGTAAAAGAAGAAATTGCTTGTTACAAGCAATTTCTTCTTTTTCTATAATGTTTTCTCAAGTATTAAATCACAGAGACATAAAAACAAGAGATTGTACAGGAAAGGGTTAAGGGCAGAACCCGATAAATTTGTGTTTTCAGAAACAAGTGTAAACAAGCAACCTGACCAAGTCAAATTCATTTAATCTACTCCCACATGGTGGTGCTTTAGGACGCCCCTCAATATAAAAGAAATAGGGAAAACATTGTGTAAAACTAACAAATTGCTTGTGACAAGCAATCTCTTCATTTTCCATAATGTTTTCTACCTAGAAAGTTAAAAAGAATCTAATATTTCATAATCTTTAAAATGTCATCTGCAACTCTTTTCAATTTGGACCAGTCTAAAACTTTGCTGTCTGGTAATGGGTTGAGAAAGAGCTACTTCTTAATAGATTAGTTGAGTGCGATGATATTCCATAATTTTTTATCCTCTTGAGAGCAACTTTCCTGAGTGTTGTTACTGGGCTATGTTTGCAGCTTGGAAAAAAATTAACCTTTTGATTAAATATTTTGGGACTATTTCAAGTTAACCCTTTCCTGTTCAATCACTGGTATTTACTCCCTGTAAATTCAAATTAAGAAAAAATTTTAGAAAAAGAAGAATATGCTTGTAACAAGCAATTTCTTCTTTTTCCACAATATTTTCTACCCTTTGAATTTGGACAAGTCTAAAATTTTGCAAAACGGGTAAGGGTTAACAAGCCTTGACTACACACAGCTTCAATGCAAATTTACCCGGAAGAAGTTTAGCAAAAATTTGGGATAGGTTGGAAGATAATTTTTAAGCCCCTGAAATTGTGCATCATTCCTTAACTAAAAGAGTAGAAAATTTTCCTAGTAAGGTTAGGATTTGAAAAAACTCTTTGACTTGGCCGATGTTGAGAGTTAGAAAGAGGACCCAAAGTTTGCCCCCTTCTTGCATATTACGACTCATTGTCTGGTATCAAATTGCCATACAAAGTTCAAGAAAAATGGGCAAATTCTGCATGTAGTTTTAAGAAGCAATTTAGTGTTGCATTTCTGTTCACAATTTCATTTAATCATCACTTGTGCACTTTTGCACTCATCAGAAGACCTGGTTTTGACGTATTTTTTATAAAAAAAAAAGCTTGGGAAAAAATTGAGGCAAAAGAGAAGAATGCTGACAACCTGCATTTTCTCCTTTTTATATCCCGCCGTTTCGGCGAAGGGGATAATAGTAATGCTCTCTGTCCGTTATTCTGTCACTAAGCCTGTCCAAAGCATATCACCTAAAGTATAAATGCAGTGCACAAGAACCACAACTCTTGCTTGCATTATTTTGGAGTTATTGCCCTTTGTTATTTTTAAGACTTAGAATTTTGTCCCGTGCATATCTCTGAAAGTATAATAGCTATCAACTTGAACTTCATAGGTGGATAGATCTCATGGAGGAGAAGTGCAGTGCACAAGAACCACAACTCTTGCTTGCATAATTTTGGAGTTATTGCCCTTAGTGTTTGAAAGACATAGATTTTGTCTGGGGCATATCTCCTAAAGTACAAATGCTTTCAACTTGAAACTTTATAGGTTGATAGATCTCATTAAGGAGAATTGCAGAGTACAAGAATCACAACTCAGTTTACTATCAAGCTTTTACAGCAGGGGATGGCCATGTCTGACATGGCTCTTGTCCCTCTATATTTTCTGTGATATCAAACAAATCTGATCTTTATCAAACCCTTTTTAGCTAGCAAAGCGACAGCTTTGATAGCTTAAGTTAACAAACGAAATTTCGAGGTCGTCTCAAAGTTCAACGAGTGCAAACTGCCATTGGAGGCTTAACCACTAAATCTGTTAAATGCGTACGCCATTAAAATTAGTTCTTATGTATTTCAGGAATATTGCAAACTCTATTCAAACTGTAGTGAAGTCTGTCAAAAGCACGCTATTTAACCCATTCCCAATCAATTCCACTTTTGGAAAAAGGCTTTGGAAAACATTGTGGACAATGAAGAAATGTCATTTGTAAGACACTTATTAGCCAGCCCCGGTTATCCAGCAGGGGTCAAAACAACACAATGAGTGAACCGAATCTAGGACAATATCAATATTTTCTACCCAACAATGGAAAGTTTACTAAATTCAACCATGCTTTGCTAGCTTACAGTACTTTCAGTACTTTGATTTCTCATCTGCAGACACTTTCAAATTGAAACATTCTAAATTTAAACCTTTTCCATGCAATAAAATATTACACGTCTTCAATTTCAAACTTGCTGCAATAAAACAAAATTCACCATATTGAAAATTAAACTTGTGTACAAAATGGTAGAAAGGGAAAGAATTGCTGGTTATTGGCATTTTCCTCCAAGTTTCGAAAGCATTTTCTGCTTGGGATATCAAAACCAGTCATTGCTTTCCATAGTGTTGATAATAATCTTTTTTTATTTATTGTCGTCTCAATCTTGTCTATTTCCAAATTTGGATAACCCCTTCCCAAATACAAAGAATTAGACTAGGCAGAATTCGAAAATGCTGCAGACGACAAAATGGGTGTTATTAAATTTACAAATAATGAAAACGACAAAATGGATGTTATTAAATTTACAAATAATGAAAATTGAAGTTCAGAAAATATTGGAGAAAAAGGAGAAAATGTTAATTATTGACATTTTCTTCATTTTTCTAAATGTTTTCCAAAGCTTACTATAAGGGATGTCAAATTCAGGTCTTGTTTGGGGAAAAGGTTAAGAATAAAAAATACTTTTTCTAATCCGGTGTTGGACTCCTGTATTGCATCGCAATGCAACATCCACTTGTTAATACTGAAATGTGTAAGAAATTGAATTGCCTTGGCAGTTAAATAATAAAGAATCATACTGTTTCTTACTGTCAATTAGATATTTCACACAATTTCTCGATGGCTCAGGGTGAAACATTTGTAACTGTCTATATGTTTATAGGCAGATACAACATTTTCACTCTGAGCTATTGACTTGAGCTCATACTTTCACAATGAGCAAGTCTAAATAGATCAGGGGTATATAAATTCTTGTCCTATCTGTTCATCTAAAAGATAACTATAATAAATCTTTTAGATTTTAAACAAAATTTAAAGGTTGATTATAGTTATTCAATGTTACATACTAACATTTGGTTAAACGTATTTGTTGATACCAAACTTAGGCCATCAGACAAGGTCATGATCATTTCTCAGGGTCATCTCTATCAAAATAGAATTCTTCAACACCTGCCATAATTTTAGCCCTACTGACCAAAGGTCAGAAGAGCTATATCAATGGCGTTGTTCCCGTCCGTCTATCCATAAAAAACTCTCGTTTACGTGATGAAGCCCACAAATATAATCAGAATTCCTTGCAACTTTCCAAGGATGATTTTGGGATCATAAGGAAGGTTTCTTTTGAAAATTGGGCTAATTTTTGGAAAACACTGGAAACAGAGCCTTACGGATTTTTTACTCAAAATATTCTTTCTCGTTAATGTGATAAGTCTACAAATATTATCAGATTTCCTTGAAACTTTCACAGGATGATTGTAGGGTCATAAGGAAGGTTCCTCTCAAAAATGGGGTAGATCCGTGAAAAGGGGCTTTATGGATTTTTACTCAAAATATTCTTGTGTACGCAATAGTGCACAATTATCTCGGGTTTATCAAGAAATTTCTTCATTTATCACAATATTTTCTTAAGTGTAAAATTGCATGTACGTAAAAACCAGTGATTATACAGGAAAGAGTTAAGAAACTCATCTTTTATGTTACTGCACTTAGTTTGTTTTTTTTGAAAGAGATACTATCACAATTTTCCAGGAAAGACAAAAGATTTCTTATTCCCCAACCAGTTACTGGTTGGGGGACTATAGATTTGCTGGATTGAGTCCATCTGCCTGTCGGTCACACTTTTGTCTGGATCATGTCTCCCAAACCAAACCATAAGTGCTAGCAGCTTCAAACTAGATACACTTATAGATTACAATGTGGAGAAGTGTCATGTACAAGAACCGTTACTTTATCCTGCTCATTTTTTCAAGTTATTGTCCTTTGTTGTTTTAACCTGTACATTTCTTTTTGAACATATCCCCTAAACCATAAGTGGTAGTAACTTCAAAGTTTGCCATGCCCTTTTTTGAGTTGTTATCCTTTGATATGTCTAATTTTACATTTTCAACATATAACAACCATGATAAGTGGATGTGCCTGGAACATCATTAAGTTTGACAATTTCATTTGATCATTACTTGTGCGCTTTTACACTCATCTTCTTTGTTTATTGTCTTTTCTATCTTGCCTACGTTTATATCTCCAAATTTGGTTAACCCTTTCCTAAACGGCAAAAATTTAGACAAGGCCAAATTTAAAGCTGCTGCTGTTGACAAAATGAATTTTATTATACCCCCCACAACGAAATTATGGGGGGTATACTGGAATCAGGTTGTCCGTCCGTCCGTGGACATAATTTTGTGTCCTCTTCTCCTCCCACATTTTTTGACCAATTTTGCTGAAATTTTATCAGATTGTTTCCTATCATATGAAGTTGTGCACCTGCAATTTTCATCTTGATCCAGTCGTTAGTTTCAGAGTTATGCCATTTTGAACTTTTTAATGGGGGGGGGGGGGGGAGTAGTCAAAATTTAAAATTGCAAAACTCAGTAACCATAAGGGGAGTAACCAAATTTGGTAAGTAACATCATCTTGTTGACTATTACAAAATATCGAACGGTTTATTTCCTGACGTCAAATTTGACCCCGCCCCCCGGGGGTCAAAAATTTAACATAGGCTCATATTGACTTTTCGTGGATATAATTTTGTGTCATCATCTCCTCACACAGTTTTCTTTAACATAGGCTCATATTGACCAACCTTTCCTAATCAGTCAACTCTAGCAACAAACACAAAATCAGAAAGAGGTGGAGGGTTGGCAATGTTCATCCACCATGACATGCATGTGATTAACTCTTTCCTGTATAATCACTGGTTTTTACGTCCATGCAATTTTATACTTATGAAAATATTGTGATAAAAGAAGAAATTACTTGATACAAGCAATTTCTTCTTTTATCACAATATTTTCTACCACATAGAATGGTTTCGTTTCAAATTGCACTAACTCTTCATTGTCTTCTGCAACATGTATCTAATTGGGCCAGTCCATGATTTTGAGAAACAGGAAAGGGTTAAACAGCTTCAAATTCCACTCCTTCATAGAAAAGCCTTTTTAGCGGTGTGGGGGGTATTCTCGTCAGCCCTTGAGGGCGACAGCTCTAGTTTAATAAGGAAATAATGAACAGAATAGATGCTAATATTTGCCATGTAGATACCGGTAGGTCTCAACAAGGTGCAACTGGGGAAGGTCATTTCATCAAGGTCAAAATTTTAACCCTTTTCCCTTAAAGAAAAAAACCCATAAAGATCACCCATTTCTAAAGAATTCCTGTTTTGGGGGCATGGTGTTTCACAAACACATCTTGTTCTTCTTCAAAACTTCCTGAGTAGTCAATTGTAGACCACTCAAATCAATAATGAGTTATGAAGGAATAAGAAAGGGAAAAAGTTCCAAGTCACCAAAGTTTTTGTTTCAGACTTTTCTAAAAAAGCTGTATGCATACATAGTGGGTCTAAAACAACCCATAAATTGTCAATACTATTGACAATAATAATATGTAGTAGATGTACTGATCAATTTTCAACAACAGCAATAAATGATCAATACTAGTGTCAATCCTGTAGACTGACAATATTATTGACCCTGTATTGGTGATCAATACTCTGATTCAATGTATATTGGCATTTGTTAACGCATTAATATGCAATATTTTATAGTCCATGATATACCATAACTTGATATGGATAACATATGTTAAATTTCTTTTCAATTGATTATTATAGTGGTAGAGTATGATAAATCACAAACAGAAAAAAAAATGTCTGCAAGTACATGTGTCCCTCTTTGATTCCTGAACTGAAATAGGGCACACATATTGACAAAGGAAATCATGCTTCCAGAGATTCAAATTTGATAGTTGTGTGAAACTTGTTTTATAAGAAATCTATTTTATATTAATTCAATATTACTGTCAATAATACTCTAGCGTATGGACAATATACTTTAATAACTGAAATTAGTTATTTCAATTACCATGTGTAGACAAATGTTCTTGGATGCTTACTTGGGCAGTTTGGTCATTGTTTAATAAATGTTAATCTTTTCATATGTTTTGATTTTATTATCTTTGCTGTTTTATATTCTCAATTATTTAGACTTCACCCCATTACCAGGTAACAGAATTTAAGAATGGTCAAAATTCAAACGAGTTGTGGACGACAATGTATAGTTGATGAGATTTTTAAAAATCTGACTTTCAGGTTAGAAACAATTTTGGACATATGTTGGAACAAACATTTTGTCATTGTCCAGAATGTTTTCTGAACTCTTTCTTCGTGGGTGTCATAAAGCCGGACTGGGTTAAATGAAAAATTGATAAAGATTTATTGGCCAAACCCTGGGTTCCTGTCAGGTTTAACTTCCATAAATCTGCAGTACATAACAAGTCCTTTTCCTCTGTCTTTAAGTGTTACGTAACACTAATTATGGCGTTAACAAAGTCTCATAGTGATGAAAAGATACACCAATATTGGTGGCAACTCTGCTGCCACCATTAATGGTGTAACATTTACTTCTGCCTTTATGTGTTAAACAACACTAATTATGGTGTTAATGAACTCTTACCATGGTGTAAAGGTACACCAATATTGGTGGCAACTCTGCTGCCACCAATATTGGTGTAACGTTTTTCTCTGTCCGTCAGTGTTAAGTAACATTTATTATGGTGTTAATGAACTCTTACAATGGTGTAAAGGTACACCAATATTTGTGGCAACTCTGCTGCCACCAATATTGGTGTATCGTTTTTCTCTGTCCGTCGGTGTTAAGTAACGCTTACAAAAGTGTAAAGTTACACCAATATTGGTGGCAACTTTGCTGCCACCAATATTGGTGTAATGTTTTTTTCTGTCCGTCGGCGTTAAGAAACTCTTACAATGGTGTAAATTTACACCAATATTGGTGGCAACTCTGCTGCCACAAATATTGGTGTAATGTTTTTTACTGTCCGTCGGTGTTAAGTAACGCTTACAAAAGTGTAAAGTTACACCAATATTGGTGGCAACTTTGCTGCCACCAATATTGGTGTAATGTTTTTTTCTGTCCGTCGGTGTTAAGAAACTCTTACAATGGTGTAAATTTACACCAATATTGGTGGCAACTCTGCTGCCATCAATATTGGTGTAATGTTTTTTACTGTTTGGCAGTGTTACTTAACACTTAACACAGATATATCGTACATTATTTTTAGTGTGACTTTTCCCGTTTTAAAACAGGTGTAAAGTTACACCATTATTGGTGGCAGCAAAGTTGCCACCAATATTGGTGTAAAGTGCCGAATTATTTTTTACAGTGTAAAAGAAGTGTTTCTTGCATGAGTTTCCCCTTTTCCCACAAAATTCCCGCCCCTTAAACATTATTATTTTCCAAATTTGGGTGGTTACATTTGGTCATTGTTATTTACAAATTTCTCAGGATTTGAACATTTCTGATTTGTAAAATGTCGGAAAACAGACTGTATGAAACGGTTTGAGTACGAAAAAATTCGAGACTGGATTATTCCGAGGCCGCATATGGTCACATCAGATATCCAAGTACATACGCCATGAATAACACTTACGTAAATAAAAGTAACAGTACAAAAAGAAATGAAACTAATAGCAGAGTTGCTTCTTTCAAGAAATTCCCTGTTTCGTTTCTTCTAGTTGTTTACAGACAATTCGCGTGACGTCATTGAAAAGGGACTGAACTCTAGCGAGATCAATCGGTTAACTTTGATGATTTCAGGACGTTTTCCTAGAATGTCGGACGTTATTTTACGTCCGAGTCTGATTTTACGGACGTTTTTCTGATTTTCT
Source organism: Fragum fragum (assembly GCA_946902895.1). Lineage (NCBI taxonomy): Eukaryota > Metazoa > Mollusca > Bivalvia > Cardiida > Cardiidae > Fragum > Fragum fragum. The sequence goes on from OX336381.1 coordinate 13,815,704, forward strand.
GGACGTAATATACGTTGACGTCCGCTTATTGAGAGCACTGTGTTCTAGTCTTGGTATTGGTTGCATCATGGTAGTGAATATTCACTTGTTTACTGTCATGTTGCATACAATTTACGCAGTGTTTTCCCTCTGCTGTGGGTACTTGATTTAGAGGTCATACATAACAGACCGAGATATTATGAGGAATTTTTGTATTTGTATTTCAGTTTCCTACAAATTATACAATGGCTAATAAAGATGGGATGGGAAAACAGTCTTCTAATCATTATCATGTTGAGTGCCATTACAGTAAGGAACCTGCACATAAAGCACTTTGAATCAGAGTTAAAATCCTATAAAGATGTGAAGAAGGCTGCACCAGTGAAGGAAGATTCATATTTATGGAAGACATAGGTACCACAGCTAGAGATCGTGTGAGGAGTGGACAGATAAGGGTGAACAATTATTCAATGAAATATGCAGCACTTCAGACAGAACTTGATAAATTTGAGAGAGAATATCGATAAATAGTTGATATTATGTACAAAAACTGAAAATCAAGAAGAGAAGGCAGCACAAAGGGCTGAGTTGAATAAAATGAAAGTCAAACTTATGGATGTTTGTAAATTGTAAGGAATTTGAAATACATTTTAAGAGAGAAAAAAAATGACTTATGCAAGGAGGAATCCTTTAATGCATCATATTATTTGGAAAAGATTGATTTGGTTTTAGAAAAAAAAAGACCAAGGGTCAAAGAAAGCTGTGAAGATCAAAAGAACATTGCCTGTATAGAGGCAGAACTTGAAAGGTCACTAGAAAGATCTGAGATTAATCTATAGCGTAAACTCACTAAACTGAATTCGACAGTTCTACCTATCACTTCCGTTGAGAAAACAGAATGGTTCATAAATTCATTACCTAAAGTTCATGATTATCTGATAAGTGTTCCTTTAAGAGCAGAAGCCAATAAATTTGTGTCGTCAAAAACAAGTGTAAACATCACATCACAAGTCACATTCATTTAATATACTCCCAGTGGCGCTTTTGGATGCCCCTCAAGAAAAACAACTGGGAAAACATTGTGTAAAACGAACAAATTGCTTGTGACAAGCAATTTCTTCATTTTACATAATGTTTTCTACCCAGAAAGTTAAAAAAATCTTCTATTTCATAATCTTTAAAATGTCTCCTGCAACTCTTTTCAATTTGGACCAGTCTAAGACTTTGCAGTCTGGTAATGAGTTGAGAAAGAGCGACTTCTTAATAGATTACTTAAGTTTGATGATAATCCATCATTTTTTATGCTCTTGAGAGCAACTTTCCTAAGTGTTGTTACTGGGCTAAGTTTTCAGCTTGGAAAGAAATGAACCTTTTGATTAAATATTTTGGTTCTATTTCAAGTTAACCCTTTCCTGTTCAATCCCTGGTTTTTACATCCCTGTAAATTTATAATTGAGAAAAAATTGTAGAAAAAGAAGAAAATGATTGTAACAAGCAATTACTTCTTTTTCCACAATATTTTCTACCCTACTAAATGGCTATTTTCATCCCCCACTGTTTCGGTGAAGGGGATATAGTAATGGTCTCTGTCCGTCATTCCGTCACTAAACTTGTCCGGAGCATATATCTGAAAGTATAATTGCTATCAACTTGAAACTTCATAGGTCGATAGATCTCTTTGAGGAGAAGTGCAGTGCACAAGAATCAAAACTCTTGCTTGCATAATTTTTGAGATATTGCCCTTTGTTGTTTTAAACACTTACTTTTTGTCCGGAGCAAATTTCTGAAAGTATAAAGCTATCAATTTGAAACTTCAAGGTGGATAGATCTCATGGAGGAGAAGTGCAGTGTACAAGAATCACAACTCGGTTTTACGGTGGGGGATGGCCATGTCAGACATGGCTCTTGTTCAAATTAAATCTACTTTAAATTTTCATCTGCAAAACCTTTGAAATGCAAAACAGGAAAGGGTTAACGAGCCTTGACTACACACAGCTTCAATGCAAATTTTCCCGGAAGAAGTTTAGCAAGAATTTGGGATAGGTTAGAAGATAGGTTTTCAGCCCCTGAAATTGTACATCATTCCTTAACTAAAAGAGTAGAAATTTTTCATAAAAAAGGTTAGGATTCAGGAAACTATTTGACTTGGCTGATGTTGTCTCCAAAGTTGAGAGTTAGAAAGAGGATCCAAAGTTTGCCCCTTCTTGCATATTACGACTCATTGTCTGATTTGAAATTGCAACACAATTTTTAACAGCAGACAGTTCAGGTGAGCGATCTAGGACCACCATGGTCCTCTTGTTTCTCATCTGCAGACACTTTCAAATTGAAACGTTCTAAATTGAAACCTTTTCCATGCAATAAAATTTTACACCTCTTCAATTTCAAAGCTGTTGCAAAAAAACAAATCACCATAATGAAAATTACTGAAATATGTAAGAAATTGAATTGCCTTGGCAGTTGAATGATAAAGAAGCTAGGGACTGTTTCATACTTACACAAAGGTATATCACACAATTTCTCGATGGCTCAGAGTGAAACATTTGTAACTGTCTATATGTTTATAGGCAGATACAACATTTTCACTCTGAGCTATTGACTTGAGCTCATACTTTCACAATGAGCAAGTCTAAATAGATCAGGGTATATAAATTCTTGTCCTATCTGTTCATCTAAAAGATAACTAATAAATCTTTTAGATTTTAAACAAAATTTAAAGGTTGATTAAAGTTATTGAATGTTAAATACTAACATTTGGTAAAACCTATTTGTTGATACAAAACTTAGGTCCTCAGACAAGCCCATGATCATTTCTAAAGGTCATCTCTATCAATATTGAATTCTTCAACACCTGCCATAATTCTAGCTGTACTGACCAAAGGTCAGAAGAGCTGTATCAATGACATGGTTCCCACCCGTGTATCCATAAAAAATTCTCATTTACTTGATGAAGCCCACAAATATTATTGGAATTCCTTGAAGCTCTCCCAGGATGATTTTGGGATCATAAGGTTCCTTTTGAAAATTTGGCTGATTTTTGGAAAACATTGAAACAGGGCCTTATGGATTTTTTACTCAAAATATTCTCGTTAATGTGATAAAATTCTACAAATATTATCAGATTTCCTTGAAACTTTTCAGGATGATTGTAGGATCATAAGGAAGGTTCCTTTCGAAAATGGGGTAGATCTGAGAAAAGGGGTCTTAGGGAATTTTACTCAAAATATTCTTGTGTACGCAAAAGTCAACAATTACCTCAGGTTTTTATCGAAAATAGTGTGGATCCGATAGAAAACATTGGAAAATGGCCCTTATGGATAGTCACTCTAAATGTTCTCATTTAAGCGATAAAAGACCACAAATTTTCTTGAAACTTTCACAGAATGATTGTAAGGTCATAAGGAAGGTTCCCTTTGAAAATGGGGTCAATCTGTTGGAAAACACAGGAAAAGGGCCTAATCAAATTTCACTCAATTTGGGGGGGGATATGCAATTAAGTCCAAAAATATTATCTGATTTTCTTTAAACTTTAACAGGATGGTTATAAGGTCATAAAAACGGTTTCTTGTAAAAATTGGTGCCGCTGTCATAGGGCAGTTGGTAGCGCATCAGACTCCCAATCTTCAATCATTGGATGTCATGGGTTCGATCCCTGGTGGCGGCACATGTTCTTTCTGATATTTGTCTCTCAACAATAGGTGGATAATTGTAAACCTAAATGAGATAGCAGCTGGAGGCTAGGAAAGGATGCAGTGGTAGTACTGGTGTGAAAAATACCAGGAATCCATTGTTAGGTGCTCCAGCCGCCACGATATGACTGAAATACTGTTAAAAGTGACGTTTAACCCAATTCAATCAATCAACAATTGTAAAAATATGACAGATCCATTGGAATACACTGGAAAAGGGGCCTTACTGTTTTTCACTCAAAATATTCTCAGTTTTTACATGAAAGCTCACAAATATAAACTGATTCTCTTGAAACTTCCATGGGTTGATTCCATGGTTGTAAGGAAAATTCTGTGTGAAAATGGAACAAAAACACAGGAAAAGGAGTTCTAAGGATTTATACTAAAAATATATTGAAGGAGGGGAAGTCTGCTTGGTTATTCTCGGTTTACAAATTCTTTTTAAAGCAATAAAGTTCCTAAAATACCGGATTAAACTAAGAAAAAAATTGATAGTCAGTAGAGTGTCTCTGGCCCTCATGTGCCTCTTGCTTAATGGTTATGTGCTAGGGTTTTCATATTTCAAATGCACTTTATTGAATCGGCTATGCCAGAGTTTATGGCTGATTAAGGAAATTCTCTGTAATTTGACAATCAAATCTTATTTTTTGGATTCATAAAAAAAAATTAGAGGATAATTGTTTGTTTCAGTGTAAGATTGATTTATCTTTTATTTAGTATACAATGAAAACTTTATTTCATAAGTGGCAAAGCCAAGAGTGAAAATATAGTTTTTGAAAGATTTATTGATCTTACGTAATAAGCGAACGATTCTATTCTATTTCCTTAAAGCAAAAATGAGACGAAATGTGACAATTTTAGGACAAATTCTCTTTAAGTGCATCATTTTGCTGGTGATTACTAGGCAATATCATGTTGTCATCTGTTTAATTGGCCCGAATCATATAACATTCAATAGGGTGTTATGAACCAAAGAAGGGTAATCTATTGGTAATTTCGCTGGTTTGGTGGTGAGATAACCAAGTGATAATGTATTGATAATTCTCGATAATCCACCCATTATTGAAGTACTTGTATTTCCTGTAATACTACTATCTAACTTGATATGGGAAAGAGAATGTCAAGCTGGTATTAGTTATGCGCTTTTTGTGAATCACTTTTGGTGTGTTATTAACCTTTGTCATGCTGAATGAAATCACTTTTCAGAATAGCGTTATAGTCAAAGGACTAAAACCGCAGGATGCAGTAGTTTTGTGTCAATCGAATAAATTTCATAAACAACTCTGACCTGAAAAGGACAAACAGATCGTTTTTACTGAGTAAAAACTGCACAAAACAGGAATATTCTGGGTTCAGCATGACTAGGGTTAATTTTCTTTATACACAAACGGTTAAACCCCCGCAGTCCAATTTTAGCTGTATTTTCACAACTTTTGTATTAATTCTGAGATTGTAAGAAGAAAAGTTTACCTAGAAATAAATCGTAGCCACTAAACCCATTCTCAAACAGTGATGCTTTTAAACACCCCTCAATATGAACACTTTAGAAAACATTGTTGAAAATGAGGAAATTGCTTGTGACTAGCAGTTTCTTCATTATTCACAATGTTTTCTATCCCAAAAGGTAAAGACTTTAAAAATTTCACCAACTTATAATTGTCTTCTGCAACTTCTTTGAATTAGGCCTGGCCTAAAATTTTATCTCGTCATAATGGGTTCATAGAGGAAGTATGTTAGATGATTTTAGAACCATTTCTATTTTCCTCTTTCGGTTCTAAGTTTAGAAAGAAATAGAATTGGCAATATAGGCAATACTTATTGTTTCCCACCAAAAAACATTTAAGACTTGAGTAGAAGATTTCTTATTTCTAACGGAGCCATTTGTTGTGTCAAAGTGGTTATCAAGCTGTGAAACATGTATTCGTTTGTTGGGTTAAACTTATTGTATTAAATCTTAAAGATCAAGGTTATCTGAAATAAAGTCAAATACATCTCATTTAAGTTAAGCATTTAGTTAAGGTAATCATGTTTAAGAAACTCATTGCACTTAGAAATCATTTTTTTTTTCAAGAGATACTAGCACAATTTTCCAGGAAAGACAAAAGATTTTTAGCTCACCTGAGCACAACGTGCTCATGGTGAGGTTTTGTGATCATTGAATGTCTGTCGTCCTTCGTGCGGCGTCAACAATTGAAGTGTTTACACTCTAGAGGCCACAGTTTTGACTCAATCTTCATGAAACTTGGTCAGAATAATTGTTAGGTCATGATGATGAGCCCTATTGATTATGGGAGGGTTCTATTGAAAACACAGGAAAAGAGACCTTAATGACAATCATTACACTCTAGAAGCCACAAATATGGCTCTATCTTCATGAAACTTTACAACAGGACAAAATCTTAGACTTGTTCAAATTGAACAAGTATTATGGGATCACCCGTGGTGTCCGGTTGTCCAGGCGTCCGGGCGGTGTCCACTTCTTTGTCCGGAGCATAACTCTGTCACCGTAAGTCCGATTGACTTTAAACTTGGCAGTTATATTCATCTCATCAATACGGAGAGCAGTGCACAAGAACCATAACTCTACCTCGCCTATTTTTTGAGTTATTGCCCTTTGTTGTATTTCATACTTGAATCTTGTCCGGAGTATATCTCTAAAAGTATAAAAGCTAGGATTATGAAACTTCATGGGTGTATAGATCTCATCAAGGGGGAGTGCAGTGCACAGGAATCATAACTCTACCTGGTCTATTTTTTTAGTTATTGCCCTTTGTTGTTTTTCATACTTGAATCTTGTCCGGAGTATATCTCTAAAAGTATAATAGCTAGAATCATGAAACTTCTTGGACAGATAGAGCTCACCAAGTGGGAGTTCAGTGTACAAGATCCATAACTCTACCTAGCGTATATTTTGAGTTATTGCCCTTTGTTGTTTTTCATACTTGAATCTTGTCCGGAGTATATCTATAAAAGTATGATAGCTAGAATCATAAAATTTCATGGATGGATAGAGCTCAGCAAGTGGGAGTGCAGTGTACAAGAACCATAACTTTACCTAGCCTATTTTTTGAGTTATTGTCCTTTGTTGTTTTTCATACTTGAATCATGTCCGGAATATATCTATAAAAGTATTATAGCTAGGATCATGAAACTTCATGGGTGTATAGATCTCGCCAAGGGGTTGTGCAGTGCACAAAACCATAACTCTACCTGCCCTTTTTTGAGTTATTGCCCTTTGTTATTTACCATACTTGAATCTTGTATGGAGTATGTCTCTAAAAGTATAATAGCTAGAATCATGAAATTTAATGGATGGATAGAGCTCACCAAGTGGGAGTGCAGTGTACAAGAACCATAACTCTACCTAACGTATATTTTGAGTTATTGCCCTTTGTTGTTTTTCATACTTGAATCTTGTCCGGAGTATATCTCTAAAAGTATAATAGCTAGAATCATGAAACTTCTTGGACAGATAGAGCTCACCAAGTGGGAGTTCAGTGTACAAGATCCATAACTCTACCTAGCGTATATTTTGAGTTATTGCCCTTTGTTATTTTTCATACTTTGTTTGACAAAAAATATTCATTTAAAATAACATCAGTTCTATTCAAACCCCCAGTTAATATTAAGCAGTGTGACGGGCGTATCTTGTGACAATTTGGCACCTTGTTATGTTGTAGGAATTCAGTGGATTAGTGATTAAGCCTCCAGTGGCAGTTTGTACTTGTTGAACTTTGAGAAGACCACAAAATTTCGTCTGTTAACTTAATTTATCAAAGCTGACACTTTGCTAGCTAAAAAGACATCAAAAGAAAAGGATAATAATGAGCATTTTTTCTTCCCCAAAATTTCCTGAGTAGTCTATTGTAGACCACTAAATCAATTATGATTTATGAAAGGGAAAAAAGTTCAATTCCACATTCACCAAAGTTTTTGTTTTCAGACTTTTTTGTAAAAGTTGTATGCATACATGATGGGTCTTGAACAACCCATAAATTGTCAATACTATTGACAATAATAATATGTACTGATCAATTTTCAATAATAGCAATAAATGATCAATACTAGTGTCAATCCTGTAGACTGACAATATTATTGACCCTGTATTGGTGATCAATACTCTGATTCAATGTACATTGGCATTTCTTAGCACATTAATATGCAAGATTATGTAGTCCATGATGTACCATAACTTGATATGGACAACATATGTTATTTTGTTTTCAATTGATAATTATAGTGGTAGAGTATGATAAATCACAACAGAAAAACAATGTCTGCAAGTACATGTGTCCCTCTTTGATTCCTGAACTGAATTAGGGCACAAATATTGACAAAGGAAATCACGCTTCCAGAGATTTGATTATGATAGTTCTGTGAAAATTGTTTTATAAGAAATCTATTTTATATTATTTCAATATTGCTGTCAATAATACTCTAGCGTATGGACCATATACTTTCAAAACTAAATTAGTAATTTCAATTACCATGTGCAGACAAATATTCTTGGATGCTTACTTGGTCATTTTGGTCATTGTTTAATAAAAGGTAAACTTTTAATGTGTTTTGGATTTTATTATCTTTGCTGTTTTTTTTAGACTTCATCCCATTACCAGGTAACGAAATTTAAGACTGGTCCAAATTAAAGAGTTGTGGACGACAATGTATAGTTGATGAGATATTTTAATATCTTTGTCTTTCGGATTTGAAACCATTTTGGACATTTGTTGGAACAAACATTTTGTCATTTTCCAGAATGTTTTCTAAACTTTTGCTTAAGGGGTGTCATAAAGCTGGATTGTAAGGGAATCGGTTAAATGAAATTTGATAAAGATTGATTTGCCAAACCCTGGGTTCCTGTCAAGTTTAATTTCCATAAAAAACCGCAGTCAATCACAAGTCATTTTCCTCTGTCTGTTAGTGTTATGTAACACTAATTATGGCGTTAACAAAATCTAATAGTGATGAAAAGATACACCAATATTGGTGGCAACTCTGCTGCCACCAATAATGGTGTAACATTTTTTTCTGCCTATATATCTTGAAAAACACTTATCATGGTGTTAATGAACTCTTACAATGGCGCAAAGGTACACCAATATTGGTGGCAGCAAAGTTGCCACCAATATTGGTGTAATGTTTTCTTCTGTATGTCGGTGTTAAGCAACACTATGGTGTGAATGAACTCTTACAATGGTGTAAAGGTACACCAATATTGGTGGCAACTCTGCTGCCACCAATATTTGTGTAATATTTTCTCTGTTTATCGGTGTTAAGTAACACTAAGTATGGTATTAATGAACTCTTACAATGGTGTAAAGATACACCAATATTGGTGGCAACTCTGCTGCCACCAATATTGGTGTAATGTTTTTCTCTGTCCGTCGGTGTTAAGTTACTCTTACAATAGGGAAAAGATACACCAATATTGGTGGCAACTCTGCTGCCACCAATAATGGTGTAATGTTTTTCTCTGTCCGTCGGTGTTAAGTAACTCTTACGATGGTGTAAATTTACACCAATATTGGTGGCAACTCTGCTGCCACCAATATTGGTGTAATGTTTTTTACTGTTTGACAGTGTTACTTTACACTTAACACAAATATATTGTACACTATTTTTAGTGAGACTTTTCCCGTATTAAAACAGGTGTAAGTTTACACCATTATTGGTGGCAGCAAAGTTGCCACCAATATTGGTGTAAAGTGCCGAATTATTATTTACAGTGTATATAAATGGGCTTTTTAGATAAGGGATATATTCTGTGTCGCATTTTTTCCTAACATGCGTTTTCACATGAATATGATATACGTGTAATATTGAAGGCCCAATGTCACAAGGGTCATTTTTTGATTACAAACACAATTTGCTGATTACAGAAGATCGCTGTCGTAATTCATCTTTATAATTAAATGTAAATCAAACTGATCATCACGCTTGTGAGACTTTCTCTGCTAGGATTCGAACCAAAGCCTTTCACCCCAGTACAGTTGGTGTAAACCCATGAACTGCGGGGAGTGATAATATCAAATGTGACTCCACAGCTCCATTAACCTGTTCTCACACAGTGACTCTTCACCCCAGTACAGTTGGTGTAAACCCATGAACTGCGGGGAGTGATAATATCAAATGTGACTCGACAGCTCCATTAACCTGTTCTCACACATTGACTCTTTCCGACGCCCCTCAAGAAAAACAATTCGGAAAACATTGTGTAAAATGAAAAAATTGCTTGTAACAAGCAATTTCTTCATTTTCCACAATATTTTCTACCCAGACAGTTGAAAAAAATCTAAACTTTCATCAACTTTCAATTGTCGTCTGCAACTCCTTTCAATTTCGACCAGTCTAAAATTTTGCCAGCTTGTGATGGGTTAATCTCATCAATACAATATGCGTCAGCCAACATAGTATAAATCATTCCTGAATTACACTCAACGTTTCAATACAAACAAACATGGTTACCATTCATATTACTCAACATTTTCTCCATTCCCGAAACTGTCATTTCGTGAGATACATGGCTTCTATAACTTTAATATGAGGCGCCTTAGGGTGAGTGTGTATTGGAAGCCTTATTTGGGAAACGCATTTAAAATTTGATTTCAAACTTAGTAGTATAATGAATTCGTTACACGGTTTCTCGCCGGCTAGGGTGGCATTACTTTCTACAGCCGGGAATAAATCGCTATCAACCCGGCAAGAAATCGTATAATCTATATTGTCATTTATCAGTACCTATGGCGTTTGATGAAAGAATTTTTCGAATGTCAGTTTTTCTATACACTAAACGTTCCAAAATAGAAAAATAAGAATTAAACAAAATTACTAGATACATGGATCAATATCCGTCATCAACCATTTGTCGAGACGTTTTTGAATTTTTATACCATAAAGAGCTGGGTGTGTCCGCAAAGACTATATTAATATTTATTACCGGTTTTCCATTTTCTTCAGAATATTTTTCGTTCTGATCTAAAACCGATATTTTCTTTGTTCTTTTGTTTTCCTGATTAGAATTTTCTTTCCAGTAGCAAACATTCGAATTCTGAAATTCTAACTGCTGACATCGACGTGTGCTTCATATCGTGAATTATTTTATAGGTTGATCGATTGCACCAACCCTCATTACCAACCGGTATTAGCGAAAGGGCCCGTACATAGACAATATTATGTTTTAATGACCATCCAATTATTGTATTTTCTTCAGCGTGCGTAATGAAATTTTAACAAACAAAACAAAACTCCTCAGGAAAATCAAGTCTGTCTACGCAGCAAGAAGCAAAAAATCTATTTTGTTAGATACCTATGTGCTTTTGAGATTTTTCGAAAATTTGGATGTTTTATTGCATTACAAAAGTCAAAATTAACACATATATACACAAACCCGACATAAACTAGCAAAGTAACAAACAATTCATATCGTCGGTACGCGAGTAAAATATCGTAACTAGAGCTTAGATGAATCTGTAGTTACTTTTGCTCGCTCACCGACGATATCAATATCTCACTATTATCCATTCATACTTGTAAAGTGCTAGGTAGTCATATAAGATCGTTGGATGGCAATACAACCCAGTGAGAAGTGTTGGACACTACGATTTCTCAATACAGCAATATCTAACTATTATCCATTCATACTTGTAAAATGCGAATGCAGTCATATAAGATCGTTGGATGGCAATAGAACCCAGTGAGAAGTGTTGGATACTACGATTTCTCAATACAGCACTCTTTTAGTCATATTTTCTGCGTCCCCTAAAACACATAACAAAATTAATAAGAAAACTATACTCGAGACCCAAAAGCCTAAATAAATTTGACGATTGACATTATAGATTCAAAATAATTTTACTCGGTACGCCTACAATTCATGAAGGCAGTTTTGATATTTTAGACTATAACCCTGCCATCCGCCACAACTTAAGGTTTGTTTACGTAAAGTGACGACGTTTAAACTTTCGCTGTTAACTCGATCACGTAGATAACGAAATCGTCCGTAAAGTTAACTCATCAGTACCTATATACCTACATTTATCGTGAGCATGACATTAATAACTATTCGAGAAGCTGACACTTTTCCTTCGTCTACTTTTTCTCGAAAATATGTTCAAGAGCCGCGTCAAGGTAGGCGAATCGTGCACAAGAACAGTAACACACAATTTTGAAAACGGTCCGATTTCGAGATTGATGTCGTGACACCTCGATTTTGCCGGACATTGTATTGTTTGGTGTTTTATAATAAGTTGACTGTGCAAGTATAGTTTACGCCAGCATTTCAAAGGGTTAAGAAGTTTAACGTCATCTGAGAAAACCCAAATTCTAGCCGATTTTGAAATTTCAATTTTTAAGAAAACAATGCCTGCAGCTGTTGTAAAAATCGAAAATGCCGCTATGGGAGCTCTCAAAACCAAAACACTGGTTATATAAGAGCTGCGTTTACGCTTGTTTACTACTAATGTCATGTTGGCGCAATACCACATGTCCCATTCTGTTAACCTTAAACTACCTGTCTTTGCATGATAATAATCCTTTTCAAATAATTCTAGTAAAAGCGCACAAAGACATCCGAAAGGAAATCGACAATTACGCTTAGTTTTATGCAGATGTGTCCTGAGAGAGGTAGAGCCTGACCAAGTTTCATAAACCATCCATTATAGTATTGCCAATAGAATATGGAATGGATATTATACAGAAGAAGAAAACATGAGCATATAACGGAGATTATAATATTGCAGACACCAACATCTACCCTTATCCCAGTTGTTGTGAGGATTCGGAGCTGCAAGCGATCATAACCGAGAGCGTCAAGACGAAAGCAAGTCTTCATCCATTCATCAAAGTATAATATTCAAAGACCAGGAGCACATTTAGCTTTTTGATATCGCATCAAAGAGTTTCTTGTAGTAAGGTCAACAATCTTTAAGGAATAGACAGGGCCGTTAAGCACTGCGAAGCTGATTGCTGTCTTGGGACTCGAAGATTGTGTTCGTTAACATGAACAGCATATAAAATGGGAATAGTCTGAGTTTCATTGTAGAACTAAACAACAAGGTAAACAAACAAACCAAAAACCAGAGAGATTATTCATTTCTATAAAATAAGAACATAAAATGACGGTCACCGTTGGGTACGGTGAAATAAGTTCAAATGTATTCCAATAAACACAGCTCATAGTTGTATAAATTCTTTGTATACTTTAATATAATCACGGTGTTTTTCAAGAAAGAAGATATATCGTTTTACAGCACTTGATCGATAAAACTGTGTTCAAACTGAATTGGAATTTACAATTTTTAGAATTCTTTAATCTTTTTTATGAAAAAGAATATATACAGTTATCGACAAAGAAAGCGATTTACTTTTTATTTGAAAAGGAAAAATAACAAAAACAACAAAGAGAGATAAAGAAATGGCAGTTAAAAAGACGTACATTAATAGATTTGTATTGATCGACGGCTAGTTAAGCGCGGATATCCTTCAACGGATAATGTTTGTAGTGTTACCTTGATATTTGAGATGTTACCACGATAACATGCAAAAAGAAAGGGATTGTCACAAAAACTCACATATTAAAAATAATGAAAGATTTATCACTTATCATAAAGCATCTAAAGAATAAAGATCAGTCGGGCATGCCATGACACACCTTTTAAGCCCCATTTTTTTTTCATTTCTATTTGGACTTTTTCTTCGGACCCAGTAGGTATGGCAATGTGCTCTCAATCGATTTGTCGCGAGTACAAGCCTCGACTCGACCAACATTCCTTCAGACGTTTAGAAGTAGTCCGCCTAAATGGGGTGAGACACTTGTGGCTCAAATTGAAAATTCTGGTTGAAACGACAGAAAGTCATAGCAAGGTGTACTAGCACCGTACATAATTGAATTATTGTTAAAAAAGTTTTGGGGATTATCAACAGATTAAAGAAGAAAAAAAATGGCTCTAAATCTTGAAATTTCTAACTGCAATGCCTTCAGACATTTGAAAGAAGGTGATTCAGCTGATTTTGTAATGAATACGACTTCTCATAACTTTAAAAATGAGAAAGAAAACGAGCAAAATTTAATCACCAAATAAGTCAACGAAGTACCACTCGAAGGAAACGATTATACATTTATCAGGTAGATACGTTTTCTATTGATTGTACAGAAAATTGCCTTTCTTGTGGTTTCCTACACGTTTGAATTACATCATTGGCTTTTGATAGCAATTTTGTCCATCCGATGACCAACGACATCATCTAATAAATTCCGATATTTCAAAGGAGGGCTTGAGGAATATATTGAATTTATTGTGATAGTAGTTTTAACAAGAAGAAAGAACATTCATTGTGAAAAAGTAATCCATTACCATGCAGATAATTTTCGCATTTTGATTTTTTATGAAAATCTACTTAAGAGCTGTTTTAAATCATCTACAATTTTTGTTCGCCCTGCAAATTTTAAAAAAGTAGGAGAATAGTTTTAATTCGAGACATAAACAAATCAATCTCCAAGCAAAGTTGTTGTTCGTTTCTCTCGCCACGGGCTTAGCTGACACGATTCTTTTAAACCAAGGATAAGAAGATATATAATTTTATTAATGTTTAGCGAGAAATAAAGCGTTTTGGGCTAGATAGGTATGATTTTGGGATACATTATATCTGAATTAAAACTTGATAGTTTACCTTGAAGCTGCTTTGAAAAGATTAGTGTCGTGTAGATTTGGCTCTCGATTTTCAAAATTCTAACCTTAATTCATTCGGACATTTGAACGAATGGGATTAAGCAGACTTTGTTTTGAAAATTACTGCTCCTAAAAAGAAAGAACAGAAGCAAAGATATAATTCACGTTACGTGGCGCAAAAAAGTCAACCCGAACGGAAGTGGGATTCATTGGGTAATACGCTATCTTTCAATTTCATCGAACAATTCCTCATTTGTTTTGGGTTTAATGCCAATCATATCTCGGCGACAGGAGCAGCTAAGCATGGATTCAACACCTGATCTACCACCATATGCTTTATGAATCTCTAGCTCACTTCGATTTATAATTATCCGTCCATTGGTGGGAGACACATGTCGGAAAGAATATTTGCCGCAACCAGAGTTTCAACCCTGAATGCCTCATTTGTAATTTTCACGCCATTGTCGCTGGCAATTAAGTCGTTATCAACATTATCCTGAAGACTTAAGATCTCACCTGATAAAATCTAATGTTTTAAAGTAGGGCATAGGGAATATATACTTTAAATTGATGTTATAGGGAATCAAGAAGATTCAACACGAGTAAAGAGCATTTGTCCTGTAAATGACATTAATAACTATTGGAAAAGAGATACTTACCTTTACCTTATTGTCATGAAAATCTGTTCAACAGCCTGTTTATGGACACAAAAGGAGTAGGACCACGTGACTCAGCTACAGATATTATACTTAAATGCCAACATTATTCAAAGGGGAAACATTAATAATGGTAGTTATCGATTTTTCTGACACCAAGATAAGAAAAAAAAGCAAATTGCCCAAAAATACGCTCAAACGAACATTATACAACTAAATTTGAGTCAGACGATATCTTCGCGATAATCTGATAAGCTTAAAGTACCTATTTTGTGGTTATATTGGAAAGACTCAGCGGATTTCCAGGCTTTTTTTTTTTTTTTAGATATCACGGAATTCGATTGCCAACGTCACATTACCTCTTTTCGATACGAAAGGTTACAAATTGACTAGCGAAACTACCATCGTCCTAAATAATGTCACATCAAATGGTTAGCGCGAAACTATGGTAAGAGTGTACACTCGAATTATTGCATACGACAGTTTTACACTGATCTTTACTGAAGTGAAGACCGGCTAGCGAACACAGCTCCTGATGACGTAACGATGACGTAAACTCGAGCAAAATTAAAATTGAATGCGGGTTCCAACGGTTATAAGCAGCGCGTGAATGACCCAATATTCAACACAACTGTCTCGGCTTAATCTAAAGCTAGATTAACAGCCTGCGTAGGCTATTTGGGAAATACCCCGGTTTAATCTTAAAAATGACCTCTAATTTTCGAAAAATTACTTTTTAGATTACTTTATTGAAATAGTGTATGAAAGGAAATAATAAAGATTAAAATCTGTGACACGAAAAATTATCGATACCTCCCTTTAGAATATCGTAACTTTATTCATGAATTTTAGGCTTACTGCGTAGAATTATGTTGATAGTATTATTTCAATAGTCACATAAATTAATGCTTTTAAGCCGAGAGTATGGTTTTAATAATTTCATAGTGTGTTTTGGGGGCAGATATGGCTTTAAAGGAAGGTATCGATGTTTCTCAAACCTAGACAAGAAAAAATTGCGATGTCTCGAAAGATACGATCCACTGAACATTCAATACTTAAACTTAAGTTAGATATTGTCTTGGCAATAATCTTATAAGTTTAAAGTGGCTTTCTGTGGTTATTTTGGAAAGGTTCAGTTGAATTCCATGTTATTTATAGATATCACGGAATTCGGCTGTTGTCATCGCATGACCTCACTTGAATATAACCCAAAGTCAACAGAAGATGACCAATTGCAAGCGAAACAATCAACGTCATAAATTATCACATAAAATGGTTAGTGCTAAACTACGGTAAGTATTTATATTCGTAATAACGATTTCGATAGTTTTGAATTGATCTTTATATGATAATTAAAGACCGGCTAGCTAACATAACACACTCCTGATGAAGTATCGACGACGTTGTTTTGATGTAGTTCAAACTAAATGCGAGGTTCCAACGGCTATTCACACAACGTGAATGACACTTTTTTGTTTGCAAATGTATCGGGTTAATCTAAACATAGATTATTAGCCTACGTAGGCTATTAGGGAAATATCCTGTTTTTCTCTGATAAGCGACCTCTGATTTTCGCAAAACTACTTTTCAGAAAATGAATTAAAAAGTATATAAAAGGGAATAACAGTAATTAAAATCTGTGACATAAAAAAAACAAACAAAAAAAAAAAAAAAAAAAAAAAAAGAAAAGAAAAAAAGAAACATCGATACCTACCTTAAAGGGAGTTATCGATGTTTCTGAAACCTAGATAAAACAAGAGGGCCAGAATGGCCCTAAAATCGCTCACCTGACTAATGTAAGATGATTCAAAATTGAAATTGGCCCAATGGTTACTGAGGAGAAGATGTTTAAAGATTTCAAAGTCAAAAACTGCCCTACCCTTCCAAGCCCTTATTTGGGCATCAATCAAAATTCAAGAACAACTTTTGAAAAGGGTCACTCAATGAACATTCATACCAAATTTGGTTGAAATTGGCCCAATAGTTACTGAGGAGAAGATGTTTAAAGATTTCAAAGTCAAAAACTGCCACGCCAATATTTGACCTTGAAACCAAATTCTGCAAACAACTTTTGAAAAGGGTCACCCAAAGAACATTCATGCCAAGTTTGGTTGAAATTGATCCAATGCTTACTGAGGAGAAGATGTTTAAAGATTTCAAAGTCAAAAAAGTGCCTGACCCTGCCACGCCCATATTTGGGCATAAATCAAAATTCTTCAAACAACTTTTGAAAAGGGTCACCCAAGGAACATTCATACCAAATTTGGTTGTAATTGGCCCAATAGTTACTGAGGAGAAGATGTTTAAAGATTTCAAAGTCAAAAACTGCCACGCCTATATTTGTGCGTGAAACGAAATTCTGCCGAACAACTTTTGAAAAGGGTCACCCAAGGAACATTCATACCAAGTTTGGTTGAAATTGGCCCAATAGTTACTGAGGAGAAGATGTTTAAAGATTTCAAAGTCAAAAACTGCCACGCCCATATTTGGGCGTGAAACGAAATTCTGCCGAACAACTTTTGAAAAGGGTCACCCAAGGAACATTCATACCAAGTTTGGTTGAAATTGGCCCAAGGGTTCCTGAGGTGTAGATGTTTAAAGATTTCAAAGTCAAAAACTGCCACGCCCGGCCACGCCCATATTTGGGCATAAATCAAAATTCTGCGAACAACTTTTAAAAAGGGTCATCCAAGGAACATTCATGCCAAGTTTGGATGAAATTGGCCCAATGGTTACTGAGGAGAAGATGTTTAAAGATTTCTAAGTCAAAAACTGCCACGCCCTGCCACGCCCATATTTGGGGGTCAATCAAAAATCTGCGAACAACTTTTGAAAAGGGTCACCCAAGGAACATTCATGCCAAGTTTGGTTGAAATTGGCCCAATGGTTACTGAGGAGAACATGTTTAAAGATTTCTAAGTCAAAACTGCCACGCCCTGCCACGCCCATATTTGGGCGTAAATCAAAATTCCACGAACAACTTTTGAAAAGGGTCACCTAAGGAACATTCATACCAAATTTGGTTGAAATTGGCCCAATGGTTACTGAGGAGAAGATGTTTAAAGATTCCTTAGTCAAAAACTACCACGCCCTGCCACGCCCATATTTGGGCATAAATCAAAATTCCACGAACAACTTTTGAAAAGGGTGACCCAAGAAACATTCATACCAAATTTGGTTGAAATTGGCCCAATGGTTACTGAGGAGAAGATGTTTAAAGATTTCTAAGTTAAAAACTGCCACGCCCTGCCACGCCCATATTTGGGGGTCAATCAAAAATCCGCGAACAACTTTTGAGAAGGGTCACCCAAGGAACATTCCTACCAAGTTTGGTTGAATTCCGCCCAGTGGTTACTGAGGAGAAGATGTTTAAAGAATTGTTGACGACTTCCGACGCACGACGGACAAAAGGTGATACCAAAAGCTCACCTTGAGCACGTTGTGCTCAGGTAAGCTAAAAACAACAACAAAAAAACAAGTGCCGAAATATACGCTCAAACGAACATTCAATACTTTAAGTTGAGCCAGGTATCGACTTGGTGGTATGTTCTTATATCGGAAAGGTTGAGCGGAATTCCAGGTTATTTTAAGATATCACGGAATTCGGCTATCGACATCGATTGACCTAATTTGCATATGACCCAAAGTCAACTGGAGGTAACAAATTTACCAGCGAAACAGCCAACGTCCTTAATCATGTCATATGAAAGGGTAAGCGCAAAACTACGGTAACTACTCATATTCGCAATACACTTACGACAATTTTGACTGATCTTTACAAAATTAAAGACTGGCTAACGAACATAACTCCTAATGACGTGACGATGACGTTGGTGTGATGTAATTTAAACTAAATTCAAGGTTCAAACGGTTATTTGGACCACGCGAATGATCAAACATTCTTCGCAACTGTCTCGGATTAATCTGAAAATACATTAATAGCCTACGTAGGCTATTTTGGTAGACGGTCAATAGGTGATAATACATAACAAATATCAAGGCTCTAGGCCTTATGGTTTTGGAGAAGAAGATTTTCAAAGATTTCCTTCTTTATTCCTTTTCAAAACATGGGATCGCACAGAAAAAATGTTAATTTTCAGAATACGGTAATTCTTTGAAGTAATTTGGTAGAGGGTCAAAAGGTGATGATACATACTAAATATCAAAGCTCTAGGCCTTATGGTTTTGGAGAAGAAGATTTTCAAAGATTTCCTTCTTTATTCCTTTTCAAAACATGGGATCGCACAGAAAAGGCTTAATTTTCAGAATACGGTAATTCTTTGAAGTATTTTGGTAGAGGGTCAAAAGGTGGTGATACATACCAAATATCAAAGCCCTAAGCCTTATGGTTTAGGAGGAGGAGTATTTTTCAGATTTCCTTTGTAAAATCTGGGATCGCACAGAAAAAGGGTTAATTTTAAGAGTACAGTAGTTCTTTAAAGTATTTTGGTAGAGGGTCAATAGGTGATGATATGTACCAAATATCAAAACTCTAGGCCTTATGGTTTAGGAGGAGAAGATTTTTTAATAACTGTTTACGGACGGACAATTACCGATCTCAATAGCTCACCTTGTGTACGTTGTACTCAGGTGAGCTAAAGAAAGAAAATAATTTCATCAACTTGCCGTTTATTTAAACTTTGGTTATTCTTCTACACCACCAAGTCAGCGAATCTTTGGTAGAAAGTACTATATCTGTTGTTTTCGGGTCTTATTCGTCTTACCGTCTTATTTTTGGGTCGGCCGTTTTTTACCAATTACCGCTATATAGGTAAAATTCACCTTCACATTATTACCCTGTATGTTATTTCGAGTTTAATCCCAACAAGTACTAGTACTGGTTTTTAGACTTCGTTTATTTATTTTGAGAGGAAAAACACTTTCAGAAAGTACAGTCTAATTGTAACTGTTATTGTTATACTGGTCAATAGATGTTCCTTAAAACTTTTAATATCACTAAAGAAGTTATTTATCACAATGTAGGCAAAAAATGAGACCCTCTTCTTACAACTCTCACCTTTGAGCAATGAGTAAGATTAGTCCAATTTTGGCTTTAATCAAATTGGGTCAAGTTTACAAACTCAATGACATATGCAAGATTCATAGTTGGTAGTGTTCTTTTATTGTATACATAACAAACATCATTCTCTGTCTGAGGATAATAATAGTTGAAAGTCGGTCTGTAGAAAGGGGAATATTTTCTTTTGAAAAAAAGAGGAACTGGGGACTTGTTTTTAATAAAAGGTAGTTTAGTTGGTGGTTTAAACAAGGTCTTAGTAGTAGGTTTGAGTGATTTCATTTGAATGATATTTTCTTTTTCTTCAAGAATTGTTGTATACTTAAAGGCCTAGTTTAATCCTTCTTTATTTGACCCCCCCCCCCAAATGAGATATACAATTAACCACATGCTGAGAATTTAACGACCTTATCTGATAAGGAAGCTATATAGATTATACATGGGATTAAATCTGCTGTATTACAATGGAAAAGTGTGGCATATATTTGCACTTTCTTTGTAACTAATTTGTCTTTTGAAATAAATTTTGAATTTTATTTGGTTATAATTGTTAATGAATAATAAGTTCTCATTTTTAAGGCTTTTTTAAAGTGCGGGAGGAATAAAAATACAAAATATAAGGCTATTGTTATCATAATAGATCATAAGTAGCAACTTGAATAACTTAGATAGATAACATTGAGAAAAGAGGAGAAAACATTGATTTTTCTGATTTCCCCTCTCGATATTTCAACACTTTTTCTCTCTTATCAAATCGACCCTTTTTAGTTTGTAAAACTGCTATAACATTCAGGAAATATTTCAATATTCTAGGCCATGAAATAAATCAAAATGGAAAAAAAGTAATTTTACCAGAATTCTAACTTTCACAATGTTTGAAGAAACTGTGTAATCAATTAAATTACAAAAAAAGTAATGCATGTAAATTTCTTTCAATTACATTCAATCCAGCAATCTGCAACTTAGTCACTTTTCATTCAGTAATTTGAAATTGATTTGGAATTTTAAAAGCATAAAAAAAAACATAACATAAATTAAAAAAGAAGAACTTTTCATTTTTTTCTATCAAATTCTCATCAGAATAAAGCTAAGGTGCAGCTATTACATAGTATTGACAAATTTTGACCATGGTCATCAATGGAATTTACAAGATGATTAACCCCCTGGTGTGATTTACAGATAAGGCAATTTGCTTATCAGTAGGGGTCCAACATACACAACATTCCTTAAACTAGGTCTTTAACAGAAGAAAGACTACCTACAATTGGTTGGCGAACAAATCTTTTCTTTTTTGCCACCGAGTCTCCTACAATCTTCCGACTAGCTAGAAATCGCTCTGCTTTCTCTGAAATGCTTATAGAATGACCAATTTTCAATTATATTCTCATTATTGGTACTCTTTACGTAGATATTAGCATGCATAGTTTTTATTTCCCGATTTTGATATCTTTATACTGGATAAATGCCAGTTTTGCGAAAGGCATTGATTATGTTACTGTATGAGAAAGCTTTCACATAAGTATTTGACGACAGCTCTGCAACCATATATTTATTGACGGTGTTTCCTGGGTTTTTTCTTGTGTAGGCTTGCCATTCAATAGTATTACTAGCTTTTAGAAGGCCAAAATAGACAACATCCAAGGGTTGACTAATGTGTGATGCGTGGGGGTTGTAAAATATAAAAATCTATATCATGTTCTTTGCCACAGTTTGTCTAAATTAGGGACACGTTAGACTTATGGCAATCAAATATTATGAGGCATGTTTGACCTTCATTTTTGACACTTTTAAGAAAACGGTTGAAAGATAGTTTTAAATTATATTGATTTTGACCAGCCTGCTTTTGTCATTTCTCCTGCAAATCCTGGACAGGTATTTATCACCAGGTTATCATTCCATCTCTTTTCTTGGAATATGACGTAAGGTGGAACGCATCGCCCAACAGCATTAGCACATCCAATTAGGGTAACATTTTTCGGTCTTGGTGATGGTAGCCCCCTTTTGACATAAAACTTGCGCTGGGTTATGTTCTAGCCTGCTACCCGATTCATCTACATTCCATATTCTGTCAGGACTTGTGCCAAGATTAAGCCTTTTCAGTGTTTGTTTCAGCTCAACAAAATGTTTGTCTATTGCCTATTCAGAAGTTGCCTTACATTTGCACGCTTCTCAGGTTAACCTGATGAATGTCAGTCCACCTCTTTTTGACAAACTTGATACAAGGATTCTTTTATTGTGGGTTCTGTAGGGACGTTTTGCCAAGAATGATAGCATACTCAAATGCCATATCCAGGAATGCCTGTCAAGAGTAGCCGTAGCAGATGTTTGACATATAGGTCATGTGTTCTATGAGCTTCCTTGGTGAAAAAATGTGTTGGTCCTGGACTGGGTAGACGATCTACTGGCTGCAACCCCAAATATCTATGCTTCAGTGTGCTTTCCGGAACACTGTATAGTCTGGCTGCCTTGTACTTAGATATATTGTCGCATTGAACTGCTTTATATTCAAGTCCATGTTGTGATGTGTCATAATTGCACTTCTTTTTGAGTAATTTTACCAATGTTAGGAAACTGAAAAGAAGAAAAAGACAACACGAATCCTTTTTTTTTGTTTTCAAAACTTGTTTTGGATAGGACTCATTACAAGGATACTTATTTACCTTAACATCGTTTCTAAGTACACCCAGCAGTAGACAAAAGTCGTTTCAGAGACAAATGTATGAAAACATGGATTATATAATGAGTTACCTTGAAAATTTCCACAACCCATTTCATTCCTTGTTGAGTACAGATGCTCAATCTAAGATTATTTTCAAAGAAATTTGAAGTTGTTTATGTTTTTCAAATCAAAATGGATCTATGGTAAAGAGGTAAGAAAAACGACCCAAAAATTGACATTCTTTGCTATATTCTGTATGGTCACTATGAAAATATATATTTTAGCTTTTTCGATTTTCGGAATTTTTATATCTTTATACGAAGACATGCATTTCAAATCCCAAAAGGCGAACATTTTGTCTTAAAATTTAAGCTTACTAAAGCAAGGAACTTATCATGTTCCTTATAAAAAGTAGTTGTAGTTCATGTACGATTTCAGTTAAAACATATGCGTGTATTTTAACCCTCTATAAATACGATAAATGTTGATAAGTCCAATTGTACTATTATGCCCAAACACCAGTAGCAGTGTAAGCAGTGAATATATTACATTGTATCGTTATTCAAATGCCGTTCAATAGACAATGCAGGACAAATATTCCTTGCATTGATGGTTATTAGTTGGTTGTACAAACAAGGTATCCATCAAGGCCAAGGTCCATTTATAGGTTAATTTTACGCAAAAAGTTAACCTTTTGTTCTCATTCAAACACTAAGATATATTGCTCTAGTTCCGATTCCGAATATAGGTTCCTTACATTAATAGGCATCACTTGGTTTAAAGTTCAGTATTATTTAAGGTTTTCCGTAAAAAGGCAGGTTTGGGGGGCATCGTGTTTCCAAAACGCACCTTGTTTTGATAGTTGACCCAACTGATGCTGTCAGAGAATCAATCAAATAGTTTATTTGAACCGGAGCATAACTCTTTTTACATGTAGTATGCTTGTTTGGTGACCTAAACGTCTTAGCTACAGCTTGATTGTGCTAAAGCTACGACGTTTAGGTCGCTTACCAACCATTTTACTTTATTATTACATGTTATTGGCCATACATTTTGCTAAATAGTGCTAGTCTTACTTGATCTCCTCCTTCGACATGATTTCTTGAACTTCGCCGTGACATAACAGATATTGCTGAAAGCGGCATTGAACCTAATACAACAAACAAGATGAAAAGGCCAAATTTAAATTCGCGTAATATATATTAGGTGTACTACTGAGCAATACGAAATACAAAAACAAGGGGAGAAATGGCGATTTTAGAAATTTGATAACTTGAAATTTACTTTTTCAAATGTTATTCTTGATTTTACAGGTGTACGAAACGACAGAAATTTTTGGTGCATCAGCCGGAGCATTCCATAAAAAGATGATATACTCATCTTTCAAATATAATTTAATTGTTAGTTTTGTCTATCAAAAACGAGCGTTCTGATTGGTCGAAAAATTTAATTCATACCTCCACGAACAAACTTTTGAGCACGCAGCCATTTTGTATGCTTCTGCATAAAATAGTTCCAAACAAAAAGGTATCAAAAATTGTAAAGATTTTGTTTTTTTCGCGCGATGCTATTAAATAATAAGAAATGAAGAGAATGTTTTTTGTTTTCATGGAGATATGAACCGAAAAAACTAATCACACAATGTATGAATCCGCTTCGCGTATTCATACAGTGTGATTAGTTTTTTCGGTTCATACCTTAATGAAAACAAAAAATATTCTCTTCATCTCTAAAATAACTTCCTGTTTAAATTTATGATTTGAATGATCAGGTAGGAAAAACAATTTGAAATATCTGTCGATTATTACATCACTAAAGCAAACAAGGGCCGTCTTAATATCATTTTTACAAAAGGAGTTTTGATTGATAGGTGTCAATATGTTAACCACATTTGGTTTCATTATTTGAATAAGCAAACCTTCATTGCATGTAAAATATCATTGAAAACTGGACTATCTTTAAAGCCATAACTTCCCTCCGAGGTAGGAAAAACAATTTGAAATAGCTGTCGATTATTGTATCACTTTAAAGCAAACAAGGGCCTTCTTAATATCATTTTACAAAAGGAGTTTTGATTGATAGGTGTCGATATGTTTACCACATTTGGTTTCATTGTTTGAATAAGCAAACCTTCATTGCATGTAAAATGTCATTGGAAACTGGACTATCTTTACAGCCATATCTTCTATCCGGAGCAGGAAAAAACCATTTGAAATATTTACTGTTTACTATGTCACATATGCCAACAAGGGCCTTCTTAATACCAATATACAAAAGGAGGGTATGATTTATGTTCTCTAGAATGAGTGTTTTGCGTTTTTCTTAATGATTTCAACTCGTGTTTGTTAACATTTTGATATAGATACGAATACACATAATTCTTCTTTTGAAATGTTCGCTTATCTTCGGCAATGACTATTATATACACAAGTGCTGATGACTAATCGTTTGTGTATCTCCTTGACTGCGCGGGTTGTTTGAATGACAAGCGAAAGTTAAACGTCATCACTTACGTCATACGTTTATGTAAACAAACTAAAGATTTTTGAGGGCCACAATTTAAATTGTCGAAATTTCGTTCTTGAATTGTAGACTTAAATCATAAAACTATTTTGATTCTAAAATTTCAATCGTCATATTTATTTATGCTTTAGAGCCTGAAGTTTTTTTTATCATTGATTTTGTTGCGACTTTTTTTTTGTTATATAGGAAAGGTTCAGCGAAGTTCTAGATTGTCCTTAGATATCACGGGATTCGGTTGTCGACACTGCATGACCCTATTTGCATATGACCCAAAGTCAACTGAAGGTAAAAAATTAATAAGCGAAACAACCAGCGTCCTAAATCTTGTCACACCAAATGGTTAGCGCAAAACTAAGATGAGTGTCATTATTCGTATTGACGCCTACGACAGTTTTGACCGATCTTTATATAATTGATGACAAGCTAGCCAATATAACTCCTGGTGACGATGGTTTGAGCAAATCAAAACTAAATGCCGGATTCCAATGGTTATACGCACCGCGTGAATTACTCAATTTCAACTGTCTCAGCTTTACCTGATTGAATGGGGTTCAATGCCGCTTTTAACAGTTTTTCAGTCATACCGCGGCAGCTTGAGCACCTAACAATGGATTCTTGGTGTTTCTCGCACCAGTACTTCCACTGCATCCTTTCCTAGTCTCCAGCTGCTATCCCACTTAGGTTTACGATTATCCACTCATTGGTGTGACGCCGCCGGGGATCGAACCCATGATTTAAGATTAGGAGTCTGACGCGCTACCGACTGAGCTTTGAGGGGGGCGCGGCTTAATCTGTAAATTATTAATAGCCTACGAAGGCTTATAGCGAAGTACCCTGGTTAATTCTTATAAACGACCTCTGATTTTCATAAAACCACTTTCCAGAATATTATCATGAAAATCTGTGACATGAAAAAAAAAAAAAAAAAAATCGTTACCTATATTTAAATACCTTATCTATTCTTCTTAAAGGGAGGTATCGATGTTTCTGAAACTTAGATTAGAAAAAAGTACAAAGTACCGAAAAATACACTCAAACGAACATTTAATACTTTAAGTTGAGTCAGGTATTGTCTTGGTGGTAATCTGGCCTTTTGTGGCTATATCGGAAAGGTTTAGTGGAATTCCAGGTTATTTTTAGATAGCACGGAATTCGGCTGTCGACATCGAATGAACTCATTTGCATTTGACCTAGTTAACTAAAGGTAACAAATTTACTAGCGAAACAGCCAACGTCCTAATTCATGTCACATTAAAGGGTTAGCGCAAAACTACGGTATAATTTATATTCGTAATAACGCTTACGACAGTTTTGGACTGATCTTTACAGAATTTGAGACCGGCTCGCGAACATTACTCCTGATGACGTAACGATGACGTTGGTGTGATGTAATTTAAACTAAATTCAAGGTTACAACGGTTATTCGCACCACGTGAATGATCATATAGTCTTCGCAACGGTCTCGGATTAATCTAAAAAATAGATTACTGCCTACCTTGGCTTTTAAGGAAATACCCTGCTTTTTTCTGAAAAGCGACCTCAGATTTTTGCAAAACTTCTTTTCGACATATTGTATTCAAATAGTATACGAGAGGAAATAGAAATAATTAAAATCTGTGACATGAGAAAAACATCGATACCTACCTTTAATTTTAGATATTACAAAACCAACACACAATGAATATACGTCATGATAATTCTAAAATGTGTCCAAGACGTTGTTCCCAACCAGGTCCCTTTTTACGCATCGGGTTACCTACATTTGAATAATTGGGAAATTACCTACACGACAAAGATTTAACCTGTTTTCTTCATTATCGACTTCACACTCAGAATCGCTAGATCTATGCCATGTAATATTAAGCGTTACAGCACGGATTTCTTTTAAGTTTGCATCGAAGTTCTCATTCGTGTTTTGATACTTAACCCGTGTAGAGACACTGCTTGAGAATATATTGTAGGAAGAAATAGACAATATTTTTCTTATTCGTGTTTCCTTAGCTATTTTACATTTATCCATCAACTAAGAGAACATTCAAATTGTGTTGTGCAATTTCTTTCAATTTTGACAGTTTTGTTGTCTGGTAATGAGTTAATACAAATCATCGCATATATATCTACATGAAACTATTATTTTAAGAACAAGAATGGAGCTTAGAGACTTTCATTTACCAGCGGTTACTCTGCTCTTGTTTGTTTGCAGTTTATTCAACACCGTTGCTACTAGAGATACGACGTTTGAAACTCGACTCTTGCACAAGATAAATATCGAGTTCATCTATTTGGAAGGAAAGTCATTGAGCGAACTTCAATGTGCTGCTAAATGTGCCCAGGATCGTAGATGTATGTCCGCATCGTACGGTGAAGACGACGGTTATTGTCAGCTTTCATTATACCGAGTATTCGGGCCTGAGAACCAACAAAAGCTAGTGGAAGAATCATCTTGGACGGTGATGTCTAAAATTGGTAAGATCCGAGAGCGCGTTTCTAAGCCCACAAAGTAACAATAATTTTCAGCGCAAAACTCCTGACAAGAAATTTCTTGTGTTCCCGGAGGACTGTCTTGGATAAAAATAATATATATTCGTAATGTATAAACCAATGATGTTAGAGAAAGGTGTATAAAGAATTTCTTAGAATGTTTTATCTCAATTCAGGGTTTTGATACAGTTCAGGCTTTAACTGTCTACTAAACAGATTGTAACAAAACATGATAATACATGATGATCAAGATCTCTCTTTCAAAGTTATTACTATTATCACGGTATTGCATTACTGCACATGTTTTTCCGTTTAATATCAACACTTATACGGGATTTTTTTTTTAATTTAGGTGCAAATAGTTCGAGATTGATCCCTTTTGTTTTACGATAGTCTACCCATAATGGGCTATTATGGAATCGGCACGACTTACGCAGTACGCTTGATGTCTTATAATTCTGCAGTGGTTGTTTCCCTCATCACTTTGTTATCTTCTGTTGAAATTATGGACCAGTCTATGCAAATTCTTTATTTATTACCCGAAACAATTTTTAAAATGTCAAAATTGTTCACATTTCGTAAATTTCTCGAATTTGATAATATCCGTGACCGAGTTAATTGTTAGTTGTTTGAATGTCTAAGGAAAGATGAAAAGTAATCTCATAGGGTCATGGGTTCGATCCCCGGCGGCGGCAAATATTCTTTCCGACATTTGTCTCTGTAGTGGTAGAACCGGTGCGACAAATACTAGGAATCCATTGTTAGATGCTCTAGGTGCCGTGATATGACTGAAATACTGTTAAAAGCGGCTTTAAACTCCATTCAATCAATCAATCTATGAATACGGTATGATCAAAATGACATAATCTCTTGGATATGTTTATGTCGCGCCTGAGCTCGGATAGTCGGCATGTGCTCACATATTTCTGCAATTTCTTGGCTAAGCAAGGAGAACATTCGGCGTAAGTGATCCAGACATCATCGACGATTAACCAATCGCGGCTTTCAAACGAATAACCACTCGACCTATGAAATCATTCATTGAGACCCGACGTTGGCCGCCATTTTTGTCAACCTTTTCTTTGGTCTGACGTCTCGAACGTTTAAGTCGCCAACCAAGTATTTTACTATTTTGGTTACATGCTACTAGTAATAAATTCTGCTGAATAACGGTATTTACATTCTAAGTGGGACTTCCTTTTAGAGTCTATGGACGTGGCTAACTGAGAACATTTGTGAGACCAGCGATTGGTCAATTCTGACAGTTGAAGTAAAAAAGAATGACATGGACCAATTGAAGAATACAAAGTTAGATGCACCTTAATGCAAAAAGCTCCTAGCTGCCTATCCAGTGTATAGGCAAATACGATCATAAGCATCGGGACGTAACTATTTTCTGTTAAATATTTTAATTTTCTGATTAACAAATACAACCAGACAATTCACAGAAAAAGTAAAACTTCCCTCCTTTATGATATGGTTTTCAAATAATTCAATACACTTCAATTTGTGATCGATCGGTGTGATTTTAAAGACCTGGACAGCAATTGAAACTTGCCTCCTTATGAATATATTTATTTTAGTATATTATAAAATCACTTCTGTAGGCAGATACATGTACCAAAAACCATAAGTATAGGTCGGACACACAATTTTGAGTTGTCCCGCACTTCTTCAAGCATCAGAACTGAGACAATATTAATATGATCCTTATATATCAATTTTAATGTCATTGATTTTGCTTACAATAGAAACTAGAATCAATAGTTCATCGTTGGGGAAAATGACCTACCTTTATTTTCTCGAAACCAAGTTTATTTAATGACATAACCAAGAGCACCACCCACGGGTGCCAACGCTTGGCTGCAGGCGCTTGATAATGCAAAATTTCTTAGTCGTAAAAGGGGCATAACTCTTACAAAATGATTTTAGAGTTATCCCCCTTGATAGTCTAGATAGCTCTTGTGATGATCAATACACATGCCAAGTTTCATGAGCAAATCTTTCATAACAACAAAGATATAACAAGGATTGAAGTTTGTAACGCCAACGCCGACGCGAACGACGCCAAGGTGATCACAACACCTCGGGTTTTCTCCGAAAACAGCCGAGCTAAACACAGGGTTCTGCGAGGCTCAGTGGCTATTACAGCGGAAAGGAAATCTGAGAGTTGTCGATAGTTGTGGTGTCGAGTCTAGTTCGTACTGATTATATAGGTATGACCTTTGATAAAGTATTAACCCTTGTCCATCCTATGAAAAATTTCCTTAAAATCAAAGAACGGACAGCACTAGAACGTCTTAATGAGGGCCACCATTTCTTTTGAAAATTGATTATTTAAACAACTCGGACTGAAAGGGAACAAGCAGGTGGTGTAAACCAAGATCAGAATGCACTTACCTGCAGGCTGATCTTTGTCTCTACCTCCTGCTAAATAGAGGAATATTCAGGGTTCAGCATGATAAGGGTTAAGAACCTAGACTACTAGAGCACTGGTGATACCTAGAAACATTGTTCAAAGCGGTGTAAATCTCCATTCAAATGAAATAAATTATCAATCATAATGAATGCCATTACTCTGTCATTACAAATACTCTGAATGCTATAGCTTTTAGAAATTCTACATAAACGTCATTATCACCAACTAAAGTCAAATGTATCTACAACGGGTATACTATTGTTCTATAAAACTTTTTTAACGCTGTTTAGTGTCAAACCCCTCGTAATTCTGTCGACCTAATGCGACAGAGATAAATCCAGGACTTTGTGTTTATAAATTTTCTCTTTTATGACTGTATGATATAACTGTTGAATATGCCTGTAGAATGGCCATTTTTTGTAAACAAGTTCTATCCTAAATGAAAAGTTTCATACAATATTAACCGACCCTTCCTTCAGCAATTTTATACTTCAGGTATCAGGATGTTTTGTTACAAAATATGGAAATCGGATCTTAATTCTTTTTAAACTGATATATGGTACTATGGTACTATGCTAATATAAATACAGAGGTGTGAATGCTAGTGTTACATTAGTATTCTCGTGATAATTAGATACTGTTCTTTAGGATACCATAGCTCCCATAACAACTGACATGTAAATAGCGTCTCATTGACATAGATTTTGGATTTTGTTGTGACCCAATACAACCGATAAAACCGTCAACGAATATATACATATATGAATTAAAGCTTAAGAACGTCTATTGCATGAGGACAGTTTTAGGTTGCCATGGTAACACAAAACATAATTACTCGGATTTTAACTTTTAATTTAGAACCCACAGACTAAAGGCTATTTATTCATAAATATATATTAATCAAAATCTGAACAGGGCCATAAATACCATTTTGAGAACCTAGCCCTTTCAAGTTCCAACAACCGACCTTTTGAGTTTATCGATACGTTTATGGTAATTCTGATCTTGATATTGATTATAGGTGACGGTTCCCTTTGTTTCCCATTATTGTAGAAGCTTCTTTCCATTCTGTCAGTATTTCTAACAATGAACAAGAACATGAGTTTTTAAGCATTGATGTGTCCTAACAAAACAAACTTTAAACATCGTCTCTTTAGACCTTAAGTAAAATGACAGTCAGGTAAAAGTATTCTATTTGACTTTTTCACCAGAAACAACCCTGCCTCTCTCTTCATTCTTTAGCTACGAACTTTTCAACTCTATAAATACAAGATTTTCAAACATATACAAAACCATAGTACAAGTATGAACATGTGTTTACAATAGAGAATTAGCTACTTCGCTGTAAAATATTAATATTCAAATCTTTTATTTCAAATCGATCAAGCGTTAGAAAGACATTTCCACACATTCGCATAGACTTGAAGAGAAAATCTACGTGATTGCCACCGCTGATCAAGAAAATGACTTACTTGCTTAGTGATCATGCTTTTAGTTGTGAATAATAAGGAAAGTGGTTTAAAACCTCGGCTTAATATATATTTGTGGTAAACTATCTAAAGAATGTCTAAATAAGTGAAATAATATACTCGCGTTCAAGACCGAATTTCGGTCAGCGGTCAGTAGAGTAAGGCGAATACATGTTAACTCAATCTGAACCCCACGTGCTACAATAGACAGCCCTGTCAAGCGCATATATAAAAGTGATTCCACCGAATTAAACACCCTTTCACCTTTCGAATTCGGGCTGTATCTGTACCACACAAACCCAATTTTCACTCAATCATGTTAAGGAAAATATTGTGATAAAGCAAAATAGGTAAATCTGTAA
Organism: Fragum fragum; assembly: GCA_946902895.1. Classification (NCBI taxonomy): domain Eukaryota; kingdom Metazoa; phylum Mollusca; class Bivalvia; order Cardiida; family Cardiidae; genus Fragum; species Fragum fragum. The sequence continues at coordinate 13,847,625 of OX336381.1, forward strand.
ACGTTAAAACACATTTTTCAAACGTTTATTCTAGGCTTTGTAAATGGAGTCATAAAGGGAGTTTGCCTGTATGTAAAAAAGCGCTTTATTCTTTAAGAAGTTGGCGTAGAAATTTTCCCAAGATCAGTGTGTTTTGTTATTTAGTTTACCTGAGTACAACGTGCCGAAGGTGAGATGGTGTGATCGATAAATGTCCGGCGTCCATCTGTCCGTAAACAATTATAAAAAAATCTTCTCCTCTCAGCTATTGACCCTCTACCTACATACTTCAAATAATTACCGTACTCTGAAAATTAGCCCTTTTCTGTGCGACCCCTGATTTTACAATGGAAATCTTTGAAAATCTTCTCCTCCCTAACCATGATACTTTGATATTTGGTTTGTATCATAACCTATTGACCCTCTACCAAAATACTTCACAGAACTGTCGTATTTTGAAAATAACGCCGCTTCTGTACGACCCTTATCTTTAAAAGGAATAAAGAAGGAAATCTTTGAAATTCTTCTTCTGCCTAAACCACGAAGCCTAAAGCTTTGATAATTGGTAACATATCATCACCTATTGACCCTCTACTAAAATGCTTCAAAGAATTACCATAGTCTGAAAATTAGCCCTCTGTGCAATTCCTGATTTCACAAAGGAATAATGACGAAAATCTTTGAAAATCTTCTTCTCCTAAACCATAAGGCCTAGAGGTTATATATTTGTTAAAATTTTGTCTATCAAAATACTTCAAAGAATTACCGTATTCTGAAAATTACGCCTCTTCTGTGCGACCCTTATCTTTAAAAGGAATAAAGAAGGAAATCTTTGAAAATCTTCTCCAAAAAAAACATATGGCCAAGAGCTTTGATAGGTGGCATGCTTTAATGTCCATTGACCCTTTACGAAAATACTTCAATGAATTACTGGACTCTGAAAAATGGCCCTAATCCGTTTAATCCCTTATTTTACATAGGAAAAAGAAGGAAATCTTCGAAAATCTTCTTCTCGCAAACCATATGGATTAGACCTTTGATGTTTGAAATAAATCATCATTTTCTTTCCTCCTAAACCACTGGGCCAATTTGAACCAAATTTGGCGGAAAACTAGTCCCATTTAAAATTGCTAAAAAAGGAAATCCGTTAAAAAATCTGGATGCCATGGCAACAAAAGTGAAAATTTTAAATAATATTTAAAAATCTTCTTCTCCTGACCCAGAGGGCAAAGAGCCTTGATAGTTGCTTAGGTGGTCCCCTTCAAAAATAGCTAAAAGAATTGAAATCTGTTAAAAAGTCTGGTTGCCATGGCAACAAAAGTGAAATTTTAAAATAATCTTTAAAAATCTTCTCCTCCTGACCCAGAGGGCGTAGAGCCTTGATATTTTGCATGAAACATTAGTATATTGACCTCTTTAAAATAGCTAAAACCATGATCTTCGGGTCCCAAGGGGCGGAGCCCCAGGGGGTCGGGTTTATAGAGAAATAAAGAACGATCTTTTTAAAAGACATCTCCTCTCAAACCACTTGGCCGATTTGAACCAAATTTGGCAGAAATGTTTCTTAGGTGGTCCCCTTCAAAAATAGCTTAAAGAATTGAAATCCGTTAAGAACTCTGGTTGCCATGGCAACAAAAGCGAAATTTTAACATAATCTTTAAAAAATCTTCTCCTCCTGACCCAGAGGGCGTAGAGCCTTGATATTTTGCATGAAGCATCAGTATATTGACCTATTACAAAATAGCAAAAAATCATGATCCTCGGGTCCCAAGGGGCGGAGCCCCTGGGGGGGGTATAGGCATGAAGCATCAGTTCACAGACTTCTTTCTTATTTCTGAAATTATAACCCATGGAAAAAGTTTTTTCCTTCTTTCAAATCAGCACTCAAGCCTTGGAATTTGTAATTTAGACTTTTGGATCCCCAGGTTCAAAGTCTTTATATGTAATTGTGGCCCACTTGTTTCAAACCTTACCTTACCTTAACATGAAATTAGACTGTTGAAAGAAAAAGAACCTTTATCTCAGATGAGCGCCCCAGGGCCAACGGCCCTCTTGTTTACAGTTGACCACATAAGGAACATTTCTTCCAAATTTGGTTCAAATTGGCCCAGGAGATTGGGAGATGTCGTTTATACAAATTGTTGATGGACGACGCACGAGGGACGATGGACGGACGCCGGACGAAAGGTGGTCACAATAGCTCACTTGAGCACTTCGTGCTCAGGTGAACTAAAAAGGCACTTTTTGTGTGTTTGTATGGGCCGGAATCTAAGCACTTTCCAAAGCTTACCCACGTTTAAGTCAATACCTGTAGGAAAGTGGGCACTTACACTCTGTAGTGACTTTTTTCTCTATTTTCTACGTCCTCTTTTTATCATTCTTATCTGAATATCGGTATTTGAGTTTCAGGTCCAGACGTGAATTTTCCAACCCTCCAAAATCAGGTCCGAAGTACCCGTTAAACACTTTCCTTGTAACCGGAAGTTGCGCATGCGCATTCACCGGTATGTTAATATGTCGGAAGAAAACTGATAAAGTTGGTAAGTTGTCTTTTTCGAAATATGATCATATGCAATCGATTTATTGTATATTTTCTCGTTCACTTTTGTATTGATCTAAAGTAACATCATACAAGATTAACGACAATGTAATTGAAGTCTTGGTGATTGTAGACGGGGTAAATTATTCGAGATACTAGATATTAATTGTTTATGTTTTGCAATTTCGTTTTATTTGTCACCGAAACAAAGCCTACAACTCGAAATTAAATCTATGTTTCTGGTATACATGACAAATGTTTAACATTCTTCCTTAACAGTCAATTGCTCTCAATATTTTTAAGCAGTAATGTGGAAGTTCTATTTCAACGAAATGGAAAGAATATTGAGGCATGTATGTAAGACAAATCTAGGATGTCAAATAGAAGATGGCAACTTTATTAAAAAGAAAAATCAAAGTGCCGTACGCACTGTATTTGGTCGTCACTGAGAAATTGGACATAACGTTGCATTCCGACTTAATAATTAGGGGAAAATAACTTTAATTTCTATTACTTTCACAACACGTAGGTTCTATCCTAGTGTATGATATTTCCGTGAATGCTAATTAGAACTAATATTATTTTACACGAACGTAAGACCTTGATGCAACATGGGTACCAACAAATAAAGCATTTTTTGTGAAAACTAAATTTTCAAAAATTCTCGATTGTTAAATAGTCATGGTTAGATCATCCCTGCAAGCTTTTTTTATAAAGCCAAAACAGAAAAAATATGGAAATATGATAACTTAAGTTTAAGAGCAAATGCTGACAGCAGGTGCATGAAATTTCAAAACCCTCTCTTTTTCTGGGCAGAAATTAACAAATTCTTAAACAGCGCTGATTATGAACAAAGGAAAAAACAATTGATACTATTCTTTGGGCGAATTTAGACAGCTTGAAAGCATAATAATCAAATTTGCTCTCCAAAAGAACTTTCAGTACTTTGATTAACTTATGGCTGGAAAATAATTGAGTGGCAGTATCGTCTTTGTTTACACCTCGATATGATTGAAGGAAAGGGTTTATTAGACGCGTTCATCACTAGCGGAAAATCCATGAAGCATTCATCTTTAAAGCGTGTGACCGTCCAGTTTTCCTTTACTCCTTTTGATAATTCTTAACTTTTAAAATGAATTTTTTTTTTTTCTGTTTTCCCGTCAGAATATACATCCGGTTGGACTAAAGGCAGTTTTGGTAAATTGCAGCGACACAATCTTGACTTTATGGTTATATAAATTGGTCTACGACCAATTAAAAATGGTTGTAAAAAGTAGACAAATCTTATTTAAAAGAACATATTAATTTTCTAGATTTAGGATTTCAATGGGACTCAGAGTGTTTGTCGAGTCGGCCATCTGAATTCAGTTACAATCGGGGAATCAGCCCGTGATTCAGAAAACAAGCTTTCAAAAACAATGAAATTTGAGTTTCGAGTTGATTAACTTGTCATGACAAAGAAGTAATCGGAACATGAGAATAAAAGAAAACAGAATTACGCATGAAAAAGATATACCGGTATTTAAATTAAACCAAACTACACCAAATTAAACCAAATAATGGTACAACATAGTTTAAATAAATGAGAATAATTTCATGAATTCTAAATAATTTTTTGTATGTCTTTATGCCCCCACATTTATAAAATTGAGAATATATTGTTTTACTGTCACCCGTCTGTCCGTTCATCTGTCTGTCTGTACAGAACTTAACTAAAAAACTTAACAATTAAAATTGCTCGGCTATCAAGAAACAATCCTTTTATTTGGCATAATGATAAGTCCCAATAACATTGTTCTACGGATACTAAGTTCAAGGTCATGTGACAAGGTCAAGGTCATCTACTACGCCACAACTTGACATGGTCAATAACTTAAAGACTATTCAAGATATTGCGCTCATATTTTGCATGATAATAGATCAAATCAATGCACATCTGCATACATCAAGGTATGTGACATGTGACAAGGCCAGGGTCATCTGCCAAATTCAAATTTTGAAAATTTTGCTCTGTTTCTAGAGCATTTGTGTTTCACAAACACATCTTGTCAAAGAATAATATCAAAAGTCTATAAGAATTTCTGTTTACTTAATTTCTCAAAATATTTGACCAGTTCCATGATCACTGTGAAAATACAGACCAAAATACTCTTCAACTAAGTTATGAATAAAACTATTGATTTGGTTTTTCAGAGTACAAGATATTACATCATTAAACATGTTAATGATAATTATAGCATATGGAAATAACAGAACTATATTTGATTCCATTTCATAATGAGCATTGTCTTATCAAAGAAATTAAAGCAAGAATGTAAAATATTGGGATTGCCACATTTAAAACTTGGCTGTTTCGAAGAAAACCCATGGTATTGCTACAGCCTTAGAGTCTTTGTCAACAAATTTTGTTGTTGTGATCTAAGTGATGTGAAAGTTTTGACTTTTTATGATATCTCTGAGACAACGTCACAGTGCACTTTGTAGAATGTCAGCCTTCTGATCGTGTCGTCCCAAGTTCGATCCCTGACGGCAGCAAACAATCCGTTCAAACTTTTACATCCCTCCAATGGGTTAATAACCATAGACCTTGATGGGATGAACAGCTTTGGGCTCAGAAGGGATAGTGATATGTCGGTACTAGCTGAAGGCATTCACTTGAAACTTGGTACAAGTGTAGAGCCCAGCAGAGAAACCTATACTTTCAAGGGGATACCTCTAGGTGCATTTGTGTGAATTGTGCTCTCCTTTTTAGCTCCACTGGACTTAGTCCAGAGAAGCTTATGTCGTGTGGGTTATCCGTCTTTAGTCAGTGCGTCCTTGCGTCAACTTTCATTTAAACATTTTCGTCTCTGAAACTACTGGACAGAATTTAACCAAATTTCACAGGAATGATCATTGGGACATGCTCTCTCAGATTCCTTTGTTAAATTCTAATCGGATTAATAACATGGGTGCTACAGGCTGTCCAGTCACTAGAAATGGTCCCCTATGATGAAATATTAAACAAGAAGCCTAAGAGGGCCTGTATCACTCCACTGGCTTTAACATCTCCAGATTTTCACCTATAGAACAATTTACTTTCTTACACTCATTTTACCTCAAGTTACTACGCCGATGACCTTTTACACTTTTAATCATCGTTCTCTCCCTTGTTCTAATTGGTTACACTCCTGTCTATTTTCCACTAATTTGGTAGTACAAGGGTTAACTTTTGACTAAACCTAGCCCTGCCATGCATTTATTTGTTGGCCAAGCAAAATTTCTACATAAGTAAAAGAAAAGGGTCAGCAAGCAACTATTCATGCAATTTTTAAAGGGAGGTATCGATGTTTCTGAAACTAAGATAAAAAGTGCCGAAAAATACACTCAAACGAACATTTAATACTTTAAGTTGAGTCGGGTATTGTATTGGTGGTAATCTAATAGGCCTAAAGTGGCTTTCGGTGACTATATAGGAAAGGTTCAGCGGAATTCCAGCTTATTTTTAGATATCACGGAATTCGGCTGACGACATCGAATGACCTCATTTGCATATGACTGAAGGTAACAAATTTACTAGCGAAACAGCCAACGTCCCAATTCATGTCACACGAAAGGGTTCGCGCAAAACCGTGGTAAGTGTTTATATTCGTAATAACGCTTACGGCAGTTTTGGACTGATCTTTACAGAATTAAAGACCGGCTAGCGATCATTACTCCTGATGACGTTGGTGTGATTTGATTTTAACTAAATTCAAGGTTACTGAAGATAACAAATTTACTAGCGAAACAGCCAACGTCCTAATTCATTTAACAATAAAGGGTTAGCGCAAAACTACGGCAAGTGTTTAAATTCGTAATAATGCTTACGACAGATTTTGGACTGATCTTTATAGAATTGAAGACCGGCTAGCGAACATTACTCCTTATGACGTTGTGTGAAGTAATTTAAACTAAATTCAAGATTCCAACGGTTATTCACACCACGTGAATGATCATATAGTCTTCGCAACGGTCTCGGATTAATCCAAAAATAGATTAATAACCTACGTAGGCTTTTAGGGAAGTACCCTGCTTTTTTCTGATAAGCGACTTCAGATTTTTGCAAAACTTCTTTTCGGCATATTGTATTCAAATTGTATACGAGAGGAAATAGAAATAGTTAAAATCTGTGATATGAGAAAAACATCGATACCTACCTTTAATATAAATTGGCTCAATAGTCAAGGAGAATAAATTCATAAAGTGAAAATAAGCCCAGCCCAGCCATGCCCATATATGAAGGGCCAATCATATTTTTTAATCAATTCAAATAAAAGGTCACCTAAGAAATATTCATGCAGAATTCCATTGAAATTGAACAATTGGTTTAGGAGAAGGAGATTTTTAAAGATTTTAAAGTGAAAATGAGCCCTGACCTGCCAAATCGGCATCTATGGACCCAAGGAACATATCTAACAAGTTTGGTTGAAATCTGTACATTAGTTTGGTAGAAGATGTTTACAGAAAAAGTTTACGCACGGACGGACAGACGCACGCACTGACGAAACACGCGCGACAGACAACGCCATGAAAATAGCACTCTCACACTTATCAAACTAAAATTGTTAAATAAATATATTTCTCCCGTAGCCTGAAAAATTTGGTTTAGTTTAATCTAAATAACAACAAACTATAGCAGTCTAATTTCAGCTACAATGTTTTTCATAACTTATTGTCAGTACATCAAAATGATTTTGTTAGGTATTTGGAATATACAAATCTGTAAGGGAAGAAATAAGAAATAATTATATAGCTTCATAAGATGCATTTATCCCCCTTTGATCGATAATCTAGAAAATGAACCTATTCAGATTTTCCTACAAATGTAAACTTACACAATATTTACATTTCTTTGCATTTACATGTTTAAAAGTGATAAATTAATATTTCTACTAAATAAAGCTCACACTGACTGAAAACAGCATTTTGAGGTCTCTTTACAACTATTTTGTGATTATTTACAGGGTTGACCCGAATTCTACCAAAACATTTAATTACTCTTACCCGCATTCCCTTGCCTCGTCCATAATTATGTGCCCATTAAAATTTCATGAACAACTTGGATAAAGGGTCACCTAAGGAATATTGATACCAAGTTTCATTGAAATTTTGTAAATTGAGTCGGAAGAAGAATTTGTAAGATTTTAGAGTTTAAAAAAAGCCCCGCCCTGCCATGCCCAAATTTATGGGCCCATCAAAATTTCATGAACAATTTAAGTAAAGGGTCACCCAAGGGACATTCATTCCAAGTATTGTTGAGATTGGTCAAATGGTTTGGGAGCAGAAAATGTTTAAAGATTTTAAAGTGAAAATAAGCCACGCCATGCCACGCCCATATTTGGGGGTCAAACAAAATGTCTTTAACAATTTAAGTAGTGTCACTCAAGAAACATTCATGCCAAGTTTCAATGAAATTGGCCAAATGGTTTGAGAGGAGAAGATTTTTAAAGATTTTAAAGTGGAAATGAGCCCCAACCTGCCACTTCAATATTTGGGGGTCAAAAAAATTTCGTGAACAATTTAAGTAGAGGGTCACTCAAGAAACATCCATGCCAAGTTTTGTTGAGATTGGCCTAATGGTTTGGGAGGAGAAGATTTTCAAAGATTTAAAATGAAAATATGCCACGCCCTGCCGCGTCTATATTTGGGGGGGATGAATCGAAATTTCTTTACCAATTTAGAAGAGGGTGGCCCAAGGAACATTTTTTCCAAGTTTCCTTAAAATCCGCCCATTGGTTTAGGAGGAGAAGATGTTTAATGAAAAGTTCACGCACGCACGGACGCACAGACGGACGCAAGCACGACGGACAACACCATGATAATAGCTCCCTGGCCTCAGGCCAGTGGAGCTAAAAATCTGCCTCGCTGTAACTACTGGTAAGAATTCAATCAAAGTTCACAGAATTATCCCTGATACGGTGAAATGTTTAACTGGAATTAAATAAAACTTCATAGGAATTATTCTTTGGATATGCTCTTTCAGATTTCTTTGTTAAGTCCTGATTGAGTCAATAACATGGGTGCTACGAGCGGTAGAGTCACCAAAATACGGACCAGCATGTTAAAATATAAAGAAAAAAGTCTTCTTTGAAACTACATGTCAGAATTCAACTTAACTTCAAGGGACATGCCCTTTCTGATTTCCTCTTTAAACCCTGATTCGGCTACATGCACTGGTTTTATTGGCGATCGAGTCACCAAAAAATGGGCCTGCATGGTTAAATAGAAAAAGCATTCTTCTCTGAAAGTACTAGTTAGATCCTCATCTGAATGATCCGTAAGAATTTTTCTCTTAGATTTGTTCGTTAAATCCTGTTTTGGCTACATAGACGGTTTCTATGAGCTTTTAAGTCAGTATAAAATGGACTTGCAGGATAGAATAAAAATAATCTTCTTCTCTGAAACCACTAATCAGAATTCAAACTTCACTGGGATAATTCTTAGGACATTTTCTCTCAGATTTCTTCGCTAAATTCTTGTTGGGTGATCAACCTGGGTGCTAAATGCTCTATAGTCGGCAAAGGGAGGCCAAAAGGGGGAAATAGGAAAAAACTCAGATTATCTAAAACTAGGCATAGGCTATGAATGATTTTATGACTGTATCAAGTCAATAGAAAAAATGGAAGATGAATGTCTTTGACTCTGGCTTCATGTCGAATGTTGGACCTTGACCTTTGACCTATTTTCAAAAATATTTAATAATTAGGTCTAGAACTATATTATGTCACTAATTAATGTTGATAGATGGTTGTCTTTGATTCTGGCTTTTTTTTTAAATGTTTGACTCTAACCTTGATCTTTGACCTGCTTTCAAAAATATTTAATAATTAGGTCTAGAACTATATTATGTTACTTATTAATGTTGATAGATGGTTGTCTTTGATTCTTGCCTTTTTTTAATGTTTGACCCTAGCCTTGATCTCTGACCTGCTTTCAAAAAATTGAATTAATTGGTCTAGAGTTGTATTCAGTCAATAACACAGATTGGTAGATGATTGTCTTTGATTTTGGCATCACATTGAACGTTTCCCCTGACCTAGACCTTTAACCTACTTTTCTTATATATTGAATTATTACGTCTTAAACTATATTATGCTACTTATAATTGTTGTAGAGTATTGTCTTTGATTCTGGCATCCTTTTGTACCTTTGGCCCTGACCTTGACCTTCTAAAATATTCGGTCTTTGACTGTGTAAAGCCAATAATAAAGGCTAGTGGCTGTCTTTGATTCTGGTATCATATTGAGCCTATTCCCTAGACCCTGACCTTATATCCACTTCCTTAAATAGTGAATTATTAGGTCTAGGAAAGTTTTAAGTCACAAATAAGGATTGGTAGGTGATTGTTTTTGATTCTGGTAATTTGTTGAACCCTTAACCCTGGAATTGACCTTTGATAATCTTTCAAAAATATTGAATTATAAGGTCTAAGGCTATATTATGTTACTAATAAATGTTGGTAGATGATTGTCTTTGATTCTGGCATCATGTTAAATGTTTGACCTTGACCTTTGTCATACATTCTAGAATATTGAATTATTAGGTCTAGGGTTTTATTCAGTCAATAATAAAGATTGGTAGACGAATTTAGGGTGTGTAAATGGAAATGGTTCCTTTGATATATTTCCAGTAAGCATAAAACAATCTTGGTGTTCAATTTTGTATATTTTGTTTAAAATGTTTCTCACATGAAAATTATCTTTATTGAAAAGTTTATATATTCATCCTTCGAGTTAAGACAGGTGAATATTAATATGAAATTTGCATTCTCATCTATACTCATACATAAGAAATTACTGACTACACTTTTTACAGCATTCATGATATTGGTTTTACAGAAACTTATATTTCCCCCCGTAAGTATACCCTGATGTCCCTTGAACCCTCCTAATTGCATCCCTCTTGAACCTTTATTTTATTTTCTTCAAATAAATAATTGAGGTACTTGAATTCCGAAGTTCATTATTAAAAAAATCATGTATTAAGCAAAACGCAATGTATGAATAGTACTCATATGGGATCCCGAAATCCAAATGAACATTAGTCTTAAAATATTCATCTGTAGGCAAGCAAAGTGTAGAATCAAAACTGTATTTATGGCATTATTATTGCATTTTGATGATAAGATACTTTGACTTCCAAATTTTATTAATCTATAACCATGTCATTTGTCTCAACTTAATATGTGATAAATTGAATGTAAGCTTATTGCTATATGGTTGCCTTGTTGAATATTTATTGTCAAGTATAAGTATCTTCTAAGTAAAAAAAACTTCTTTCAATTTTTTGCTTGAAATGATATAATTGTTTAAATGTTGAGACGTGCCCAACTTAATAGTAGATACCACTGTTGCCCTTTGATAGGTCAATAGTGGTACTATTGGTACTTGACCAGTCAGTCTGTACTCAAAAGATACACCCAATTTTACTTCATCTGTACTTTAGATTTGTTCAAACACTGATATCTCCAGATGAGTTGTCTGTCAGTTAATCCCAATTAAATACTATGATGATTACATGATATGTATTCCATAGTAAATGCGTACACAGCTCATTTTGCTTTCTTTGTCATTGAATGTAGTCAACTAAAAATTCCTGCATATTACTTTTGAAGCAATGATTGGGGAAATCGTTTTATGTTCACAAAAATAGCATATGAATTAGTATATAGCCTTGATGAACACCTTAGAGCATCTGAGCATTTTAAACAATTTGTGTATTTGTATTTGTGTAAATAGTTTATGTTAGATTTTGAAATATTTTCTCACACGAGTAATCTTGATTTCATTTGAAACACAATCAATTACTATTTTGGTCAACACTTAGCTATCCAGATAGAACACAATTCTAAAGGTTGGTTTTGCCAAAAACATTTACATATTTAGCCATCGGTATTCATTTTGTAAACATTCTACTTTTTTTTAAATCTTACTCTTCTTTCTTTCATTAAAGCCGCATTTATTTAGCCAGTTTTTACCCATTTGTCGAATTTATTCGGTTCAATATTAAGAAATCCGGTAAAAATGATTAATCCGATATATTTCCATGCACACAGTATCTTTCACTTCCTGTTGTTCTTTAGTCAAAGATTTGTCTTGAGAGAGCATGAGATCATTACCAGGTTCCTAGTTCGTACAGCTCGTAGAGCGCTATAGTAGATCTACTAGTGTTCCGGGAACCATGGGTTTGAGTCCCATTTCAGGCACACTTTTACTCCTCGGACCTTGATCTACTTTACTGGTATCAGAATTAAAATGGAAAACATTAGGTAAGATCCAATTTTCAACATGACGTTCCCCTTGAAATTTGTTCTGGGCTCGTCACCCTTAAAATTTGAGCTCAGTTCACTTCAAATCGGCTGACTGTATAGATGACCCATGCTTTTTTCCCAAGTAAAACATGCTTTCATTGAGTGTACTCGTCAGTCAAATTATAACTATATAATCGGGATTTTAACTCAGAAAGGTAATTTTATTTTGGATTTTGGTACCATGCACTGATTTTGATCATCAAACTATTAACCTGCAGGGTTCGACACTGTGCATGGTCATGGATCCCATTAGTTCAAAGCAATGGATTCCATCAGGATCCTTCTAAGAAATATCAAATTTAGATGTTCTTTAAATCAGAATCCTTTTTTCTACTAGCAAAGGTTTCAACTCCACTTTGTTCCTTACCTTAACTTTCTACTTTTCTGCTGTTGCACAAAAAAAGAAAGGTGGCCTGGGTCAGTGTTGAGAGTGGTAAAATTGTCGAGGATGTTGAATATCGCCGGTATTTATAATTGATAGTTCCAAATTTTACCTATCCCTCATCACATTCAGACCTCTAAAAGAACGTAAATGCATCTTTTTTTCGGTGCAAACAGTTTTTTCTTCCTGATTAGAGAGTAATTTTATCAATCAAATTCATTTGCATGCCCAAATTAAATATTTTAAAATGGAATAAACCAAGTTATTATGTAAATGGTGCATGTAACTAGACTATTTGACAGAGTGGTAAAAAACAATCTGAAGCTCTGTCTAACTTCTTTGAAATAGATACAGAAGAACTTTTTGTGTGTTACTAGGGACGGGTTATTTCTTGGACTAGAGAATCGATTGGTAGAGTGTGGCCTGGATCGAAAATTAGGGACAAAAGTAAAGGAATCACGATGGAACTTAGGGAACAAGATCCCACACAACAGGTTTATCCATAACCAAAGCTAAGGAAAAGGGGTCTAGCGACCTCGAGATGCACACAACATACTGATAAACCAAGTTTAATTCAGGAATGTGACAGAGGACTATGAGCAAGCCCTTTCGGCTTAACTCATTCCCACTGAGTGATGCTTTTAAATGCCCCTCCATACAAAAACTTTCGAAAACACTGTGGATAATGAAGAAATTGCTTGTAACAAGCAATTTCTTCATTATCCACAATGTTTTCTGCCCACAAGACAATGATTTTTTTAAATTTCATCAACCTAAAATTGTTGTATGCAACTTCTTTCCATTCGGACCAGTCTAAAATTTTATTGTGTGAGAACGGGTAACAAGTTTGAACACTGACAATTAATCTCTCTGTAAAGTAGCTAAATCACAAAATGCAATACAGCTTTAGTAATTTATGAACGTGTCATGCGTTTCTGTTAAAGAAGGCTGATTAAGCAAGCTTCATTACGGAGCTGAATCTTAAAAAAAATTCGCAAGTGAAGTCTGGTCGGGAATTCTTAGAGCGCTGACTTATAAATAAAGTAGCACCAGCTGGGATTGTGGTAACTAGCGCATTCAGCATTCGAAATCCTCATAGTGAGGATACAGGGTGTCCACAGTTTGAGCAAAGCAAAATTCCCTTACTTTTCCCTGACCAAAATCAAATTTTCCTGACTTATGTTTACCGTATTTTGCACGTTAATTTATGAAATTGTTGGCCTCCTCCACCTCTACAGCCAACCCTTTCCACCTCTAACTTTACTAACTGTAACTGTATTACTATTTGTATGTTTTTTTTTCTTTTTCTTCATGTATACATAATGCATGTTTTATGAACTTAACCTATACTGCTGGGTGTGGATTTTGAATTAAGATGCATGCCAAAATGGACAAAAAACACAAACTAACCTCATAGAAGTATGTATCTTAATATATTTGACTATTTTTGGTGTGAATTTGAAAATATAAACTTTCTTTTAGGCACTTCAACATGAATTAAATGGTACATTATTTGGTATCATGTATAAAATCCCTAAGTGTCTTAAAAACTCTCATTCTGAAGTACATTTATGAAGACATATAAATACACAGAAACCATATTAATTTATGCTGTTTTTGTGTCTTTTTTGCATGCTAATCTACAATATGCTTATCAATATAGTTAACTGAGCTACAGATCATAAAATTGATTTGCAATCAAGCAATTTCAATAGATAGAACTGAATCTAATGCAAAGAAAATACTTGTTAATGTTGTACAGTAAGTTTCTAAACACAACTAAAACTAAACAATGTATATGGTCCTACATATTCAGTTAGAATTGTAAAGTAACTCCAAGTGAAAGGAAGAATAAACAAAACAATTGTGCCAACCCACAGCCAACAGAATAACAAACTTGGAAAAAACATGTAAAAGAAATATTATAATTAGATTATATGTTTAGCACATGTAACACAACTATTAGAACTAGCTTATAATATATCTTAAGCACAGGCCCAGCATTTAATGCAATTTGAAACTGTCATTGGTTAAGGTGCTGGGTGTATAACCTAACTGTCAGGTTATAAAACCACCACATTGACACATGACCATTTCAAAGTGCATTAAATGCTGTGATACATAAGTAAATTATGTGTTGTGGTATAAAATCTTGCATGTACCATATCATGAATAAACTTGATACTGAGCCTTGTTTGAGAGCTCTAATACATTTAACAGTGCACACCTGATTTACATTTCCTTCAATTTCTTCTCTGGTGACTGTATTACCTTTCCGGTTTGTTCACCTTGCATTCTTTTCTCCTTGGCCTTTTCTCTAAATGCATTGGACTTTGCCACCAGATCCCACTTCATTTTCTTTTCTGCCTCCTGGGCCAGGTCATCTGCTTCCTTCAAAAGACCCTCTGCACAGGATTCCAATTTCCGTTTCTTTCCTTGTCAGTTGTTCCTGGAAAGCTTTTTCCTTCTATCTTCTACATTAGCTACTTTCTTCCTTTCTCTGCATCTAAGTAGGCATCATACTTTTTCCTGCCATTTCTGCATGCTTCCACTATCCTTTTTGTTACTGGTATTTGTGACATATCAATCCGATTTCCTTTCTCTGTACCACTTAGTTGATTGTCTTCACCAGACACTTTAGGCGCATTAACAAGTCCATCATAAACTATTCTGTAGGCTTTCAAGGTCTCCTTTCCCATGTTAGTTTTCAATATGTCCTTATTTGTGGAAAACCCCCTCTCTACTGTTGCCTGTCCATGAGACATCATCAACACCATACAACTTCCCACAAAGTTTTGAACTTATCATTCACTCATATCAGAATACAATACAGCTCATCTAGTCTATCCTTGGTCTTATCAAATGAGGACAGTTTCAGACTTTCCTTCTTTGCTACCTGTCTTATCCACTGTTTAAATTGTTGAAGGCATTCATCACAATTGCTGGCTGTTAGCCATTTAGTATCGAGCAGTTTCTGCAAAACATTACTCATCTTTTCTGTAGCTTTCTCTGGGTCACTACAAATGAGAGCAGGGTCGAGGGAGTTCATTGACTTAACGGTGGCATATTTCAAGGGACATCTTTCCTGAAGCTTTCCGACCATTTGCTGGAGAAATATTATGCATTCCTTCTGGAACTCCAGTACCCGAAGAGGGCTAGTTTTCTTCTCCTCTAGAGCAGAGTCCACTGCCTGCTTTGCTTCAGATCCCACATCTACCTTATCAGGCATGACCAGATTGTCTTTCTTGAAAACATCTATATTTGACACATTTGTTGTACCTTCTAGAATTTGCTTCTTTATGAATCTTTGAAGCAAGTTTGTCATGATATTCTCCAGTCCACTAGACAAGAATGGCACCATAGGTTTGTCCGTTTGAAAGAGTTCTAAGAAAGGTATCAATTCTTGGCAACAGTTATGAAGAAATGTAGCTTTGCTGAAACAAGCTGGTCCTGAGAGTACTCGTCAAGTTTGTGTATGATTGACATTTGGGTTGCTGTCTCTTAGTTAACTTCTGTTCAGCTGAAATGTATGACTTGACATTGGGCCAAATCTTGATTGCCCTCTCAGCAACTTGAACATCTTCCAACCATGTGGTACTACAAAACTGCAAGGCAAATAGTGCACAGTCTTTGTTTGCTTTCTGGTAATCCTCCCTTCTGGCAGGTGAGTCATTGAAGCAGTGGTACGGTTTTACTAGCTCCATATTTGAATGCTCTATGAACTACATGGAGACCGCAAGATCCAATGTTGATTAACATTGGAATGTCCGGATCAGAGTCTTGGCGTTTCTAGACAAAAGTTTCATAGAACTTCCAGTTGGTGTTTGGTCCATCCATGGATATTTGTACTAAATTTGACATGTCCAGCTTTGAGAGTGCTTCATTAAATTTCACTAGAAGATCTCCTGATCTTGTGTGACCCAGGAATACAGAGTCAAAGTAATGTGTAACCACCTTATTCAAGTCATTGTCCCAATACCAAATATGCAAGTCCATTTGTTCTTCCTGAAGAACTTTATTAAGAGACACATCAAAGCACACAACAAACATTGCTCCCGGTTTAAGAACTTTTGAACTAAGATCCTCCTTGAAGTAGTTGGCAAGGCCAAACTGGATGAAATAACCACATTTGGTTTTACCACATTGGAACTTCTGTGCAATTTTACTGTCTGGAAAATTTTCTGGAACAGATAACTTGTCTTTTCACTAGAATTGATAGAGTAGTGGCTTACAACTGTCTTCATAGACCACAAAATTTCTGCTGTCAAAACTTCATCCCTTATAACGTAATTTGACTTCACTCCAGATGTTGATGCCTTCTGTGGTTGTGTTGGTGGCAGAGGGGGTGGAGGTGGCACCACCATATCTGTAGTATCTATAGACTTATCTTTCTCCTCAACAATGCTGGGAGATAAACCTTGCCAAAGTGTAAATCTATTGGTTTTGTTTCCTGTTTAACTTTGATTGACAACTGAGCTTTCAATTTTTATTTTTACCACCTGCATGGCTGACAAGAATTTGTCTTCCCATGTTTCCTAATTCAAAGCTGTATCAACATAATATACAGCGGGCTTTGGTGTCTGATTTTGGGTCTACTCCAACCCATCTAGTGAATGCTGGCTCCTTAATCCAGTCTTTATTGAACTTTGTTTGCTGTTACTCATTATTACAAGTCTATATCATTCATAAGTGTTCTACGCATAGGTTAGTTTGTAAGTGGCAAGAGTACAAAAGTAGGGAAAGAAAAGCTCCAAAGCACCAGGTCAGTAATAATATATGATAGCAAAGCAAAAGAATCCTCTTTCACAGCATTATCTGTAAAAGACAAGAAAATGTGTAATATTTCCATCCCTCATTCTGAAAAGAAGTATAAGCTGGGGAGGCAAGGGGCGCTAGTCCCTTCAGTTTCTTCTCAAAGAACAAGTTGGAATAATGAATACTACTTATCACATTATTATTAATGTTATTGTTATTATCAGTATTATCATTATAGCCAATCATAGGGAAACTGCCTTAGCCTTTATTTTCTTTTTTTTTTATCTTTTTATCATTCATACACCAATTATTTCAAAATTCCCTGACCTTACCCTGACTTTTGCTTAAACTATAAAATTCTCTGACCAATTCCAAAATTCCCTGACAATTCCCTGACCTTGAAAAAATATTTTTTTCACTGACTTTTTCCCTGACCGTGGACACCCTGCGATACCTAGCGCTACTTTATGAGGAAAACATACTGTTCAGACGTTTTAGAAGAATAATTAGTCACAGCTGTTTCGTGAGTAAACCTCATGAGTAATACCTCACAAGGAAAGGGTTCTCACCAATCCAAGAAACCATTATCAAGCCTTTAAAAACTTACAGAAGTCAAATTAAACATGCAATTGAAAGATGCTAGTTAGACATTGCAAATCATAAGACCTATGCTTCTGATTAGGTAATGCAGATGACAACTAAAACAAGTACTTTGAACTTAATCAGGTATCTCTTGACCACCAAAAGATACATGTAGCAACCTTATTCCGGTTTCATTTCAATGGTTAATTACCTGCAGAGAACCGATTCCACATAGTATTGAGTCTGCAAAGCCCTGTAAATTTGCTTCTTTAAACAGGATATTAATGGTCTATTATTGTATGACACTGTGAACAAGCAGTTGGTTCAGTTCATTATAAGGAGGATTGGGGATGGGGTGAGGCGTTAATTTAAATGATAATATTCAACAAGAGGGCCGTTGGCCCTGGGGCGCTCACCTGAGATAAATGATTGATTGATTGAATGGGGTTTAACGCCGCTTTTAACAGTATTTCAGTCATATCGCGGCGGCTGGAGCACCTAACAATGGATTCCTGGTATTTCTCACACCAGTACTACCACTACATCCTTTCCTAGCCTCCAGCTGCTATCTCACTTAGGTTTACGATTATCCACCCATTGGTGAGAGACAATTGTCGGAAAGAATATTTGCCGCCGCCGGGGATCGAACCCATGACACCCATGATTGAAGATTAGGAGTCTGGCGCGCTACCGACTGCGCTATGGCAGCGGCACCTGAGATAAAGGCTCTTTTCCTTTCATCAGTCTAATTTCATGTTAAGGTTAGGATTATGAAACAAGTGGGCCACAATTACATATAAAGACTATGAACCTGGGGATCCAAAAGTCTAAATTACAAATTCCAAGGCTTTAGTGCTGATTTGAAAGAGGGAAAAAACTTTTCCATGGGTTATAATTTCAGAAATAAGAAAGAAGTCTGTGAACTGATGCTTCATGCCTATACCCCCCCCCAGGTCCGCCCCTGGAGACCCGAGGATCATAATTTTAGCTATTTTGTAAGAAATCAATAAACTGTTGCTTCATGCAAAATATCAAGGCTCTATGCCTTCTGGGTCAGGAGGAGAAGATTCTTAAAGATTATTTTGAAATTTCACTTTTGTTGCCATGGCAACCAGAGTTTTAAAGGATTTCAATTCTTTTAGCTAATTTTAAGGGGGACCACCTAAGGAACATTTCTGTAAAATTTGGTTCAAATTGGCCCAGTGGTTTGGGAGGAAATGTCATTTAAAAATCGTTCTTTATTTCTATATTAACCCCCCCCCAAACTGGAGCTCCCCCCCTGGGACCCAAGGATCATGATTTTAGATATCTTGAAAGAGGTCAATAAACTGATGTTTGATGCAAAATATCAAGGCTCTACGCTTTCTGGGTCAGGAGGAGAAGATTTTTAAAGATTGTATTAAAATTTTTCTTTTGTTGCCATGGCAACTAGAGTTTTTCACGGATTTCAATTCTTTAAGCTATTTTTGAAGGGGACCACCTAAGGAACATTTCTGCCAAATTTGGTTCAAATCGGCCCAGTGGTTTGGGAGGAGATGTCATTTAAAAAATCGTTCTTTATTTCTATATAAACCCCACCACCCTGGGGCTTCGCCCCTGGGGACTCGAGGTTCATTATTTTAGCTATTTTGAAAGAGGTCAATATACTGATGCTTCATGCCAAAAAATCCTCTTTGAAAAAAACCCCATCTTGGTAATAGATACAGAAAAGATGAGGAGTTCTTTGTGTATTTTAGATGGTTTTATGTAAAAGGATGATTCCTAGTTGATGAAGTACAGTCAGGCCGCGATACACCGACCATCGTTATACCAACAAACTCAGTTACCGACACCGACGGACATTTGTCGGAACAAATCTTCGAAATTTAATGAATTTTGCTTCAGTTTATCGGAATTTTCTCAGCCCATGTTTTACGGTTGTTGACATGCCGGAAAGGGTGTCGTAAAATCCTTTATCCGCAGTTGTCGTAAACAATAGACCCGATTATCGATTTTTTACACCTTCTGATTAATAGTGTTTAATGTAAATAAAATGCCTTTGGAAAGTTTTTCACACTTAAATTTAACTATGTACCGGTGTTGTATGTTTTATTGAATTCGGTTGTCTTTATTTGAGATGTTTCAGCAGTTTGAGAAATCTGAGAAGTTTGAGAAGTGTCCTTAATAAATACGAGAAACAATTTTCTTCGTTATTTTTTGTATCATTACCAAAACTGAAAAAGTGTCACAGCCACCGCCAGCCAAACGTAAGAGAACGCAATTGTCATTCGCTGAGAAGAAAGAGATCGTCGAGTACAAGAAAACACACCTAAAAGCCACACAAGACGAAATGGCCGCGCACTTCGCAAAAGAATGGGGGAAACAACTTGGTCGGTCAACAGTCAGTGATATCCTAAGAGACAGAGCTAAATGGGAAATCATTCCTAAAGACACAGAATCAACCCTGCGTACCTTGCGACAGCGTACCGGTCGACATGACAACCTAGAGAATGCCTTTTTCCTCTGGTTCCAAGACGTACGTGCAAAGGGAGCTGTCAGCAGTGACGAGATGCTGATAGAAAAGGGAAAGAAATTTGGCGAAGACCTTGATATTCAAGACTTCAATTACTCACGAGGCTGGTTACAGCGATTTAAGAAGCGACATACTATCTCCTTCCACAAGTCCCATGGTGAAGCAGACAGCGCCAACCCTGTGATTGTCGCCGAAGGAAGATTACAGCTCAAAGAAGGCTTGAAAGACTACGACCCAAACGACATTTACAACATGGACGAAACTGGTCTCTTCTACCGACTGCAGCCAAATTCCACCCTCGCTACAGGTCTAATCAGCGGGAAGAAGAAGCAAAAAGACAGAATTACCGTAAAATATTTATTTTCAATTGTGTTTTTATCGCAAAAATTGCCGACTTGTCCCAATCCGTAACGTAATACATAAACTTCCCAGCTTTTAGCCTGTTCCTGTTTACAACTTTCACTTCCTGTCTAGTCCGTCATTTCTCGCCGACATCCCTTCGGCCAGTGGAGCTAAAAAACGGGAAGAATTAACCGAGATATGAGGTAGGTGAGAGAGTAGGGGTAGTTTGACGGCGGCTCTGACCCTTTTTAAAACCCTTTAACCTAAAAACTTTAACCAAAAACTTCTACCAAAAAACTTTAACCAAAAACTTTAACCTTGCTTATATAACTATTTTGAATGCTTTTACCCAGGGACATCATTACTGCATATATACACGCAGCAGGTAATAGGCTTTCATCAGTAACCAAGGTCCTTGACCATTTGAACTTGACCTTTACCTGTTATGTACTTATAAAATTTACCCAAAAAACTTTTACCTTGCTCATATTTTCATAATGCTTTTACCTATGGACCTATTACTTCATATACACTCACAAGGTGATAAGATTTCACCAGTGACCAAGGTCTTTGACCTTTAATGGATTAAATCTAACCAAAAACTTTATCCCTGCTTATATTTTCTGAGTGCATATACCTATGGTCATAATTACTTAATATCCTTACTCACTAGGTGATAGGCATTCATATATGATCAAGTCTCTTGACTTTTGTGACCTTGACCTTTGCCCCACCCCCTAAAAAACTTAAACCAAAGACTTTAACCTTGCTTATAATTTTTTAATGCTTGTACCCCATCATACTTCATATAAACAATCATCAGGTTATAGGCTTTTGACCAAGATCCTTGACCCTGTGACCTTGACCTTTGACATCGGGCAAAGTTTTCAAGAACCAAGCGACACCTTGCCTGCCTCGGCGGATCCAGGGTTTCTGTAAAGTGGGTTCGAAAATGCAAAGAGTGGAGTTCAATTTCCTAGTATTGATCAATTTTGATTATATTTCTGCATGAAAATTGAATTCCCTCCTCAACCCCTCTGGATCCACCACTGGCCTGAATGGCCCACGTTACCAAGGTCTTCCTTTAGGGTCCCAGGATGTTACAACCTTATGATTTGATAAATGAGAAAATATTGTAGAAAAGATTGGAAATTGCTTTTAGCAAGCAATTTCTCCATTTCCAACAATATTTTCTACCAAAGAGGATGATTTCACTTCGAATCGCTCCCACATCTCATTTTCACCTGTAACCTTTTGTGATTTGGACCTTAAAATTAATTCAGAAAAATAGTACAGGGTTAAATGAAATTGATCAAGAAATGGTACAAATTAACTCATTAGCAATATGAAGATGATGTTACAGGGAAGTATTCCGAGACAATTGAATACCGTCAGTTAGGCAACTAAAATCTCCAGCTGATTAAAGCTGCATTTACAACATTTTGGTTATCTACAATACTGACTATAATTCATGATATTTTAGGCATGCTAATCAGTTTAGGGGAAACAGAAAGCTTGCATGGTGACCGTTTCCAAATATTTTTGTGGCTTTTACTTATAAATTATATTTCATGCGTACCACATTTCGTGGAAGGCATTTCTGCTTTAAGCTAGGTCATTAAGAGGTAATATTTGCTTGTGACAAGACCTTTCCTTTAATATTATCGATATTCTACAATGTATACATTTTTTACCTCGGCTAATTTCGTAGAAAACCCTACGTTTTGCTATAGCCTTGATGTCGCAACATGGTCATAGTTGTCGTCGTTGTACAAAAACTTTGACATTTTGTGATATCTCTGGTATTACTAAAGGCATTCACTTGAAATTTGGAATTATCCCCATACATGTTCACTATCACACTATCAAAAGAGAAACTTGTCTATTATGGGGAATAACTCAAATGCATTTTGTGCAAATTATTATCAATGTGGATTAAATTGTGCGACAGGTAGCGCTTTTCAGTTTCTACAGTAATTTTCAACAATAATTAAGTAAAAGTCTGTGAATCTCAGAGAACTTGAAAGCATGCCTTCCGTTAAATTTTATCTATTTTTCTTCGTTCTGCTATCAAAGTACTTTACTATAGCGCAATCCATCTGTAGTTACGGTGCTTTGATATTTAACCATTGATCATCGTATATAAGATAATGAAATTAATCAAGTAACGTTTGTTTTACGAATATGAGAGACGCAATTAAGTCTTCCCCCGGGCATTGTTCGCCTTCGCCGTCAATAAATATCTGTGAAAAACTTATCTGGCTTCTTGTTATTAACAATTATCAAGTTATGGTTCCCACATTTTGTATTTGATGAAGATCGCGGGAAAACAGCATTATTATCGAATTGGGAGCCAACTTATGGAGTTGCAGTACATATATGTACAATGTGGATTATGTTTTATTTTGATTGAATCATAGTTATTGTTTACATGTATTTATTCTTATAGAGGAAGAGATGCAGCCCATTGAGTGATGCAATATTTTGATGCGAGTGTGGGCTAGAAAAAGATGGCCTCACCAAAAGATATAGACAAATGAATTTATTGTTGAGTTTTGCCGTATTTTGTTGCGTATTATTGAAGTTGCAATAAACTTTCAATGTTACCAGACTGTTAAATTTATTCTGTTTGAAATCAAATTATTCAATATTTGCATGACAGGGCTAGGCATTTGTTAACGTTGATTTTTTCAATATCTTTTGAATGGCAAGTCTTCACATGTGTTTAATAATTTGTAACCTACATACAAAACAAGAGGACCAGAAATCGCTCATCTGACTAATTTAAGATGATTGAAAAAAAATGAAAGAACACAGGCATGCTTGACCTTGAGCTTTGACATTGAGGTTATATGAGAATGTCTTTCAAATGGCATATCTACTCAAGATTGAGATACATTGTGATATTTTATTTTTAGCAACCAAAAATAGTCCTCACAAGTATTGACTAACTTTTTCTTGCTCACTACAAGTAGGCTTGACAAACTAAAGTAATAATCTTAAAAATTAGCTGCCATCCAATTTAGGTTGAGGATCATCTGCCCATTGGGGAGACAAAATGCGATAAAGGAT
The DNA here is from genome assembly GCA_946902895.1 of Fragum fragum. Lineage (NCBI taxonomy): Eukaryota > Metazoa > Mollusca > Bivalvia > Cardiida > Cardiidae > Fragum > Fragum fragum. The sequence goes on from OX336381.1 coordinate 13,871,119, forward strand.
ATGTGCTGCCGCAAAGATTCAAACCCATAACACCCAGGGTTCCCACAATTTTTTGCTAGCAAAATTCAAGACTTTTTCCAGACTTTTTTCAGGATATTTTCTAAAATTCAAGATTTCTTTTTCATCGACAAAGGAATATTATGACATAAATTTTTGAGTCCCCGAGACCCCATTTTATTGATGACATACTAAAACCTGAACTCTTCCTAGAAAACTACAACAATATAGAATAATGAATAAATTTGATTGCTTCTAGACGTGTAGAATGTCAATATCATGTTAATGATAATTAATTTCAATGTCTATTTACCCAGAGTTCAATTTCTTATTGAATTGAATTGGAGGCCATTTATTTCTTTCGTATCAAAATTCAATTCATGTCCGGTTACTGGTACACTTAAGATATTGCTTTGGATTTTCTCCTAAATATTTGTTTTATGTACTCTAATCATATATTTAATAAAATTGAATACCTACCTCCATTCCTAGCAAAACTTAAGTACCATGTTTTTATTTTTTGGTGAAACAAATACCAAAGTCTCTTTCGCTGCAACATTGTGAAGTGATAATGCATCCCCATGTAATTTACACTGTGATAAGCCCTAGTGGGGGGATACTTGTCAGCTGTTTAGAAAATGTACTTTAATTGGGTCCTGTGTCTTTCATCAAATTGATTTTTTCCCCTAAATATTCCCTTTTGTTTTTAAAGATATTACAAAACCAAGACGTTTTCCCGTTTTCCTAGTAACCTGGGAACCCTGGACACCCCTTGATTATGGATTGGATGTTGACACATTTCTTACTGTTTTTGGTGGCAGCACTGATGTACTCACAGACATAACAACACAGTAATAGCCCAATTGGCCAATGTCAGTAGGATTTATGCCAAGTTTGATTGAAATCGGGCCGCTGGTTTGGAAGGAGAAGATTTTAAAGTAAAAATGCCACGTCCATATTCGAGCGTCACTCAAACTTTCACGAACAAATTTTGAAAAGGGTCACCCAAGGTACATTCATGCAAAGTTGAGTCGAAATCGGCCCAATGGTTACTGAGGAGATGTTTAAAGATTTCAAAGTCAAAAATGCCACGCCCTGCCAGGCCCATATTTGTGCATCAATCAAAATTCGTAAACATCTTTTGAAAAGGGTCAGCCAAGGAACATTCATGCCAAGTTTGGTTGAAATTGGCCCAATGGTTACTGAGACAGCTCTTGTTTAAAATTTCACCGGAAAGTCATTACCAGAAATTGCAATAAATTTTGTAAGATGATTACACTCTTTAAAGCAATTTCCTTTGATAAATAGTTACACACATCCATCTCAGCAATTTAGTGTGTTGATACACACTTTAAAGCCAGTTCCTTTGAGAAATAGTTACACACATCAAACCCAGTTCGTTTGAGAAATGGTTAGACATTGATCTCAGCACCTTCGTGTATTGATTACACGTATAAAAGCAAGTTTCGTTGACAAAATTAATGGTTTCACACACCAATCTCAGCTAAATGGCTAAATGTTTCTAGCATGTTCCTTTGCACGTTCCTTTTTTTTATATATAGATTATTATGTTTTGGCCCCAGCCGTCCGTCTGTCTGTCCGTCCGTTAGCATTTTTGTGCACGCCTCTCTTCCTATAATATCAAATGGTATATTTTGAACGTGAATGAACTGAAACTTGCCACAATGACTCTGTAGGAAGTCTTGTTGTGCTTAGGACTTAAATTTGTCTGATATGTCAAGTTGTTCCTGAATTATCTTCCCTTTATTTATAATATAGCTTAAAACTACAGGGTTTTTTTTGTGTGTGTGTGTGCACAACTCCTAAAACATCTTTTGGATTGAAATGAATCTTGCCACAATGTATCTCTGATATTAAGTTGAGCATAAAACTTCAAAAATTCTAAAAGCTCGGGTCTCTCTTGAATTATATGCCTTTGAATTGATTTAATTCAAATGGCAATGTCATTTTGAGCTCTGACAAACCTAAACTGAACCATTGTAATAGATTATTTGTCAAGATTAGTTTATCAATGTCATATTTTTATTGCTTGTGGTGAGTAATTTCTTTTGAAACTTGTTTCAAGGTCATTGGTCAACGTCATCTTTTGTATGTAAATTGTTTTCAAATTATAGAATTTGACCATTGTAAATAATGTTGAATGATAAATTATTATAATGCTGTCTTGTTTCTCAAGTGTACACAGTTTTATTCAGGTGATAAGATCTCTTTATTGACAAAAACATTAGCTATCATTCAAACTCAGGTTACTGACAAGCCAAGGTTACTGACAAGTCCCTTCGGGCGTATATGCGCCGCTCTGCGTGGCTCTTGTAAACCATTTGTTTGCAGATTTTTGAATTGTCACTTCTTGTTTTCGTGGCAGAGAAGGTTTTTGCCCTGCATTGATAAGATTAGGAACATATTATTTTCAATTTCCATCTATCTGTCTGCCAGCCTGTCTCGGATCAGTAAACTTAATGCAGAGACTTTACATTTTACTAACACCGTTGAAGACATATGGCTCATATTTGGGACACAAGGTCCTTGTATTGATAACATCATTGAAAGTATTATCAGGTTCTTCCATTAAGGTCAAGGTTACTTATCAAGGTGACTATTATTTTTATGCCCCCGAATCAAGAGATTGGGACCATATCATTTTTGTCCTGCCTGTCTGTTTGTCCCACAAAAACTTTTACATTGACCATAGTTTTTTTATTTGAAAGGGAAAGGGTCTTCATATTTCACATGTGTATTGCTTTTGATAAGACCTTCTGTTGGTACCACTATCAAGTCCATTTTCAAGGTGAAAGACGTTACTCAGCCATTCCTCTTTGCTAAACCTGGGAGGCTAATTTACCCTTACAGAGGAACAGACTGTTATCGTGAATTTGCGAATGAAGCAAGGTTAAAGAATCAAAGTCTTATAACTTCCACAAAGTTGAGGAAAAACTAGCAACATTGGCTCAGATTCTGAACTTGAGTGAAAACTCTCAGGACATATTGGCAACATTCAAAGGTCATGATATAAGGGTACATGGGGAATACTATAGATTGTCTGAGACTACTTTGCAAATTGCCAAAGTTTCAAAACTCCCTCACATTATAAATGATGGTACAATTACCAAGTTTAAGGGAAAAGACTGTGATTAGATAGAATTCGAAGATGGGGGTAAGTATTTCTATTTCACTGTTAAAAGGGGAAGTATAGTTCTGAGCTGAGATACTGATCCTGGCATTTTATAAAATCTTAGGTTTTGTCAAAGCCCTTAACTGTGTGATGTCTAAATAAGCCCTAATTCGAGGCATTGTTTCGTGTCAAGTTGGTATTTTTATGCCCTTCACAGACGGTTTGTGCTCCCCGATTAGTGCGTAATACAAAAAGTATCGTATAAATCAAGTCAAAGTTATATAAGAAAGATAAGGGTAAGTATTTCTATTTCACTTTTAATAGGGGAAGTATAGTTCAGAGCTGAGTTAATGATCCTGGCATTCTATAAGATCTTAGGTTTTGTCAAAGCCCTTAACTGTGTGATGTCTAAATAAGCCCTAATTCGAGGCATTGTTTCGTGTCAAATTGGTATTTTTATACCCTTCACAGACGGTTTATGCTCCCCGATTTGTGCGTAATACAAAAAGTATCGTATAAATCAAGAGTCAAAATTATATAAAAAAAATTTCCATCACACTTTTAAGTACCTCAGAGGTACAGGTGAAGTATGAAGACTATCACTTACCATTCAAAGATAAGGGAAATGTTAAACAAAGTTTTTATGACTTGGATATGTACTGAAAGTTTTTTTCACAGGCAAAACACATAATGGATTAGGAAGGCTTTATAACTCACCATTCCGAAGTAATAGCAATGTTAAAGTATAAATATTAAACAAATTTGCCCATCAAAAATGACCTTCACCTTGAATGATGTCCTTGAAAAAGCACCAACAGAAAGATCTTGTCACAAGTAATGTACAAATTAAATATGAAGACTTTCACTTGCAATTCAAAAGATATGCCAATGTCAGGGTTTTTAAGTTGTAAATAAATGACCTTGACAATATGACCTTTTCTAGACTGATGACCTTGACTCTTGTATCTTCTAAAGGTCTTGTCACAAGCAATACACTTGTGAAATTTGAAGACTTATCACTTACCATTCTAAAGTTGTGATCAATGTAAAAAAAACATGATTTACTCAAATTTGACCTTGACTGATGACCTTGACTGATGACCTTAAAATTGGTACCAATAGAAAGGTCTCGTCGCAAGCACTAGGAAAAAATTGTGTGGGAAATAAAGAAATTTCTTGTACAAGTAAGTTCTGTACAAAATTCTTGTAAAAGCAAGTTCTCCTTTTCTCGCAATGTTTTCCAAATCTTTTTTGCTTAAGGGTGTTTAAATGGAGGATTCTTTGGTAATGGATAAGACTGTAAAGCATAATTAGTACATGATATTACTTAGTAATTTTGATGCCAAAAATAAGTGTAGCTCCAGCTTATTTAAAGCTCACCTGAGCACAAAGCGCTCAAGGAGAGCTTTTAAGGTTAGGTGGATTTCTGACGTGTATCATCAAGATATGCCTTGTATGCTCTCTAGCGGCCACTCTTTGCCTGATCAACCTGAAAATTGGTTAAAATGATTAAATTGACGAAATCTATGACGAGTTTGAAATGGGGTCAGCTTGAGTCCAATTCTAGAACCAGAAAATTGCTCAGAATGGTTGTCTTGTTGAATGAAACCACCAGCATTGCTTTAGCTTTTCCATTATTCCCATCATCTTTTTACAAAGCCTGCTTTAAACAGGCTGTAGACTGATAATGCAGATGATTGGACCCTCTTGTTTTAGCTCAACTGTTTACTGGGAAAACCAGAGGTATTGCTTTAGCCTTAGTATCTTTGTTAGCGAAGTTGTGCCAAGATTTTGATATTTTGTGATATCTCTGGTTATATCGAAGGCATTCACTTGAAACTTGGTATGTTTACTATTAAAAGAGAAACATGTGCTATCAAGGGGGATAGTTCTAGATGCATTTGTGCAACTTGTCCCCCTTTTCGACTTTGATTTTTGCCGCCTTCATAAGGCAGTTGGTAGCGTGTCAGACTATGATTTAAAAGGTCCAGGGTTTGGTCCCTGACGACAGCAAACATCCTTTCCGGCATTTATCTCCCATCAATGGGCCACCGTCATAGCGAAGTCGGTAGCGCGCCAGACTCCTAATCTTCAATCATGGGTGTCATGGGTTCGATCCCCGGCGGCGGCAAATATTCTTTCCGACAATTGTCTCTCACCAATGGGTTGATAATCGTAAACCTATGTGGGATAGCAGCTGGAGGCTAGGAAAGGATGTAGTGGTAGTACTGGTGTGAGAAATACCAGGAATCCATTGTTATGTGCTCCAGCCGCCGCGATATGACTGAAATACTGTTAAAAGCGGCGTTAAACCCCATTTAATCAATCAATAAAACCCACCAATGGGTGGATAATTGTAATCCTATGTGGGATAGCAGCTGGAGGCCAGGAAAGGATTTAATGGTAGCACTGGTACAAGAAATTCAGCGAAGAAACAACATCAACTATGATCTTTCTCATCGACTGTCCGGCACCCTACAGCTAACAACAGCTAAGCGTAGGCATCCGTTGTTTATACAAAAATGTACTTCAATTAGCATATGACTCGGGTAAACAATTTAGGATTATCATGTTTCTCCTGTGAAAAAATTTCAACATGACAATTTTTATTGAAGTCAGGTGTAATCTGACTTTCAATATAGCGATCACCGGGATTCCTTCTTTGCTTCTAGGAACCTCACGACTTTATCGTTGCGCGAATAAATTTTTAGTTTCTCGTACTACTTGTTGAAAAAGCAAATCCATTCATGAAAATAAGCGCGGGAAACCAACGGCGGGAAGCTAAATCACAGATGCACGTAGTAATAAAGGACGACGTCGACTCACTCTAATATTTTTACCAGGAATCAAATCAAGTGAAGAATTTCTTATCGACGGGGCCAAACTACGAGCTTACATTGATATGTGTAGATTTCATGACAGGGTATTTATATTGTCTCAACAACAACAACAGCAATTGCGAATTCCCTGAGAAAACAAACCTCAAAACACTTTTAACCTCGCCTAATTTATCATGTTTCACTTGTGACAAAATATTAAAATGAGAATGGAACTTTTAAGCTAACCTGAGCACAATGTGCGAGTTGAGCTATTGTGATCGGTCATTGTCCGTCGTCCGTCCATCCACAATTTCTTGAAAAATCTTCTCCTCCTAAACCAGTAGGCCAATCAAACTGAAACTTTGCAGGGATGTTCCTTTGGTGAAGCTATACAAAAGTTGTTAAAAGAATTTCATTCCGTGAAAATTTCTGGTTGCCGCGGTATTTGAAAATGGGGAATTTTAGTGAATCTTTAAAAAACTTCTCCTCTTAAACAAGTAGGCCAATCAAGCAGAAACTTTGCAGGGATGTTCCTTGGGTGAAGTTCTACAAAAGTTGTTAAAAGTATTTCATTCCGTTAAAAACTCTGGTTGACGCGGCATTTGAAAATGGAAAATTTTAGTAAATATTTTATTCTTTTATTTTTATTTCATATGTAGCTTAATCACATGGTTCTCTATTAAGTTTTTAAAAATAATGATCTCTGGGGTCAAAAATGGCCCCGCCCCTGAGGACAAAGGTTTGGAAAAATCCTTAATTAGGGCAAGTTTGAAAGACTACCCCTCGTAAATTATAAGGTCTAGGATATTTATATTTTGTATGTAGCATTAATAGATGTTTTTGTACTATATCACCGGAAATTGTTCTCGTAGGGTCAAAATGGACCTGCACTTGGTGTCCAAAATAAGGAAAAGCGCAATTTATCTATTTTGATTAAATAATGCCCATAATTTAAAATCACCCCTTCCCTGGTTGTCCAAATTTCGTAAAAATCCTCACCGAAGTTTGGAAATATGTTAATTAGAGCAAGTTCAAAATGCATTTCCTCGTAAACTATTAGGTCTAGGATATTCATGTTTGGTATGTAGCATTACTAGATGGTTTTGTACTATATCACCGAAAAGTGTTCTTCTAGAGTCAGAAACGGCCCTGCACTAGGCGTCTAAAATAGGGAAAACTCAAAATTTAAGTAAGTTTTTAAAATCCTCACATTAAGGCCGGAGCATTTATATTTGGTATGTAGCAAAACATGGCTGTTATCTATCAATTTGGATTAAATTATGCCTGTAGGTTAAAAAACGCCCCTTCCCTGGTTATTCAAAGTTCGTAAAATGCTCAATTAGATCAAGTTCAACTGTTTTCTCCTCTCAATCTTCCAAGTCTAAGGCATAATGAGATGGTTTTCTACCATGTTAGCTAAAATCTTAGCCCTGGAATAAAGCATGGCCCTGCCCCAGAGGTCCAAAATTTGGGAAACGCCCAATAAAAGCAACTTCAAAAGTCTTCTCCTTCTGAAATATATGGTGAAGGACATACATATTTGGTATATAGTATTACTAAATAATTTTCTACCATATTAGAGGAAAATATGCTATAGGATAAAAAATGTGACTGTTCCAGGGCTTAAAAATTGCATAAATTACTTAATTTTAAAGAATTCTTCTTAAATATATGGCCTAGAGCATTCATATTAAAAACATAGCATAACGTTTTTGTTATCTAACATGCCTATATCCTTTAGACAAAAGTGGCCTTTCCAAGGCATCCAAAATTATGAAAAACGCTCAATTAGAGCATGTTTAAACATCTTCCTTTCCCAATGTATAAGTTACAATGCATTCATATTTGGTTTATTCTACATATAGATTGTTCTCTACATATGTTGCTAAAATTATACCCATTGGGTCAAAATTACCCGCCTCAGAGGCCCCAAGTTTGGTATATTGCTATATTAGAGCAATATCAAATTCTTCTCCTCTCAACACTGGTCAACATTAAAAGAAGTTGCAGACGTTCATCAAAGTTTGATTGAAATCTAAATACAACGAATTTCAGGGTAGAAAACATTGTGAGAAATGGAGAAATTGCTTGCAAGTTCTAAATTCTCTTTTTTCACAATGCTTTTTTAAACTATTTTCCCTGAGGGCAACAAAATATGGGATATTTTGGAAATTGATTAAACTATAAAGCCATATGAATTCATTATTGTTGTATAGCATTACTGGATAGTATTGTACCATGCCTAAAATCTTATATTTGTTTTATCTATTTTGCTAAAGTTGTGTCTTTTTATACAAAAAGTACTGTAATTTGCAGATGCCTAAGGTGAGCGACTTAGGACCATCATGGTCATCTTGTTTTTACATTAAAAAGACTACAGTAGTTAACCTATAGCGTAAGTCAGGACTAATTTTGAAGAAGTAAGACGGTCTTGTAAAGTTGCTTCTTCAGATAGAGGCGAGATATATACAAAGTCGGCAAGATAATGTATAACAATCAAACAAAAGCTAACATGAGCTTTTGAACCGACTTAAAAAGATAATAAAAAGAGGTTAAGATAAATGGGCTATGTGAGGCATATTGGTATGAATTGGACCATGGATCCTTTTGAAAATTGCTGTAACATGACATTACGCTCACTATTGTGGGTTATGGCTTTGACATAGAAATAAAGAAGGAAAACCATCAAATTCTCATACTTCCGAACCATTTGATCTAGACATTTGATAAATTGCATTTCACGTTGTCTAAAGACCCTTTATCAAAATACTTCAAGTTGGTGCTCCATTGGAGATTTTGTTTGACCCGAGACCTCGGGTTTTGATGCACAGAAATTAAAGAAGAAGCAATTTTGACACTCAAAAATGTTTCACTGTGCTTCATACTGACTCATGAAAATTTGCAGCCATGCGTCAAAGGACATCTAAAGTGTGCCAAATTATTTGAAAAGCGTTAATTGATTATGAAATACACCCATATGATTATACACTTTTTTCATGGATAACATCTTGCTTGATTTGAACAAATTAAGAAATAGCCCTATGTTGTTTGTTTGAATGGGGTTTTACGCCGCTTTCAACAATCTTTCAGGCTGGAGCACCTAACAATGGAATCCTGGTATTTCTCACATCAGTACTACAATTACATCCTTTCCTAGCCTCCAGCTGCTATCCCACATAGGTCTACGATTACCGACCTATTGGTGAGAGACAAATAGTCGGAAAGGATGAGTGCCGCCGTCGGGAATTGAACCCCTATGTTGTGGGAGTATGTATTTTAAAAAGAAATAAAGAAGGAAACGCCAACAATCTACCCTCTACAAACAAAACTGCCCACAGCTTTCATATTATGTCTATAGAATTGCCATAGTATTATGGCCTCTGCCAAAACACTGTGAATAGCTTTAAGTACAAAATTTGGTTGGATTTCTTTACGATATATACAATCTTGAAAAATTGTTTCCTCTCAAACAGTTAGACCTTATACTTTCATATTTTAAATGTAGCATTGTCTTTTTATCAGAATGATTCAAATTATCATCCACAGATCAAAATAACTCTTAATTGTTGGTCCCAAAATCAGCGTTTTCAAAGGACAATTGAAGACAATGGGGTTTAACGCCGCTTTCAACAATCTTTCAGTTATATCGCGGCGGCTGGAGCACCTAACAATGGGATCCTGGTATTTCTCACACCAGTACTACCATTACATCCTTTCCTAGCCTCCAGCTGCTATCCCACATAGGTCTACGATTATCGACCCATTGGTGAGAGACGAATAGTCGGAAAGGATGAGTGCCGCCGTCGGGAATCGAACCCGGGACCTCTAGATTGAAAGTCCGACGCGCTACCAACTGCGCTATGACGGCGGCTGTGATTTTTAGCTCACCTGAGCACAACGTGCTCAAGGTGAGCTTTTGGTATCACCTTTTGTCCGTTGTGCGTCGGAAGTCGTCAACAATTCTTTAAACATCTTCTCCTCAGTAACCACTGGGCGGAATTCAACCAAACTTGGTAGGAATGTTCCTTGGGTGACCCTTCTCAAAAGTTGTTCGCGGATTTTTGATTGACCCCCAAATATGGGCGTGGCAGGGCGTGGCAGTTTTTAACTTAGAAATCTTTAAACATCTTCTCCTAAGTAACCATTGGGCCAATTTCAACCAAATTTGGTATGAATGTTCCTTGGGTCACCCTTTTCAAAAGTTGTTCGTGGAATTTCGATTTATGCCCAAATATTGGCGTGGCAGGGCGTGGTAGTTTTTGACTTAGGAATCTTTAAACATCTTCTCCTCAGTAACCATTGGGCCAATTTCAACCAATTTGGCATGAATGTTCCTTTGGTGACCCTTTTCAAAAGTTGTTCCTGGAATTTAGATTTACGCCCAAATATGGGCGTGGCAGTTTTTTACTTAGAAATCTTTAAGCATCTTCTCCTCAGTAACCATTGGGCCAATTTCAACAAAACTTGGCATGAATGTTCTTTGGTGACCCTTTTCAAAAGTTGTTCATGGAATTTTGATTTTTGCCCAAATATGGGCGTGGCAGGGCGTGGCAGTTTTTGACTTAGAAATCTTTAAACATCTTCTCCTCAGTAACCATTGGGCCAATTTCATCCAAACTTGGCATGAATGTTCCTTGGATGACCCTTTTTAAAAGTTGTTCGCAGAATTTTGATTTATGCCCAAATATGGGCGTTGCCGGGCGTGGCAGTTTTTGACTTTGAAATCTTTAAACATCTACACCTCAGGAACAATTGGGCAAATTTCAACCAAACTTGGTATGAATGTTCCTTGGGTTACCCTTTTCAAAAGTTGTTCGGCAGAATTTCGTTTCACGCCCAAAAATGGGCGTGGCAGTTTTTGACTTTGAAATCTTTAAACATCTTCTCCTCAGTAACTATTGGGCCAATTACAACCAAATTTGGTATGAATGTTCCTTGGGTGACCCTTTTCAAAAGTTGTTCGCAGAATATTGATTTATGCCCAAATATGGGCGTGGCAGTTTTTTTAACTTTGAAATCTTTAAACATCTTATCCTCAGTAACAGTTGGGTCAATTTCAACCAAACTTTGCATGAATGTTCCTTTGGTGACCCTTTTCAAAAGTTGTTCCTGGAATTTTGATTTATGCCCAAATATGGGCGTGGCAGGGTCAGGCACTTTTTTGACTTTGAAATCTTTAAACATCTTCTCCTCAGTAACTATTGGGCCAATTTCAACCAAATTTGGTATGAATGTTCCTTGAGTGACCCTTTTCAAAAGTTGTTCTAGAATTTTGATTGATGACCAAATAAGGGCTTGGAAGGGTAGGGCAGTTTTTGACTTTGAAATCTTTAAACATCTTCTCCTCAGTAACCATTGGGCCAATTTCAATTTTGAATCATCTTACATTAGTCAGGTGAGCGATTTTAGGGCCATTCTGGCCCTCTTGTTTGATAAGGAACACTTAACAGACTAATCAGAGAGTGGCTTGATTATCATTCTATTACTATTATTCAATCCTGACTTCATTTGAGGCCATTCAGGCCTTTGATTTAGACTGGTATAAATTTGAATTGCTCTAAATTTTGGAAATATCTGCCAAATAGGAAAGGAAACGCCATGAGAAAAGGGAAATTTTCGTCTTGCAAGCAATTTCTAATAAAATTTTCCATGTTATAATTATTCAGGAAGTCAAAAAAAAAAAAAAAAAAATAATACATTTTAACCAAACCATAGTGCCTAATATTACGTTCCTTTTTTTGTAGGAAAATAATTCAATACAGTATTCTCTTTTATCATGATATTGCTTAGATTGGCCTGGTCTATTCAGCTTTAATTAATTGTGGGAAACCCGAGGCAGACAGCCCTCTTGCCTGTGTTATTACCTTGGTCTTGGCATGGCAAACTTTAAAAGCGATCATTTGACAACTGAAGATACCTACTTGAAACTAGAGATATGTGTTTCCACTATCACAAGCTTTCGTTATGTTTTGTATAAACTTTTTTAAGCACTAAGTACCAGGTGAGCTATTGTGATAGGTCGTTGTCCGTCTTCCATCAGTCTGTCCGACCACAATTCCTTTAGAAATCCTCTCCTTCCAAACCAATAGGCTAATCAAACTGACACTTTGCAGGGATGTTCCATGGGTAAAGCTCTAAAAAAAGAATTTCATGAAAAAACGCGGCATTTGAAAATGGGTAATTTAAGTAAATCTTTGATGTTTTTTTAAAAAACTGCAAGGCCAAAGTCATTTATATTTCATTTTACTATATCACTTAAAATTGTTCTCCTAGGGTCAAAACAGCCCCCCCCCCCGGCGACGGCACTTATCCTTTCCGACATTAATCTCTCACCAATAGGAGGATAATCGTTAACCGAAGTGGGATAGCAGCTGGAGGCTGAAAAGGGATGTAATGGTAGAACTGGTGTGAGAAATACCAGCAATCCATTATAAGGTGCTCCAGCTGCCGTGATGTGACTGAAATACTGTTAAATGTGGCGTTAAACCCGATTAAATGAATCAAAAACAGCCCTGCACTAGGGGGCCCAAATAGAGATAATTCAAAATTTCAGAAAGAAAAAAATCTTCGTTTTAAGACTAAGGGCATTTATATTTGAAATCTAGGATAGCCTGCCTGCTATTGTTACAGGGGACTAAAACAGTTTCCTGCCATCTGTCACATTTTGTCTGGGGATACTACGGTGATATAAACAAAGATCGAAGTGACCTCTGATTGGTTCATATAATATCAAGACGACTTCTAATGATTTGATATGATAAATTGATACTTTGTTGATAACTTAGGAGCGAAAAGGATAACATTTTAATGCATTTCGACGATTTCTATACCCTGGGTTTTTTGCAGAAAATGAAGTAAAACTAGCTGCGCGATGAGGATTATCATGGAATTACGTCATACGTCATTGATAAAAGGGTTCATGCCATATCAGAATTCAGTTATTTTGACGGATGAATGATTGTTCTTGAATTTGACACATTGTTCGACCCCCTTGCAATTTCTGGAGATGAACTTTGTGCTATTTTCTTATATTGGTCGCCTATGGAAAACTGAATAGTTCCCTGTAACCCTCCCTATCATTTATTATTAGACTTTGTCTGTAGGATAAGAAAAAAAGCCACTTTCCTGGGCGTCCAAAGTTTGTAAAAATGCTCACTTAGACCATGATCAACAGCCTTCTCCTCCCCATCTACAAATTCCCAGGCATTCATGTTAGGTTTATAGCATAACCAGATGGTAAGCTAAAAGCATAGCTTTTGAATAGAACATGGCTCTGCCTAAGAGGTCCAAAATTTGGGAAACGCACAATTAGAGCAATTTCAAACGTCTTCTCCATCTGAAATAAAAGGTGAAGGGCATTCATTTTTGGTATGTAGCATAACTAAACAATTTTCTACTATGTTACAGGAAAGTATGCCCATAAAATCAAAAATGTCTCTGCTCGAGTAGGCGAATTGCGTAAATCGCTTAATTTGAAAGAATTCTTCTTCGTAAATATAGAGCCTAGAGTATTTATATTAAAAACATAGCATAGTGTAATTGTTACCTACCATGTTTATATCCTTTTGACAAAAATGGCCTTTCACAAGGTATCCAAAGTTATAAAAAACACTCAATAAGAGCATATTCAAATATCTACCTTTCCCAATGTATAAGTTGTAATGCATTCATATTTGGTTTATAATACATCCAGATTGTTCCCTACCAAGGTTGCTAAAATTATACCCTTCGGGTCGAAATGGCCCAGCCCTAGGTTTGGTAATAAGCTCAGTTAGAGCAATATCAATTTTTTCTCCTCTTAACACTGGTCCACATTTAAAGAAGTTGCAGACGGTAATTAAAGTTTGATTGAAATCTAAATACAGGGAATTTTTAGGGTAGAAAACATTGTGAGAAATGGAGCAATTTCTTGTAACTAGTAACTTTTCTTTTCTTGAAATGTATTTTATACCCATTTTCCTTGAGGGCATCAAAAATCTTGGATAGTTTGGTAATTGATTAAACTATAAAGCCATAGGCATTCGTACTTATTGTATAGCGTAACTGGAAAGCTTTGTTCTATACCCTAAATCTTATATTCATTTTATTTATTTGGCTCAAGCTGTGTCTTTATTATACAAAAAGTTCTGTAATTTGACTCAGGTGAGCGATAAAGGACACACATTTTCCCATTGTTTTAACATCAATTGGAAAACAAATCTTTAAACTTAGCTTAATCCCCCTTGATTCTGTTTCCCTCGATTCTGCTTCATGGAGAATTCCTCAGTACTCATACCCAATGTATGGGCCAAATAAAGAATCATGAATGATTTCCACACCCAGAGTAATGGTGACCCATAGGCAATCATAACCATTTTATGGCATTACTGGATAGTTTTGTACTTTTACCTAAATCTTATATTTGTTTTATTTATTAGGCTCAAGCTGTGTCTTTTTATACAAAAAAGGACTATAATTTGCTTCAGGTGAGCTATTTAGGACCATCATGGTCCTCTTTTTTTACATGAATTGGAAAACAAATCTTAAAACTTAGCTTAATCCCTCTTGATTCTACTTCCCTCAATTCTGCTTCCTTGAGAATTCCCCAGTACTCATACCCAATATATGGGCAGATTAAAGAATCATGATAAATTGCGACACCCAGTCATAGTGACCTATTTGGCTTTGCCTGGACAAACTCTGTTTTACATAGAAAAAAGTCAATTTCAAATTGTATTCTGGAACAAGAAGGTCAACAAAGTGTATATTTGCATACACCAAATTTGATGAATTCTCATCTTTTTCGGCTTTGAGGTAGAAAACTTTATAAATGATAGAGAAATTACTTGTATCAAGTAGTTTTTCCTTTTCCACAATGTTTTGGAATCTTTTATCTTTTGGCAAGAGCTAATTACAATTGTAACTCAATAATTACATGCATTGAAATTGACCAGGATAGTCAAAATGGTTGAAGGTCCAGTGCTAAATTGAAATGTAATGTAAGTTGTTAGTTTTAAATCAATTAAGGCATTTAACCAAAAATACGAAAAATGAAGACATTCCTTATAAAAAGCAATTTCTTGATTGTCCAAAATGTTTCTACCTAAAAAGACAAAGATTGTTTTATTTCCATCAACTAAAAATTGTCATCTGCAGCTTCTTTGAATTTTGACAAGTCTAAAATTTTGTGGCCAGGTAATGGGTTAAAACTTTCGAGCAAATTTGTGATTTTGTTAAAAGCTTGTCGATATTTCAGGAAAAATTCCCTGCGTGTCAGACAGTGATACTGAGGGAGAAGAAGATGATGTTCCAGAACAAATGAGGACAAACTTAGAAATAACGGTAATTCTCTTGGGATTCTTTATGCCCCATTAACTATAAGATCAGGGGGCATATTGAACAACTGTCTATTTGTCTTTCTGTGATTCCATCGTCATTATGGAATTTTGTCCATCTATCTGCAAAGGTTAACCCAAAAGCTTATAAATGCCAATAACTTCAAGCCTTTTCATGCTCATATTTGACATGATGATAGATGTCAACAATATGTATCTGCTTTTACTAATTTTAAAGTCATCTAAAGTCAAGGTCGTCAATCAAGGTCAAACTTTTTAAAAAAAAATTGCTCTGTTTGGGACATTTGTGATTTACAAACACATCCTGAAAATTTATTAGCTCCACTGGCCAAAAGGCTGGCGGGCTATTGTTTGGCAAAGTGTCAGTTGTTTGTGTGCGTGTGGAAGTCCGTCATTAAACTTATACTTGAAACTCTTACACTCCGCAAATACTAGATGGTTTCCAATGAAATTTCACCAAAATCTTTCTGGGTCAATCTCTATCAGAAGCTTTCAAAGAATTTTAATCGGTTGAAAACCATGCTTTTAATGGACTTGGCTGATTCCATATATGGTAAACGTCCGTGTGCCCGTCTGTCTGTGTACAAAATACTACCAATTTTGTGTCACGAACTCCTCCTTCAGTTTTGCTTCAATACCATTGAAACTTTACACAAAAAATAACCACATGTTGAAGTTTTGCAAGAGGCATTTAGCACATGCTCCCTCAGATTTCTTTGTTAAATTTCGGTTGGGTTTTGAATCCAGATGCCAAAATGGGCCCCAAGGAGAAATATGAATACTCTAATTGTCTGACATTAGTCATAGGATATAAATGATTTTTGACAAGCATTTCCCTTGGATAGATCTTTCTAGGATATCTTCCTTAAATTCCCATTTTGCAGGATAAATCTTGGTGGACATTTTTTGGATTCTATCAAGGAATTTTTGAGGTTGAATATGAATGTTGGTAGATAATTTTCTTTGATTCTGGCAGCATGTTGATCCCTTGACTTTTGACCCACTTTCTGTAATATTGATTTATTTTTAAAGTGTAGGGCAGTATATAATTTAAAGTTAAGGTTGAAAGATGATTGTCTTTGAGTTTGGCATCATGCTGAACCATTTGATCTGATCTTGACCTTTGACCTACTTTCTGATATTGTGAATCATGAAGACTGTAGTTTAAGCATAAATAAATGTTGCTAGATGATTGTCTTTGATTCTGGCATCATACTGGACCCCTGGACTCAACCTTGGCCTTTGTGCTACTTTCTTTACATTGGATTAATGGGTAAAGGACTGTATTAAGTCAAAAGTAAAGGTTGATAGAAAATTTCTTTGATTCTGGCATCATGTTTGACCTTTGACCAACTTTCTAGAAATTCGAATTATTAGGCCACTTTTATGTCACAAATAAAGGTTTGTAGATGATTGACTTTGATTCTGGCATCTTCTACTTTCTTATATCTTTATTTATCAAGTGTTTAACTTTGAAGACTAACATATTCGTAGATGATTGTCTCTCTAGTCCCTAAATGTGACCTTTGGCCTACTTTAAAAAAATCTTAAACTTAACTTAAAGCAAATTATTGATTCGGCTGGTTTCCTTGATGAAAATTCCATAGGTTGGTTACTTGGCCCTCCTGAGCAACGAGTGTTTCTTGTTCATGCGCTAGTATTCCACAGCTGAGAAGGCATCTGTTCACTGCTATCCAAAATGCCAAGAATACTTTCTACTCAACATTATGTTATACGACGTCATCAATGGATTAAAAAAAACTTAAGTCACAAGGCAAATCCATGATAATAACATTTATGTCAGAAAATTATTCTTTTGAAGAGTATAAAAATTGTTTTGGACACTTTTATTTCTATACTTGGTGAACCATGAAATGGTTATACACTATTGGTTTTGAAGAGAAATTTCAAGTAAAGATGAATGCATGTCACATCTTTCTATATCTATGACCATAAACTATCTGAAATAAGCGTATAGAAATGCGTCATAGAAAAAGGGGGGTTAATGTTTGTTAGCTTTATATTAGCTCTCCGTTTCTCTGCTACATTAGCCATAACTTTTGATTTATAAGACATATAGCCTTCGTATTTCATTGCTACTGGCAAGACCTTTCTGTTTGTACCAAGTTCAAGGCTATCCGTCAAGATTAAGGTCAACTTTCAAGGTCAATTTTTTGTAAAATTTAAACTTGTTCATTGTCCTTAAGTTTGCAATTGTAAGTGTTATAGCGTTCATCTTTCAAATGTTTACTACTTGCGACAAGACCTTTCAGCAGATACCAAAATCAAGGTCATATTGTCAAGGTCAATAATTTTCAAATATATCTCCTTTACAAGCGCCAAAATTTCTTTTAACTTCACATAAATGTTGTTTATTAAGTGCCTAGGTAATGGTATTTCATTTCATGCTAAAAGGGGGCTTAATGCCCTGTAGCTTAATATTTTGCATGTTTCTTCGACTAAAATAGATCAGTCTATTGTTTCTTTCAGGTTACTCAAATTAGAGTCTTCATTTTTTGTATCTAGGCATTTTCCATTGATAACTTTGATTGAAAGAACACATATGTTGATGGCCAAGGTAAAATAGTTAACCCTTTATCCCATGACTGGGATTTAACTCATGTGCAGTAGGTCAAGGAAAAATATTAAACCTTTTACCATATAAAAGTATCGAATTTTACTTCTCATAAAAGTTCTCTGAAAAAACTGTTAAAAGAGCCATTGCTTTGAATATCAAGCTTTGTTGGTTGTTAGAACTTAATGATTAGAATTACAGTTTATGGAAGAGATAAGTCTAGTCTTGTATTTATTTCCAATGATTTTTATAACTGTAGTCTTGAAGTTATTTCCGTTGATTTTCTTTTCTTAATTTAGGTAAGGAGACTTCTGAAGTATGTACCTCACTGAGTGCAAGTGTAATATTAAAAAGCATAATTGAGGTCTCGACAGAGATATTTCTTTATGCAAGTCACCTGTTTTAAAAAAGGAATGAAAAAAACCCCTAAATGATTGTTAAGGCCTGTAAAGCCAAACATATTCCTTAAGTGTTTTACTGACTTTCTTATTTATTGTGAGCAGAACTCTCAAACTATAGTAGCATTCAATAAGAATTATTTTGTCCAAATATGACAAACAGTGTTGTGACAAAGCCTTATTTGGGGAGCATAATCCGTCTCCAACGGCTCTTGTCTTCATAAGCAATAGATGTTCAGAAAGGTGTGATCCCCTTTTTTCAAGTCAATGCAGTAGAATTTGACTGCAGGACCAAGATTTCTGCTCCAGCAAACACGCTCTCAAGTTAGTGCAGTAATAAGAAAACAGATCAGGAGCAAGAGGTGAGCTTGAGCCTTTTCTTGAGATTGCACTGTATTTGGTGGATATGAAACTTTGTTAAAATTGTTGATGTTGATTCAGATATGTTGTATATTACTTTTCAGTACCTTCTATTCGACACCAGTGGACAAGGGAGAACAAGGAAGCTTTAAAAAGACAGTTTGAAAGAAATATAAACTTAGGAAAAACACCAGGGCAATTGGCATGCTCAAATGCAACGGCTGAACAGTCAATGAAGGGCTTAAATCAGAGAAAACATTTGTTAAAAACCTGATAACTAGTATGAACAGGTCATTGAAATAATATTATATGACTGCTTTTGTGATCTAAGTTTGTTCATCATCTGTCTTTTCAACATTTTGAGTACACTCTATAGGCCTCAATTTCAGTAAGAATTACGCATCCATGATATCTCTGCTTTGTTCAATATTTTGTCACCTGGGGAAAAAGTGGGTCATTATGGCCAAATCTTAGCAATAGCTTGCGAACTCTCCAAAGGGCACTTTTTTGCCTTAAATGTCTTGATGTTTGGCCAGGAAGTTTGTCTTTATATCTCTCAACTTCGATATTTGGTAGTATGAAAATGATATACTGTTAAAAGTGGCGTTCAAATCGAACAAACAAAAAAATGTTTCAAATGGGTCTTTAGGTCAAATCTTACTCTGTAGGCATTCAAGAGGGCACATTTTATGCCCCCGCATCGAAAAATCGGGGGTATATTGTTGTCCGTATGTCTGTCCGTCTTTCTGATTGTCGTTCCTTAACCAAAAAACTCAACATTGCCGAATACTAGCAGCCTATTCAAGATACAATGCTCATATTTGGCATGACGATACAATTCCATAATACGCATCTCCCCATGGCAAGGTAAATGTCATTTGATAAGGTCAAGGTCACATACCAAGGTCAAATGTTTAGTTCAGTTGCGGGGGCATTGTGTTTCACAAACACATCTTGTTGAGTCACAAATACCTTGATATTTGGTCAAAATGTTAGACTCTTTTTATAGTTAAGACTGGTTCAAATTTGGGTCCTTTTCCTCGGTTTAAATATTGTAAAACTTGGATTGTATGTTATTTCTCCATAACACACCCAAGGTAGAATTCAATTATAGAAGTTCACCTTAGATTAAAAACAAGGTCACATGTGCTTTTTATGCCCCAGCATCAATAAGATCGGGGCTGTTATTTTACCATTTTCCTTTTGTCTATCCTCTAAATTTAACGAAAAAACTTAATATTACAAATTACTTTTAGCTTATTCAAGATAAAATGCTCCGATTTGGAATAAGGATATGTCTCGTCAATGCGTATCTGCAAATAACAAGGTCAAAGTCATCTATAAGGGTCGAAGTTACCAAAAAACCTAACCAAAAAACTTAACATTGCCAATTACATTTAGCCTTTTCAAGATACAATGATCGTATTTGGCATAAAGATAGATCTCATCTATATGCAGCTGCTGACACCAAGGTCAAGGTCATGTGACAAGGTCAAGTTCATCTGTCAATGTCAACATTTTGAAAGATTTGCTATTTCGGCGGGGCATTTGTGTTTCACTAGCATCTTGTAGCAACTGACTCAAGTGAAAGTTTCAGGGACACTGGTCCTCTTATCTTTATGCTCTCTGAAGGGTGAGCAAATAGCCGCTGCTTAGTCTATTTTGATATGATGGTTATAGGACCAATTGTCCTAATGTTTATGGGTCATGTGTATCAATGGTTAAGGCCATTGGTTTTATTAGCTCACAAAGTGCATGGGTATGCTAATGTTATTTATCAATGTCCACAGTCTATACTTTTTTCCTCGGTGTGTAAATCCATACCCAGTTACAAAAAAACACGGCCAACAATCAATTTTCAACCACACCTTCTGTGCTTCTCAAAACTGAAATCCATTGTTACCATAACAGTACTAACAAAACTACTTTAAAAACTGCTCCTGTGAAAATTTATGGTTTATTTATTGTTAAGTACCGGTAGCATTGCCTTAAGCTCAACTACAAAAATACATAAAAAATACTCTACGGTATTTTTTTTTTTTTTTTTTTTTGCAAAATGGCGCTCTTTTGAATGATTGCTTTAACTCCAATAACCTCTATGGTATTGGATCTTGTTTTAAACATTATAGAAGGCAACCTTTAAAACCTTTACCCAAACCGTGCCTACTGGTTCTCTATCAAATCAGTTATTGTAATGGCCCTTTGTCATCTGATCCCTAATTTAACCTAGAAATAAAAAAGAGTAAAATATCCTTTTTACCAAACTGTATAATGCTTTCACATGTTTGTAACTTAACCGTTTGATCTTCTGTAAATATACTTAAGCCGCCATCATAGCATAGTTAGTAGTGCATAAGCCTCCAATCATGGGAGTTTCTGTACAATCCCAAACGGCGGCACACATCCTTTCCAACATTTGTCTCCCATCAATGGGTTGATAATCATATACCTATGTTGGATGTGCAGCTAAAGGCTTGGTAGGGCTGTCGATTTAGTACTAGTGAGAGAAATACCAGTAAACCATGGTTAGGTGCCCCAGCTGTCGCGATCACTGCTAAATGCAGCTAAAAACCCATTCAAACAAACAAATGAAAAAAACTTAAAATTATAGCTCTAAAATCATGTAAGACCAATATTATGGGATCCTAATTTTTTATCGGAAAAAGTAATTAGTCTTTGTGTAATGTTCAAAAAAATTGAATTGCTGGTGGAAGCCAATGACATAATTGAAAGGTCATGGCCACTTAAGCCATTCTCACACGGTAATGCATTTTGACGCCCCCCCCCCTCCCCCCGAAAAATTAGTGGTAAAATTG
This sequence comes from Fragum fragum, assembly GCA_946902895.1. Lineage (NCBI taxonomy): Eukaryota > Metazoa > Mollusca > Bivalvia > Cardiida > Cardiidae > Fragum > Fragum fragum. The sequence goes on from OX336381.1 coordinate 13,892,552, forward strand.
AGGAAATTTGCTTGTAACAAGCAAATTCTTCTTTTTACACAATGTTTTCATCCTAGAAGTAGAAAAAACTAAAATTTCATTAACTTTTAATTGCCATATGCAACTCATTTCAATTTGGACCAGTCTAAAATTTTGCCGTATGTTAATGGGTTAAAAGGAATATTAGGTGCGACCAACAGATAATGTATCCAGCCAATGAACTCTAGTTTTATATAGGTAATACTTTGCTGAATTTAAAGCTGCTATCATAGTGTCATTGTAAGTGCATTGTCCTCCCATTTAAGAGGGCCTCGGTTCAATCACGGACGGCGGCAGATATTCCACGAATGAGTTGATAATCGTAAACCTGTGTGGGGTGAGCTGTCGCATACTTGGAAAGGAGGTCGTGGCGGTACTTGTTGGAGATATACCAGGAATCCATGGTCAGGTGCTCATGCCGCCGAAATATGGTTGAAATCATTGATAAAAATGGCATTTAGCCCCATACAAACAATCAATCATTCAATTGTTGTTCTATAGTGTGTCCCACAACGTAACTTTTAGTTCAGCTGTTTTCGTAGAAAACCCGAGGTAATGCTATAGCCTTCGTATCATCGTCGTTGTTGTTGTGGTTGTAGTTGTCATGCAAAAACTTTGACATTTTGTGATATCTGTTGTATACTAAAATCACTCACTTGATACTTGGTACACAAGTTCACTATCAAAAACTCAGGGGGTTAACTCTATATACATTTTATCCACTATCCAGTACCCTACTGCCGAGCAAGCACAGGCATCCGTTTGCAGTGCTTTTGTTTTTCTTCTTGTCTTTCATTTTTATATCCACTGGCCGAATGGCAAATGGGCTATTGTTTGGTAAAGTGGCCGTTGTTTATGTGTGTATCCATCCTTCCGTAAAATGAAAAAGAAAATAAATCTTATATCTAGAACATATATCTAGAACATAAATTTACGCTCACTAATTATAGCCATTTTCCCTGAGGAATATTATAGTGATATTAAATGATGAATATTTATCAAATTTGGATGATCATTAGGTGATCTTCAGACTGCACAGAACTTTTGTGATCGGATGTAAACTGTGTCTTTTATGGTTAGAGGTCATTCTATTTATTATGTCTAGGGTTGTAACTATACATGAATAGTTAAATTTAGCGGGAAAATGATAGTCACGATGTCAATGTAACGATAGTATTTCCAAATAGTAATAACTATCGCGACAGTTTGCTCAACTATCAACAGCTTTGATAGTACATTTACAAAGCTTACTGACTCGGTATAAAATGTTTGTTATTGTCTAAACGTAAAGGCAACTTTAAACAAAAGACTAGACATTGTCGCAAAGCGGCCTAATACCCCTAGACAGCGTTTGTCCACATACAAGTGCTATCTGCAAAAGGGCCATAACAAAAATGGACTTTTTTACTTAAAGGGCCATAAAACCGTCAAAAATCAATGGACCATAACCAAAATAGGATATGCAGTTGTCTGACTTATACCGAGTGTTTCTGTAAAATTTGAATCAAATCTGTCCACGATTTTTCACTAAAGGGCCATAACTCCGTCCAAAGTCAATGGACCGTAACCAAAAAAGAATATGCACATCTCTGCTTGATACTGATGATATCAGTGAAGTTTGAATCAAATCAGTTTAATGGTTGCCAAGAAATTGAGCGGCCACGAAAAAGCTACAGACAGACGGACGGACCGACCGACAAGCTGACTCCTATATACCCCCTCCCCCTAAAAAAGTAAAGGGGGGTATAAAGAGTGATTGTGCTTTCATTCTTAAATAATAGTTGAATAGTAATTGTATAGAATATATTATAGAATATCAGTTGAAAAATTGTGGTTAATTTAGTATACAAAGGAAGTAAATAAAGCTGCTTGACACAGAGGGGAACTTTGTTAAATATCAAATACTTCCTTCTTAAGTATAAGCGAGGCCGCTGCCTAGCGCAGCTGATACCGCGTATCATGGGTTTGATCCCCAACGACGGCACTCATCTTTTCGGACTATTTGTCTCCCAACAGTGTGTTGGTAATCGTAGACCTATGTGGGATAGCAGCTGGAGGCTAGGAAAGGATGTAATTGTAGTATTAGTGTTAGAAATACCAGGAACCTATTGTTAGGTGCTCCAACAGCCGCGATGTGACTGAAAGATTGTTAAAGGTCGCGTAAAATCCCATTCAAACAAACAAACTTAATTAAAAGCGAGGAAACAAAAAAGAACAGAATGTTTCTTTATAGAAATAAGTTTCTGTTTGTGAGTAACCTTTTCATTCTCTTCCAGGCATGACCATTAGTTTCAGGTCTGCGGAGCGAATCAGTCATTGAAGAGCCTCCAGTTTTGGTGTGATGTGTTCAAAAACTCGAATGAAATGTGAAATTTACCACAATCATAGACTTGTATTTAGCACAATTATATTTTATTTTGATTTTATGAAGAAAAGAATGCAATTTGAATTGAACAAGAAGTTGATTAATTAAATGTTTTGTAATTTATTTTGATAAACCTCTTAAACTTAGCAAAGTCCGTTTGTCCATGTCTAGTGTGTGTAGTTTCTTTGCCCAGATTTGAAAAGATGGGGTATTTAGGTAAGGAAATGTTTTCTTTTATCTATTTGTCTGTTGGAATCTTACTATATAAACTTAACCAATGTAAAAGTATTTTCCTGTGATTTCAAAATATCTAAGGTAAATTGTTAGCTTCGCTGTTTTCAGTAAAAACCCGAGGTATTGCTATAGCTTTTGTATTGTCGTCCTGGTCGTCGTCGTGACTTTGAAATTTTGTGAGTATCTATGGTATTACTAAAAGCATTCATATGAGACTTGGAGTACAACCTATGCTATCATGGGGGATAATTCTAGATATTTTTTTTCTAATTATACCCCTCTTTACTTAAATTTTCCGTCAATAATCTAGCAAGCAAGCAGTGTGCACTTGTTTGAGGTGCTCTTGTTCTATTGGAATTATGGTATCTCTCTTCAAAGGTCATCCACATTATCAATATAATGTATGTAAATCCAATATCGTCTTGCCTCTACATTACGACTAACACTAGTAAAGCCATAAAAAAGCATAAAAGAACAAATTTCGCAGAGGCTTAATATTTCAATACACAAGAGTTAAAAAATACAATGCAACAATTATTTTTTTTAACCATGTAACGTAATTATGAGTTTACTTCAGTGTCTTATGACGTTGGCTGTGAGAGGCCGAGACATTTTTTTCGTCCATTCAGAGCCCTTGTTACAATTCACAAATTACAGCTGCCTCAGCACTACAACGCGCATCATTCCATTCTCCGCGAGCATATTCTGTATTATACTCCACACAGTCTTCCTGTCCAGATTCATCGTTCGGTTCATCCGGGTACCATCCGGAATACAAGGGTTGCACACCATTACTTTCCCAAACAAACGTTCCTTCTTCTTCAATATCAGTAAGACCCAGCCAAAACCAAAACACATCTGCAATGAATACAGGCTGAATTATGGTTAAAGGTGCCTTAATTCACAATTTGTTGCGATAGTGATACAATATCTAAGCAGCGGGAGAACATTTTTATCATTTCACGAGACTGAAGGCCGAGTGAAATATAGAAATGTCCTTCGCACTTCAAAGAAAAGATGTTGTGACACTATCCTAACTTAGTACAATGTATTTAATTTATTATTTACCTACATTTTTCCACAAAATTGATTTCGTTTATGACGTTAACTACAAAATAAAAATGACGTCATCTTAGAATTCCTTTTTTCTGAGGTGTCATTTAGTTTGTTTGGAGTGTATATGTTTTACTAGAAAGATTAATAGGTTATAATACGACGTGTTATTGCAAAAACTTGCATACCCTTATGGGCAACCCTAAAAAAGTTTGTATAAAACAGAAAATTGACATGCCGTAACCGCCTTGTTTTCAACTTTTATATCCTCAGTTCGGGCAAAACTGTTGTAAATAATGGATATTAATATGAAAATAGGCAAAGCCGAAAACGGGCGAAGAAAACATTAGGTGTGTCTTTTTACACAGCTTAGAGAGTTTCTATGACAAGATCCAAATTGTATTTGTCTTGTAC